>CAMTDV010000012.1:1200000-2400000 GCA_947069175.1 Scalesia atractyloides | reverse complement strand
TAATCTTTGTGATGATTAAATAGATTATAGACAAGAATAGTAGAGGTGACAATTTCGACCCATATACTTTAAATGTGCCGATTTGGGATATACAAGATCTCTACCGGACATAAATTCAAAAATAAAAGAGTAAAATGTCATTTTCGTCCTTAAGGTTTGGCCAATTTTGCGACTTTTGTCCAAAGGTGTTTTTTCTCATCTGCATCCAAAAGATTTGAAATCTTGCCATTTTCATCCGGCTCGTTAACTCCATCCATTTTCTTCGTTAAGTCAAGGGTATTTCCAACTTTTTTGTTAACTTAAAGGGCAATTCAATCTTTTTCAGGGGTATTCAGTCTTTATACGTAGGATTAATTTCATATATACCCTTACAAACTTGAAAATTTTCATATATACCCAACAAAAACGAAAATATCATATATGCCCTTACAAAAGCTAAAAATATCATATATGCCCTTACAAAATAGTTAAAATATCAAATATACCCAATTTGTTAAAAAAATCTAATAAATAATCATTTTACACTTATTTTTGTAACTTCTAAGTTTTCATATATGCTTATAAATAATCATTTTACACTTATTTTTGTAACTTCTAAGTTTTCATATATGCTTATCTTTTAACTTCATATTTTTATATAAACACATTTTAAGCTTAAATTTATTTTTACCTATTTTTGTTTTTATTTTTTCCATAAACAATAGTATACTCCATATATATAATATTTAAACTAAATATATTAAGCGAAAAGAGTAAATATAATATTTGAAGTTAAAGGTCATATATGAGATTTCAAAGTTATTGAAAAATAAAGGTAAAATTGTGTTTTATTAAATTGTTTTTAATGAATTGGGTATATATGATATTTCAACTACTTTGTAAGGGTATATAAGATATTTATAATTTTGTAGGGGTATACATAATATTTTGCAAGTTTATATGGGCATATATGAAATTGCCCCTTATACATAAAGATCTTATACATAAAGATAAAAAGACCGAATCGCTTTTTAAGTTAACAAAAAAGACGAAAATACCCCTGACTTAATGGAGAAAATGGATGTGTTAACGATCTGGATGAAAATGGCAAGATTTCAAACCTTTTGGATCTAGATGTGGAAAAACAAACCTTTGCACAAAAGACGCAAAACTAGTCAAACCTCAGGGACGAAAACGGCATTTTACTCAAAATAAAATTTCCATGAAGGAAACAGTTCGAATGTTCCTAAAGGGTACTTCTAATACATTTAGCCTCCTAAATCATTTTATTCAAATATTTAGATTATTATTGTACTAATAATGTTTTTATAATCAACCTCTGACCTGTTATCTTGCTACATCTACAATGTGTGCGTGTTTTAGAGCCAGCAAACATTGAATTAATTTAATTTCTCTTAATATTCAATAATAGGGAAAAGATGGTAGCTGAACTCTTAGCTTCTGGTGCATTTGCTGGAGCAGTTACAGACCCAAGTCAACTCGACCCAACTGGTCAAACCCCAGCTTCAATAGCTGCGGCTTGTGGACACAAAGGACTTGCAGGCTATCTCTCAGAGATCTCACTAACTAGCCATCCATCTGTCCTGCCACAACAAACTGAACTTTCTAGAAGATCTGCTGTTCTGGAAGCAGTAAATAGTATCTCAAAACAAATTTTGTTACAAATGAGGACGTTTCTCTTAAGGACACCTTAGCTGCTGTTAGGAATGCAACTCAGGCTGCTGCGCGTATACAGTCTGCTTTTAGGGCGCATTCGTTTAGGAAGAGGCAGCAAAAGGAAGCATATGTTAGTGGAGATGAATATGGTATAAGTTTAAGTGATATTGAAGGGCTTTCGGCGGCTTCAAAGACGACTTTTAGAAATGGAAATTATCACAATGCTGCTTTGTCTATCCAAAAGAAATATCGTGGGTGGAAAGGTCGTAAGGACTTCCTTGCACTTCGTCAGAAAGTAGTTAAAATACAGGTTTCTCTCTCTCTCTCTCAGACGGGTCGGGTAACGGGTTGAAACTGGTTCGGATTGCAATGACCAATTTTTAGTATGGGTTGAAACAGGCTGAGGCGGGTTTGGGTACTGGAAACACCTTTTGTTTGTTTTTATGTATAACTAGTTTTTTTACCTGCCGCGCGTGTTGCGTCGACGCTTTACGCTGAATGATAACGTATATACAATCGACCAGTCGTTTCCAAACTAAATTTACGTCAAAACGTATGATAACTCAAATTTATACTGTCGAATCAAAACGTATTACGTTGATCCGATGTGTTTCCAAACAAAAGTTACGTCAAAACGTAGTCCAACTCAAAACGTACATAAAAAGACATTTTATAATTGACTCGATTCGTTTTCAAACAAAAGTTACGTTAAATCGTAGACTAACTCGACTTTATATTGACACGTCCATAAAAAAAACGTAAGAAATCAGTTTCAGGGTAAACTCAAAACTTTAGAAACTAGAGAGGGTCAAAGTGACATTTACAAAGTAGAGGGTTACCTTTGACATTATAGATTTATAGCAAAGTTTGGGGTTAGAATGGGTTACATATAAAAAGTTTAAGGGTTAAAGAGAAGTTAGAAAGTATGGGGGCCTTTTTGTCAAGTTAAAAAGTTAGTTTTTGTCAAGTTAGAAACTTAAGCGGTGAATTTTGTCAATTTAGAAAAGTTAAGGGGTGATTTTTGTTAAATCAGGAAGGTGGTCGGCCCCGACCTTTCAATATAAGATTTGTGTAATTAATTTGTTATTTGTGATTCAAAAGCAATATTATTAAAATAATAATCTTAATCTATTATAATAAAAGACTAAAAAAAATTCCACGTGTCAATACCATATTACTTCTCAAAATGTTTTTGATCAAAATTATTTTTGTAATCAGATTCGTATAGAATGACATCATTATCTATTTTAAAATATTTATCTTAAAATTATTAAAATATGAATATAAAAGATATTATCACCAAATATCGATGAAAATTAAATATATAATTTATTATTCATCGTGATGTTCTTTAACAAGTTTATTATATGGTTTGATATTCATTAATTAGAAACCTGATGTGCTATATTTATAAAATGTACTTGGATCAGTTTTCATGTTGATTTTTAAATCCGCTATGCTGCTATGCATGCACAAATTTGATCGAGTATTATGAGTAATTTTATATACTTCGGAGTTCGGTGATTGAAATTATGGTAAATTAGGAATCAAATGTTCCCGTTTGATATATATTTAATATTGTATTATTGTTTTTCACTAGAATTAAATAATTATACGAAGTTTGATGCATATTCTTCTATCAAATTAGAAGTATTTTTAGACGCATCGCCATAATGGTTTGGACTTACCATTATAGTCGCACAATCCTTTCAAATGTCAAATCTAGACAACTTAGTTTCACCTTTGTACTGCTAGGCGTACTGTTATAATTGGTTTAAACCCATCATTTATCGCACATTGCATCAACAATTAGAAAGAACCCATTTTTAAATATAAGAATTCTATACTCCATTCAAATGAATTTAATTCTCGATTTTAGGGTATAATTCATAAAAAGGATGAAATATATAAAAACGTGGAGATCAATCTCCACTTTTTTGTACCGTAACTCTCTTGAATACAAATTTGAGATGATTGTTTTATGAATGAAATATACAAATAAGCATGAAGGTGCATAAAACTAATTAAAATCATTGCATCTCATAATTTAAATGTATCATAAAAACATGATTCAACCCCGTGTAATATATGTGTTTTAGCATAATAATAAATATAAAAACAAAATAAAATGTTATAATAAGTAGATAGTACATCAAAGTTTATTTTTAAAAGATAAATCTTGACGAGTGTATGTGTTAACATGTGCTCTCCAAAGAAACAGTTTTCATTATTTAACCCGTGTAAACACGGGACTATAATCAAGTCTTTGAATAAAATGATTTAAGTGGAGGTTTGCATAAAAAATAAACTTTAGATGGCTTTCAACTACTTTGACCTGTTTGACCCGATTAGTCTGTTCCCTTCTTTAGCTATTTTTTACATGGCCTATTTGAGATATTACACAATCCAAATCAATCCACACATTTGACTCGACCCACAAAATATGATTACAAAAACTGTGTTACTTTCAACCCATTTGGCTCGCTTGATTTGGTCCGTTTACTGAGCCATTTATAAGTAAAACGATCCCCATATTCAAGCATGCATACTTGTTGAATAATTTTGAAATTATTCAACATCTTATTTCCCCCTTTTTGTGTTTCCAGGCTCATGTAAGAGGTCATCAGGTAAGGAAAAGCTTTAAGGTTTTTTGTTGGGCGGTTGGTGTAGTTGAAAAGGTTGTGTTGAGGTGGCGCCGTAAGGGCGTAGGCTTGCGGGGATTCAAACAAGATTTAGGAGCCATTGGTGAACATGAAGACGAAGATTTTCTTAAAGTGATCAGGAAGGAAAAGGTGGATGTTTCTATTGACGAAGCTGTTTCACGGGTGCTCTCTATGGTGGACTCTCAAACGGCCCGCCAACAATACTGCCGTATGCTTCAAAAATACCAACAAGCCAAGGTTGGTTCTTTTTTAGTAAATGCCATTTTCGTCCCTAAGGTCTGTCCAGTTTTACGACTTTCATCCAAAGGATTGTTTTTCCGCATCCGGATCCAAAAGGTTTAAAATCTTGCCATTTTCATCCGGCTCGTTAACTCCATCCATTTTTTCCGTTCAGGGGTATTTTTGTCTTTTAAATAGCATGAAGCGCAATTCGGTATTTTAAATACTAGTACATTATGCTAAAATCTTGTAGATAAAGTGAAAAAGACCAAATTGCCCTGTAAGTTAACAAAAAGACAAAAATAGCCCTAACTCAACGGAGAAATATGGATGGAGTTAACAAGCCGGATAAAAATGGCAAGATGTTAAACCTTTTGGATCCAGATGCGGAAAAAACAAACCTTTGGACGAAAGTCACAAAACTGGCCAAACCGACGAAAATGACATTTTAATCGTTCTTTTTATATCAATATAATATCCGTATTTTTATGTTTGGTTGTCCTCATCAGCCAGTCAATAGTGTAGTGATGTGTAAAATACAATTATTGTATTAAAACCCAAATCAACCCGTCTTTTGGTAAACAGGTTGAAGTTGATATTTTGACATTATTATCGTGAACATGATTTTATATTCTAAATGATTTATAAATTATGATGCAGGCGGAACGTGAAGGTCTGGAGAATGAAGGAGCCTCAAGTTCTCAAGGTGATGTAATGAATATGTAGAAGATATAATTTCACTTAAATCAGTTTAATGTAGAAGAGATGGTAATAACAGTAATAGTAGTTATTGTTAATTTGTAACCTAACTGATAGTTTGCTTTGGTACTGGGTGTTTTGTATAAATGTAAATAGTGTAAAATCAGTGGCGGATCCAGAAAATCTTCGTAGGGGTAACGTTTTATAGAAAAGGGGTAACGAAATCAAATTTTCAAAAATTTACACTACCCCTACCAATAAGGTAGGTCCGCCCCTGTGTAAAATGGTTTAATTTAGCTCCTTTGAATCTTTGATTGATGTATGAATAGCGAATCCTTGATGGATTATGCTCTTTGTTGTTTTGATCTTGTTAAAGTACACTTTTAGCCCATTTAGTATTGTATTAAAACACGATTAAAAAATAATTTTTCTCTAATAATAATCTAAATTTAAAAAAAACAATTTAGGATGAAATATACTTTTGGTGGTTTTGTTTATTTGATGATATATTGAATTAAATTGTGTTTGAAAAAATTATATCCCCATTAATAATCTACATTTTAATGTAGCAATTTGGGATGATGTTGTAAGATTATGAAAGACTTGATTGATTGAATTTCATTCAATAAGGTTACAATATATAGAGATAAACCGGCCCGTGGGCTCAATACTAAAACCCTATATGCCAATACTCCCCCGCAGTCAGAGCGGTAGAGAATTGGACGATCAAGACTGGAAAACAATAATAAACATTAACAAACAATTATAATAATCAAAACTAGCTTCCATCTCGGTCCTTGACTAGTAAGTCAAAACTTCTGCCAAAATTCCAGCAAACTTCAATCCACAATCTTCAATGACATTCCACAGTTTTAAGTGATTCGGTAATCCTACAAGAGGCATCAAATACAGCAATGCGGCGGCGGCGGATCGTAATCTTGCAGGCGGCGCGGCGGGAGACCGTAGTCTAATGAGCGGAGGCGGCACAACGGCAAGGGGCAACTTGACGGAGAAGCAGAATCAACAAGATGAGGCCGTAGCATCATATGTGTGGTAGCGATTGGAATAATAAATTCTCACATGTGAGATGGCTGAAATCTTGAATCGAAGCGAGACTTTAATTGAACGGAAAATAAGAAATATAAACTGGGAAAGAACAAAAACCGCAGCTGGACAGGGCGGTGGCGGCAGTGGCGGCACACCGCCCTGTCTAGGGTTTTTCTCAAGTGGTGACGGCTAGGGTTTGGTTATTTGTGTGTGACGCGGCGGAAACGATATAGAGCCTAGGTTGGCTCTGATACCATGTAAGATAATGAGACTGAATGCTTTATTGATTCGATAGAATTACATTATATAGAGAATATATGAAACCCTAGAAACCTAAGTTGGGCCCGTACACTAATAATATGGTCTAATAGATGTATGTATTAAAATACAATCTTGATGCTTTTTTAGCTGTTTTTGACTGATCTTTTATAACCAAAGCTGCATGCTAGCCAATTCTAGACCTAGAATACACCAAATTTCTACACAGTCGAATGTAGTGGTGTCAATTATGTGAGGTTAATGGGTTGAATTATTCAACTCGAACATAACCCATATTTTTATTCATGTTTAAAACATTCAACCTACCCTACCCTACACTCGCAAAAATTCATGTAACCCGAACATGAAACATGTATTTTTAAACGTTTCAAAAGGGTTGGTCGATCGTATATGTACTCCAGGTTATTCGAAGTCTCCCAATAGTGCAAGGCAAGGCCGTTGACGTATTGGGAAAAGGACGAAGATCACTTTGATTTCTTGTTTCGGAGAAATCAGTGGCTCACGAGGAATGGAAAGGAACATCTTCTGTTTGATCTTGAAGTCCTCATATAGCACACTTCTTCCAATCCTAGAGGGGGGGGGGGGGGGGGGGGGTCACTTGTAGGATTGTTAATCCATGTTACACATGGCCAAGAAAACTTCTTTTTTTTTAATTGTTAATCTATTATGGCTTGGTCGTTTTGAAATTGTTAATCTATAAGATCTACTCCTTTGAGAATGTGTTAAACTGGATTAATAATATTGGGAATCTCAATTGTTGTGTGACCGGATTAATAATAATAGGTTAAACATGTCAACCTGAAATAACCCATTATTTAAGTCGATCAACACAAACACAATACTTTTTAAAACCAGTTAAATATGATAACTCATAACCTGATTATTTTCTAGGTCGTCAAAAATTTGCCCTTTTATGGACCAAGATGCAAATAGATTCAAGAAGGCGCTCTTGCAACAACTTCAATAGTCTATAAGATTCCAACCCGACCCGTTTCAGCCTCTACACTTTAACCCGCTACAAAACCTGACCCACCCGACAAGATTGCCACGAGTACTATGTCGCTATCAAGCCTCAACAAAATCCTAACATAAAAAAAGAACACTATACATTGTTCCCATGAACACTTGGCATAAATTACAAATCCACAACCAAACTTTTAAAACTCAAAAGTGAACTCATTATATACACACAAATTTACCAAGTCATCTATCAAATTCTGGTATCTAAAACAACCTTCCTGAAAATTGTACTTCATATGTATACATATTACTGTTACTACATACATTTAACCATATTTATTTTTCAATTACAAACTATATATACCACAACACATTTTTTCGCCCACTTGTGGGGTTGCATCAACTAATGCAAACTAAACAGCAGAACCTGAAGAAGATGAAAGTTAAAGAGTTGACCAAAAAAGTCAACTTCCAAACGCGTTCCATTTTCCGACAGCTTGGAAATATAGATCAAAACTACATGATGGCAAATGAATCGGTTTCTGTATCTAAGCTCGCTCTACAAAATGAACATATCTCCACCAACAGATGACCTTTGTATGTACATTGTATCGTCACCATAACTAGTTTCCTGAAATAAAACATTCGTTAAAAGATTAGCCAAGATGACTTCGATGATCGAAAATTATAACCAAAAGATCCATTTGACTTGGAAACTTGCAAGATTTATCGATGAGGGTAATACAGGAAAAATAGAAAATTCTAACCATCCACCTTTTAAAGTCCATAATTATTTGGGGACAAACTAAGATAGTAATATAACAAGATGAAATTTAGATTATAATAATAAGAGTTAATTACGCATTTTGTCCCTGTGGTTTGTTGAGAATAACCGTTACAGTCCATTAGTTTAAAAAGTATCAAAACAGTACCGGTACTTTCACTTTTGTAACAATTACAGTCCACCTCCGTTAACCACGTCCAACTTACCGTTAAAAGTTTTTGGTGAAAAGACTAGAATACCCCTCGTTTAAAAACAATATATAAACAAATGAGTTAATTACGTTTTCCGTCCCTGTGGTTTGTTGAAAATAACCATAGTCAGTTTAAAAATTGCCAAAACACTAATGGACTGTAATGGTTATTTTGAACAAACCACGGGGGAACAATAATAATAGTTGTAATAATAATAACAATAACAATAAAACTTACCCTTGTGAAGGTTACGCCCCGTTTCCAAAACGTCTAAAAACACGCACAATTTGGTTAATTTTTGTGGGGCCGAGGGGGTTGAGTTGACCTATAGGAAAAATCGAGAAACTTCTTGATAAAGTTGATTAGCTTCAAATGGTTTAGATACATAACCATCCATTCCGGATCTAATACATTGTTCATGTGTAGCTTGAATGACATCAGCGGTCATGGCCAAAATCGGTACATGCCAATTTGAAATATTCGCATAATCTTGCAACGGTAAACTCCCATTTTGGATATCGTTATTGACATCGTTTTCGATCTTACGGATCGTTCTTGTTGCTTCAAACCTGAAATTAAAGAGGAAAAATGTGATTTTTGGTTAAATATATGTATATGAGTATATCATATAAATTTAACAATGAAAAGTGAATATTATGTTATTCTTACCCGTCCATTTCCGGCATTTGGATATCCATAAAGCAAGCATCAAACAAGTGAGGCGGTGTTAGTAACGAAATAGCTTTTCGTCCGTTTTCTGCACACACCACTTCCGCCCCGTATTTCTTTAGCGCACCCGCAGCTACCCGAAGATTTACATTATTATCATCGACCACTAATATTTTTCTCGCAGCTAATAATTTCGATAAAGATAATTTCGGTATTTCTCCGTTTCTATCGTTGCTTTTGTTACCGCCCATTGCACGTTGTAATGAAGCCGCCAACATGCTTACCCTTAACGGTTTAGTTATGACAGTTGGCGAAGAAATGCCGTTATTTTGGCGGGACCCACCGATCGAATTCGTTAAAAGAAACAACTTCGGAGGAATCTTGTGATCTAAATTTTTTAACTTATACGTAAACACCGCCGAATTACTTAAATCTTGATTCCAAACGTCCTCCTCGATTAATACCACGCGGATGGTTTGACTTCCGTTGGTCAACATCGATAACACGTTGGTCAAACTCGAGACGATTTCCACGTGCATTCCTAGCCGTTGGATGTGATATTTTGACACCTCAGCTCGTACAGGTCTCGGATCAACAACGACCGCTTGCATGTTGAAGAACTCTGACTTTGCCTTTGACTGTGATGACCGTTGATTTGTTGCTCATTCGGGTTTGAAAACTCAGCTGTGAAAGTGAAAGTGGACCCGATTTGCGGGATACTATCGAACCCAATCTCACCATTCATTAAGTTGACCAAACATTTGCTGATGCTTAACCCGATACCGGTTCCGCCATGCATACGGTAAATCGAGGGTCCCACTTGCATAAACGGTGTGAAGATTCTAGGTTGTGCATCTAGTGGGATCCCAACACCTGTATCTTCAACCGATATGATTAACGTTACGGAATCAGATGGACCCTCGGTTTTACTGGCGTGTCTGAATCCCTCCCAGCTTCGGTTTCTATCGGCTACAGGTAGTCCACTTAAAGTGTCTTTCGAAGACGGTTCGGTTTCGACGTCTATTGACTCCATAACTTCTTCAAGAAGGTGCACCGTAACAAAGATGTGCCCTTTCTCGGTGAACTATAGCCATTAAAAGTTAAAACAACAATGTAAGTCAGCAGGTTAAAAATCATGGATTTTAAATGTATACATCATAGATCACTTTATGCACCAACTAGATAAATGTTGTAATAATACAAAATTTATTAATTATGTCTTCCAATATATTGCACCGAAAGTGTATTGGGTCAACCCAACCCGTTTCGCCCTGTACCAAAATCATTCACAGTGGATTTTTTACATGTATACACCATCCGAAAATATATATAGCTTAAAGAAGTTTAAACACGTTCGAACTCACGCATGGCACAATCTAGTGTTTATAACCTCCTAAATTTATAAATTACTTTACTAAAAAAATGGATCATTAAATTTCAATTTAATTGATTACTTAAGAAAAACTGTTAGGCGGGTCAACCCAACCCATTTTGACCCATTATCCAGCCTGTCCATTTCTCTAACTTTACATTCGGAGAAAACAAAAAAAAAGCATATCCAGATATCCAACCTTAATTGAATTGCCCATGAGATTTGTAATAATTTGACGAAATCTCCCTGGATCACCGATTAACGTTTCCGGAACCTTCGCAGATATATAAACAGCCAACTGCAATTATACCAACATAGTAAAAGAAGAATAAGTCAAACTTCAATTAGTTACAACTCACTTGAAAAATAAAACAAAATTTTTCTTACCTCAATTCCTTTTTCTTGAGATTTTCCAGAAAATAATGACAAAACATCGTCAAAAATTTCCCGAAGATGGAATCGCACAGCCTCGAGCTCAAGTTTTCCAGATTCAATTTTAGCTTGATCAAGAACGGCATTTATTAGTGTAACAAGAGCTTTTCCACTATCTTGAGCGGTTCTAACATAATCTTGTTGTGTTACATCAAGAACAGTGTCCATAAGCATATCCAGCATCCCTAACCATTAAAAAAAACAAGAAATTTTGCTAGTTAAAAAAAACTCAAGATTTACATTATTAAAAAAATTGTGGAATAACTTACCAAGAACACCATTCATTGGGGTTCTAATTTCATGAGAAACGGTAGCGAGGAACTACAAAAAATTGAGAAGTAACAAAAGATTTAGGATTGGCTATTAATCATGAAAGCATAGACTAAAGGTTCAAAATTGGAGGAAATGATGTGTACCTCGGATTTTGCCACATCAGCAGCCTCTGCGCGTTTTTTGAGCTCTGACATCTTGAGATAATCATCTTCAACTTTTTCAATTCTATTTATAGTTGCATGAAAGATTTGCCCAACAAGTAAAGTGATCACAAAAATGCCAAAAGAAGTTGATATTGCCAAGATTTGCCACGGTTGTTTTAGCGTAAATCTGTAAGACCAAACAATATTGAATGCTACATGATTCCTCATATATATAAAGATATATATACATATGTAGAAAAAAGAAGCCCTGTTAAGTTTCAAACTTGTGATAGCTAAAACATGAAAAATATAACATTCTTGCCAAAGCGTAAAATATGGAAAAACACATATTGTTGACCATTAGATCTTGAAAAAGGATTCATCTTTATTGGAATAAATGATGTGTTATGTGTCATCGTAATACCCATAAGAATGAGCAAACCAACTTTAATTGTGGATACATATACAACAACACATTATACATGCAAACTATGCAGCTAACATCGGTAGGATATCGGTTATCGGCTCTCTACAAAATATCGGTGTCAAAGATCGCTCCGGATATCAGTTCCGATATTATCGGCGATATTGACTAATATTGACCGTTATTTTGGATGCCTTGGTTGATGTGGACTCAGAGGAAGATTTAATGACTTACGATTAGATCATGTTTCAAATATTGGCACTTTTGAGTTCTGACTTTTGATATTACTATTGACAATTTGATATTATATAAGTTTTACGTTTTATATATGTGTATATATAAATTCTGCATGATATTAAAATTACCGATATCCACCGCGATAACCTATATCTCAAATATCCGCCCTTGACCGATATTTGATTTTGGACCACATTAACTACATAGCATGTAAATAGACGAGTTGTGGAGGTAAGGTAATAATCACCTGCAACGCATCTCATGCTTTCTTGATGGGTCACCAAAGTTAAGAGGACTAACATGTTCCAAACCAGTGTCCAACGCATCGGTACCATACATACTAATAGGGTCCGATATATTAGTTGTATCGTAAACATTCACGTAAATGGTTTGCTTGCTAGCAAGTTGTTGAAGTAACTTCTCCACCAATGATTCAATATCAAACACTCCGCCTAGGTACCTAATTTTGACCAAAAGTCAACAATAAATCACTCGGGCTCATAAATTATCGCCATTTTTCTCACAATTCAAATTTGGTTTAAAGAATTTACCCGTCAGTTGCTTCGATTCTTTCCTCCGGAGTCGCATTAGATGGTAAATCTCGTTTATAAACGGCAAAAGTCAAAATAACTCCAAGACGGTTTGACTTTATAAGCGCCAAAGGAGCCGTAAGAACCCCTTTTCCTAATGCCCTTGCACGCAACACGTTTTCACGATCTTCCTGTTGATTTAAGTCTAATTATTTAGGGGTCATTTTACATATAAATTCTTGAATAATTGAAATTGTAAGATAATTATACCTTTCCCGTCATCATATCAAGAGAAATCACATGAGCAACGGTATCTTGTGCGAAGATAACGGGGGCGTATTCGGGTTGAATCGGTGACGGTTCAAGGTCTTCAGGATTATATTTGTCTTTATTAACTGGGGTCATCTTCTTTATGGTCCATCCTTGTTGTTTCTCAAATTGTTCTCTTTCGGAATGAAGTACCCTTACTGCATACGCCACCCCACTTGTTAGTGGTCTCTCAAAAGCAGTTCTTTCCGTGTACTTTGCAAATGTGTCCTGTCAATCCACATATTTTGACTAATTACAAACCTTAATCCAAAAAAGAATAAACCAAATTGTTTGGTTCCCTTTTCAAAGACAAGAAAAGATTTCAACAGATAAATTAAAATACCTAATTGGATTAGCAACACAAAAAACCATCACAATCAAAAAGTTTCCAACTTTATATAAAAACAGATTGGAATACTTACCCTAAATAGTCTGTAGTCTGATTATAAACCCTAACACAACAAAATTAACCAAATCTTTCCCTCTTTTATGACAGCAAAAATTTAACTAAATTTGCCCAATTAGGATAACTACATAAAATTTAACTAAATTTGCCCATGGATCAACAAGTCAACAACACACTTAACCACTATAACCAAAAAATATTAAATTTCTATAGGTTAAAAAAAGGGGAAAAAAAGAGTACACCTAATCGATTGCTTAATTACACTAAAATTGTCCTATTCCAAACACTAATTCAACAAAATTAACCAAATTCTTCATTTTCCTCCTTAAATAAAACAGAAAAGAATCACACGATTCAGTAACGGAAAACCCCCAACTGAATTAACAACATAATTAACCACTAGAAACAAAAAGTTTCCATTTTTATTAACAAAACAGAGTACCTGGCTCTTGTTAATGAACCCTAATTCAGCACAATAAACTAAGTTCTCCTTTACCCAACAAGATTAACAACATAATTAACCACTAGAAACAAAAATTTTCCATTTTTGTTGACAAAACAGAGTACCTGATTCTTAATTACACTAACTTATGAGATTATGAACCTTAATTCAGCAAAAGAAACCAAGTTCTACTTTTTCCAACAAGATTAATAACATAATTAACCACTAGAAACAAAAAGTTTCCATTTTTACTAAAAAAAACAGAGCATCTGCTTATTAATTACACTAAAGTGTGAGATTATGAACCCTAATTCAGCAAAAGAAACCAAATTCTATATTTCCCAACAAGATTAACAGCATAACTAAGCACTAGAACCAAAAAATAATCAAACTTTACAAAAAATAAAAATGAATAAATAGAGCTGTACCTGATCAATTGCAGAAGGGTTTTTACCATGGTGAAAAGTAGAGATCAAAATGGACATAGCTTGAACATGATTCATACTAACATTAAACTGATCTTGAAGCATTCTAGCTCTTTCATCACACATATTTTCCAATATTTCTTTTCTTTTTTCCAAAGCTTGAGATCTCAAATACCAAAAGATCCATAAAGAAAGCACCGTACCAAGTGCAATCCACAAGATCAGAAGCTTCTTCCACCATGTTTTCCTGAACTTATCAGAACCAATATATTGGTAATAATAATGGATCTTGGAAGTGTATCTTGAAAAGATCTCAAGAAACTTGTTCCAAATCTTCCTGCTTTTATTTGGCTTCATTTGTGAATCATTAATGAATGAGTTTAATGAGATCACTGTTAGAAGTGAGTAACATAGCATCAAAAGAAAGTGTCCCACTTTTAACCCAACTCCAATCACATGAATAAAACTCATCCACAGAACCAAACAGTGTAAATATAAATATATGAATATATGATTATATGAACAGGGTTTCACTTAAATAGCTGATTTCAACAGAATATAGGCATAAATTAACCTAAAAAAATATTTTAAAAAAATAAATAAAAGGGGGGCAAAAAACCTACTGTCACCTTATAAGCTGTCTAATCAAGGATCCAACAACTTCTAAACTTGAAGTTTAAAACCCTGAAATTTGACAAACTGACAAGAACACACACAGAGTGGGTGTGAGAATCAAGATTCAACTAATGAACTAAACCCAGATGGGGGAATCAATTACCAACAAAAAGGAAGAATCTTTATGGTTTAGTAAAGAAAACCCAGATGATTAAATAGGGTTTTAACCCTAATTAATGAAGTGGGGGTGCTAGATTTGTCTAAATGACAAGAAAATACACACACAGTGGGTGTGAGAATCAAGATTCAACTAATGAACTAGACCCAGATGGGGGAATCAATTATCAACAAAAAGGAAGAATCTTTATGGTTTAGTAAAGAAAACCCAAAGATGATTGAATAGGGTTTAACCCTAATTAATGAAGTGGTGGGGTGCAAGATTGGTATAATTATGAGGTAAAAACTAACAAAGATGAGTAATTATTTGTGGGTTTTGACTGTGGAGATCTTGAGAGAGAGTAATCAATGAATGCAGAAAGAAAATGATGGAAGGAAAAGAGAGAGAGAATTGTAAGTATGTGTAGAGTTGCAAAGCATCTGTAAAAAGCAGCAAAGATGAGAAGAATATGGTTGTAAAAATAATGTGCTCTACCACCCTTTATCTATTCTATCCATACCATCATCATCTACCCAATATACTATTAAAAAATATTATTATTTTTTTATTATTTTAACTAATAATAATAATTATATATCCTTTTTATTAAAAAAAAATAACTTGTGTTTGAAGAAATTATCAAATTAACATTTGGCTCAAAATATTTAAAGACTTTTTATTGTTTCATGTGTTTTTATAAATGGCCCATCACTCATTTTAATATGTTTTTTTGACTTCACAACATTACAAGGATGCAATACAACATTGCAAAGGTATATACAATTTTGAAAGGGTACGTCTCTATATCAAAATAAACAAACCAGGTGCAAAGAATGATAAAAGCATCCACACATCCTTTCATATTTGTATCATGGAAACTAACCAAACAACAAAATTTATATTTATACTTAGAAACATTTAGGATGGGTAGTGAGATATTACTTTTTAATGTTTTTATGAGTATATTATTAGATAATACTCATTTGAATTTGTTTATCTGGATTGAAACAAAATATATCTATATATTATATATTATATATATTATATAATCATAAAGTATATAAGGGTGGAATAATGCTGGTGGTGACACCCTACCATCCACGTTGGTGTCACGTCATTTTCAAGCTTTTTCACACCTCTGCTTACGCCATATGCATGAGCTGACGCCTCCGTTGTCTCACTCCGACCAAACTATGTTGTTTTAACCGAGCCCACGTTGGCTGCCACTTGACAGTCGTTGTACCACCATAAGAATATAACTATCTGGCGTAACAGACAGTGGGACGAAAACTCGGGTGGGCTCAGGATAGAGTCTGGCACCTCTGCAAGAAAACTAGGTTCTACCTATTATTGCCTAATCTACCAAATAACACAAATAATGATTGAACTCGGGTCTCCATTGAAGAACCCAAGCCTCACTACGACTAGTGGTAGGTTTAACCAATCATAGTGTTTTGTTTATATAAAACTCTATTTTTCACATATTATTTTTTTACTAAATGGATGGATATGATGCAGAACATCAAGTATTAAATCCAAAGTTGGTATGAATGTCACTTGGTACGAATGTCATACGTAATACGTAAGCAGAACCCAATTATTTTTAGAATTTTTTGAGCTTAGTCGTATTCCATTTATAAGCAAGAATTTGATTGTATATGGGTTCGGTCAATTTTAGTGTATGCTCTACCTATAGGATATTTACAACCCAGTGTTACCGGTTTTAATAAGAATTTAAAGTCATAGCGTTTAAGATTTAAGAAAACACAAATTAAACCGGTCTGGTTGGTTGGGGCTATTAAATCGACCAGTTTCCACTGTTTGATTGTTTGAGTTTGACGCTTTAGCAGTTATGCATAATAAAAAAAAAACAATAATATTGTATTAACTTTTATAGTCGTTGAATGGTTTGTTCTCGATCTCTTTTATACAAACTTATAAATATCATTTCTATAAGTTTTAGATTTTCGGTATATTTGTTTCAGTGTGTCTTTCATGTAAAATAACTAGAATATATGTATTTGATATATTAAATATTTTTTATTTTATTTTGTATTTGTTATAAACCAAGACTTTTAACTTAAAAAACAGAAACTTCATTTTCAAAAGAAATTGATCTAGATCACGCTTATTGCCAAATTCTTAATCTGTTTTCTTAATATAAAGTTAAAATTAAAAATCACAATGATCTCTCACAAAATTTAGACTTTATACATTTCTAATTTCTGAATACAGGGTTACAATAAATAGAGAAAATCTCACAGAATAGTAACCAAGTTTCAAAAGTGTTCTAATTAAGTCATTCGTATCGTTTTTGTCCCAATTAGATAACTTAACATTCAAATCGAGTCATGTCTTTTTTTCCATGTGTCAACAGAAAAATTGAGCATAAGATGCTATAGTCGTATTTTTTAATATATGAAATTTAATTTATTAAAATAAAAACACTTTAATTACATTAAAAATTAAAAAAATAAATTAAAATCCACGTCATCACTCGACGTTAGCATCAAATGAAAGGGAAAAAAAAAAAAAAAATCCGCATCACCATGATTACCTATGAAATAGATGATAAAACCCTTAATTTTAATAAAAAAATGAATGTTGAGTGACCTGATTGGAACACTTTTGAAACTTGAGTGACCTAATTGGAACACTTTTAAAACTTTGTTACTATTCTAAAAAGTTACCCTCAATAAATAATAATATGATCAAGTAATCTTTTTTAAAGTTCTTATTCAAAATTCAATAAAATTATAATCCAACAAAAATGCATAGGAAACCTTTTTTTTTCTTATCAATCTTTGCTACTCTTACTTCTTTTTTCACTTATAAATTATCTATTTTGTCATTGTCTGAATAGCTACGAATAAATATCTACTTTATCATCTACCACCTTCCATTTTCTATATTTCACACACAAACATGAATCTATTAATTCAAAATAAATAAAAAATGATTTAGGATAAGGGTTTGGATGTGTTTGATTCAGGATTAGGATTTTCACACATACAATTGAATATTAGGTGGGTTGTATGTGTTTTGCTTTTTTGTGTATCTAATTTACAAACAACATACATCAACTTTGTTAGGGTTGGGATTTGTTAGTTTTAGGGTTGGGTATTGATATTGTGAAGTTAGAAAATTGTGATTTTTTTATTTTAGCTTTAAGTTAAGATAGAGATTAAGATTATTTGTTTAGAATTGACTCTGATTAAAAAAATTATGGAATGTACTTTTTCGTCATTTTATCCTACTCGGTGGGGAGAGTGGAGGGGGAGAGGGGGAGCCC
This sequence comes from Scalesia atractyloides, assembly GCA_947069175.1. Classification (NCBI taxonomy): domain Eukaryota; kingdom Viridiplantae; phylum Streptophyta; class Magnoliopsida; order Asterales; family Asteraceae; genus Scalesia; species Scalesia atractyloides. The sequence continues at coordinate 2,381,776 of CAMTDV010000012.1, read as the reverse complement.
TTCCACGCCACCTACACCACCCCGTGTTCGGCGTTTGATAGGTGTGGAGGGGGAGGGGTTGATCTTTTCTACAGGCGTGGGGGATGAGAGAGGGAGATGTAGGATTTTGATTGGTTAGTTGTTTTTTTAATCGCAATAATAAAAAAAACTCCCCTTTCTCGTTGCCTCCCATCCTATGGTTTCAGGGTTTTTCCCCTCCACGCCCTCTCTGTCTACGTGGTAAACCCCTGGCGCAAAACGTCCTCTCCACCTCTACAACCACACCGAATAGCCTTAGTGTTGTTAATGCTTTTTGTTGCTTCTATAAAATAAAATTCACAAAACAATAATTTGGTTAGAATTAAAAAAAGTATTTTTAAATACGATTTGTATAACTTCAAACTCTAGATGTCATAATTATATATTTATATGAACAAAAGATAATTTTATTTGACTTTATATAAACTAAACCAACTTTCTGTTTGAAGTTTAGTAGTCATGATTCCATCCTACCAATTTTATTTTATTAAAAACATTAATAAACCCTTAATGGAAAAATGTTAAAAGGAAAAAGCTATGAATAGGCTGTAAATAAATCGATCGAACACGAATAAGGCTTTGTTTGTGTTCGTTCGTTAAGGAAATAAATGTGTCTTGTTCGTGTTTGTTCGTTAAGGAAATAAATGTGTTCATGAACGATTCATGAACACTTACCGAACGAGATTTCATGTTTGTGTTCGTTCATTAAGGAAATAAGCGTGTTCACGAACACACTTAAATTTGGCGAACACGACGAAGGATAAAGGTGGATGGCCCAGAGAATAGCATGGAACTTTAATCCCTTATTGTGGAACGGGTGTCGATCGTATTCGTCGATGTAAATAATAAGAAAAAAAAGGAAATGGTGCATAAACAAGGTGAAATAAGGTTTCCTAGTTTAATTATTAGGGTAATAAAATAAATTAAAGTTTAATAATATTAAAAGTATAGATAAAATATGTGAAAGTACAAAAATATTTGATTAAAACACAAACATACTCGAACGTAAATAAAATGAACGGATGTTCACGAACACCTTACCGAACGTTCACGAACACAATTGAACAAACGAGACCTCTGTTCATGTTCGTTCATTTAACTAATCGAACAAAATTTATTGTTCATGTTCGTTCGTTTATTAAATGAACGAATATAAACGAACTTTCCGCTGAACGGTTCACGAACTGCTTGATGAACGTTCAATTTGTTTAGAGCCCTAGCTATGAAGAGATGATGTAGGTGAGTGAATGAGTAGTTGAAGATGAGGCCCCATGATGATGGTTATCTATCAAAAATAGGTATTCATTTGCCCTCTCTTACTCAACAAAAACGCTTATATGATTTTTTTTCAAAGATTTTTAATGTAAAACGAATAAGTTTATATATATTTTTAAAAAAACCCTTACGTATTATCAAAATAAAATCATAATATTACATATACATGTTGGGTGGGGTTATTGTAAAAAAAATAAAAGTATAATAAGTCTTTTGAACCCTTAGATCTTTTAGTTAATGTTTGAGATAAAAAAATAACTTAAAATATAAATTATGTTTTAATTTTTTTGACTAATTAGGATATATTAGGCGTAATCGTGTCTTTTTGTTTAAATAAAAAAAATTGTCATCAACTTCAAAGCACATGCAAGTTAACCCGTCTATTTTAAACGCCAATAACTTTTTATACGTAACTTTTTAAAAAAAATTGCACCATAATAACGGGTGTTTTTTTATCTTTAATATGGTACCACATTGCTATACTTATATAGAGAAAAAAATTACGTTTCAATTAGATGTTTTAGTCCATTGTGCTTTGTCTATATTCATACAATGGTGTTTTAATTGTATTGTGATTCAAGACGTGATGTTTTAAACATCTAGAAACATTGTATTGTGATTTAAGTTAGGGTGTTTTAATATCTGAAATCTGGAAACATTGTATTGTGATTCAAGTCATAGTGTTTTAACACAATCTGGAGATGATTGTATTACACCATGACTTGAATATCAATACAATCATTCTAAGTGTTAAAACATCATGACTGTATTACATTCAAGTCGTGATCTTTTTTGAATCTGTATGGTGTTTTAATCCTGTAAAAATAACAAAACACATTCCAGATGTTAAACACCATGATCAGTTACGTAAGAAAATAATTATCTTCTAAAATAATTTCTAAAGCGGATACTATCTATTTTATAATTAAATTGGTTTTTGAAGTTAATTACCTTATTACCCTTAACCCATAAAATTAAATAATGTCACGTATCGTCTCCGTAATATTTCTTACACTTCACCATTTTTACAAGACCTGAACCTATACACACTTTTTTTCTAGCATTTGTATATATTTTCTTTATATAAAATCAAAATACCAAATAGATACACTTTTAAATCTATGACATTTTTGTTACCGTATATATAAACTTGTGTGTGTGTGTGATATGATAGTAGATATCTATATATAACGAATTAGTCATGATAGTAGATATCTATATATAACGAGCTTGTCAAACGCAAAAAATAGATGAAAAACGTTGAACCCCACACGCACGTTACGGTGTGTTGACTCGCAAAATTTAAAACGAAACGTAAAACGAAAAATATACGGATGATGAAAGGAACATGGACCAAAGTTGAAAATAAAAAAGTGTTTAGGTTAAATATAGAAGATGAAAAGCTTTGAGTTAAAAGTAAAAAAGAATCAAGGGGGTTAAAATGCAAAAGATAAAAACTTTTGGATTAAAAGTGAAATCAAATTTTTTTTTGAAAAACTCCCCATACATAGGGTACAACAATATAAAGTAAAAAAATGTTGCTAACTTTTAGTGTGAGATATATTTTAAGCTTGTTAAAGTTTTTCAAGTAGGATTGGGATATGTTTAGGACTTTTTGATGACGAGAAATCAACTCGAAATTTTAACTGTTAAGATTATAAAAGTTGATCCTTGTATTAAGAGAAAGTTGTGAACAATTATTAAAACCAGTGTCTAGACGCTGATAACGTCATCTATCGTCTCCCCTCTCATTTGGCGCGTAATCACCAAACATTGTACTTCGTTTTTTTTTAAGTTTGAATGAGTCATTTGAGTCTAATATCACAAAGATTATTTTTTAAGATAGGAAGCTTTGTTGGAGTTGTACTGTAGTTTTTTTTTTAATCCGTGGTATATGTATACTGTGGATGGGATCTTTTGACCAAATAAAGGTACCATATCATACCCGTCTTGATCGAATACCAACGGTAACAGTATTGGTTTTTGTTTTCAAAGATTTCAAACCAATATTTTTAGGGTACCAGCCATTGTGGGTACACCACTCTGTTTGGATGTGAGCGCAATTTCGGTTTTGGTAACTTACAGTATGATATTGGTTTGGTTCAATACGTGAGAAGTTGCACATCGGTGGATAGGGCACCCAAAAAAGTTAAGCTAAAAAAAGAATCAAGTTATATTGTTATCTTACTGATCTTACTTCTAACTGACAGAATATTTATGTCACGTAATTCTTCGTTTATTCCAATCTTTTTATAACGAATCAGTGATGATAGTAGATATCTATATATAACGAGCCTGTCAAACGTAAAAAAAAAGATGAAAAACGTTGAACCCCACACGCACGTTACTGTGTGTTAACTTTCAAAATTTAGAACGAAACGTAAAACGAAAAACATGCGAATGATGAAAGGAACGGGGACCAAACTTGAAAATAAAAAAAAAGTGTTAGGGTTAAATATAAAAGATGAAAAGCTTTGAGTTAAAAGTAAAAATAGTAAAAGGGGTTAAAATGCAAAAGATAAAAACTTTTGAATTAAAAGTGAAAATCATTTTTTTTTAAAACTCCCCATGCATATGGTACAACAACATAAAGCAAAAAATGTTGCTAACTTATAGTGTGATATATATTTTAAGCTTGTTAAAGTTTTTCAAGTAGGTTTGGGATATGTTTAGGACGTTCTGATGACGAGAATTCAACTGGGAATTTTAACTATTAAGATTATGAAAGTTGATCCTTGTATTAAGAGAAAGTTGTGAACAATTATTAAAACAAGCTAGACACTTATAACACCACCTATCGTCTCCCCTCTCATTGGCGCGTGATCACCAAACATTGTACTTTTGTTTTGTTTTTTTTTTTTAATTTGAATGAGTCATTTGAGTCTAATATCACCAAGATTATTTTTAAGATAGGAAGCTTTGTTAGAGTTGTACTGTAGTATTTTTTTTTTAATCCGTGGTATATATATACCGTGGATGAGATCTTTTAACCAAATACAGGTACCACATCATACCGTCTTGATCGAATACCAACAGTAGCAGTACTGGTTTTTGTTTTCAACGATTTCAAACCAATATTTTTAGGGTACAAGCCATTGTGGGTACATCACTCTGTTTGGATGTGAGCACAATTTCGGTTTCGGTAACTTACAATATTATATTGGTTTGGTTCAATACGTGAGAAGTTACATATCAGTGAAGAGAGCAACGAAAAAAAATAAGCTAAAAAAAGAATCAAGTTATTTTGTTATCTTATTTGTAACATTTGTGTAAATCGGGTTTCGAAAACCCGCCCCAATTTATCAATCAAAGTATATTCTTTTGCAACGTTCGGTTATTCTTTTATTGTTTAGAATATTTCAATATTTTATATACATATAATAACAAAAATCAATGTTTAAAAATAAAATAATAATTAACGTTTAATGAAATAATGTAATAATCAATCAATTAAATATTAAAAGGGGGTGAACCGGGATCGAACCCGGGTTCCCCGGGTCAACACACAGCGAACACCACTACGCTGCACACATTAGTCATGCTATCTTTGGAAACTTATTTCTCTTATATTCAAGTTCAAAGAAAACCAACAACCCGGAATCACCGCAGCACCCTTCACGCGCCTTTCCCTTCTTTCAAAACTTCCGACAGTTGTCTCGGTGTCTATTATTGGCAAATTTCAAATCAATTGGCTGTCACCTCCACGACAATTGACAATCACCGAATTCAGTTTCGAAAACCGAACCCAAACTTCACTCTATAAATACCGAATGCAATCCTTCATCCAAAATCGTTCATTTCGCTTTTCGTTCCTCTACTCAATACCTTGCCCCTGCTCACCGGAAAACAGAGGCAGTCACCGGAATTCAGTTGCCGGAAATCGAGGTTCTTCATTTATGTTCTACGGTAGGCCCTTGATCCTTTCTTTTGAGTATTGATCAATTAGCAAAATATATATTGTTGATTAATCTGGGGAGAATCAGAATAAGATAGTGCGGGTATAAATTTGGTTCAAAGTTCAAAACGAAGAAGATGATGGCAGTGTATGTTTTTGTATAATAAAATACAGGTTCTAATCGGGTTAAGCACCCAGCCCAACTGGTTGGGCCGGGTGCAAACCGAACCAAGGATCTCCGGTTCGAATCCGTGCACACACACCGGACCGAACACTTTTAAACCTTTTTAATTTTATCATGTCTGAAATAACGCATGTAGTGTATAAGTATATTTAAATCACGAGTCTTGTCGAGTTAGACACCCAGCCCAGTTGGTCGGGCTGGGTGCATAACATCACCAAGGTCGCGGGATCGAGTCCCCTGACTCACACCGGCCGAACCATATAAATTCCTTTTTAAAACTTAATTAAATTTGAATAAACCTAAAATGTGTATAAGAAGAATTAAAATCATGTTTCTTTCGGGTTAGACACGTAGCTCAGTTGGAAGAGCTGCGTGCACGCAACCGAGAGGTCACGGGTTCGAGCCTCACCACACGCATGCTTAAAACACAATCCAACCGGCCGACTGACAGCCTTTTCAGTCTGACAGGTTTTTTTTTATTTATTTTTTAATATATATATTATTCTTATTTTTCTAATAATTGATTTTATGGCTTTTTATTTAAATGAAAAATCGAATAAAATGTTTAAAAATATACATTTTCAAGGGGTTTAAAATATCAATAAAACTCACAAAAATTAACTTAAAAATCTAAACAAAGGTTTTTAACCAAAATATTAGTTTATTTATTTACCGAGTTATCGCGTTATTATTTTAGGTTAGAACTTCTTCGTCGGTTAAATTCGCAACTCGTGCGCTCTCAAGAATACGCACCCACTGTGAGTGAATCTCTACAAATTTCCCGTTTTAATCACGTTTTGTGGTGTATCGTGTGTCGTATCGTTTCTTTATTTTATTTAAACACTTGTGCTTATATCATTTCGTGATCAATGTTTATTGCTTGTAGTGTGGTTTATATGTGGATACATTTTATCATTTCAGTGCACTTATTTCATTAGTGTAACATTTATGTAAAACGGGTTTTAAAACCCGCTTCGTTTAACAATCAAATATACAGTTTAAGTTCGTTGCGTATCCTATTAGTGTCGGTTATTTTTAAATGTTTCATAATTAATAAATATTGCAGAATTTAAAAACTATAAGAAATAATAATAATAATAATAATAATAATAATAATAATAATAATAATAATAATAATAAGTAAATGAAAATAAAAATAAACTCTAAAAATAAAACAAACATTTGAAAGGAGTAGCCGGATTTCGAACTCGGGTCTCTCGCGCATGCACACACACAAAACACCACTACTCTACACGCACTTTAGTGATTAAATCAGGAACAAATAATCTATATAGCAGAACTAACAAATAAACCCGCAAATCAAAAGCCTCATCTCCGGATCGGCTGTCAAGAACAAATCGCGAAATCTGGGGGTGGTAACGTCTTCTTTCGATTGAAAACAAATATAACTGATGGCAAACATCAGTTATAACCGAAAACTTAAAATCATATCATTCAAGATCGTGTAAATCGTAACCGAAGGCATTAACCGAGATGGAGATCACCTTTGCTTATAAATACCATCTATCAATCATTCTCTAGCTCACTCACACTTCCACTCGTTATTCGGAACACCTTGCTCAAACGGAATACAGTTTTCTATTCGCTGGAAATTTGGCACTGCTCGCCGGAATTCATCGTCGGAGCACTGCAATCGTCGGTAAATCTCTAAGTTATTCTTGTAATTTGTTATTACCCTGTCTAATTTACAAAACGCATAGCAACAACATCGTTTCCACTTAGCATGATCGAGTTCAGTTCTGGGTAATATTCATGAGGAAGATGATGTATTATATAGTGTATTAATATAATTAAATGTGGGTTTTTAACGGAGTTAGACACACAGTCCAGTGGTGGACTGTGTGCACATTTATCATGCACGTCCCGAGTTCGAGTGTTGTTTTGATCCATGTTGTTAAACTTAAAACCGGTTTTCTTTTTAAGCCAATGCGCTAACTCAAAGTAAGATGTTAAGTATAATAATTCTGTATATAACGGGTTAGACACCCAGCCCAGTTGGTTGGGCTGGGTGCAAAACAACATAGAGATCGCGGGTTCGAGTCAGATCCTTCGCACTGGTTCGCTCATTTAAATCCTTTTTAAATTAAATAATTTCTGATATATTCTAACAAGTATATAAATTAATTAAAAACAGAATCCTATCAGGTTAGACACGTAGCTCAGTTGGTAGAGCTGCGTGCACGTATACGGGAGGTCACGAGTTCGAACCTCACACGATGCCTATAATACCAAAGTCAACGCGGCCCGACCGGTCAACCCTGTAAAGGGTATATTTTTTTATAATTATTTTTTTTATTATTTTATTTAAAAAATCATTTAAAAATACTTCAAAAATATTATTTTTTAAGTTTAAAAATTGTAATAAATACCACAAAAATAGATCTAAAAATCTAATAAAAGGCATTAATTAGAAATATTAATTTCAAATAGAAGATATATATTTATCGAATTATTACGTGATTATTTAGGTTAGTTTTCCCTCGTCGGTTGAATCATAAATTCGTGCGCATTCATCATCATCAAGGAACGCACCCACTGTGAGTGAATTCTTACAAATTCCCCTTTTTATTCATGTTTTGGGGTGTATCATGTGTCATTTATACATTTCGTTTATTCAAACCCGTGTGCTATTACCATTATATGAATTATCGTGTGATGTAAATGTTGTTTGTTGTATTGCGAGTTTATATTTTTGTCAAGTTGCGTGCAAATCATTCATTAGGCCCATCAGTTCCTCGTTGGAGACGAGTTGAGCATCAGGTGCCTCATTAGATCGGCTCCGTTTATTTGAGCCTTGATCTCATTGTTCATCATTTGGTATGTGTGTGTGTGCATTAATTGATATTATGTGTTATGTGGTTTAATTTACATATACGTATACTCATATTTGGTTATGCACATTTTTATTCAAATAACCAATACAACTAACTCTTTCAAATATTTAAATAAGATTCACTCGCCAACTTCTGTTGACCCAAAACCCTATTTTTACACATGATACAGGTGGACAGGTTGAAACAAGGAACACATAGGAAATTGCCTTAGAAGAAAAATAAAGAAGTCATGAAAAATGTATTTGAACATGTTGTGCTTGTATGTTCATTGTAATTTCTTCTTTAAAAAGAAATAATAAATATGAAACTTTATAGTAAATGTCATGAGCTTTGATGAAAACCCAATCATGCCCCGACTACCATTTCCGCTGCGGGTTAGGGTGTGACAATTAGGCCCATCAGTTCCTCGTGGGATACGGGTTGAGCATCAGGTGCCTCATTAGATCGGCTCCGTTCGATTGAGCCTTGTTCTCAGATACATCATCATTCATGTCATATATTCATTCAATGTGGTTTGTGATTTGTTACATTATACATTTGTTCACATGTGATTATGCACAATCTTATTTAAACAACGGTAAAATTGATTTACTTAAATGTTTTATCAAGGTTCACTTGCCAACTTTTGTTGACCCAAAATTCCTTCTGTTTTACACATGATACAGGTGATCAAGTTGAGGAAAGAAACACCTAGGATGGCCTTAGAAGAATAATCAAGTTATTTCGTTGGAACAAGCGTTTAGATTATTATTTGTGTTTGTATGAAATTTTGTTGGATATTTTAATTTTAATTTGAATTTAATAAATATGAAACTTGTTAGTAAATATCATGAGCTTTGGTGATAACCCAATCATGCCCCGACTTTTATTCCGCTGCGGGTCGGGGTGTGATAGATTGGTATCAGAGCTTGTGACTATAGGGATATAGGATAGGTTATTAGACCTTTAGAGCCTATACTATAGTTGACTAGATTTAAATTGTTTATGTGTTACATGCAAAAATTCATGATGTTTATATGTTTCATGTTTATATTCACACACAACATTATGCAAACATTCTCACAAGTACATGTTAATATGCAATGCTCATCATAGATCATACCCTCATATCATATCATATCTATGAAAGCACACACCTTACAATTTCACAATTTCCGTTATTTCTTTTCAAAGATTTTTGCAATGTTTTCATATTTTTCAAATCACATCAAAGTGAGTTTTCACGACGGGCATGTAGTAACTGGAAGGGTACGAGTACCGGTAGTCGGAATGTCCTGTCTAGGCTTGGCATCTTATAAATCCAAAATAAAGGACCAGTTTGCCTACCTGGGGACTAACGATGAGAGTACGAAGGACCTATTAGGCCAAAGCATGCTATACCAAACGTCGTGTGAACTAACCCCACTTTTAGTTGTCATTGTGTCCACACCTGGACACCCTCCGACCATACATCTCGCAATCATGTTTTACGATTTTCATTCGGGTGGTGCTAGTGTTAACTCGCCGACACCAATGTGAATCCTACCAAGCCCAATAGTCATGGGGGCCCACATGACTACACAGGCAACGGCATGGGGACATTTGGAGGCCCAAACATGAGCAAACCCAAGACATCCTATGGATGTAGTTAAATTATTTTCAGTTATGTTGTTTTCATTCTTTTTACGACACATGACACCTAGGAAATTCTTGAACTCACAATCTCCCTACATATATTCCTGTAGATGTCTGCTAGGCAATTACGTGGAGGTAGAAGGTCATGAAAGTCAAACGAATGCTTGGCCACGCAAATCGCTAAACAAATGGCTGCAGTGCTTCCTGACATCGTGCTACAAGTTCAGCAAGCCCTCACCGCTAATCCCATTAACCCTCCCAACCAAGAAGACCAAAGCGTCGCCAACCCTCCTCCCAAAACCCCTAAATGCACCTACAAACACTTCAAGTCTTGCGATCCCCCAAAATATGAAGGGACTGAAGGTGTCACCGCTCTCCTCCACTGGTTTGAGGAGATGGAAAACACCTTTCTCAATTACGACTGTCCTGAGGACCGTAAGGTACGTTACGTGACTGGAAGATTGTTTGGGGTAGCCCTTACCTGGTGGAACACGGAAAAAGGTAAGCGAGGTGTAGATGATGCCATGGCCTTATCATGGGATGAATTAAGAGAGATCATGACAAGACGTTTCTGCCTTAGAAGCGAGATCAAGAAGCTTGAAGATGAATTCTATGCTCTAAAGCAAAAAGAAGGGGATCACACCTCCTACAACAAGAGGTTTCTTGAGTTGAACCAAATACCGCTTAATTGAACACTACATTCGAGACCTCCCCTTGAAAATCCAAGATTCGGTTTTAAGCACTTCGCCTGCAACACTCGAAGCCGCAATGGAGTTAGCTACGGAACTCACTGAAAATTGCATTCGAAATGGCAATTTTAAAGATGAGAAGAAGAAAACACCCATCAAGACCCCAATTCCAAACCACTCAGGTTCATCCTCGAAGTTTGCTGGTAAGAGGAAGCGAAATGGCAAGAACTTTGCTGTCACCCAAACCAACCCTCCCATCACTGCTGCTCCAATCACCCAAGTTGCCCTCCAGCCGCACCGTTCAAAAGGCCATACACTGGCCCACCCAAAGTGTAACCGTTGCCAATACCATCACCCTCCTGAAAACCCTTGCCAACATTGCACAAGTTGTGGTCGTGCGGGTCACACTATCCAAACCTGCCGTACCCTTCAGCGATAAAACCACAGTCAACCTCCAACCCAAACCCAAAATCAAATGGTGGGCCAAGCCCAACAACCCTTACTTCTACCACCTGCAAAACTCGCAGCCCAACCTTACTACCAACCCAACTACCCCATGATGCAATCCATACGAGCCTGTTTCAATTGTGGGGACCCAAACCACTTCAGGAATACTTGCCCACGCCTGGTGAACATCTTCCATACCCAAGCTCAAGCAAACCCGGTAAACCAAGCTAACCAAGCTCCTCCACCTGCTAGAGGAAGAGCTTTCAATATCAACGCCAACCAAGCCAGGGCTGACAACAATGTGGTCAACGGTACGTTTCTCGTAAATGGTAGTTATGCATCCATATTATTCGATACTGGTGCGGATAAGAGCTTTGTGTCTTTAGAATTCGAATCTATTCTCGACCAACCTCGTGATAATCTTGTTGAATCTCTGACGGTGGAAGTTGCTGACGGAAAACCCACTTCATTAAATTCTATTATACGCGATTGTACTCTCACCCTAAATGATCACGATTTTTCAATTGATCTCATTCCTATGAAATTGGGAAATTTCGATGTTATCATCGGCATGGACTGGCTCAGCCATCATCACACTGAAGTGGTGTACCATGAAAAGTTTATTCGTATTCCTCTCGTCGACGGTCAGACACTACGTATCTTTGGGGAAAATCCTTCGAAAGGGCTCAAATTGATGCCCTGCCTTCAAGCCCGAAGTTATATTCGCAAGAATTACGTCGCATTTCTAGCTCACGTCGTCAAGAAGGAAGGCAAGGAGAGGAAGCTCGAAGATATTCCAATTGTGAAAGAATTCCTGCAACTTTTTCCTGACGACGTTTCAGGACTTCCTCTTGTGCGAGAAGTCGAATTTCGAATCGATCTTGTGCCTGGCGCTACACCGATCACAAAATCTCTCTATAGGTTAGCCCCATCCGAGATGCAAGAGTTGGCCAGTCAACTGCAAGAGCTGACTGACAAAGGATTCATACGTCCTAGCTCATCGCCTTGGGGTGCGCCCGTTCTTTTTGTGAGGAAGAAAGATGGAACGTTTCGCATGTGCGTTGATTATAGAGAAGTCAACAAGTTGACAGTTAAGAATCGCTATCCACTGCCTCGTATTTATGACCTTCTAGACCAACTTCAAGGCGCCACCGGTTTTTCCAAAATCGACCTTCGTTCTGGTTATCATCAGCTTAGAGTGCGCGGAGAAGATATTTCAAAAACTGCCTTCCGAACTCGTTATGGTCATTACGAGTTCATGGTTATGCCCTTCGGTTTAACCAACGCCCCCGCTGTCTTCATGGATTTAATGAATAGGGTATGCAAACCCTATCTCAACCGTTTCGTCATAGTCTTCATCGACGACATTCTTATCTACTCCAAGTCAAAATCCGATCATGAGCGACACCTTCGACTCATTCTTGCACTCTTAAGGACTGAAAAGCTTTACGCTAAGTTCTCAAAATGCGAATTCTGGTTAGGAGAAGTACAATTTCTTGGTCATGTCGTCAATGACAAAGGGATTCATGTCGATCCCTCAAAAATCAAGGCAGTACAAGAATGGCAAGTGCCACGTACCCCTACCGAAGTTAGGTCATTTCTTGGCTTGGCTGGTTATTACCGACGCTTCATTGCCAATTTTTCCCGTATCGCCGTTCTGCTCACGGCCTTGACTCACAAGGGAAAACCCTTCATTTGGGGACCTAAGCAAGAGGAGGCCTTCCATACTTTAAAGCAAAGGCTTTGTGACGCACCTATCCTTACACTCCATGAGGGTTGCGATGACTTTGTGGTTTATTGCGATGCATCAGGGCAAGGACTAGGCTGTGTATTGATGCAAAGAGGAAAGGTGATAGCCTATGCCTCTAGGCAACTCAAAGTTCATGAGAAAAATTACACCACCCACGACCTGGAACTTGGAGCCGTTGTGTTCACTCTCAAGATATGGAGACATTATCTTTACGGTACCAAGTGTGAAATATACACTGACCACAAGAGTCTCCAGCATATCTTCAACCAAAAAGAGTTGAATATGAGGCAACGAGGATGGGTCGAACTGCTCAACGATTACGACTGCGAGATTCGGTATCATCCTGGCAAGGCAAACGTGGTGGCCGATGCGCTCAGTCGAAAGGGATATGCGAACTCTATTCATCTTATATGTTCGCAAATCATAACCGATATCAAGGATCGAATCCGGGCAGCTCAACATATCTCTGTAACGGAAAATGACGTACGCGATGAGCTATCTTGTGGAGCTGAACTCAAAATCGAAACCAAATCCGACGGTATTCTATATTATTTAAACCGCATATGGATTCCCGATCGCGACAACCTTCGTGATTTCCTCATGAATGAGGCACACAAAACACGATACTCTGTACACCCAGGAGCCGATAAGATGTATCAAGACCTACGATACACCTACTGGTGGCCTGGCATGAAACAGGATATCGTTGTTTTTGTTTCCAAGTGCCTTACATGTTCCAAAGTGAAAGCTGAACATCAAAGACCTTCAGGACTTCTAGTCCAACCCGAAATACCGGTATGGAAGTGGGAAAACATAACCATAGACTTCATTACCGGGCTACCTCGCACCTCCAGTGGGTATGACACCATATGGGTAATCATTGATCGTCTTACAAAATCAGCTCATTTCATTCCAATTCGCGAGGACTTCAAGAACGAGAAGTTAGCTCGTATCTACATCAACGAGATCGTAAGCCGTCATGGTGTACCATTAAGCATCATTTCAGACCGTGATGGACGTTTCACTTCACGAACATGGCGAGCCGTACAAACCGCTTTGGTTAGACCTTAGCACCGCCTTTCACCCTTAAACTGATGGTCAGTCTGAACGCACCATCCAAACCCTTGAAGACATGCTTCGAGCATGTGTCATAGACTTCAAAGGGAACTGGGACGCTCATCTACCGTTAGTCGAGTTTTCATACAACAATAGCTATCATTCAAGTATCGGCATGGCTCCTTTCGAAGCTTTATATGGTCATAAATGTCGATCTCCAGTATGTTGGCACGAAATTGGTGAAGCGCAAATCACCGGATCTGAATTGATTCAAGAAACAACCGACAAAATCTTTCAAATTCGAAACAATCTTCTAGCGGCTCAAAGTCGTCAAAGGAGTTATGCTGACAAACGACGAAAGCCCTTGAAGTTTTGTGTTGGTGATCAAGTACTTTTGAAAGTATCACCGTGGAAGGGAGTGGTTCGTTTTGGCCAAAAGAGCAAGCTAGCACCACGCTACGTAGGACCTTTCAAGATACTCGAAAGAGTAGGACCTGTAGCCTACAAGCTTGACCTACCAGAAGAACTCAACAGAATACATCCCACGTTCCACGTATCAAACCTGAAAAAGTGCCTCGCCGACGAAAACCTCCATATCCCTCTAGAAGATATTCAAGTCGCTAAATCAATGCACTTCGTTGAAAGACCAGTGGATATCATGGATTTCGCTGAGAAGCGTTTAAGGCGAAGTCGTATTCCAATCGTCAGGGTGTGTTGAGAGTCAAAACGAGGACCCGAGTTTACTTGGGAACGTGAAGACACAATGCGCGAAAAGTACCCGCATCTTTTTCCAGTTACAACTACTACTTAAATTTCGGTACGAAATTTTTAAAAGTAGGGGATACTGTAACATTTGTGTAAATCGTGTCACACCCTGACCCGCAGCGGAATAAGAGTTGGGGCATAATTGGGTTATCACCAAAGCTCATGATGTTTACTAATATGTTTCATCTTTATTAAATTCAAAATTACATCCTCAATATTCCAAACATGTTCATACAATTACAGAGAAAATAACTAACTAAGCAATCCAAAGTCTAAACCAGTTTATTCTTCTAAGCCATCCTATATGTTTCTTGCTGCATCTGGATCACCTGTATCATGTGTAAAAATGGGGGTTTTTGGGTCAACATAAGTTGGCGAGTGAACCTTGTTAGAAAACATTTATTATTGATTTCTTCTTATATTTATTATGGAAAATTGTGCAATAATCATATGTGAGCAAACGTAAATAAACATACAATAACAATAACATACAATAACAAAACACCTTGCATGAATATATAACATGAATGATACTGTATATGTTGGCTACGTCACGTTCACGCTCATAGGTAATGGGGAACGGACGGCCTATGATAAATGTATGTGCGATCAAGGCTCAATCAAACGGAGCCGATCGTATGTTGGCAACGCCTCGTTCACGCTCATAGGTAATGGGGAACAGCTCAACGCTCATAGGTAATGGGGAGCGGCGGCCTATGATAATGTATGTATTGAAAATGATAAATTTAACCTAAACATTAACCACACAAACAGTTGATACATATTGAATACACATTTGATCATGAATATGATGAATGCACAATTGTTTAAATGTAATAAATAATAAGACACATGATACACCCCAAAAACGTGATTAAAACGAGTAATTTGTAGAGATTCACTCACATTGCGTTCGTTTGAATGAAGATGTTGAATGCGCACGAGTTTAGAGGGTTGATCGACGAGGATTAACTAACCTAAATAATAACAAAAAGGTATGGTAAATGAGTGGATTTTATTAATAATTTTAATAGGATTTTTAGATATATTTTTGTGAGTTTAAGGCTATTTTCTAACTTAAAAAAACATTATTTTTAAGTATTTTTAATTGATTTTTAAATTAAATAAATAAACAAAAATAAAAAAAATGTTGACTTTTTGGGTTTGACCATTGACTTTGACTTGTTGACCGGTTCGGTCGTGTATAATGTTTGCACTGAGTGAGGTTCGAACTCGTGACCTCCCGTACGCGTGCACGCAGCTCTACCAACTGAGCTAAGTGTCTAACCCGAAATATTTCTGTTTTTAATTATATTTATATACTATTTAATTTATTCCAAAATTCATTTCTTAAAAAGGATTTAAATTCTATCAAACCGGCGTGCGTATCTGGTCTCGAACCCGGGACCTATTGATTAACGTTGCACACAGTCCACCGCTGGACTGTGTGTCTAACCTGGTTATAACACTTGTTTTTATTTCTCTTATATACTAACTGGAAGTTTCATATTTGGGTTTTATAAAAAGTCTGAATATTGTGACTAATCGGAATAAGGGCGGACTCGAACCCGGTATCGCTGTGTTTCAATTGCACACAGTCCACCGCTGGACTGTGTGTCTAACCCGAGATATAATCCAATTTACATTAAATTTATATACAGAGTCACTTCATCTTCCTCGTTATAATAACCCAGACAACTGATTTTCGACTGAACTTGTTCAATTCAATTAACAGACATATAAGTGATTAAAATGTAACGGATAGGAAAGGTTTTGGGAATGAACATACCGGAAGATGATCTTTCTCAGAACTCCGGCGAAGTCGTCGGCTCTGTTTTTATGAACTCCGTCTGAACGGACCAATCAATAGTTTTTGATTAACTAATTGTGGAATTGAAGGACTAAACAAGAGTTATCAGAAGGTTTAAATGATAATACCGTTTCACAGCGCGATTTAGGAATTTTCAGAAGTTTTCCGGCGACTGCAGATTATCCGATATCGTCGTCTGGGACCGATTCTGATTGGAGGGTTTGAGTTAGTAAAAGTCTAACAACAGATAGAAGATGAAAGAATTTAGAAATTTACCGTTTTGATGAAAGACACGGTTTTCCGGCGAAAGTCCGGCGAGTTCAAAAAGCGATTCCGACGATCAGAAATTAGAGTAAAAGTGAAATTAGTGGTTCTGTGAATGTTATTAAGTCGCGAGATGATGTTATTGATGGAGTAATTCAGAAAGTAAAAGATTTCCGTTTCTAAACCCGAACATCATATGAATTCAAGTTCATTTAAGGCTGAATTGATTAAGAATGTCAGTTTATCAGTTATAATCAAGAATCCGTGATCACTCAAAAGTCCCTGGACGTTTGGAAGCCTATATCGGTTTCAGTTTGGCGCAAACAGGTTGATTCACGGTTGAAGTTATGTTTTAATTGTTTCCTAGAATTTACAAAGACATCAAGTGGCGGAGTGGTTATGTGTTTGGTGTTTAAAGTTTCCGGCTGACCCGGGTTCGAAACCCGGCAGCCCTTTTTCATTTTTAATTGTTTTAATTTTATTTTTTAACAATTTTAATTTCCATAATCTAAAATGTTTATTAGTTATGTATTGTTTAAAATTAAAATAAGCATTAAATGAGCAACAAAAATTAAAACTGATTTCGATTAATAAACGAAGCGGGTTTGGAAAACCCGTTTTTCGACAAATGTTACAGTATCCCCTACTTTTAGAAATTTCGTCCCGAAATTTAAGTAGTAGTGGTAACAGGAAAAAGATGCGGGTATTTTTCGCGCATTGAGTCTTCACGTTCTCAAGTAAACTCAGGTCCCCGTTTCGACTCCCAGCGTACCCTAACAATTGGAATACGACTCCGTCTTAAACGTTTTTCTCCGAAGTCCATTATCTCTACTGGTCTTTCAATGAAGTGCATAGATTCATCGATCTGAATATCTTCCAGGGGAATATGGAGGTTTTCATCGGCGAGACACTTCTTTAAGTTTGATACGTGGAATGTGGGGTGAATTCTGTTGAGTTCTTCTGGTAGATCAAGCTTGTATGCTACAGGTCCTACTTTTTCGAGTATCTTGAAAGGTCCTACGTAGCGTGGTGCTAGCTTGCCCTTCTGGCCAAAACGAACTACACCCTTCCACGGTGATACTTTTAAAAGTACATGATCACCAATGTTAAACTCCAAAGGCTTTCGTCGTTTATCTGCATTACTCTTTTGACGACTTTGTGCCGCTAGAAGATTGTTTCGAATTTGATGGATCTTGTCTGTGGTTTCTTGAATCAATTCTAGACCGGTGATTTGAGCTTCCCCAATTTCATGCCAACATACTAGAGATCGGCACTTACGACCATATAAAGCTACGAAAGGTGCCATGCCGATACTTGAATGATAGCTGTTGTTGTACGAAAATTCAACTAATGGTAGATGAGCGTCCCAATTTCCCTTGAAGTCTATGACACATGCTCGATGCATATCTTCAAGAGTTTGGATGGTGCGTTCAGATTGTCCATCAGTTTGAGGATGATAAGCGGTACTGAGGTCTAATCGTGTACCCAAAGCGGCTTGTACGGCTTGCCATGTTCGTGAAGTGAAACGACCATCACGATCTGAAATAATGCTTAACGGAACACCATGACGGCTTACGATTTCGCTGATGTAGATACGAGCTAACTTCTCGTTCTTGAAATCTTCGCGGATCGGAATGAAATGAGCTGATTTTGTATGACGATCAATGATTACCCATATAGTGTCATACCCACCAGAAGTGCGAGGTAACCCGGTAATGAAGTCCATGGTTATGTTTTCCCACTTCCATACAGGTATTGCAGGTTGGACCAGAAGTCCTGAGGGTCTTTGATGTTCAGCTTTTACTTTGGAACATGTAAGGCACTTGGAAACAAAAACAACAATATCCTTTTTCATTCCAGGCCACCAGTAGGTGTATCGAAGGTCTTGATACATCTTGTCGGCTCCTGGGTGTATAGAGTATCGTGTTTTGTGTGCCTCATTTATAAGGAATTCACGAAGGTTGTTGTGGTCAGGAATCCATATGCGATCTAGATAGTACAGAATACCGTCGGATTTAGTTTCAATTTTAAGTACATCTCCACAAGACAGCTCCTTGCGTACGTCGTTTTCCGTTCCTGAAACATGTTGGGCCTCTCGGATTTGATCTTTGATATCTGTTATGATTTGCGAACATAGAAGACGAATGGAGTTCGCATAACCCTTTCGACTGAGTGCATCGGCCACCACGTTTGCCTTGCCAGGATGATACCGAATTTCACAGTCGTAGTCATTAAGAAGTTCAACCCATCTCCGTTGCCTCATGTTTAACTCCTTTTGGTTGAAGATATGTTGGAGGCTCTTATGGTCAGTGTATATTTCACACTTAGTACCGTAGAGGTAATGTCTCCATATCTTAAGAGCGAACACAACGGCTCCAAGTTCTAGGTCGTGGGTGGTGTAGTTCTTCTCATGAGTTTTGAGTTGTCTAGAAGCATAAGCTATCACCTTTCCTCTTTGCATTAGAACACAGCCTAGTCCTTGCCCTGACGCGTCGCAATAAACCACGAAGTCATCACAACCTTCAGGAAGAGTGAGGATAGGTGCGTCACAGAGTTTTTGTTTAAGGGTTTGGAAGGCTTCTTCTTGTTTGGGTCCCCATATGAAGGGTTTTCCCTTATGTGTTAAAGCCGTGAGTGGTACAGCAATACGAGAGAAATTTGCAATGAAAAGGCGATAATAACCAGCCAAACCAAGAAATGATCTTACTTCGGTAGGTGTACGTGGTGCTTGCCATTCTTGTACTGCTTTGATCTTTGAGGGGTCGACATGTATTCCCTTGTCATTGACGACATGTCCAAGGAATTGTACCTCTTTTAACCAGAATTCGCATTTGGAGAATTTGGCGTAGAGCTTCTCATTCCCTAAGAGTGTAAGGATGAGTCGAAGGTGTCGTTCATGATCAGACTTAGACTTTGAGTAAATGAGGATGTCGTCGATGAAAACTATAACAAAGCGATCGAGATAAGGTTTGAAGACTCTGTTCATTAGATCCATGAAGACAGCTGGAGCGTCGGTTAAACCAAATGGCATGACCATGAATTCATAATGACCATAACGAGTTCGGAAGGCGGTCTTTGGGACGTCTTCTTCATGTACTCTGAGTTGATGATAACCAGAACGAAGGTCGATTTTTGAAAAACAGTTGGCGCCTTGAAGTTGGTCAAGAAGATCATCGATGCGAGGTAATGGGTAGCGGTTCTTGACCGTTAACTTGTTGAGTTCTCTGTAGTTGATGCACATGCGAAACGTTCCATCTTTCTTCTTCACAAAAAGGACAGGTGCACCCCAAGGCGAGGAGCTAGGACGTATGAATCCTTTGTCAGTCAGCTCTTGCAATTGACTGGCTAGCTCTTGCATTTCGGATGGGGCTAACCTATAAGGAGATTTTGCAACTGGTGTAGCTCCAGATATAAGATCAATGCGGAATTCGACTTCTCTCACGGGAGGAAGTCCTGAAATGTCGTCAGGAAAAACTTGCGGAAAATCTTTTACTACTGGGATGTCTTCAAGTTTCTTCTCCTTGGTTCCCTTTTTGACGACATGAGCTAGAAATGCGACATAATTCTTGCGGAGATATTTTCGGGCTTGAAGACAGGACATTAATTTGAGCCCTTTCGAAGGGGTTTCTCCAAAGATTCGTAGAGTCTGACCGTTTGTAAGATGAATGCGTATAAACTTTTCGCGGCATACAACTTCAGCATGATGTTGGCTGAGCCAGTCCATACCAATTATAATGTCAAAGCTTCCCAACTTCATAGGTATGAGGTCAACTGGAAAATCGTGATCGTTTAGAGTGAGAGTACAATTGCGTATAATAGAGTTTCATGAGACCGGTTTTCCGTCAGCAACTTCTACCGTTATGGATTCCATGAGTTTATCACGAGTTTGGTTAAGGATGGGTTCAAATTCTAAGGACACAAAACTCTTATCCGCGCCATTATCAAATAACATGGATGCATAACTACCATTGATGAGAAACGTACCGTTAACCACATTGTTGTCAGCCCTAGCTTGATTAGCGTTGATGTTGAAAGCTCTTCCTCTTGCAGGTAGAGGAGCTTGGTTAGCCTGTTTACTGGATTAGCTTGAGCTTGGGCATGGATAATATTCACTAGGCGTGGACAGGTGTTTCTGAAATGATTCGGGTCTCCACAGTTGTAACAAGCCCGCATAGGTTGCACCATGGGATAGTTGGGTTGGTAGTAGGATTGGGCTACATGTTGGGTAGGTGTTAGTAGTAAGGGTTGTTGGGCTTGACCTATTATCTGATGGTGGGTTTGGGTTGAGGGCTGATGGCGGTTCGTTCGCTGAGGTACGCGACAGGTTTGAATGGTGTGACCTGCGCGACCACAGCCGGTGCAATGTTGGCAGGGATGATCAGGAAAGTGATGGTATTGGCAACGGTTGCACTTTGGGTATGGGCCGGAGTATGCCTTTTATATGGTGCAGGTGAGGGGGTAACTTGGGTAATGGGTGCAGCAGGGATAGGGAAATTTGTTTGTGTGACAGCAAAGTTTCTGGTGTTTCGTTTCCTCTTGTTAGCAAACTTTGAGGAGGAGGTTGAATGGTTTGAAGTTTGGCCCTCAACGGGGGCTTTCTTTTTCTCATCTTTAAATTTGCCGTTGCGAATACGATTCTCGGTAAGCTCGGTAGCTAGTTCCATAGCAGCTTCGAGTGTTGCAGGCGAAGTGCTGAGAACTGAGTCTTGAATTTTCGAGGGAAGGCCTCGAATATAGTGTTCGACTAAGCGGTAAACTGGGGTGAACAAGTTAAGGACCATTTGGTTCAACTCTAAAAACCGTTTGTTGTAGGAAGTATGATCTCCCTCCTTTTGCTTCAACGAATGAAATTCATCCTCTAACTTTTTGATCTCACTTCTTGGACAGAAGCGTCTCGTCATGATTTCCCTTAACTCCTCGCACGTTAAGGCCATTGCATCTTCGATTCCTCTCTTCCCCTTTTCAGTATTCCACCAGGTAAGAGCTACCCCAAATAGCCTCCCGGTTGCGTAACGTACCTTGCGATCCTCGGGACAATCGCAGTTGAGGAAAGTGTTTTCCATTTCCTCAAACCAGTGGAGGAGGGCAGTGACACCTTCGGTCCCTTCAAATTTCGGGGGATCGCAAGACTTGAAATGTTTGTATGAGCACTTTTTGGAGGGAGCATTGTCAACATTCTGGTCTTCTTATTGGGGAGGGTTGATGGGATTTGCGGCGAGAGCTTGTTGGACTTGAAATTCGATGTCAGGAAGCACCGCGGCCATTTGTTTTGCGATTTGGGTGGCCAAGCGTTCGTTTGACCTTCCTGATCTTCTACCCCCACGTTGTTGCCTAGCCGATACATAAGAAGATTGTGAGTTTATGGACTCTTTTTAGGTGTCATGTGTCTAAAAAAATAAAAATAACATAAACATCAATAATGCAACCACATCCATAGGATGTCTTGGGTTTGCTCATGTTGGGCCTCAAATGTCCCCCATACCTTCACCTGTATAGTCATGTGGGCCCCCTTGACTATTGGCTTGGTAGGATTCACATTGGTATTGGCGGTTTAACACTCGCATCACCCGAATGAAAACCATGAAATATGTTTGCGAGATGTATGGTCGGAGGGTGTCCAGGTGTAGACACAATGACAACTCAAAGTGGGGTTAGCTCACACAACGTTTGGTATAGCATGCTTTGGCCTAATAGGTCCTTCGTACTCTCATCGTTAGTCCCCAGGTAGGCTAACTGGTCCTTTATTTTGGATTTATACGAATGCCAAGCCTAGACAGGACGTTCCGACTACCGGTACTTGTACCCTTCCAGTTACTACATGCCCGTCACGGGAACTCACTTTGATGTGATTTGAAAATACAAAAAATAATCGTTGCAAAAGTCATGGAAATTGTGTGGTGTGTGCTCTCATGGATATGATATGTTATGAGAATATGATTCATGATAGGCATTGTATAGTAATATGTACTTATGAACATGCTTGCATAACATTGAATGTAACAATAAACATAAAACATATAAACATCATGAATTTTGCATGTAACACACAAATAATTTTAAAAATTCTAATCAACTATAGTATAGGCTCTAAGGGTCTAATAACCTATCCTATATCCCTATAGTCATGGCTCTGATACCAATATGTCACACCCCGACCCGCAGCGGAATAAGAGTCGGGGCATAATTGGGTTATCACCAAAGCTAATGATGTTTACTAATATTTTTCATCTTTATTAAATTCAAAATTACATCCTCAATATTCCAAACATGTTCATACAATTACAGAGAAAATAACTAACTAAGCAATCCAAAGTCTAAACCAGTTTATTCTTCTAAGCCATCCTATATGTTTCTTGCTGCATCTGGATCACCTGTATCATGTGTAAAAATGGGGGTTTTTGGGTCAACATAAGTTGGCGAGTGAACCTTGTTAGAAAACATTTATTATTGATTTCTTGTTATATTTATTATGGAAAATTGTGCATAATCATATGTGAGCAAACGTAAATAAACATACAATAACAATAACAATAACAAACAATAACATACAATAACAAAACACCTTGCATGAATATATAACATGAATGATACTGTATATGTTGGCAACGTCACGTTCACGCTCATAGGTAATGGGGAACGGACGGCCTATGATAAATGTATGTGCGATCAAGGCTCAATCAAACGGAGCCAATCGTATGTTGGCAACGCCTCGTTCACGCTCATAGGTAATGGGGAACAGCTCAACGCTCATAGGTAATGGGGAGCGGCGGCCTATGATAATGTATGTATTGAAAATGATAAATTTAACCTAAACATTAACCACACAAACAGTTGATACATATTGAATACACATTTGATCATGGATATGATGAATGCACAATTGTTTAAATGTAATAAATAATAAGACACATGATACACCCCAAAAACGTGATTAAAACGAGTAATTTGTAGAGATTCACTCACATTGCGTTCGTTTGAATGAAGATGTTGAATGCGCACGAGTTTAGAGGGTTGATCGAAGAGGATTAACTAACCTAAATAATAACAAAAAGGTATGGTAAATGAGTGGATTTTATTAATTGATTTTTAAATTAAATAAATAAACAAAAATAAAAAAATGTCGACTTTTTGGGTTTGACCGTTGACCATTGACTTTGACTTGTTGACCGGTTCGGTCGTGTATATTGTTTGCACTGAGTGAGGTTCTAACTCGTGACCTCCCGTACGCGTGCACGCAGCTCTACCAACTGAGCTACGTGTCTAACCCGAAATATTTCTGTTTTTAATTATATTTATATACTATTTAATTTATTCCAAAATTCATTTCTTAAAAAGGATTTAAATTCTATCGAACCGGCGTGCGTATCAGGTCTCGAACCCGGGACCTATTGATTAACGTTGCACACAGTCCACCGCTGGACTGTGTGTCTAACCTGGTTATAACACTTGTTTTTATTTCTCTTATATACTAACTGGAAGTTTTCATATTTGGGTTTTATAAAAAGTCCGAATATTGTGACTAATCGGAATAAGGGCGGACTCGAATGTTTTAATTTTTAATTGTTTTAATTTTATTTTTTAACAATTTTAATTTCCATAATCTAAAATGTTTATTAGTTATGTATTGTTTAAAATTAAAATAAGCATTAAATGAGCAACAAAAATTAAAACTGATTTCGATTAATAAACGAAGCGGGTTTGGAAAACCCGTTTTTCGACAAATGTTACAAATTGGGTTTCGAAAACCCACCCCAATTTATCAATCAAAGTATATTCTTTTGCAACGTTCGGTTATTCTTTAATTGTTTAGAATATTTCAATATTTTATATACATATAATAATAAAAATCAATGTTTAAAAATAAAATAATAATTAAGTTTAATGAAATAATGTAATAATTAATCAGTTAAATATTAAATATTTATATCCAATAAGTGATTTAATTTAAAATAGGCAAAATAAATAAAAATTCAAAAAAAGGGGGTGAAACGGGTTCGAACCCGGGTTCCCCGGGTCAACACACACAGCGAACAGCACTATGCTGCACACATTAGTCATGCTATCTTTGGAAACTTATTTCTCTTATATTCAAGTTCAAAGAAAACTTGCAACAACCCGGAATCACCGCAGCACCCTTCACGCGCCTTTCCCTTCTTTCAAAACTCCCGACAGTTGTCTCGGTGTCTATTATTGGCAAATTTCAAATCAATTGGCTGTCACCTCCACGAAAATTGACAATCACCGAATTCAGTTTCCAAAACCGAACCCAAACTTCACTCTATAAATACCGAATGCAATCCTTCATCCAAAATCGTTCATTTCGTTTTTCGTTACTCTACTCAATACCTTCCCCCTGCTCACAGGAAAACAGAGGCAGTCACCGGAATTCAGTCGCCGAAAATCGAGGTTCTTCATTTCTGTTCTACGGTAGGCCCTTGATCCTTTCTTTTGAGTATTGATCAATTAGCAAAATATATATTGTTGATTAATCTGGGGAGAATCAGAATAAGATAGGGCGGGTATAAATTTGGTTCAAAGTTCAAAACGAAGAAGATGATGGCAGTGTATGTTTTTGTATAATAAAATACAGGTTCTAATCGGGTTAAGCACCCAGCCCAACTGGTTGGGCCGGTTGCAAACCGAACCAAGGATCTCCGTTTTGAATCCGTGCACACACAGCGGACCAACCACTTTTAAACCTTTTTACTTTTATCATTTCTGAAATAACACATGTAGTGTATAAGTATATTTAAATCACGAGTCTTGTCGGGTTAGACACCCAGCCCAGTTGGTCGGGCTGGGTGCATAACATCCCCAAGGTCGCAGGATCGAGTCCCCTGACTCACACCGGCCGAACCATATAAATTCCTTTTTAAAACTTAATTAAATTTGAATAAACCTAAATGTGTATAAGAATAATTAAAATCATGTTTCTTTCGGGTTAGACACGTAGCTCAGTTGGAAGAGCTGCGTGCACGCAACCGAGAGGTCACGGGTTCGAGCCTCACCACACGCATGCTTAAAACACAATCCAACCGGCCGACTGACAGCCTTGTCAGTCTGACAGGTTTTTTTTATTTATTTTTTAATATATATTATTTTTATTTTTCTAATAATTGATTTTATGGCTTTTTATTTAAATGAAAAATCGAATAAAATGTTTAAAAATATACATTTTCAAGGGGTTTAAAATATCAATAAAACCCACAAAAACTAACTTAAAAATCTAAACAAAGGTTTTAACCAAAATATTAGTTTATTTATTTACCGAGTTATCGCGTTATTATTTTAGGTTAGAACTTCTTCGTCGGTTAAATTCGCAACTCGTGCTCTCTAAAGAATATGCACCCACTGTGAGTGAATCTCTATAAATTCTCCGTTTTAATCACGTTTTGGGGTGTATCATGTGTCGTATCGTTTCTTTATTTTATTTAAACACTTGTGCTTATATCATTTCGTGATCAAATGTGTATTGCTTGTAGTGTGGTTTATATGTGGATACATTTTATCATTCCAGTGCACTCATTTCATTAGGCCCATCAGTTCCTCGTGGGATACAGGTTGAGCATCAGGTGCCTGATTAGATCGGCTCCGTTCAATTGAGCCTTGATCTCAGATACATCATCATTCATGTCATATATTCATTCAATGTTGTTTGTGATTTGTTACATTATACATTTGTTCACATGTGATTATGCACAATCTTATTTAAACAACGATAAAATTGATTTACTCAAAATTTTTATCAAGGTTCACTCGCCAACTTTTGTTGACCCAAAATTCCTTCTGTTTTACGCATGATACAGGTGATCAAGTTGAGGAAAGAAACACCTATGATGGCCTTAGAAGAATAATCAAGTTATTTCGTTGGAACAAGCATTTAGATTATTATTTGTGTTTGTATGGAATTTTGTTGGATATTTGAATTTAATTTGAATTTAATAAATATGAAACTTGTTAGTAAATATCATAAGCTTTGGTGATAACCCAATCATGCACCGACTTTTATTCCGCTGCGGGTCAGGGTGTGACATTATTGATCTTACTTCTGACTCACAGAATATTTATGTTACGTAATTCTTCGTTTATTCCAATCTTTTTATCTGATTTGGACTTGTGCAACATGGATGATAAACTGATAAAGAACAAATATATCTATTCCTTTCAACTCGTTTCATATGATTTGAACTTCCAAATTTGATTCTTTTATTATCTTTAAGAACAAACGAAAGATGTGAAACTTTCTTTTAAAGAGTTTTTGTTTTGAAACTTCTGTTTAATTAGTTTTTGTTTATTTCTAACCATATGTTGAGAATGGCCAGGGTTCAAGAGAATTCGAATTCATAATTAAACCTTTCTTTTTGGTGTTAATTGTTTGGTATTTGATGTTGGCTTTTGGCTTATATGATTATGAACCTTTATTGATGGTTTTCATATTCTCTATTTTCCCCCTTTTGCATATGTTATAATCATATCATTACAAAATAAAAATAAATGTAAATTACTTTTCAAGTCCCTGTTTTTAGGAATTTTAATAACTTGAATTCAAAATTAAAAAGTTTGACTAACTGAGTACCAATTTGTACCAATCTGAGTCCAAACCGACTAACTCTATTAGATTTTCTCAGTTAATTTGTTTGAAATAACCAAAACACTCTTACCATTGAAAAAAAAATATACCTCTACCAAAATACCCATACGCCACCACAATACCCCTATCATTTAAATATACCCTTACCATCTCTCTTTCTATATACTATACTTACCACCGGCACCAAAACCATCATACACCGCCACCAGCATACACCACCACCAGCATAAACCATCAGACACCACCCCACCACAATCATAGACCATCATACACCACCACCACCACCACCTCCATACACCACCACCACACACCACCACCACACACCACCACCCTACATCATCACCACACACCACCGTTCACACTACAAATACACCACCATCGTTGCTCGTTCCTACCACCGTCATGCCACTCTCTTTTTCTCCTTACTACAACTCTTTCTCTCCTCTCTCACTCCACAACACTATCCACGGTGAATATGTTTTCATCACCAACCTCGCCGTCCACGCTACTGGCGCTAAACAACTGTACATTGTCGTCTTCGCTTTCCAAAGGTACCACATAGCCATGTCGATGACACCCTTCGAAAATTCTATCATTCCTCGCTTTCCAAAGGTACCACATAACCATGTAGAAAATACTTGAAAGTAATTTGTACTTCACAGCCGAATCCACATCCTCCACCTGCAGCCGCAATTGGTCTTAATCCCACTTAGACCATAGAGATACACTCCTCGAGACCTCTTTCGCCTTAGTGCAGCCAAAGAAGACATGGTCCACCGTTAAGTGATAAGATGATGTTGAATAGTTAAGAAACAAATTTACTCTTGCCCTGATGAACGTCCTTAACCCTGAAACTTCATCCACCACTCACCATCAGCACCATCACCCATAACAAACCACCAACACCACCAACCACTACCCCACCACCATCGTCAACCACTACCATTACCGCCTGTCACCACCTAAAAAACAAACAAACTACAACAACTCTCTTCCATCAAAATCAACCCCATTTATCCCACAAAATAAAGAATAACTTAGACGGTTATTAACCCACATATTTAGACATGGTGTACAGAAATATTGAATTGATCATGGTAATAATAATGACAGCTGTAATGATTATAAGATTAATATAAAAGTGTTAAAAACCGTTTCTTTTTCATAAAACGAAAAAGGAAAGCCTGGTTTATTCAATAAAGTAACAGTTGAAGTGGCAATTAGTAAAAAAGGTAAATTACATATAAGTGGTATTTGAAGTTATGTTTAAAAAAAAATGTAAACATATTATCTTGTTTTCTTGTTTCATATAACTGCCGCCTTTCCAAAAATATATATTATGAGTTCTAGAAAAGAAACTGGTTTATGGTAATATGGATTCAGTAACTAATGACGTGAGAGGATTATTTAGTTTATTAGTCAGCTAAAATACTAAATGATATGATGTTTAAACTATTTATCATAGTCTCACATACGACTAAGAATAACAGAAATTTGCTGTTAAAAAAACTAGTCAACTAAAATACTAAATGATATTACGTTTAAACTATTTATCATATTTTTAAAATTTTGAATCCTTAAATGATACTTTAAAAAATATGCTCATCTTAAATATATGTGTAATAAATATTAAGTAATTGCTACCATAACCAAGCTTATACCTAGTGTTTGGTAAATACGATAGAAATTTGAATGAATTTGATTTAAATGATTACAAGATTGTTTTATGTATCTTACTTAGAATAAAATATACAAATGTCTATTTAAAAACCGGTTTTGTATCAACCGTGGTTATTTAAAGCGTACGTTTAATATTTTTATATCTAATTATTTATAAAGCCATATGTTTTCTTTTTTCAAACTTTGATCACATCACTTTTCTAATTTACATTTGATCACCTTTATTTTTTTTAATTTATGTTTTTCTTTTGTGTCTTCAGTTTTTTTAATACATTTATTTCTTTTTTCAGTTTGTTTTTCCTTTATAATTGAATTTGACTTTTACGTTTAGATGTATTTAGTTAACAGTGTGACTTAGCTTATTTATACATGTTAGCTATGTTTCTTCTTATTGTTGTTTTGACATCAATTTTTACGTAGATTTTTTTATTATTATTTTACTTACTATTTTTTCTACGATAATGTTTTACATTTCATTCTAAAATTTGTGAGTTAACACATAGAACCCTGCAACGTATGTACATGATTCAACATTTTTCTATTTCTTTCTATACGGTTTGACGGTCCCGCCATAACGCACGCTCTAAAAGCTAGTTATATATACCAACATTTTCAAAGTGGATGTACAGTACATTTTTTAATTTTATTTTCATTTATAAATTTGTCCATATTCACCTTCTTTTTCCCTTAGAAAAGAAAACGACCCATATTTCCATATTTACATGTATTTTTTTATTATTTTATATTATAACAAATTTTTAGTTTATTTTTTCCTCTTATAACTTTTAAAATACAATATTTTATATACTTTAAAGTGAGTCGTCACAATCTACTTATTTTTATTCACGTATCGTTATGAATTTTCTCATAATCGAGTTGTAAATGGCAATGTATAAGCGACGAAGCACAAACATACATTCCATTAACTCTTTTCATTCTTCTAGTAATTTAATATAGTACTTTATTAAATTTCAAGTATTATGTTTTGATAAATGTTATTTTTTTTACCATGACGAATCAAGCCAATATTGTCCGAGGTTATGACGAACAAAACCAAATCTAATTAAACGTCATCGGTAGTGGTATCAGTATTATCTGAACCATGTGTCAGTATCCCCTTGATCATATATATTTCTGTTGCTATATCGAGGTGACGATATCATACAGATACAAACAAAGCAAGCCGATACCAACTGAATGCCCCGTCACAACGCACAGAAATTAACCTAGTTTAAAACATAAGTTAAAACTTATTATATTTATATCTAATTTACTAGAAATTAAAAGAAGAAGAAGAAAAAAAGACTTTAAGGAAAGAGACGTAGGCGATCTTCTTTTTGATTGTACAAATGCAAAAATAAAAGTGTGATACGGACATGCCACGTCAGCGCACCATTTCTCTTAATCCATTATCCAGTCAGAATTTACTCTTTATTTTTGCTTCGTGTCACCCCTGAACATCAGGACCTATCCTTCCACGTGGCATCATGGGACGCCCTTATCTCTTTCTCCATGCTTCTTATTTGCTAACATCATGCTTCTACTTTCACATATTGTCATTTTACACCCTTTAATATTTGCAATGTGGATAAAAGTTATCTTTTTTGTGTAGGCATACCATTGTATTGTGTTGTATATATTTAAAGAGGTGTTTTATGTTGTTTTGAATAAATTACGATTTTAAGCTTATTGTAGAATTACGATTTTTTGTAAGTTTTTTACCTCAATTTAAAATTACAGTGTTGTCATCATTGTAACTTTTAACAGATTACGATTTTACCCTTAGTCTAAATTACGATTTTGCATCAAGTTCAAAATTGCCATCTTGTCATCGTTGTAGCTTTTGACAAATTACGATTTTACCACCAGTCAAAATTACGATTTTCTCCTAGTTCAAAATTATAGTTTTGTCATCGTTTTAGTTTTTTAGCAAACCTG
The DNA here is from genome assembly GCA_947069175.1 of Scalesia atractyloides. Lineage (NCBI taxonomy): Eukaryota > Viridiplantae > Streptophyta > Magnoliopsida > Asterales > Asteraceae > Scalesia > Scalesia atractyloides. The sequence continues at coordinate 2,350,945 of CAMTDV010000012.1, read as the reverse complement.
TGGTATGTTTTGTTTTAATTGTGGACTCGATCTCATTGGTCTTGACAAATTATAGTTTTGCCCTCAACTCAAAATTATAATCTTGTCGTCATTTTACTTTTTTTCTAGCAAAACTATGCTAATGTTTTGTTTTAATTGGTTGGAAAATATTTGGCGTAGCGCCAGCAACTAAGCAGGGCATAAAAGTAGTTAAAATTTATAAACATGATGACAAATGACAATCACGGTGGGTTGATGAATTGAGTGTTTTGGTTTTGCAGTAATAATGGTTAATTATTAATAAAATTCATATATTTGTTAATATTTTAGACATCAAACTCAACATGTTTATAATCTTTTTCGTGAACACAATGATTAAAACCATTTATCTAAATGAGTTTGAGAGTTATAAATGGTAAAATAGTTGCAATCAGCTTGTAAATGAGTTATGATAAATAATTTAAACGAGTTTAAGTGGTGGATTATACAAAATATATATTATTTTTTTATTCTAATTTTGAAAGGGTTGATGGATAGAGTTGTTTAAGTAAATAGATTAAACATGTTAACTAGGATATAACTTGTTAAATCAAATGTGTTAAAAATGTCAACCACCGCACATGTAGCCTTGTTTATTAAACGTATCATATATAAGAAAATAAAACCTTATTATTTTTTGGTTGGATCACATACTGAGTGGTGTTAAAAATTCCACCCATCTTAAAATTATGTCAAAGGTGTCAATCGACGAGCGTTTTATGAATAACCAAGCATTTAAGGTTGTAAGCGAATCAAATATACACAGATAAAGCTTTCTTTGCGTTTTTCCTTTACTTTAGTTGTACATTAAGGTAGGGATGAGCAGTTAGTACCGGTACCCATTTTCCCGTTATATGGTACCGGTACCTATATTTCATGTTTTCAGGACCGATACTTTTGGTACCGGTCCGGTATCATGCTCATCCATAATTTAAGATTGTAAACAAACCAAATAAACATGGATAAAACTTTCTCTGTGTTTTCCCTTACTAAATTTGTATCGGTTAACTAATAGAAACATATAAAATAACATGTTTTTTTTCTATGTTTAAACCGACTTGTTGTAATGCGTGAATGTGTTACCAATTATCCAACCAACGAAACTACTTGTTACAAATAACATCTTGTTGTTGCATTTGACTAATCTCATTAACATTGAGCTTGGTAAAATGATATGATTCAAGGAATACACATTGAATGCTGAGGTTACGCATTCAATTTCAGGTATTAGATATGTTTTGGTGTAATTTTTGTTTGAATAACTCGGCTTTCGTAGATGACGTAACTTTTTCAATAGCTTATGAACATACCGTCACGACATGTTTTTGATTTTCAAGTTCGTGATTTCCTTATTTTTATCTACGTTTCTAATCCAACAATGGTAACCAATAGTTTATGTACAAAAGAGGGGCTGCCTTTGTGAAATTTCCATATATTAAATAAAGGTGTTTTTCATAATTAATATCATGTTTATATCTTTATAAACACGTACATATAAATTAAATAAAGGAGTTTTTCATAATTAATATCATGTTTACAAGTTTATAAACACGTACATATAACCTTTCAATAAAAATATTAATGGGGTTTTCTTTCTCTCTCATTCTTTTTTATTTTTATTTTCCTATCCTATTTTTAAACATTTAAAATATGCACATATACATATAAAGTTGCCATAAATTTGCACACTGTGTGATTCACATTTGTACGTAGACAAAATATACTATCAATACTACATTAAAAAAATTACTCAAAACATTTAGAAATCTATATGCATTCTAGCATATTTGTAATGCTTTTATAGTGTGTTAAAAAATTGGTCAATCATTTAAGAGCATACAATGTCTCCAAATTCTCTATTTGAACTACCCTCCAATTAAGATACGAGATTAGGTATACACTCAAAATAAAACAAAACAAAACAGTCAAGTCTACTTTATTAAACTAGAAATAAGCGTTGGAGTTAGACTATCTTCAATCCTTGCCGCCCGTCCAACCCCCTGTCCGGTGTCACCTCACCTTGTCCGCCCGTCCTCCCCTCCTCTGCAACGGGCGACCCAGCCAAGGCCCACCTCCCTTCTCACAATCTCCGTCTCTTTCCTTCACGGGCATGCCCTTGACGACGTACGGCTTTCCTCCCTCTCTTCCACCTCACCGTCCATGTTGGTCCGTGTCGGAGAAGCTTGCTACGGGCGGTTTCCCTACAGGCGTGATGAAAACAGTCTTAGACGGTATCAAATTATCTATATTTTAAGCATTTCTACACACGATTTTAAGCATTTATATTTCAATATTCTTATTTTCTTAACGTAACATTTCACTATTCTAACTTCATTTTGCAATACACTTTGCTTCATTGTCAAACTATCATGAAGGAGAAGGCAATCGCATAAGTAATAATTGCAAATAATTCTTTGTTTACAAAGTTAGTGAATAAAAAACATGGATAGTTTACATGTTAACGATTGAAAATTTAAAAATTATTCGATAATCAACCAATCAATTTAAAGTAACAAATTAAAAATTAGTCGATAATCAATCAATTTAAAGTAAATCACTTGTTATTATTGGACATGTTGTTTTTATTTTATTTTTTTCGTGTAACTTATTACCCTGTTTACCGTCTGATCTACGAGCCCGTTTTTCTTTTTGGATGCAAGAGAGAATAACAATGGTTGTTACAATCTAAATTTGGTTCGTATCTAAAGAGTTAAAGACTCGATGTCATAGTTTGTGTTCCATTTATTCTACATGTCGTGTAGTTTTATGTACATTCGAGGGTTTTTTTTATATCTTCTAACATATTAACAAGTTGTATTCAAATTTCAATCCGTAAAACCTAAAGCTAAAAGACCAAAAACGAATATTTAGTTATTTCATTTAAGCTTTTATTTTACCTTGTTATACTATTGATTTAGATTCAAGTTTCAAATCTTAAACTTAAGAGACCAACTCGAGCCTCTCCTGACCCAACGTCTAACCCGAGCCGACCCGTCTGTTTTGCCTATATATGTGTGTGTGGAATATTGGAATTTAATAATCCTAACTATTCGTTGTTGGCTGCCAACAGTTCCAACTTAAAAAATAACCACTCGTAGTTCTAACTATTAAAAGCTCCAATTATTACGGACCTTTAGGAACCTTATTCTAGTAAAAGCTTCAATTATTGAGGTCGTCGGAAAACTTCATTTTGGCCAGAAAACTCAACATTTTTTTGTCCCAAACATCTTTGTAACCTTAGATCAGATATTAGAAACCTTTTTTCTGGCCAAAAACGTTTTCCCGACGACTGGAGACCAACGACGTTTGGGATCCGTCATTCATGATCTATTGGAGGCCAATATGTTAACAGTTAAGACTCACAGTGATTATTTTTGAAACTAAGACTATTGACGACCAACAACAAATAGTCAACAGTTTAAATTATTAAAATCTAATATTTCTATATCCTTTACTTTCAATCGCTTCATAAAACCATAAACAAATATGAATTGCTGAATTTATGGCTTCAATAACATATATAAAGATTGGTTAGTTGGTATTTTGGTGTGAATTGGACAAGCCAACAAAATGGGAATTACTTTGTACGGTTTAATCTTAACATTTTGGTGGAAGCCACTACATAATAGTAAGGGACCCCCATCACGACTTACAATAACTTTGTTTTTAGTTGGAGCTTAATAATTTAATAACTTTAATTTTGTATCAAAGACATATTTATTATATGTTACTTCGTGTAATTTTGACGATGAAACCAATTAATTTTATTAGAAAATTGAAGACCGGTTTTATTAGAGGAGACAAAAGTGAGCGAGTTAGGGAAGTAATCAAGCGGGATGGTGAATTGACATACGTTATCTTAATTCATATTTTTATTAAGTAAGTTAACAGTGAGTAAATATTAGTAAATTAATTATGGGGGTTGCAGCAAGACTTGTAGCTTGTTTACCTGCCATTTAATGTAATTTTTGTATCGTTAAATCTCATATTTATTATACTTATGGTCAACATGATCATTAGTGTAAAATTAGGAAAGGAGTTGCTCAAAGATATGCAATTATTTGCAGCGGCGGACCTAGCATGTTACTAGGGGTAACCCCTGCTACCCCTTGACGCTTTGGCGGTAGTGTAATTTTTCGAAAAGATTAACGTTTTTTTCGATTTTGTTAATCTTTTTATATGAAATGTTGCCCCTATAAAAGATTTTTATATCCGCCACTGATTATTGTTAGATATGATTATAAAAAGTAGTTTCTGAAATATATAAAATTATAACTGCTAAGATTATGCATGCAAAAAGAATAAAATAAAACAAAATTAAAAAACTAACATCATCTAATATTTTGATTCAACTAGTTTCACTTGTTTGCTTCAATATAACTTTTACTCGACTAATTTGTTAGAAGAAAAAAAAAACATAAAATGAATAAATCCATTCGTAATTAAATGAATATAATATAATAATAACACGTCTGCATAAAATTAATGAAAATGATTAGATGCCATTATAAGGAAAACATGTTATACTAAACAGAAATCGTTCTATCAATTTAATATCTCGATTTAATAGTAAAAACACACTTGTAATAAGCTATTTTGTATGCTTAGAACGCGGGTGTGGTTTGGGTTTGGGTTGAAGACGTGGTTTGCCAAGCAGCGTCGCTTTAGTCACACCGGGCAAACGTGGGTAGCGGCGTGGGGCGGGTTGAGGCGACGACGTCGCTTGCTAGGATTGGCTTGCTAAATTAGACCGTTTGGGCTAGCCGTAGGCCATGCGGCTACCGCTACCCAACTCAAAATTTTTAAAAAATTACTATTTTTTACCTATTCTCACCAAAACATCAATATTTTTCACATATACTCTCTTCAAACACAAATCTTCATCCAAAACCAACCCAAAAACCGAAAATGATTCATTGGACAGAGGATGAGGAGATAGCGCTAGTGACGTCAATCGTTGACGCACAACGTACGCTATGTCGTGGTCAACCCGCCTACCAGACACTTAAGCGTTTCAACAGTACCAACAACATGTTGGAAACTCGTGTTACAACTTGAACGCGTGTCAAGATAAGTGGCGTGAGCTAAAACTGAAGTTGGATCGGTTTAAAGCATGTTTCGACCGTGTCCCTGCGGGTGACCTTAGCCATGACGATCGAGTGAAGATCGCTAAAATCAAGTATAGGCACGATGGGCACCCGAAATTTCTTTAGGTTTCCCATTTTAATATTTATCGTACTTTGTAATGTTTTTAATTTTTTTAAGATCTATTAAGTTGTTCTTTAATTTATTAGGACTTTATGTAACTTATAGTGGTGTGTTTTACTTTATAAAAGTAAAAAAAAAACATATATCTATATGGTTATCCACGTCTTCCACACTCTACTTTTTTTGGGGGTGGACTGATGAAGTCTATCTTCGTCATATGTCAATCCAAGCCCCCAACAACCTACAGTGTTGTGTTTTAAACCAATAGGATAAATAAATTAAGTAAAATGACTCAACTTCTAAAATATACTTCTGAAAGTATAATTATCATCAACCATTTGTTAAACATTGAGAATATTACACGTATTTTTAAGCAAATTAATTAGTAAAGATACTGGCAAAGTCGTTGCTTTTTCGCGTGTGATGCGCAGAGAGTCACACATGTGGTGGTATGATATTGGTCAATCTATGTTTTTATAATTAACGGGAATACATGAGTGACACTTTTCTTTTACTTAAATTTTGAATTAAAGTTGGATTTTATTAATAGGGTTCTAGAAAAGGTTGGTATTGTGATATATATATATATATATAATATATAAAGGTCAATCTGAGAACAAATTTAATGTGAGAAGAAAAATAAGAAATGACATAATCGTAAAACATTAAATAGTTATAACTGCTCTCATTAATTATGTTATCTCTCATTAATAAATCAAAAATATTTTATCCTACACATTTCAAAATTTATCCTGCATATGTCTTACACTTACCGGAATTTACCCTACACATTTCAAATTTATCCTAAACATACTAAAATTTATCCAACACATGTTGAAAATTGTCCTTCACCATAAATTATTTTATCTTGAAATAATACATTAAAAATGAGTTACAAATTTAACTAATTAGCTAATTAATGATAATTATAGATTTACCTATATGTCTTTTTTCATAACATTAAAACACACATTAAATGAAGTAAACGTAGAATTTCTATTGGTTTAAAAGTTATTCTTTTTATTCTTATAAAATTTTTCTTTTTATTTGAACTCTCCACTATATATATATATATATGTTGAAAGCTTGATTAAGAAAAACAATATATTTATGTAAGAATTTAAAATTACCCTAGCAAGAGTTTGAGGATGTGCATCTCATTCGTGTTATGATGTTTCGCACGTTATATTCAGGATATTTTCGGCATATGAATTATATCAATTATTATATAGTGATGATAATATTTTTACGAAAATTGTGTATTTGAGTAGTTAGTTTAATAGTTGTCTTTTTTTTTTGGTCTTAAACCAATTAATTAACTAACGGATGTAGTGAAGTTTTTGTGATAAAAGTTAAGTGTTTTGGGTTGTTGCCTTTAGATGCAAATAATTAGGGTTTAATTAGTTAATTTTGTGAACTTCTTTGAGTGACATGATGATGTTAGAATAAATATAAAATGACTGGACTTTTAAGGTAACAAGATCACTAATAATAGTCATAGTAGATTGAACTATGATGCGTGTTTCACGTGTTTTAAAAAATCGGGACATACACCACTATGCGTTTTATAAAGTACGTGTTTTATAGGAGAAGTTATATAAATTGGTAACACTATGGACCCTTCAGCACGTTTAGTTGTGGACTACATTTGATTATCATCCCTTGTGAACTTGTTGGCATTTGGATGCGCTTGGCGTGGTTCAATTATTATCGATATAGTGAAATATACATTTACACCAAAGTCATTTAAATATGGAAAGTCAAGTCCAGGATTGCATATGGTTACTTGTTGTAAACTTCATTGCTTATGGTCACTAATATGACTAAGATGATGTTACATGTCTATATTGTTGTGTGAATATCTTGAAATAAGGTCTTCCATATACGTAGCACGCGAGTAAGCTCGCAGATCAATTACGCGTAACATGAATGTTTATCACATCAAAATATATAAATCAAAATGTGGAATGCAGGTTCTTACGCTTCTTACATGTAGGGAAAAATATTATATATTTGAACACAAAAAGCTTACCTAAAGATAACATAATCTTATTTACGTTGATATAGAAACTCGAAGATATACCCGTAGTGAAAGATTTCCCGCAAGTTTTTCCTGACGACATCGCAGGACTTCCTCCCAAGAGAGAAGTCGAATTCCGCATCGATCTTATACCTGGCGCTACAACCCGTCGCGAAATCTCCTTATAGGTTAGCCCCATCCGAGATGCAAGAGCTGGCCAGTCAGTTGCAAGAACTGACCGACAAGGATTCATACGTCCTAGCTCATCGCCTTGGGGTGCACCTGTTCTGTTTGTAAAGAAGAAAGATGGGACGTTTCGCATGTGTGTCGATTACAGGGAACTCAACAAATTAACGGTCAAAAATCGCTATCCTTTACCTCGCTCGATGATCTCCTAGACCAACTCCAGGGTGCCACTTGTTTTTCAAAGATCGACCTTCGTTCCGGCTATCACCAACTCAGAGTACATGAAGAAGACGTCCCAAAGACCGCCTTCCGAACTCGTTATGGTCACTATGAATTCATGGTTATGCCATTTGGTCTAACCAACGCTCCAGCCGTCTTCATGGACCTAATGAACAGAGTTTGCAAACCATATCTCGATCGCTTGTGTTATAGTCTTCATCGACGATATTCTCATTTACTCAAAGTCTAAGACTGATCATGAACGACACCTTCTACTCATCCTCACACTCCTGAGAACCGAAAAGCTTTACGCTAAATTCTCCAAATGCGAATTCTGGTTGAAAGAAGTACAGTTCCTTGGTCATGTCGTCAATGACAAGGGAATTCATGTCGACCCCGCAAAGATCAAAGCAGTACAAGAATGGCAAGCGCCACGTACCCCAACCGAAGTAAGATCTTTCTTTGGTTTGGCTGGTTACTATCGTCGTTTCATATCAAATTTCTCTCGTATCGCTGTACCACTCACGGCTTTGACACATAAAGGAAAACCCTTCGCATGGGGACCTAAACAAGAAGAAGCCTTCCAAACCCTTAAGCAAAAGCTTTGTGACGCACCTATACTCACACGCCCCGAAGGTTGCGATGACTTTGTAGTTTATTGCGACGCATCAGGACAGGGATTAGGCTGTGTTTTAATGCAAAGGGGAAAAGTGATAGCCTATGCTTCTAGGCAGCTTAAAACTCATGAGAAGAACTACACTACTCACGACCTAGAACTTGGAGCCGTTGTGTTCGCTCTTAAGATATGGAGACATTACCTCTATGGTACCAAGTGTGAAATTTACACTGACCACAAGAGCCTCCAGCATATCTTTAACCAAAATGAGCTGAATATGAGGCAACGAAGATGGGTCGAACTTCTTAATGACTACGACTGTGAAATTCGGTATCATCCTGGCAAAGCAAATGTGGTGGCCGATGCACTCAGTCGAAAGGGTTATGCGAACTCCATTCGTCTTCTATGTTCGCAAATCATGACCAACATCAAAGACCAAATCCGAGAAGCTCAACATGTTTCCATAACAGAATACGACATACGCAATGAGTTATCTTGCGGAGCAGAACTTAAACTCGAAACAAAATCTGACGGCATTCTGTATTACCTAGATCGCATATGGATTCCTGATCACATTAACCTTCGCGATACTCTCATGAAAGAGGTGCACAAAACACGATATACTTCCGTACACCCAGGAGCCGACAAGATGTATCAGGACCTTAGATACACCTACTGGTGGCCTGGCATGAAGAAGGATATTGCTGTTTTTGTTTCCAAGTGCCTTACCTGTTCTAAAGTGAAAGCTGAACACCAAAGACCCTCAGGACTTCTGGTCCAACCTGAAATACCTGTATGGAAGTGGGAAAACATAACCATGGACTTCATTACCGGGTTACCTCGCACTCCTGGTGGGTACGACACTATATGGGTAATCATTGATCGTCTTACAAAATCAGCTCACTTCATTCCGATTCGCGAAGACTTCAAGAATGAGAAACTAGCTCGTATCTACATCAGTGAAATCGTAAGCCGTCATGGTGTACTGTTAAGCATTATATCAGATCGTGATGGTCGTTTCACTTCACGAACATGGCAAGCTGTACAAGCCGCTTTGGGTACACGATTAGATCTCAGCACCGCTTATCATCCCCAAACTGATGGTCAATCTGAACGCACCATTCAAACTCTTGAAGACATGCTTCGGGCGTGTGTCATAGACTTCAAAGGGAATTGGGACGCTCACCTACCATTAGTTGAATTTTCGTACAACAACAGCTTTCATTCAAGTATCGGCATGGCACCTTTCGAAGCATTATATGGTCGTAAGTGCCGATCACCAATATGTTGGCACGAAATTGGAGAAGCTCAAATCACCGGTCCAGAATTAATACAAGAAACAACCGACAAGATTCATCAAATCCGAAACAACCTTTTAGCGGCACAAAGTCGTCAAAAGAGCTATGCTGACAAGCGACGAAAACCCTTGGAGTTTAACGTTGGCGATCAAGTACTTTTAAAAGTATCGCCGTGGAAGGGAGTAGTTCGTTTTGGCCAAAAAGGCAAGCTAGCACCACGTTACGTAGGTCCTTTCAAGATACTCGAAAGGGTAGGACCTGTAGCCTACAAGCTTGACTTACCGGAGGAACTCAACAGAATTCATCCCACATTCCACGTATCGAACTTGAAGAAGTGCCTCGCCGATGAAAATCTCCATATTCTTCTAGAAGACATTCAAGTCGATGAATCTATGCATTTCATTGAAAGACTAGTAGAAATTATGGACTTCGGGGAAAAACGTTTAAGAAGAAGCCGCATCCCAATTGTCAGGGTACGCTGGGAGTCGAAACGAGGACCTGAGTTTACTTGGGAACGTGAAGACTCAATACGCGAGAAATACCCACATCTTTTTCCTGTAACTACTACTACTACTTAAATTTCGGACAAAATTTCTAAAAGTAGGGGATACTGTAACATCCGTCGAAAAAAGGGTTTTCAAAACCCGCTTTGTTTATTAACCGAACAATCAGTTTTAAATTTTGTTGTTTATTTATGACATATTTTAATTTTAAACAATACATAATTAATAAACAAATTAGAAGATATAAATTATAGTTGTAAAAAAAATAAGAATAGATTAATTAAAAAGGAAAACCCGGCTGCCGGGAGTCGAACCCGGGTCAGCCGGAAATCCCCACAAACTTAACTTTCCCACAATCAACCACTCCGCCACTTTAGTTATTTGATATCATATCAAATCAATTAATTCAAATAATAAAACACGGAAGTCAAATCCAGTCAAAATCGCGCCCAATTAGCAGTCGTCGGAAATCCCGACGGCTTCGCCGATAATTAACGTTTTCGTCCAATTTAACCGAAGAATTTACTATGACGACGGTTATAACCGACGTCTGAACCCGCGACACCAGTCGTAACCGCCAGAGAACGGCTGACCTTGAATTGAGACTAAATTCAGACCCCATACATCTCGATGCCTCCCTATAAATTCACCCACAATCCACTGGTAGCCTTTTCGCTCAAAATCGCACCTTTTCTCGACGAAAATTCACTCGCCGGAAAATACCTGCAAGTCGCCGGAAAACCGAGACTCACATCCACACGGTAATTCTTTCGACTCTTTCTGAAACTTCCGGAAACTCACCGAGAACTGGTATGACCTTTCAAACTTCTGTTAAACTTTGTTTAAGTGCCTCAACTTCATAAATAATCGAACAAAACTGTTAATTGATTCTAACAGCCGGAGTTCACTTTCAGAACCGACGGACCTCTGCCGGAATTCTGTGAACAACACTGATCAGTACATCCTTTCCCCCAAACTCTCTCCATTCATTACCTTTAAATTACTTATAATGTTTGAAAATCAAATATGACATGAATCGGTCAAAACAGTCGGAATATGTTTTCTGGGTAAGGTCTAACGAAGAAGACAAAGACGGGGTATATTATAAGACTAATAAAAATCAGTTTAATGAACGGGTTAGACACACAGTCCAGCGGTGGACTGTGTGCAACAAACACACATACTACGCGAGTTCGAATCCTGTCCCAACCTTACTCTCTCGAAATAAAAAAATGCCTTTTTAACTGAACCGGGTTAACTCACAAACCATGTTAAGTATAATAAAAACCGAGTTAATAACCAGGTTAGACACACAAGTCCAGCGGTGGACTGTGTGCACGCTAACTCACAGGTCCCGGTTCGAGACCTGTGGTCAGCACCGGTTCGATACATTTAAAATCCTTTTTAAAAATAAATGATTTTCGGATTAAACTAAATAGTATATAAGTATAATTAAAAACAGAATTATTTCGGGTTAGACACGTAGCTCAGTTGGTAGAGCTGCGTGCACGCGTACGGGAGGTCACCGGTTCAAACCTCGCTCAGTGCAACAATAAAACCGACCGAACCGGTCAACGGTCAACGGTCAAAGTCAAAAAGTCAACATTTTTTTATTATTATTTTATTTATTTAATTAATTTAAAAATCAATTAAATATACTCCAAAATAACGTTTTTAAAGTTAGAAAGTAGCCTTAAACTCACAAAATATAACCAAAAATCCTATTAAAATAGTTAATAACATCCACATACTTACCGTACCTTTTCGTTATTTATTTGGTTAGTTATCTCTCGTCGATCAATCCTCTAAACTCGTGCGCATTCAACACCTTCAAACAAACGCACCCAATGTGAGTGAATCTCTACCAATTCCCCGTTTTTAATCACATTTTGGGGTGTATCATGTGTCGCTATTTAGTTATTTTAATTAAACACTTGTGCATCCATCATATTCATGATCATGTGTATTCAATATGTAACCGTTGTTTGTGTGGTTAAAGTTTAGATTTAATTTATCATTTCAGTACATACATTTCATAGGCCGCCGCTCCCCATTACCTATGAGCGTGAGCTGTTCCCCATTACCTATGAGCGTGAACCAGGCGTTGCCAACATAAGATCGGCTCCGTTTTGATTGAGCCTTGATCTCACATACATTAGCATAGGCCGTCCGTTCCCCATTACCTATGAGCGTGAATGGGACGTTGCCAACATATACATTGTCATTCTTATTTTATGCTTAAGCAAGGTGGTTTGTGATTGTTATGTTACATACATTTGTTCGTATATGATTATTGCATAATTTTCCTAAATTAATTACAATAATGAATCAATAACAAATGTTTTTAACAAGGTTCACTCGCCAACTTTTGTTGACCCAAAATTTCCCATTTTTACACATGATACAGGTGATCAAGTTGAAGCAAGAAACATATAGGGCGGCTTAGAAGAATAAACCAGTTTAGATTATGGATTTGTTTTAGTTAATTTTTTTCCTTTCCTTGTATTGTATGAATTTGACTTGGAACATTGAAATGTAATTTGGATTTAATAAATATGAAACATATTAGTAAACATCATGAGCTTTGGTGATAACCCAATTATGCCCCGACTCTTATTCCGCTGCGAGTCGGGGTGTGACAATAAACCACATTAAAATAAATAAAAAAAACATAAATATTAGATTGTAAAGTTTTAAGAGAAATAATACACTATTTCATTAATATATTGTTAAAAAAAGTTACCCCCATCGTTCAGTTTCGGCGGCACATGATGATGGCGATAATGAGAGATTAGGCGAGTAGGCGGCGATCGCTAGTTCGATCCTTGAAGCGGGTTTTACCTCACCGCACTGTAATAATTGTGTAAAACAAGGTCTCGGAGGCAGTGGCGAAGCTTGAGATTTCCGACCGGGGGTCGAAAATGTATGCATCCAAAAAATTCTATAAAACGGGGGGTTGAAAACGTATATACCCAAAAATTTCTATACGAAAAATACATACTCTCACTACTGAGCAAAAAGTTCGGGGGTTGGCCGCCCCCACTATGTTGCGCCAATGTTCGGAGGCCGAGCAATCTTCGAGTAATCGCTATAAGGTAGGTTGCCAAGGCCGAGTACTCTCCTCCTAGGCCAAATACTCCCTGAGCACTCTCCGTCTAGGCCGAGTACTTCCCGAGTACTCTTAACTCCGACTAGGGAGCGCCTGACGACTTTTGCATCTATGACTGTAGTGCCTTCGGGCGAGTGTTCACGGGCTTTGGCCCTAGGTGAGATTTCTTATCAGATCGAAAGTGAATGTATTCCGATATGTTAAATTTTACCAGTAATATATTTGAATGATTCATTAAGAGTTAAAAAATGTAAAAGAAATGTTATTTGAACGGCGGCATATTATTTTTCATCGATATCGCCTTACCTGTAAAATACTTTTACATTGCATGATGAGGGTTGAGGCTCGTGTAGCATTATATAATTAATATTATCAATATTTATGAAATTTAATTTTAGATTAAATTCATTTCAAGCTTTCGTAAATGTAGTCACACATACCATTTAGATTGAGTTTGAAAACAATTACTAGTTTATTACATTACTTTATCTTACATTTCAGATTGAGTTTGAATACAATTATTAGTTTATTACGGTGTTTTTTGTTTTTCAGACATAAACTATCTGCAAGCTGATTTTATCTGTTTTTATGTCTACAACTGAAGATGTGGTCTAAAGCTCAGCAAACTGAAAATATAAAATTGTTTGTTTTTATCAGTTGATACTGTCTGCATAAACTAAAATTATGTAATTGTTACCACCGTCATACCACCACCATTATTGTCACACCCTAACCGATGATGGAATCATCGGGGCAGACGTAAATAGATTTACCGAGACTTCATAACATTACATGGACAAGTATTTAATAAATGATATTTCATTCCATTGCTAACGGTTCAAGCACATGAATAAAAAACAAAATACAACAAATAATGTATGACTAATCTATAAACATGAATTTAAATTTTGGTGCGTTTCTAGTCATCTGATCGGAGTGTCGCGCCCAAGTCAAAGATAATATTTATACACCCAAATTACCCTTAACAATGCGTTAGTGGTAGTAAGGGTCGACCCACGAAGAGTTGGTGGTTTGTGTTCGGATGTGATTGATTTTCAGTAAAAGTGTCACTTTATGAAGCTTGCTACTTAAATTGTTTAATTTGGTTTATTGGTTTAAAAGAATGTCGAAATGGTTCGACGAATTTGTGTCTACTCTACTAACTTTGAAAACTCAATTGATTGTAAGAAAACTTTAATTAACTTGATGAAAACAATAGTTTGAGAACAAGATTCACACCCGTTCGGTAATGCAAATCCTTGGGTTCCTACATGTTTTTAATTTCAACTCAATTGCAAACAATGATCAACGAATTTAGTGTTGTGCGGTTTAGGTGTCAAAAGCTATCAACGTCATAGACAACGGACTACAATACACTTCATTACCAAGAACATGTAAACTCTAACCTAGACAAGGCATAATCGCACATAAACATTTCGCAAAGTCAAATTTCATAACTCATTCGACAATTCACAAATACAATACCAATGCGAGACAATTAATCATAGGTTTTCAAACCAAATCACAATTTGTCACGAATCAAAACTTAAAACAATGTCAAACCCTAGAACTTACAAAAGCTACATTGGGGTGAAAACCTTCGGAAATTAGCCGCTCATGGTGAACGGAACTTGATCAATGGAAGATTGGAGCTTGACCATGATCATCTTGAAGCCTTGAAAGTGAGAATGATGATGGTTAGGGTTTGGGATGGAAGATGGAATTGGATGAATGATGATGAAGGTAATGATTAGGTTAGGGTTATGATCAAAGATGATCATTTGGTTGATAGGATGGATTGGAATTGGTTGTGGATCAATGGTATGGTGTTCTTGGCTCCAAGATAGGTTTTTAAAGTCTCTAAACTCGTAACCCCTCACAAATGGGTCAACACCAACATAAAAACCCGTTCAAAATTGAATTTCAACGACGGTACAATAGGAAGGGCGTCGCCGATGGCCCCTAGATCTTCTGGTTTTCCTCCGACGCCTTAATCCACTGTCTACGAACATTTTTTGCCGACGGGACTATCTGAGGGGCGTCGCCGACGGTCCATATGGGCGTCGGCGACGGCCTCCGTAAATCATGTTTTTCTGTTTTCCCATTTTTCGCTCCCGGTTGACCCGTTTTCCGCCTCGATGCTCCGAAACGCTCCCGAATAGCTCCTTAAACTCCGTAAACCTGCAAAACACAAATCCAATCAAAAGTAGGCTATTCGAAACTAAAAGTTACGTAAATCGTTAACTTAAACTCAATAAAAGCATCGGTTTTGAACCACGTATCATCGTCCCTACTAGATTTCATCGATATCAACATCATGAACCTTCAACATGTTTAAAAAGTATAGTTCAACACAAAGGTATTGGCGAGTACACAAGTTTAATGTAGCATAAGTATGTAAAGAGGTTTGAACGAATCTGCATTGCAAAAATCGTTAACTAGATTAATGTATCATTGCATGCAATTTTACAAGTCAATCATCTGATTACCGCATGAATTTAGAGACTTAACATGACCACAAGACCACGGGCGGTGCATTACTCCTATGGCGCTATACATGTTAAGGGGAGGCTTGTACGAAGTTAATGACAAGCGAATCACATAAGAATGTTCCAAGAATACAAATCAAGTATTACGTATTTTAAGCATGTATGTGTGGATTGTTTGCGTTTGCATAAAGAATAGTTGTGATTACGTATTTTGATATGTTAAACATATTGCACCCAAAAGTGTAAAGCGTAAAAACGGGATCGAGTGTACTCATGGTTTTGCAAATCTTCCTTTGGTAATCCCGTGAAGAGTTGGAGAGTTTGAAGGATGGAACACCGAATTATCCTACATGAGGAAACGTAGGTGTGTGAGTAATTTGGATAATAACGGAGTATTCGGATTCGGAATTAAAGTATGTAAAAGTATGTATTCAAGAAAGTAATTATCTAGCCTTAAATACACGTTTTTGACACTATATATCCCATATGGGTTGTTGTGATTTCATGGCTTAAGTGCCCATTAGAATCGTAACGAGAGGTTCAAGTCTTAGATAATATAACCTATTACCATGACAAGTAACCATGTCGATTATCATTATGGATTCGGTTATGTGTGTGTGTATATATATATACATATATGTATATATATATATATATATATATATATATATATATATATATAATTTATATAATACTTCTAAGCTAAGTCCATCAAGAGTATCATAGATTGTCATGTAAGTCAAGCATGGATGATTAACCTCATTGTATGATTCACCAATACAAAAATGATCACAAGGATGATTGGATGATCATGAATGAAAAAGAAATGTACAACTTCTTACTATATCAAGTAGCCTAGTAAGCTTTAACTCTGGTGAGTCATTCCCAACATGGAAAGAGTTAACTAAGTGTCGGAGGCTATATGGGGTTAAGTTACTTTAAGTCTAGAAAACTACTTGAGATAGCAAGGTAAAAACATCAAGTGAGGTTGTGGAATGAAGTTAGGATAGCCAAGGCTTCCAAGTATTCACACCTATATCAAAATAGTGATGTTCCACCTTAGATTACCATGGTAATCTTGCAGAAACACTCCTAGAGGTGTTCCGAGCTTTGTAGAGGAAGATTTGATGAAGAAAAGATTGAGAAAAGTGAGTTGGAACTCACTTTTGCACTTGAAAGTAATCTGCCTTGTTCTTGAAATTCCAGAGAATTTGATAGTGTTTTGATTTAGAAGTATTTGGAAAGTGAAATTGGATGTATGAAGGCTCCTATTTATTGTGGGGATGATTAATGTTTGAGTTTAGTTAGAAGGTGATCGGAGGTGAAAAAGGTGGCAAAATGGACCAACCCACGAGCTGGCAGCGTTTCCTGCAGATCGGCATCTGTCGTGCGTCGCGGGAGATACCCTGGTATCTCTTGCGTGGCGCTAGGGCATACTTTCTGAAAATGTCCATTTTGGTCCATGAACTTTGTATTTAGGTCGTTTTAAGCCGTATTTTAACATGTTTTTAGGTATTACAAGTGTAATAATGTATAATATAAGTGTATGCAAGTATAATTTGAGTATTGAGAATGTATACATAAGTATTGGCATGTATAATATGTATCGGTTTTTGAGAAAACACGTATTTAATGATTGATTGTACGCAAAACACGTATGTATAAAATAGGAGGTTTACAAAGATCAAGGTCTTGGACTATGAGGTTAGGAAAGAATACGGATATAAGTTTCTAAAAATAGTAAATGTCATGAGCTTTGATGAAAACCCAATCATGCCCCGACTACCATTTTCGCTGCGGTCAGGGTATGACAGACTGGTATCAGAGCTTTTGACTATAGGGATATAGGATAGGTTATTAGACCCTTAGAGCCTAACTATAGTCGATTAGCTTTTAATTGCTTACGTTTATTTGGTTACATGCAAACTCGTGATATTTACTTGTTTTACATTTGCTTCACACACAAATACCTGCAAGCACTCCCACTATCATCTGATTTTCTGTGATACTTAATACGTTATACATATTGTCAAACATAGCATGCTTACATATAAACACATCACGCACGTTTCAATTCTCATATATTTAAACATTCCCATGCTTCTTTTCTCAAAGATTTTGTGATGTCTTCATTTTTTCAATCTCATCAAAGTGAGTTCTACGACGGGCATGTAGTAACTGGAAGGGTACAAGGACCGGTAGTCGGAACGTCCTTTCTAGGTTTGGCATTCATATAAATCCAAAGTAACGGATCAGTTTGCCTAGCTGGGGACTAACGATAAGAGTACAAAGGACCTATTAGGCCAAAGCATGCCACACCAAACGTCGTGTGAACTAACCCCACTTTAAGTAGTCACTGTGCCCACACCAGGACACCTTCTGACTTTACATCTCGCAATAATGTTTTACGATTTTCATTCGGGTAGTGCGAGTGTTAAACATGCCAAAACCAATGTGAACCTTACAGAGCCCAGTAGTCATGGAGGCCCACATGATACCAAGGACAAGTATGGGGACATATGGGGCCAAACATGAGCAAGGCCCAAGACATCCTATGGATGTAGTGAATTTATTTTTCTCATTTGTTTTGTGGATGTTAATTTCTAAATACGACACATGACACCTATACGCCAAACTCATCATCTTGTTACATATTTCCTGTAGATGTCTTCTAGGCACTCTCGTAGAAGTAGGAGATCAGGAAAATCCGGCGAGCGCATGGCTGCTTAAATAGCCCAACAAATGGCCGTCGTGATTCCCGACATCGTAATTCAAGTTCAACAAGCTCTTTCCGCAAACCCTGTCGACCCAAATAACGAAGATGGACAAAATGTTGTCAACCCTCCCACAAACACCACCAAGTGCACTTACAAGCACTTCAACTCATGTGACCCTCCAAAGTACGAAGGAACTAAAGGGGTCACTGCTCTCCTTCGTTGGTTCGAAGAGATGGAGAGTACCTTCCTCAACGGTGATTGTCCCAACGACCGCAAGGTGCGCTATGCTACTGGTCGTCTGTATGGGGTAGCACTCACTTGGTGGAATGCCGAAAAGGGCAGAAGAGGTGTCGAAGCCGCGATAGCCCTAACTTGGGAAGAACTTCGAGAACTCATGACAAGACGCTTCTACCCAAGAAGCGAAATTAAAAAGCTAGAGGATGAGTTCTATTTCTTGAAGCAAAAAGAGGGAGATCACATAACCTACAACAAGAGGTTCCTCGAGTTGAATCAAATGGTTCCCAATTTGTTCACCCCTCTCTACCGTTTGATCGAGCACTACTTTCAGGGTCTTCCTTCGAAGATTCAAGATCCTGTGATGAGTACCGTGCCTGCAACCTTGGAAGCAACAATGGAGCTAGCTACTCAACTCACCGAAAATCATTTCAGGAATGGGGATGCAAGTAGCAAAACATCAACCGAAACCCCTAATCCAACTCAAGCTGAACCCTCTTCTCAATTCATGACCAAGAGAAAGTGAGACTGGAAGATTTTGCTGTTACTCAAACCAGTCAACCAACTCCACCAGTCGTACCTCTCCAAGATATCCCAATCACCCAAGTGGCACCCAACCTAGCATACCCGAACAAGAAACCTTACACTAATCCTCACCCTCAGTGCAACACCTGCCATTATTACCATCAACCCACTATACCCTGCCGACTATGTGCTAATTGTGGGCGTTATGGTCATCTGAGTAAAACTTGTCGTACTCCTCAAAACCAAGCTCCACCCCCTACTCAAAATATGATTCAACCCAATCAACAACCTCAATATCCCATGGTTCCATATGTTCGAGCCTACTCTAATTGTGGTGACCCTACCCACTTTAGAAACACGTGCCCTAGGTTGGTTAATATCATTAACGCTCAAGCCCAAGCAAACCCGATTAACCAAGCGAACCAGGAAAACCCAGCACCTCCACCGGCAAGAGGAAGAGTCTACAACATTAACGCAAACCCAGTTGAGGTCAACAACGGTGCAAACGAGCAACCCAACTAGCCTTCCATCAAAAAAGAAACAAGGCTCCACTCCAACCGTTTACTCTTAATGTTTGCTACCAATTTCAATCTTTGTCTAATTATTCAAGATATCTTTGTTTTCAATTTGGGTAATAATGTATCAAAATTTTAATTAACGCAATTTATATCACATTATGACAAGTTGTTTCATTACATGTCTCTATTTATCGATTAAAATTTATGTCAACGTACATCACGACGAACCTCGTCTCATCACTTAAAGAAGTTGGGTCATGTCTCACTTTTTCATAGACTGACCACTTCCTCATAACATACGAGAGAGGTACCGCCGTCATTTAGTCTTGTATCCCTTAAATTTGAGACTCAAGCATTGGCTATTGTATTTTGGTTATGTTTTGTAGATTCTAGGATGAGTCATATAGAACTAATCGTGACTTGCTGACAAAGCCAATGAAAATTTGACAAGGATATGGTGGATACGCCGCTTGTACTTCCTATATATAAGTATTCTTGTCAAGTGATCAATATCATTGTTAGACGGTTATGAGAAGTTCCGTGTAGGTAGTGTAGATCTTAATTTGGATAATGATGTGGTTGAAG
Source organism: Scalesia atractyloides (assembly GCA_947069175.1). Lineage (NCBI taxonomy): Eukaryota > Viridiplantae > Streptophyta > Magnoliopsida > Asterales > Asteraceae > Scalesia > Scalesia atractyloides. The sequence goes on along the minus strand of CAMTDV010000012.1, from coordinate 2,330,700 downwards.
ACTTGGTTTTGTGTTGTAATTTTATTTTTTTTCAACGCTTTGATTTCCTCAAAACCCTTTATCATGAGACCATGTCTAGTTAGTCATCTCCGTGTTACAACTCTTTTCTGCACTTCAGGCATCAAAAAGCGATTCATGTAGCAGCGTATACAACCCTTACTAGGAACGTTACCGCCTCAATCAACATCCAAACACCAACTCTTAGCGTCAAATCCAAACATCACACCTCCTTTTACTGTTAAAAGATATTCAGATTTATGAATCGACGCATTTCGTAGAGCAATCTATAGAAATCATGGAATTCAGTGAGAAACGTTTAGACGAAGTCGAATTCCGATAGTTAGAGTGTGTTGGGAGTCAAAACGAGGACCTGAGTTTACTTGGGAATGCGAAGACTCAATGCGCGAAAAATACCCTCAGATTTTCCAAGCCAAACCTACCTGTAGGTCCACCTGCGGATGGTGTTAAATCAGTTCCTTGTTCATATGACACACACACAAGTGCGGAATCCAAGTGTGCATGCAACCAAAGCAAGGTAAAGAACACAAGGTAACCAAAGATTTACTATCTTGATTAATGATTGAGAACAAATACAAACATATACACACAATTCTCGTATGACTCAAACAAACTTGCTGTGTTCTTGTGTCTTCGTCTTCAGAGATAACAATCTCTCTGGTCAGTCTGGTGAGCTAGTCAGTCTAACTCTCACACGCGAGTCAACTAGTTTTCCAGAAAACACCCAACTAAGAGGTACATGTCTGCTTATATAGTGTCTGTCTAGTTTCATACGAAATACGAGTCTAGACATACTAAACACAATATTTTACACGAAACACAACTCTAGAATTGGTGCGGAACAGGTGTTTCGTATGAAATACTTCATTTCGTACTGAACAAGTAACTCACTTATTACTTGAGTTTGTTTCGTACGAATCCTGTGATTCGCACAAAATCCTTGATTCGTACAAATCCTCTGACTCGCACAGAATCCTGATTCTTGGAGAACGTGTGTAGACATGACATTTACAAGACTTATCAGTATGCACACATGCAACTGATTAACACAGACAAGCTAAGATGTCATACTAGATCAAGATTGAATGATATCTCGATCTATTCGACACGACCAAACCTATACAGACACTTGAGCAAAGACTATACAATTACAACTGTAATTAAGAACACGCGACAGACACAAAACTGTATCAACAAACTCCCCCTTGGATGTTGCTTGGTCTTCGGTCTTCGGTCTTTGGTCTTTGGTCTTCAGACTTTGGTCTTCACATAGAATGGTTTGGAGTATCAACAAACTCCTGAAGATCTGCTATTCATTGATAGATCTGCTATCCAATGATTAGAGCATCAGGTCTTCGAACTTCTAAGAAACTTCAAATCTTTCTTGCTTTCTCTTTTGACTTGTCAGATTTCTTCGTTGCTGGTCTTTGTTCATGTTCTTTTGTATCAATCTGTACTCAATAGACAAATATAATTAGAACACAACTTTCTCAGGGGATACACATGAAAGACTTATCATAAAATCTTTGTATGATTGTATTCCCTGAACGAGATACACACATTCGTATGAATTCCAGCAGCAGATTTGAGAAAAACAAGTGACCAAGTCAAAACAAATGACTAGGTTCATTCGTATGAGATACACACACTCAAACGAATTTCAGATTTTGGATTTCTTTTGATGGATTACTTGTTGCAAGATATTACTTTTATGAAGTTGCAATATCAAACCAAGGGTTTTTTCTACGTATCTTGGTAGAAACTTTCGAGTATCAACTTTGGCTAACTTTCAAAAAGTAATTACATAAGTAACTAAGTAAACTAGACATAAAATCAAAATATACAGATAAACTATATATTTATTGAACAATCTTTTCCGAGTTTCAAGGTAAAAGAATCATACCAGCATTTAATCTTTGTCAAAAACGGTATTTGGTTTTCAAAATTAAACAGATAAGTATTTAACTATGATTATCGGTATTGTTGTCCACGTAAGTTCAGACTTATCAGATGTAATCATGATTAGGAGATATGATTAAGGTATGTATTTATACTTACTAGCGGGTGTTCAACCACATCACGGCACATTCCCCTATCAAGATATGCACGAGAGAAAATCTTACCGGTGAGTATACTGCTTTATAATTTGTTTTGACGTATATGAATGACGTGAGATACTCACTTATTTTTGATTGAAAACAAGCCCTTTGTGATTTAATCACTTATTGATGAGGAACTTGATTTTCATATGAATGCAGGGCACAGGAGTAAGTTCCTGAACAGGTTAGTACCATCGTACCGACAAAGAGACGAACTTAGCTCCCGCATAAAGCTGTGATATTTTATCACTTATTTTGGGGATGTGATATTTTTATCACTTATTTGAGGGTCGAATGCAGTATGTACACGTATGTATGATATCATGGAAGTTCTAGACTTGCGCCACCGTTATTTTCCGGCAAAAGATTCAACCATGACACCCAGATGATAAGCCAGCATAAAGACCGTATATCTCAGAACCTCGGCACTCTATCAAACGAAATTTCGGTACCAAGACCATATGCCAATGAATGGTTCCCACCTGGCGTTCTGTCTGTTAGGTTTATATCAACCTGCACATTTTAGTCTGATTGTGAGCCTACCGATACGTCATTAGTAAAGCTACTTATCAATCTTCTTTCTACGCTTTTAACCATATCTGACAGATTTACCGGTGAATTTCATCATCTTCAACTTATCCAAGAAACTCATTTTTGATTTTTCTAATGTTTTTGTATTTTTTTAAATTTTCTCCCCCTTAAACAAAGAAGGTAAATAAAAGACATATTTTTGTGTTTTCTTGAAATTTACTCCCCCTAAAATATAAAACTGAAAATCTTTTTGTAGTTTTAGATTTTTAGAAAAGTATATACAAAAATAGTTAACCATGGTTGAGTTACTCGGTTTTCACCTTGATGTCGTTGACCAAAAGTAGATAATCAAAACGTGATTTATCAAAGGCTTTGGTAAAAAGGTCGGCACGTTGGTGATCAGTGTGGATTTTAACAACATCGATAAGTCTCTTCTCATAACAATCACGTATGAAATGATACTTAATCTCAATGTGTTTTGTTTTTGAATGCTGTACAGGATTCCGAGTGATCTGCAAAGCAGCTTCATTATCAACAAAAATAGGAGTAGTAAGAAATTCAAAACCGTAGTCGCGAATTTGCTGTTGAATCCATAGAACTTGAGAGCAGCAACTAGAAGCTGAAATATACTCAGCCTCACATGTTGATGTAGCTACACAAGTTGCTTTTTACATTGCCACGTGACTAGGCGATTTCCTAAGAACTGACATCCTGCTGTTGTTGATTTTGCATCGATTTTACAGCCGCCATGATCAGAATCACTGAATGTTGTCAGATCAAAGTTATCATCCTTAGGGTACCATAGACCAGTGTCAGGGCGACCCTTTAGATAACGAAAGATCCTTTTCACAGCCATCAAGTGAGAAACCTTCGATTAGACTGATAGCGTGCCAGAAGGCATGTTGGGTACATTATGTCGGGTCTTGAAGCAGTAAGATACATGAGAGATCCGATCATAGCACGATAGAGAGATGGTTCTACATGTTCACCCATTCTGTCTGGAGTAATCCCATGATTTTGAGCTAATGGAGTTCCCAAAGGCTTTGAGTCATCCATCTGAAATCGCTTGAGAATATCTCCGACGTACTTGGTTTGATGGATAAAAATCCTTCCTTGGATTGCTGAACCTGCAAACCTAAAAAGAAAGTCATTTCTCCCAAGCGCCCATCTCGAACTTCTTCCTGCATAACCTGTTCGAATTCTTTGCACATTCGAGTGTTAGTAGACCCAAAAATAATATCATCAACATAAACCTGTACTAACAGTAAATCCTCGTCCCGTTCCTTGATGAAGAGTATACACTCGATCAGGCCTCGTCGAAAACCATTCTTCAACAGATATGTAGACAACGTTTCATACCAAGCCCTCGGAGTTTGATGAAGATCATATAACACCTTGTTGAGAAGCCAAACCTTGTCAGGATGAAGATGATCTTCAAAACCTGGTGGTTGCTCAACATATACTTCCTCTTCTACATACCATGAAGAAATGCACACTTCACATCCATCTGATAAACGGTGAACTTCTTAAAGGACACATAAGCCAAAAAGATTCTTATGGCCTCAAGTCGTGCAACTGGTGCATAAACTTCATTGTAATCGATCCCTTCGACCTGATTAAAACCTTGAACAACCAATCGCGCTTTGTTTCTCACAACAACACCTCGGTCATCCTTCTTGCACTTGTACACCCATCGTGTACCAATTTCTTGTAGTTGTCATGCCTGTCAACCAATTTCCAGAAGCCTAACTTCTGGAACTGCTGAAGTTCTTTCTGCATGGCTTCAACCCACGAGTCTTCTTTCATTGCCTCTTTCTAAGATTTTGGTTCAACTTGGCACACATAGCAGGCAAAAGACCAATCATTCAGACCACCAGATTTCTTGATTTCTGAATACAATCCAGCATACTGGTTGTTTCGAAGCTGATTACGAGTCTGCACACCACTCTGGACATCTCCAATAATATTCTGCTAGGATGGATATTATGAATACGAGTTTCTGGCACATCAGGAACTCGAGAATTTATACCCAAATTGTTGATATTCAGATCAACAGTTAAATGAGAGCTGGATTTGATGACGTTGTAGATGCCTGACCTTCAGTCATTCATTGAGGTTGAATATTTGACGTACCATCTGAAATTCCAGGAACCGCACCAGAGGTAGCTTCATTCGCACCGTGAAACTCATCATCTTTTTGATGAAACATTGTAATCCGCAACGTCTTCGAATTCCTCATTTTGAACAAGATTGTTACCGAAGTCGACACTTGAGGGTTAACAATAATTGGTCGAACTAGTGATGAATCTACTGCAATATCACTTTCCAAAAGCATCTGAGCAGCAGCCGTTGCATCATCAAAAGTTGGCAGATTAAAGGAGTCAAATAGCCCATCGTAGTCAAACATCCAAGGAGCACGCGGAGCTCTTGTAGCTTCTGTATATCTCTGAACCTTGACTTCACCCCATTCTTCAATCTTCTTCGAAGACAAATTCCACACCCGGAAATTAGGAGTAGCATATCCAAGAAAGAAACCTTCGATAGCCTTGGGACCAAATTTCCATGTGGGTCGATCATAGTGCATGGAGCTCCAAAAGGTTCTAAGAAAGAAACATCTGGTTTCCTTTTATGTAACAACTCAAAGCATGTCTTCCCATGTCTCTTCACCGTCAGAACTCTATTCATCGTGTAGCACGCAGTAGCAACAACTTTCCCCAAAATTGAACGGGAAGTTCTGATTCTACTAACATGGTTCTTGCAGTTTCATGAGAGTTCTATTCTTCCTCTCAGCGACACCATTTTGTTGTGGAGTGTATCGAGAACTGTACTCATGCAGAATACCCTTTGAAGAACAGTACTCGTCCATAACTTGATTCTTGAATTCGGTGCCATTGTCGCTTCTGATTCTCCTTACCTTCAGATTGTACAAATTTTCTAGCAGAGTCAGGAGATTCTTGAGGATAGTAGGAACTTCACTCTTGTGTGCCAGCATGTTTACCCATGAGAATCTGGAATAGTCATCAGAAACTACAAGACAATAAGAATCACCAAAGGTAGTCTTGTGTTTCATAGGTCCAAAGAGGTCCATATGAAGACGTTCCAGTGGCATATTCACAGTGTTGATCTTCTTCATGGGATGGGATTTTCTCGCTTGCTTCCCTTTCTGGCATGATACACAAACGTCTTGAAGATGAAAGTTCTTCACTGGTACACCATTTACTAGATTTTTCTTCACCAAATAGTTCATTTTCCTCAGGTGAATGTGTCCAATACGTCTGTACCAGGAGATTGATTCCTTCTCGGTGGCTTTGGAGACAAAACATGTGACTTGTGCAGATGTTGTAATAGCTTGGCTCATATCAAGAATATACAAATCATTAATTCTTGGAGCCGTCAGGAGAATCCATTCCTTGGGGATCTTGAATCCAGGCTACAGCACATAACATCCTGTATCATCAAAATGTACCGTGAACTTCTTCTCGCAGATTTGAGAAACGCTAAGAAGATTGTGATCAATTTGCCACACATAATTGATCTTGTCGAAGCTCACAACACCATTGGAGATCATTCCTTCTCCAGTGATGTATCCACCTTTGTCACCAGCAAAAGCAACATAACCACCCCTAATACTTTTCACATCATATAGGAGCCGCAAGTCGCCGTCATGTGCCTTGATGCTCCACTGTCAACAATCCAATGACTGTTTACAGTTCCTCCTGGAACACCCTGCACATTGCACAAACAAGATTAGTTTGATATGGGGACCCAAGCCTTAGTGGTCTTCGGTCGTCCCTTATCATCAAAAAATGTAATCTCAATTTCTTGATGATTAACAAACTGAGAGACTCCTTTTGAACCATTACTGGTCTTTTGTTTCCTAGATCCTTGTTTATTACCAGATTTAATATTATTTACAGTTTTAACAGTTTCTGGTTTTATTGACTTTGAAGATCTTTGATCCTTTTTCGAAGAATCCGATTTTAAAGCTTTCTCAAATGCTTTTACTTGTTTACGTTTTTGTTTCTCTTTTTTATCTTTAATGATTCGTTTATCTTCTGTCGGAGAAACAGATTTACGTTGCAAGTTGGTTCATGAGGGGTTTTCTCTATACATCTTGATTTGGCTGGATTTTGACAATCCTTTATAATGTGGCCAAATTCTCCACATTTGAAACATGTTCTCCTTTCAACAAAACTAGGAGATCGTGTTTCTCGGCTTGATGTTGAATTTGTGGATCCTGAGGTACTGGGTTCATTTTCATTACATCCATCAGTGCGTTGGGTGTAATTGTTTTGACTATTTCTTTTCAAAATCTTAACTTTCTTTACAAAATCAACATTAGATTTTCCTTGAAAAGTTTCGACTTTATCGGTACCTTTAGAACTCACAAATTTAACAGTTTTAGCCTTTTTTCTGGTAACGAGAGCCTTTTGCTTCAACCTTCGGTTGAGAAGTTGTGGGCTTTTCAACTTGCTTCCATTCTTTTTCTTTTGAAGCGGATAATGGTTGTGTTTTGGTGGGCTTTTTCTTCTCTAAAGGTTTGGTTTTTGACTTTTCAAACACCTGATCTATAGAGATTGGATTTACGTTTTTTATTGGAAAATCTTTGTTTGAATAGATTTTCTTATCTTCAACCAAAGTATATAACACATTATCTACTTCTTGTGTAGACACACTTGTCTTTACAGATTTCTTAGGAACAGTCTCTTGATTCTCAACAGATTGAGTACTAGGAGTAGCAGAAGATTCTACTCTTTTCCTTTCATCAAGAGGCTGATCATGATCATCATTTCTTGATTCATCATCTGATGTATCATCCTCTTCTTCATCAGATGATGAACTTTCTGGCTTGCTTGGTTCTTGAGAGGAATTGCCCAGTTTGAACCCTAACCCTGCTGCGAATTCCTCATGATTCAAAGGTACAAAGTGTTCAAAATAAGGCATCTCCTCTTCATCAGGCATTTTGGTATAGTTGTGTTTCATTGGGGGTGGACATGAATTATACCCTATGCATTGAGAATCTCCATCTAGTTTTTGAACTTCAATGATATGATCAAGCACATATTGGGAGTTAGAATAACTTTCTAATTTGCTTTTGATCGAATCATATTCACATTTGGCGATGGCTAACTCTTTCTTTGTTTCTTCTAGGAGATTAATGTAGTTATTAATTCCTATCTGTTTATTCAAAACTGTTTTTGTTAATTCAGAAACACTTTTCTTAAGGGTTTCTATTACATATTTGAATTCTTTTTCATTTCTAGTTAGCGCCAAATTCGCCTCTTTGCATTTTGATAGTTCAACAACTAAATTCTGATTATGACTGTTGACGGTTTCATATTTTATTTTCAACTCAACAAAGTCATTGCAAACAGTAGGAGGTTCAGAATTTACCTGTTTTGAAGAACCTTCAACATTTGCCATGAAGGCAGTGTGATGAGGAAAAGCTGCATCATCTGTAGAGAGTGCCTCTGTCTCTTTTTCTGCAGCTTACGCATTCCTCTTCATACTTACCTTTTCACTCTTTAACATCTCAGCTTCATTCAGCAACTCTTCAACCTCAGCTTCACTTCCTTTCTTCACATCAGAATCAAACTCATAACCATCTGAACTTGAATATTCTTCACCAGAACTACCAGCATCCCCAGATATATCATCATTATTTGGAGTATTGATGCTGTGATCATGCTTGATTTGATCCACGATCCTTGCATAGCATGCAGTTCTTCCGTTGTTCTCAGTTCCCAACTGTACTGACCAATCGCATCCTTCATCAGACTGAACTACCATAGCTCTGTGCGTGTTTGAAGGTCCTGATTGATTGGTGTTGTTAGAGTTGCCAACAATTACTATTCTTCTTTCGTTGTTGTATTGTGCTGTGTTGGATGGTTGAGACTAATTACGAAAGGGGTTGTGATTTCCTTCCTTACTGGGTCTTGTGCATTCCCGCTTAAAGTGACCTCTTTATCCATAGTTGAAGCAAGTAACGGCGGTTTTGTCGAAGCCGTATTTGGTATCCTTCTTGCTTTCCAAACTGGTTCTACCAGTTCTTCTCATATAATCCTTCGCTCTTCTCATAGCGCTTGCAAATGCCCACTTGATGTCCATCAGCTAAATTTCATCTCGGTCAATTTGTTCGTAGTCTTCGTTCGTCAAATTGATGTTCCCCATTTGACCTGCAACTAAACCACAATATGAACTGACCATGGTATTTAGAAGTTCTGCATGTTCCTGTGCAACTTCTACGTTGATTTGGAGAGATTTGACGTGTCAAGTTTGACAGTGTTGGGATTTGTCGATTGACTGTTGCTTCCATAGAAAGCTTGTTGAAGAGCTTGCTGTGGAGCTATATGCGCTAAATCCCTTGGCTGTGGAAGGAATGCTTTCGGATCAAAAGTCTGTCCATAGGCTTGATTACGCGAACTTGTAGACTGACCTGTTTGAACTGGTTGGGGTAGAAACGGGTTCACGTTTGACACAAACGCGGTTTGCAGCTTCGGTTGCTGACTTGAGCTTGTACCTACATTTATACTTCCAAAGTACATCTCAGGGTTTTGTGCAGCAGAGACTCGTTGTGCCTTCTGGAGTTCTTCTTCATTCTTGTTCTCCAGTTTCTGCACAAACTCTTAAATACTTCCCATTTTGGAGGTAAAGCATCAGCAAATCGCATCATAATCTCTTGTAGTGTTGCTAACACTTTATACGAGTACATCTCACTGAGAAGATGATAAAACCGAGTGGTCATATCATTTAAGGTTTTGTTCTCCATGAACATGAAACCTTCAAACTCTTTCTTGAGCAGATCATGCCGAATCTTCCTGGTAGCAGCGTTACCTTCACCTCTTGCTTCCAAAGTGTCCCACAAATTTTTCGTTGTAGTATAAGTACACAAACTGATAAAAATGTCTTTATGCAGAGCTTGTGTGAGGATAGCAAATGCCTTTTTCTCTAGATCGTAAGCTTTCTTGTCACTTTCGACTAGATTGGCCAATGAGGTTGGATTTGATCCAGCTTCTTCAAGTGCTTCATTGTAGGGGGTAGTGAAACACGTCCAAATTTTGTGTTCTGGCCAAGAACGTATGTATGAAAACGACTTTTCCAGGAAGGATAATTGTTCATATGATTTAGCTTGGGGCACGGTTGTTACTCCCTGTTTCACGTTCGCTCATTAACAGAGTTTGGATGCTTTGATTTTGATTTGCAACACACGCCCATTGATTTGCAGAGATCATTGCTGTATGTTGAGGCATCAAAGATTTTACCCATGATGTTGCGGAGCTTTGCGAAGTCTCCTGATTTGAGCTTGAACAACTCCAATCCCACGGGTTAGAACTCATTATATTTTCTTGTTTTATGAAAAATTTAAAGGTTTAAAGTTTCAAAATTATAAGTTACCTTTTAAAAGTTCACAGATCTGAAAATATGACAAATTCTTAAAATCACAAAGCTTTGAAAAACGCGAAAAACAAACAATTCTGTTTCGTGCGAGACAACTGTTTCGTGCGAAATTGGTTGTTTTCGTGTGTGTCAAGATGATTCGCACAGAATAATTCAGTCGCATCAAATGTTTAGTTCAGCGTTTTTCAGAGAATCTTTTCAGAAATGGTTTGGTGAGAAATTTCCTTTCTTGTATAGACCTGCTTTTTTCAAAATACTTGTTGTCTTACCCACTTTTAGTTAAAACACAGATTTTTTAACAGTTCACAGTCCAAGTCCAGATCCAAGTCAGAAAATTCAACCCTACCAAACTAATCAGATTCAAATTTTTGCAGATTTCTTCTTCAAGGGTGTTCTTCAGAAAAATTTTACCATAAAATTTTCTGCATGCAGCATATTTTAACCAAGTTTTAAGTTATTTAACCATCCAAAACTTATGTTTTCTGCTGGAGGCTGAGAACACTTCAGAACTCTTCAAACTAGCTCAGACACAACTAAGCCTGGTTTTGAACAAGGAAAGAGCCAAAGCTCTCATACCACTTGTAGGTCCACCTGCGGATGGTGTTAAACCAGTTCCTTGTTCATATGACACACACACAAGTGCGGAATCCAAGTGTGCATGCAACCAAAGCAAAGTAAGAACACGGGGTAACCAAAGATTTACTATCTTGATTAATGATTGAGAACAAATACAAACATATACACACAATGCTCGTATGACTCAAACAAACTTGCTGTGTTCTTGTGTCTTCGTCTTCAGAGATAACAATCTCTCTGGTCAGTCTGGTTAGCTAGTCAGTCTAACTCTCACACGCGAGTCAACTAGTTTTCCAAGCAACACCCAACTAAGAGGTACATGTCTGCTTATATAGTGTCTGTCTAGTTTCGTACGAAATACGAGTCTAGACATACTGAACACAATATTTTACACGAAACACAACTCCAGAATTGGTGCGGAAACAGGTGTTGTTTTTCGTACGAAACAAGTAACTCACTTATTACTTGAGACTGTTTCGTACGAATCCTGTGATTCGCACAAATACAAATCCTCTGATTCGCACAGAATCCTGATTCTTGGAGAATGTGTGTAGACATGACGTTTACAAGACTTATCAGTATGCACACATGCAACTGATTAACACAGACAAGCTAAGATGTCATACTAGATCAATATAGAAGGATATCTCGATCTGTTCGACACGACCAAACCTATACAGACACTTGAGCAAAGACCGTACAATTACAACTGTAATTAAGAACAAGCGACAGACACAAAACTGTATCAACACTACCACTACTTAAATTTCGGGACGAAATTTTCTAAAAGTAGGGGATACTGTAACATTTGTCATAAAACTGGTTTTAAAACTCGCTCCGCTTTGTGATGTAAATATATTCATGATGTTCGTTTCGTGTTTATGTTAATATTTAAAAGTTTGATATAATAATTTCATTGAATAATAAATAAAGTAAAATAATAAATGTTAGTAAATAAAATATAACTTTTTAAAAAAATAAAATAACAAAAAGTGAAGACCGCGGGTATCGAACCCGGGCCTCCACCAAACCAACACACACAATACACCACTACACTACACACACATATCTGAAATAAACTCAAATTAAATAAATCTTATATTGAAACAACCCCTGAAATCAATTTCAACACAACCGCCTGTAACGGCTGTAACCCCCAATCCATCTTCAAATCTCCGTTTAAATTATGATTTAAACCGGAGAAACCGTTTCAGAATTGTGTGTTAAACACAATCATTGATTCAACAATGATTAAATTCCGTTATAGAATCAATGTGGCAATTAAAGATTTGACCGAAACTGATAAAACCAAAATTTAACTCAATTCAGCACCTTCGACTATAAATAGTGATCTTAGGACTCATTCAGAACTCTCTCACACACTCGCAAAACCTCTCTAAACTCTCCGAAGATTCTCTATGTTCAAAACACATTTCGCCGGAAATTTGCTCGTCGCCGGAACTTCACCGGAGATCACACTTTCTCGTCGGTTGGAATCTTTAATCGTGCGCGTTCGTTATCAACTCAAGAAACGCACCCACTGTGAGTGAATTCTTACAAACTTTCCCTTTTTATTTATGTTTTGGGGTGTATCATGTGTCGTTTTATTTAAATATTTTATTCAAACACTTGGGCTATTACCATTATGTGAACTAACGTGCTATGTGATATTTTGTTTATTGTTATTTGTGGTTATACTTTCTCATTTCAGTCAAGCTGTCACATTAGGCCCATCGCTCCCTGTATAGATGGGTAGAGCATCACGTTGCCTAATTAGACCGGCTCCGTTTGATTGAGCCTTGATCTCACAGCTCATCATTTATTTTCTCATTTCAGTCAAGCATTCACAATAGGCCCATTAGTTCCTTGTATAGACGGGTAGAGCATCGCGTGCCTAATCAGATCGGCTCCGTTTGATTGAGCCTTGATCTCACAGTTCATCATTTATCATGCTCATGTGTACATGCTAGATGCTTATGTGGTTTGTGAATAGTTTACATATACGTTTGCTCATATTTGGTTTATGCACATTTTATTAAATTAATCAACATATCTCAACTTTCAAATATTTAAACGGAATTCACTCGCCAACTTTTGTTGACCCAAACCTCTATTTTTACACATGATACAGGTGAACAGGTTGAAGCATGGAACACATAGGACTAGGCCTTAGAGGATAAATAAAGCATTATTTGAATGTCTTGTTTAAAACATTTGGTGCTTGTATGGTTTATGTGTTTGTTGTAATTTTTCCTTTTAATATGGAATAATATATATGAAATTTTATAATAGTAAATGTCATGAGCTTTGATGAAAACCCAATCATGCCCCGACTACCATTTCCGTTGCGGGTCAGGGTGTGACACAATAAATCTTGGATAAAAAAGAATACATACATATAAGATTGCTGAAATTTTAGGGTTTTAACATATGAAAAAAATCATTACTTGAAATACAAAAAGATTACCGATTTTGATATGGGTGTGACTAAGATCAAGAGGGGTGTAATCTACGTGAAGAAGATCAGAAGTGTTTGTAGAAAAAATGGAATCTTGAATGCTTGTTGATTGATACGACCACTGAATGAAGGGGAACTAAAAGAGGTATGAGTTTTGACTGCGTGCATTAAATTGGGAGGTCGTCGAAACAGCGAGGAGAAAAGGAGGACGTCGGAAAACTGGTCGGGGGGAGGAGTGGTGGCGTCTGGGAGGGGCGATGTGGAAGGGCTGATGTTTAAGCATATATGAGGGAGGAGTATATTAGGGTTTTTGTGAAGATGTTTTAAGAAGGGGGCCCATAGCTTATTTTTTAAGATGAAAAAAGCTGAGTTGAAAAAAACAAACAGTCTTCAAGGGTACGTCTGTGCGCCTACAGACATCAGCTCCCTTGAAGATGTTTAAAGAAAAAACAAACACCTCCTACATTACTTTATCTAATGTAAATGAATCAGAATCAATACTAATGATCACGCGTCAGATCTGTTTAAAAAAACAAACAATCTTGAAGGGTAACGTCTGCGCGCCTACATACATCAACTCCCTTGAAGATGTTTGAAGAAAAAACAAACACCTCCTACATTACTTTATCTAATGTAAATGAATCAGAATCAATACTAATGATCATGCATCATAATATATTGAAGGTTTAAGAGATCGATTTACAAGTGACATATGTATAACAAACAGGGCCGTCTCCGAAAATCACACAAAATTTTTTAGCCCTGTGCGAGATAAAAAATTTGGATTCTATTCATTAATCCATTATGTTTTTATTGATTTGGGCTAAGTTATTAATCCGTTACACGCTAAACCAGTTGGGCTTCTAAATTTGATTGGCAAAAACAGTTGGGCTTTCAACGTTTTTAATTCATAAATCTAGTAACAAAAGTTAGTTTTTATAATAATAACGCAGTCCAATTTATTAAAACCATATATAATAATAATAATAATAATAACAACAACAGTAATGCATTGCAATTCATGATGTAAAATGTAAATACATTTCCGTGCACGGCGAAATACCATAAGTAAAAAAATAAGAAAAAAACATATACATGCAAGTCTCGAATCGGAGACTAGTTTACCAAATAGGAAGTGTTGAACCAATCGGACTACAAGAAGTTTTTGGTTTCACTGCGACTACATATATTTTATATATAAACAAAGTGAAAAAGAAAAATTATGGGCCCTAAAAGTTTTTGGGCCTGTTCGATAGCACGCCCTACACACCCTTTGGACCGGGCCTGATGACAAATATGTGAAACTAGATAAACACACAAAAAACCATGTAATTCACTATTGTGCTAAAGTCGATCAACAACGACTAGAAAAGGTTAAAACTTAAAAGTGTGAAAATGTATGGGTTTTGTAAAAGGGTGACTCTAAAATACACCCTTTATTTACTTGTTACACCCCCCTCCCCTATGAGAGGAAAATGATAGGCCCCGCACCCAAGTTTGTAAGATGATGAGATATAAAAAGTAAACAAGGAGGGTGTATTTAGTAACACCCGTTGTAAATACCTCTTGAAAACAAATGTTTCATCTGTCTTATAGGCATTATTCATCTTTAAAAGATAAGTACGTCTAGGTGACATCACAAAGAATACTCTTTTGGGAAAGAGTGTTTTACTTAGGGTTGAGCATGTGCACGTTTCCCTTAACAAGGGGTAACATTACAATTACAATTGAAAGCAATTTTATCTAGTAACGGTCTGTGTAACGAGAGATAAGATCTTCAAGATTTACATGACACACCTCTTGTAAGAGTATTGTTAAGATCTCATATTTTAGGGCCAGGAAAATCCCGAGTGAGGAGTCAACGTCGTACATATTAGTAGTGATGAAATTACGTATGTCAAGGTTACACATGTTGATATTAAGTATGCTTAAATTAGGTGATGGTATTACGTATGCTTATATTAGACATTTTTGTTATTAAAACCTTATAAGACGAGATCAGTTGAAGATACGAAGATATGAGTTATGAAGGGGTTCTCTTGGAGTTTTACGAAAAGAAGTATTACCATGTGACGCCACGTAGGCTCACTTTTTTTTTCACAATTCACGCACCAATGGGTTGGGGGGTCCCTTTGGGGCTTTATCAATATTTGCTTAATCACTATATTTTTAATTTATATTTATTTATTACTTTAATGTGTAATCTATACCATATCAATTATCAACATGGACATGCATCATGTTGTTGTACTCTTTGCATTATTGCTTTATTTGGCTTTGCTATGTTGTACAGTGGGCTTTTGTGGATGTTTAAGGGGATTATTTGTGTGGGCTCTTGGCTCGACCTCCACGTGTTTATGTGGTGTCTTTGTTGTTGACACGTGTTTTGCTTCCCAACTTCTTCATATTTCATTATCATTGCACCATGCCCCTCTCTCTCCCTCTCTCTAGAAGCTGAACTTTTTTGGTTAGTTGTCAATCGTTTTATTTGCGATCATGTTAAGGTGATGCTTATTTCCGTGTTGTATGTTCGATTGTTAGGATATGATCCATTTTTGGTGTTTCTTTTGAACCCTAGATTTTTGGGTTGTTATTTGATGTTTGAATCTGATATATTTTTGTAGATGTATAGGCGATGAGCAATGATGAGCCTTAACATGGTGATTCTTATCTCTATGTTGTTTGTTTGATTGTTAGGCTATTGGGTGCTTATTTTGATGTTTGAATCAAAAAGATTTTTGAAGATATATAGGGTGTTTTGATATGTGATTATTGTTCGCTTGTGGCTTGGATTGCTTGGGTTGTCCTTTTTGGTTGTTATTTTGATGGTTGAATCTGATTTATTTTTCAACATGCATGGATGATGGAGTTTAGAGTAGGTAGGAAAATTAGAGAGTAGTGCAGATTTTGTTTTGATGGAACGGGGTGTTTGTAGCGTAGAATCTTTTATGAGTGTAAACGGTTTAACTATGCGAAAAATAGTTTTATTTTTTTATAGCTAAGGTTGGGGGAATCCCAAGGCATCTCAACGTCTCTTTGTTTCCTTCTCACGCCCTCCCTCAGCTGGAGCCCCCGTCCCCCGCGAGCTACGACACCTACATATAGTGGTGTTCGCTCCTCTACCGAAGTTGACGTGGCACCAATGGCACCCAACCAAACCCATAACACATACCTTTAAATACTCCCAAGTTCAGCACATAGATATTGAACATTATTGTGTGCTAGGCTTCAAACATGGGTTGGTATGTGCATGTCACATAAGACCTCAAAATTTGAAATCCAAATTATAAGCACACTCATCAACGAGTCTGGCTTAATAGCAAGCGAGTTATGAGACAAAACTTTAAAAAAGAAAAACATACAAACTACATAAATCAAACATCCACACAACCATAACTATTATCAGGGGCGGACCAACCTTAGGCGAAGGGTAGCCTCCGCTACCCCTTGGCGCTCCGGCGGTAGTCTAAATTTTGGAAAAATTTGACCTTTTTTATGTTTTTTCCGATTCCGTTACCCTTTATTTATAAAACGTTACCCTTACTAGTATTTTCTAGATTCGCCACTGACTCTTATTACAATAACAAAATGATATATAGTATTTACGAGATCCAATGTTGTATACAACTTAGTAAAAAAATTTCTATCTCAACTTTTGTAGCACCTTTTATCTACATTAATTAGAGTTTTTTTATGATTTGCGTAAAATTGACTAATTTTGGTATTTTTTGTTTTGTTTCAAACGTATTAAATTAGTCAATTTTGCAAGTAAATTATTATCTATAAAAATAATTTAATGATGTTAAAGTAGCTTGTGAAAATTTCAATGTAATATTAAACAATAATAATTTATAGATCTGTCGTACCTTCTATGATGTGTTTAATGTAAATAAATCTTAGTATTAAACAACAAAATCATTTTGTCATTTTAATTGAGATTATTGCTTTTGTAGCTACTAAAATGTTTGTATTGGATTGTTGAGAACATGGCACTTGCATCAATTTGTGATTCCCATAACCCACTTTGCAAATGTTTAATTTAAACTTGTAATTAATGGTTAATTACACCAAGTGAATTCACATATTAATATATTATATCACTTTAGGTTTAAAGTTTAAACCATTCTTTCTTATTTAATACCTTTTTTATAACATATAAAACAAACACATCAAACTTAAATAAATAGATATCGAGTAAGATAATTAAAAATCAGGCGACGGTTGTTATATCCTTCACCTAGTTATTACAAAAATTGACGAGTAAAATGATAAAGAAATCTATAAGAGTCGATACTTTTAAGCTCGTATCTAAGAGCATAGAAACTTATATATCGCTTTACACACATAAACGTGCATATTGCGTTGGTATGTCACCCGTTTAGAAATATATACTTTGATTGTCTTTTTTTATGGAAACGTCTTGTCTGAAAATATATAATATACGACAAAAAATAGTTAAGAAAATAAGAAATGACGAAAATAGACATCCAAAAAGACATGATGTCAATTCTTTTAATGAGGGTAGTAATGGAAATAGGGTAAGTGGTGATGTAAATTTTTTTATAAATTTATAAATGGGGCCAAACATGAAAGCAACTGCCCATCTTCAAGCTAAGTACATCTAGCTTTAAATATAGATGGGACTACTTGTAGCATCAACAACATGACAAAAACCCTAAAATTGTCATTTTCAAATAATTGGTCATGGGCTATAAACGGTGAAAAATAATTAAAACAAATACAGAAGCCAGCCAAGATTACGTGAGGATGGGACTTTTAAGTTTTATATAATCTATTTTATACTTTCCTCATGTTTTTATCGTTTTAGGTTTATAAATAGTTTATTAAACTTGTAGTCGAATTTTGAGTTTTGTGAAAAGATATTAATAAACTATTGGTTGTGTGCAATAGAACGAGATCTCGTGCTGTAGAAGTTTGGTTACGAACACACGAAAATGATCAGCGCAATTTCATTTTCATGTTGATATGAAATATGGTCACGTTTAACAAAGAAACAGTTGGATTTGAGTCGAAACCATTATTTCATATTAGGTTAAATATGGTCACGTTCAACAAAGAAATAATTGGATTTGAGTCTAAACCATTATATCATATTAGGTTTTTTTAGTTTTAGAGTACTCGGGTTGGATCTGTTGTTCTACTTTCTGAGTCAGGTGAGTCTCATGTAATCGTATGGTTGTACCGTATAATATAGTGTGAAATGTTATGTTACATATAAATATAAATATAAATATAAATACACATGAATATAATAATTAAAAAGTAAAAAAACGGATTTCATCTTAGAGGATTCAATGAATATCTAGCCTACTCAGGTTTTTGAACATCTATATCCTTTTAGACACCTCGACACTATGTATATTTTGCATCCTTAAAGGTAATCATATTCGCTACTCTTCGCTCGATTAGGTTTACTATGAAGTCGGGGTAACGACCCACGATAGGTGAGCATTGGGATCAAAACATAGATATGGGTTGGAGTGATGGACTTTTAACCTATAAAGTTTAAACATCTGCTAGTCATTATTGTCCAAAAGCCACAAAATTTTAGTTTGTTGGGCTTATTCAAATTTCTTATAGATGAGAATTGGGCTCAGAATACTTGGGCCACCTACTTTAGTCCAGAAACCATAAATTTCAGGCTGTTGGGCCCAATTCTAGTTTCAAACTGACATTTGCCAACGTCGCAAAACTAAGGATTGGGCTCAAGATACATACGAATTGGGCTTGTAAATAACATTGGGCCAATCAATTTATTCCAAAAACCATTAGTTCCGGTCCTTTAGCCCAAGTATAATCGCGAAAACACTACATGGAAATAGAGATGGGCATAATCGGGTTTTATTATTACCCGGAACCGGTTCCAACCCGGACCCGGTTCTGCTTGGATGCCATTGCAACCGGGTATGGTGTGGAACCGGGTCCAGTTCCTACCCGGGTTCACACCCAAGAATATGGAACCGTGTAGAACCGGGTACGGGTATTATGGAACCGGGTATGGTGCGGAACCGGTTTCTGATAGTGTTGGGAACCGGTTCCTGACAGTCAAACCTGTCATTTACTGTTCAGACCCGGTTCCTGACAGCCATTTACTGTTCAGAACCGGTTCCTGATAGCCAAAACCTGCCTTTTACTGTTCAGAACCGGTTCCTGATAAAATGTTACCGTTGGAACCGGTTCCTGATAAATGTTACCGTTGGAAACCGGTTCCTGATTAAAAAATTGTTATTTTTGTATATAAACCCCTTCCTACTTACCATTTCTAAACTTAACACTCACCATCATCAACTTACAAAATCAATCAACTTCTAAGTTCTTGCAAAATACCTATGGCATGCAAATGTTCCGGCACCGGTTCTTCAAATGTTTGATGTAACCCGTTTGGTTTGGTGTTTTAATAAAGTTTGTGTAATGTTTCTTTCTATTGTGTTTGTTATGTTTGATTTTTATTATTAGTTACATTGATAAATAAAAATAGTAACAATAATCGGTTAAAATTAAAAAACAAATTAATCGGTTACAATATATAAAAAAAATTAACCGGTTACAAAAAAAAAATAAAAAATTACTCAGAACCGGTTCCAGTAAGATTTTATTTCTTTGATCGTTTACTAGCGGCAGGTGCAACACTTTCCGATGAGTTTCTCTTAGGTGCGGGTACCTCGGTACAGTCGTCGTCCGAATCGTTAGTCTCCACTTCTTCGTCCTCCTCTTCGTCAACAATTTTATGCTCTAACTCAACTTCATCTTCTAGACTAGTTTTATGTTGAACACGATCAACGGCATCCAAATGGTCCTTTAAGCATATTGTCATCTCTAGCGATTCCGGAGTTAGTCTTGTTCTTTTAATTGACAAAACTCTGCCACTAAGAGAAAACACACTTTCCGAAGCTACCGTGGAAGCTTGGACCGTTAGTATATCACGAGCCATGGTGGCTAGAATCGGGTATTCGGATTCTTTCGATTTCCACCATGCCAAAACATCAAATTTCCTATACTCCTCGGTGGTCATAGTAAGCGAATACTGATTTTTTTATATCTCCCAAGTTCACTTGTTGGTTCACTACCCCTTTGTTGTCTAGCGGTCTCGTCTCTAACGACATTCAACATGGTTATAAGTGGATCCCCGCTTGTTTTATCGTTAGAGGCCGTGGACCGAGACTCAAACAAATTTATATGATTTTTTTCACCATATTTTTTAAAATAATGATCATAAAGTTTGGCCATACACTCATTGAATATTTTTTTTGTTTTTGCTTTTAAAGTTGGATCCTCCTCATGCATATCCAACTTGTCATAAATTTCATCAATTAAAGCTTCAACACCCGGTACGTTTAAAGCTGGATTTAAAGCAGCGGCACATAGAAAAACGGGTGGTAATTCTAAAAAATATTTTTTAAAATTTTGAATCATTGGTCTCGTCATATTCCTTAACATGTCACTAGAATTTTCAAACTTTTTAAAATTAGTTGTTATCAAATACAATTGGTCCACAACTTTAGAACTAGTAGGATAATAAACACCGGAAATCAAAGTCGTTGTAGTTTTAAAAACTTGTAAAAAAGTACTTAGGTTATTAATGTTTACATTGAGCTTTTTGCGAGCCGTCACTCATCTCGACCAACTCCCAATTGCTCCAAACTTCCTTACTGCGATTATGAGACAATGTTCCAACCACATATGGAACCGATTGATCTTGAGGAACATTGTTAACGGATTGGGAATTTGCGTTTTTGGAACTCTTTGAGGCCATTTGTTGATTAGAATGTGAAAAAGAACAAGAAAGAAATGTAACAAGAAGAATAGATATGAGAAATTGTGTGCTAAACAATAGATTTCTAAACAATATATATAGAATCGGTTCCAACGGTCAGGAACCGGTTCCAACGGTAACATTTTAACGGCTATAACCGGTTCCAACGGTAACATTATAACGGGTATAACCGGTTCCAACGGTAACATTTTAACGGGTATAACCGGTTCCTTCTAGAACTGAATTTCCGGGTACGGGTAGGAACCGGGTTCGACCCGATTCAAATGGTAAAATTGTGGAACCGGGTTGGAACCAACAGGTATTTTGAACCCAGAACCGGTTCTACTTAATGTCGGGTAGGAACTGGACCGGTTCCAGTTCGGTTCTACCGGTTCGGGTTCGGAACCGGTTTTTATGCCCATCTCTACATGGAAAGATGTAGAATCCGTATAAATTATCATACGTTTTGCCTTAAATGTAATACAAGTGATGGTTGAAATGAATCAGAGGCTATCTCATATCAAGCGAAAATGAATACGAGAGTACCAAGTAGTTTGATCCTGTAGCTACACCTGATGAGTTTCTTCAAGTTAAAGCAGATCGACAGGAACCAGAAAACATCGATGATGACGAGTCAGAAGTTTTAGCAGATGTTAAGAACCGAAGAAGTGAATGTTGAAGTCTACGTGAGAATTGAATCTACGCTTAAAACCTATTGATGGCATGACAAGAAGTTATTTGAGACCACGGTATTATTTTTGCATATAATTGATGTGAGATTTTTCTAAGATGTCAGAATCATATTATTTAAAAGATCGTCGTCTTATGAGCTTTGACCACAATCCATGATTAATATTGGATTTGTTAAAAATTCATAGAAGTCCAATGGGTAGGCCGGATCAAACCTTGTTATGACCTTTGGTCCGGAAGACGTTACAGAGGTAGAAGAACGAAAACATGATTAATTATACACGTGTTCGGGTCAATGTAACATACTTAACATTACACAAAAATTAAACAAGACCGCCTAGAATTTTTGACAATCCTACTAACCTACGTGGCAAGCGAACGATTAGGCCTTAGCCGTCAGACACGGATGAAACGCTGTCCCACAAGAGATCCATTGTCGTTTTCGACTATGTGGAAACACACAGTTAGGAACCTTAAACCATTCTTTTCTCAAAACATCATAAGTAACCAACCGGTTCATCATTTTAGACCGTAGCGATAACATAAGCAACCCTCTGTTACCCAAACAATACATTTTTACGGGCTTTCCATAGAACTCTAAGCACCATATATTTGGCATTCTGTCAACCTCCTTCCACAACAGACTCATCTTCTGCAACTCCCATATGCAGACACACGTGGCGGCATTCTTACTCACCAACCCCACCAACATAATCCGGCCACCACACTCCGCCAGCGTGTGATCGCTTAATTGGACAGGGGCCGGAACCGTAAACTGCTTCCAAATTCCCGTTTCCATGTCGTACGACACAATCCCGTCTGGATCGGACCGTAGAAAATACATACACCCGTCTACAGTCACCGTCTGTGACCTAAAGTTTAACGACAGCGGCAGTTTGATACACGCCGGCATGCCACCTGGGCACGTCCACGTGTTGGTTTTCGAATCGTAAACTTCGTACTCACCAGTCAGACCTGACCCATATGATCCGATAGGCCCCACTACCGGATTTGTGGTTTACCATCATCCCAACAACCACCCTTGACCAAACTTTGACCGATCTAGCCTGTAACTCGCGGAACGATTGGGTCAACGGGTTACAGACGTAAAAGCTTTTATGACCAATGTCTAGAAAACAAATTAGCCCGCCAGCAGATGCCAGCGGGTAATATTATCATCTTTGTGGGTACCGCGGGTGCGTTGGGTGGTACCATCTTCGTGAAACTGGGTCATACATGACTCCGGTGTTGACATTTTCATGGGTTCGGGTATAGAACCATGGTTGGGTTCGAGTGACTTGGCTACATTCAACTGAAAAGCTGTTGGAAGTCAACAACGAGTTCCATTTCTGGCAAACCAACCTGAACCGGAAAAAGGTAGCGACTGGTAGTCGAGCAATTACGGTTTCGTACAAGTCTTCTGGGAACTTTTTCCAGATTTCTGATTCCATGGTTTCGGTTGGGTTAGAGGTTTCGGGTAATTTCTCTCGGGTTCGGTCCTTTCGGGCCCGTTTCGAAGGTGGGCCTTTCCCTGGCTCTAGCATTTTGAACTTTCCGGCACGCATTACGAGTTATAGCAATCATCTTCTAAAGGGTTGTCTTCAAGGTTTAGAAGACACCATCTGCAAAGAAAAAAAAGATATTACCAATAAATTCAGATTCTGTAATCGCCGCTTCATATTTAGTGGTAATTCACTCATAAGATTTAATCCTACAATGGAGCAATTTCAAATATACCTCACAAACTTGCAAAATATCATATTTACCCTTTAAAATTATAAATATTATATACCTACAAAGTTGAAATATCATATATACTCATTACAAAAACAATTAAATAAATACAATTTTACCCTTATTTTTCTAAAAACTTGAAATCTCATATATAACCTTTACTTCAAAAATTAATTTATCATTTTAGCTTAAATTTATTTACTAATTTATTATGAAGAATACTATTGTTTATGAAAAAAACAGAAAAAATAAAAATAAAAATGGGTAAAAATAAATTTAAGCTTAAACTGTGTTATATAAAAATATGAAGTTAAAAGATGAGCATATATGAAAACTTGAAGTTAAGAGATGCGCATATATGAAAACTTGAAGTTAAAAAAAATAAGGGTAAAATGATTATTTATTTGATTGCTTTTAATAAATTGGGTATATTTAAAATTTCAACTACTTTGTAGGGCCATATATCATATATATAGTTTTGGTTGGGTATATATGAAAATTTTCAGGTTTGTAAGGATATATATGAAATTAATCCTACAACCATAAATAGATACTTTTGTAATTTACTATATATAAGTTGTCTAAAAGGAAACAGGGAAGAGACTAAAGTTCACAGGACCATAAATTTAATAATGAAAGCAAGTTAAAGGAACAAATGGTCACTTATATCACACGAACACAAGATTGTCCCTTTTATGAATACTGCAAAGTCAGTATACACATATAAGTTCACGATAACCCTTAAATAAGTGTCTTTCCCGCCACAAAAAAAAAAGATGTTAGTTTGACACTAATGAAAGGAATGTGGGATTACTGAAGACATGTATTCCTTTAAAACATGTGTTGTTTATTATTCCTGTAGGGGCATGTTTTTATTTCATTTAGTCCCTCCAAAGAATGAACATCAAGCGTTTTACCTATATTGCTCACCAGGATTTAGCTTAAATCCATCAAAATCGTCTAATCAAATGAAACCTTTACTAAATTGCGGTTAGATTTTGAATTTTCTATTCTCATACAGGTGTATAATAAAATTTTCAAATGTATGTATCAATCGTTGAGCTGGTTAAGCCATCATCACCATCAATCATAAAAAGGTTTCAATTCAAAGGTATTTGTTGTTTTCTTCTCATTTTTTTCACCATCAGTACCATATACTCAGTTTTTGTTGAGTTGGATATTTTTTATTCACATGAGCAAGTATGTTACTTGAATGAAATTGTTTTCTAATTTAAAGCCAATTACATTGTACATTTGTTGAAATTGCATTTTTCTTTGTAATTTTTCAGGCTCTTAAAATTAGATCCCATGTTATACATTTATTGGAATAGTACCATTATAGTTTGATGGAAATGCTTTCAACCATGTATATAAGAGTTACATGATACCTGCTATTAAGAAAACTTACCTCTCTGTCAGCAAATCGTACTATTTTTACTGGAAAGGTACATACTTGAGATATGCATTACTTAATTTTTTTTAGAGAATTCTTGTGGCTTTGCAGGGAATGCCTAATTTAATACTTTAGTTTAGGCGCTCTTTGACTTATTTAAGTGTTTAGATCTTCCAAGATACGTTTAATGCTTATCGATCACAATGAATTTATCTTTATAAGCTTGTGAACTGTGAAGTGTAAACACAATATATAAATAACAAAAAACTTGCTTTTGCCTAGGCATAAAAAAATGTCTGAACTATCACTCAGAAAAGAAGTAACAGATGTTTGAGGTTGCAACAAAAGCCATGACTGCAGTCTCAAGGCATGCGTTCAAACTTCTTAATCTGTAGGGTTCGGTACCGGTATTTGCTGGTAAATCAACCAAAATACCGGTACCGTACCGAATTGGCACCGGTCCAGAAAAGTGGGAAAAATAGGTACCAGTACCGAAAATGATCGGTACGGTACGGTACTGGTACCCGGTACCAAATGCTCATCCCTAGTTCAGACCATTTGAAACTACTTTCGGGGTCAGACAAGTTTTCTCGATTTCTGTGCGCCTTGCTGCACTGAAGCCTCACCTGGGCGCCTAAGCACACGCCTTTGACGCACTACATAGCATAAGATCCTTAAAGAAGAGATGAAAATTTTGCTGGTTTGAGTGATAGTGAGTGTATTAAAGTTGTGCATTAAATTTCACACATTAAGGATATGATGATGGTGTACTTTTACTATTTAAGCGGAATAGAAGTTGGAATAGACAAACAAATACCGTAAGGTAGAGTGTGGCTTTTTATGTTGTCCGATTGTGAAAATTTTGTAGCCTTCAGTTCAGGCTCAATAACTATTATTTGTGAGGTTTTATTTTGTTTAATGATGTAAGAGTGACACACTTCTAGAATTGTTTTGATTATACAGTTGCACACATAGATATTTTTAGTTCATCGTTTGTAGTTTAGATGTTCATTTGTATGGTCACAAAATGTTTTATGGCAAAAGAACATGTTAACATGGTTCTTTTAAAAGCTAATTATTTAGATCATTTATTTTGTTCCATTTAAAAGCTCATTATTACATGGCAAATAGCATACTTGAACTGTTTACTCTTCAGGCAGATAAACATAAACCAAGCATTTTAAAGAGAAATGAATCATTCCATCACCTTACTGATTCCATTCCATCATACCAAACAGACAATAATCATAAACAATTTACTTAAAAGTTCTCAGTTTATTGAAGGCAAACTAAAGCTGATTAGAACAATGACTCGATCATAACACCACAGAACACTATGAGTTCGCTATTTTACAAAAATTATTGCAATTTCATTCCAAAATCACTGCAAGCATAAACAAGACTACCGTTAACAACAACGAATTCAGATTCTATCAAACTTCAACTGAAGTTATCGAATCTGGATTGAACGCAACAATCGGAGCAACAACACAAATAATTTCCATATATAAACAAATCTAAACTGCAAACGCAACATTTAACAAGGAATTACATCTCAAACAACACTCGAATTTTAACAAGTTTTAGTTGAACTGATCGAATCTGAATTGAAAGCAACAAAACAAATAATCTCTATACAATACAACAAACAATTTCAATTTGCAAGCGCAACAGATAACAAGGAATGACATCTCAAACTACACGCTGAATCTATCACACATCGATCGAAGTGATCGAATCTGAATTGAAGGCAACAATTAGAGCAACAAAATGAATAATATCCACACAATAAACAAATTCAAACTGCACACACAGTGGATAACAAGAAATTACATCTCAAACTACACTCTGAATCTATCAGACTAATTGATTGAATATGAATTGAACGCAACAAGAGCACCAAAATAAACAAATGCAAAATGAAAACACAACAGATAACAAGCACTCACATCACTAGAAGCGAACGAATCTGAATTAAACGCAACAATCAGAGCAACAAAACGAACAATCTCCACACAACAAACAAATTCAAACCAAAAACACAACACATAACAAGCAATCACATCAATCGAAGTGACCGAATCTGAATCAAACACAACGACTAGAGCAACATAACAAACAAATTCAAACCGAAAACACAACATATAACAAGCAATACATCAATCAAAGTGATCGAATCTGAATCAAACACAACAATTAGAGCAACATAACAAACAAACTCAAACCGAAAACACAACATATAACAAGCAATACATCAATCGAAGTGATCGAATCTGAATCAAACACAACAGTTAGAGCAACATAACAAACAAATTCAAACCGAAAACATAACAGATAACAAGCAATCGCATTACTAGAAGCGATCGAATCTGAATTAAACGCAACAATCAGAGCAACAAAACGAACAATCTTCACACAACAAACAAATTCAAACCGAAAACACAACACATAACAAGCAATCACATCACTATAAGCGATCGAATCCGAATCAAACGCAACAATCAACGCAACAAAACAAACAATCTCCACACAACAAACAAATTCAACCTAAAAACACAACAAATAACAACGAATTACACCTCAAATTACACACACAACTGAAACACAACAACCGATCTAAAATATCTAGGTAAACAAGGGCACAAAACACACACCTGTCGTTGCGAAGGTGCGGAGGCGGTTGGAGCACCGTCGGAGGCGGATGACGGAGGAGATACGGCGGAGGAAGCGGCGGAGTATCGTAGAGGTCTAAGAGCTCTTGAACTTGACCGATGAGCTGCCTCAACATAGCAAGCTCTTGTTCTACAAACAGCATTTACATATTAACTGCTGCTTCTGCTTCTTCTTCATCATCATAATCATATTCATCCATCCGCCATCATCATATTGCCCCACTCTCACACCTTTCTCTCTCTGTAATACATACACTTTTGTTCTATATCTATATGTTTGTATCTATCTTTGTGTATGTGTGTGTGAGGGGTTTTGTTATTCTGTTTTTTTTTCTATGGAGAATGAGGGGAAAATGAAATTGGCTTAATATTATTATTTAGTTTGTTAATGTTTTTTCTTTTTTTTTAGAATTTTTGGTTTGTGATATTTTAATTTCCACGTCGGCAGGCCCCATAAAGGGCTCGTGTTTTTTGTGGCCCTATTTTTTATTTCCCTCAAATTTTACAAATATTCTCTAATCGAAAGAGGTGTAAAAAACCGATTTCAGGATCGAAGTCGGTTTTTTTAACCAGCGTTTTCAAAAATGGGTTCCACTCAGAACCAGCGGTTTGTATACCAGTTATTACTCTTGATCTTTGAAGCTGGTTTAAAAACCATAACTGGTTATTTGGCCCAAATCGGGTTTTAACCAAATTGATTAGTACTAGTTAGGATGCCATTGGTTCGGTTAGGACCGGTAAAAAAACAATTTGTACACCTCTAAGTAGGGATGAGCAAGGTATGGTACCGGTATTCACCAGGTAAATAGATCAAAATACCGTACTAGTACTGAAAAATGAAAAAAATGAATACCGGTATCGAATATAACCGGTATGATATAGTACCGGTACCCGGTACCAAATGCTTATCTCTATTCTCATTGGGCCTTTTTTCCCTGCATGTTCTAATTAGTATACTAAGATAAAGAGAATGTTATTTGTCATTCTATTTGGGTGTCTTACTTGTATTGTATAATTTTGTGTATCGTATCATGTTGTACACTATATGTTTGCAATACCAAGTGAAAACGTTGGTTACAAGGTGATAAAGTTAGGTTTTTAAGATGCGTGTAATGTCATTAGAATCTCCTTCAAAAAGTTTTATTAGGTTTGTTTAAGCTTTTGTGACGGACTTATAGAATGCTTAAAGGTAAATATGAAACGTTAAACGAATTTTCTTTATACCTTATTAGACAAATCAATACAGTCTAGATTGCTATTTAAGTTTTTTAGGTGGTGATTGTTTTTTCTAAAAAAAATCTGCGTAGACTCTTCTGTCTGCGCCGCACAGACCATGCGCATACATTGTCATCTGCATACTGTTTGTTTTTCCAAAAACTTTTCATTAAAAAACATATACGTGAGTTCTTCTTAGTGCAGACTTGGCTCAACCACTTCTAAGGTCTGCAAAAGGTTAAACACCACCACCTCCACCGTCCCCACCGTCCACCACCACCACCATCCATCACCACCACACCACCGTCTACCACCCCACCCACCGTCACCACCACCAGTTTATTTTAGAAGTCTATATACGTAAAAACAAACAACCTATTCTTACGGACTGTAGAGTTTAGTCCACAACCACCAGTTTATTTAGAAGTCTACATATGTAACTTTGTTTTTAATGGCTAACTTCATTAAAGCACGACACTAGCAAGACGTTAGCGCCAAAAGTAAGTTGTTTAAATAAGATAACTATTAGAGTAAAGTACATAGATGATCTTGTGGTTTACGAAAATTTTGAATTTAGTCCCTAGATTTTCAAAAGTATACGGATGGTCCCTGTGGTTTGCATTTTGTAAAATATTTAGTCCCTAATTTTTCCAAAAATACATGGATTGTTCATGCGGTTAGTACTTTGTGACGCATTTAGTCCCCAACTTACACCTACTAAAAACCTTTAGATTTGTTGGCTGGGGATTACATATGTTACAAAGTACAAACCACATGGATCATCCATGTACTTTACTCTAGCTATTATTATATATTGGGAACGTGTAATAAACATGACTAAAAGCTACAAACAATCTAAGCACGAAAAAGCTTGTATCAAGAATCAGCATGTGTTCGTCCCGTTCGCTTTCAATACCTTTGGCGCTCTCGCCCCTGACGCGGTGCGGTTTCTCAAACGGGTTCAGCAGGTGGTAAGTAGTAACACCACGCATGTTAAGGAGCAGGATTTTGTGTATAGCAGGGTAGGGTTTGCTATTCAGAAGGGAGTAACGGTGCAGCTTGTTGCCCGTCTACCTGCCATTAGTCTGTAATCGTCTTTTCCTTTTGATTTTATTTCTTTGAAATTTCATTAAGTTTGAGATTAGTCTTAATATTAGGTTTGGATCTAAAAGTATTTCCCAATTCGAGTATTTATATATTTTACGTTTACTGTAAAAAAATCTAAAATTTAATAGATATAATACAATTAATATATATATGATAAAAAATGTTCATGTTTCTCACCAAACAATAGCTAAAAGTTGAGAATTATCTAAATGATAGACAAAATACGATATTATTGATACATTCAGGGGCGTACCTATCTTATTGGTAGGGTAGCCTCCGCTACCCCTTGGCGCTCTGACGGTAGTGTAAATTTTAGAAAAATTTGACGTTTTTTTCGATTTCGTTGCCCTTTTTTTTAAAACGTTGCCCTATAAAAGTTTTCTAGATTCGCACTGGATACATTTAAGAAAAGAAAAGGTGCTTATGGCATTTAACTTTAATCATGTGTTAGCTTGATCAAAAAACAATGAACACGGGAGACCCACACGGCCACAACTATGACCAAATGTCAAGTAAAAGACCCACGACTTATTCACCATAAAAATGATTTTAAGGGAACAAACACTTGCCCAAAAGTAGCTTTCCATTTGTATGCATATTTCCATAATCCTTTAATTTTTTCCATTTAAATTTCTGATGTGAACTCATTTACAATTTGGCATTGAAATATATAAATTTATGGAATCAAGCCAGCATTTCAGAGATTTAAAAATATATTTTTTGTATTTTTTTTCTTTATAAATTTTATTTTGAAACGGCGACTTTCTTATGTTAGGCCACCGCACACCCACATTGAAGAACCCTGAACGTTGTATTTATAATAATTCAGATGTAAAACTTAAGTTCGTGAAAGCTTATAAAGATTTATGTTTATCGATTCTTTTCTCTCTCTGTATATACACACACACATTGTTTTATGACAAGAAGGTTAAACATTGCCTCGTAACATTATCGTATAGAAATTATATTATGTAAGGAGACTCTGTCTCGATTAAAAAGGACAATGTTTCAAAGGGAGAGAAGTTGGTATTGATTTTGGAGTAGATAAGCAATCCAATTTTTTTAGTATAGAAAGGTTGGTGTATGAAGACAAGTTATTTAAACACATAGAAAAGTTGGTGTATGAAGATAAGTTGTTGACGAAGATCACACTTATTGTGTGATGGTTCCTACACAAATGCTAATCACATTGACATGCATTTAGTTACTATCTTATCATCAATTGGTAAAGAAGGCTTTTAAGACTCGTCATTTTTTGTGTAGGTACTAGGTAGTTAGGACTTTGGTTAACCTTTTGTGTTAACTACTCTCAAGATCAAGCATTTTTGTTCAAAGTCAAAGATCACACTAAAACATATATTCTACACATTGAAGCATAAAGATTACAAGTCAAATAAAAGGTTGTGTTTATAAAATCTAACAAATATATGAGAAACACATTATATGAAACAAAGATAGAAGATGTATTCAAATAGTGTTCACGGAGTATGTAAACAACTACAACCTAGTGTGTTATAGGATCAAGATGGTAGATCTTAATGTGTTTAGGATCTTTTGTTGTTCAATAGTCTCTTTGTATTCGTCACACATACGTTAGTTCTTCTATCATATCAATACAAAGCTAAAGTTAAAAATTGTCGTTTCTTTCACATACATACTTACATCCACCAATTATTGCCTCTCTACATTTGAATATGACACCAACAAATCCCTATTGACACATAAGCTTATACAAACTCTTGCTTACTCACACTTAATATCGTTCTTCACCTAGCTTTTAATGCTCGAGACATTATATATATAGTTTCACTCGTGACTATGCTCACTATAGTCTTTGTTATTGGAACACATAAGAGTTCGAAATGTAAGGCAATCACATATATAACGGTGGCGATTATACATATAAAATTTTGCATCAAAGAACCCCTTTATTAGAACAAAGAAGTACTAGCAAATGGTAATTATTAATCCTTACCAACAAGTGGCCTTGGATATGTTGGTGTTATGTTGCTATTGAAGGTTTGGTGTGGGTCAAGTGGTCAACTTCTATTTCACAAATTTTTTCCTTTGTCTCAATGCCTCAATGGATATGATAGACTCAAGCA
This sequence comes from Scalesia atractyloides, assembly GCA_947069175.1. NCBI lineage: Eukaryota > Viridiplantae > Streptophyta > Magnoliopsida > Asterales > Asteraceae > Scalesia > Scalesia atractyloides. The sequence continues at coordinate 2,298,930 of CAMTDV010000012.1, read as the reverse complement.
ACGTAAATTGAATTAACCAGAAATAATTACTAAAAAAAACTAATAAACAAAACTCTTTCTTGTTATTTACTTGAGATATATAGAAACATAAACCTCACCAACCCCACATTCCATCAACACCCAACCCACCATCATTTTTCAAAATGAATAAAGAAGCAAGGGCAATAATTCTATACGGCACAAGAAAAATCATGGAGTTTAACATCTACTCAAGTATGCAATAAAATTTTATTTAAAATGTAGTTTCATCATAGTAAATCAAAGGATTGTGATAATAATATTGTAACTTAATTAGAATCAATGACGGATCTTGAAAATCCCATAGGGGTAACGTTTCAATGAAAAGGGGTAACGAAATCGAAAAAACGTTAATTTTTCCAAAATTTACACTACCATCGGAGCGTCAAGAGGCAACGTAGGTTACCCTTCTATCACTCTAGGTCCGACCCTGATTAGAATATGCATGCCATATTTCGTTAAAGGGTGTAAACTAAAGAACAAACTTTTCTTAACGGTTGCAATTATTTCATGAAGATGTTTGTGAGTACGTATGTATACATATATTTTTTTTGCTTTAATAACAAGATTATTTGAGTGAAGAATTAAACATACAAAATTTGTGTGCAAAATCATTCACGTTGGATCCTCTATTCTATATGATATAGAGAAAAGAATAGATAAAACAACAAAAATACCACTACATTGGATTATAATCTCTATAATAGAAAATATATAAAAAAAATAAAGTACATCTCTATATTTTGAGGTTTATATTCAACCATTTTATGATTTATTTGTGATTTGTGAGTTTGTAAGAGCATTCACATTGAAATCTTTATCTCTATCTATATAATTACACTAAAAACTACTACTTTTTCTATCTCTTTTTCAATTAAATAATATTTTTTATATCTCTATAATTACAATTTCCTCTCCTTCACTCACATCCACTTTAAAAAATATTAAAAAATTTATAAGGTGAACAGTGTTTTATATATTTACAGATAAACAGTAACATTTTTCTCTCTCTTTCACTCACAACCACTCAAAACAAATTTCCTTATAATATAACCACCTCACACACATAAATATATAAACTCTATTTTGAATGCTCTAAGAAGGAGAAAAAATAATAAATTGACCCTTAGTAAGAAATAGATAGAGACTAATGTTTTAAAAAAATAACAAAATATAAAGAAATGTGTGTTTTTATATAGATGGAAATGGAGGCTTGAATGTAATGGAATTGAAATTGGAAAGAGAATGGGATTAGATTTTAAATAATTTCTTTGACATCCCATAATGTGTTTGGTTTGTATAATTATCAATGAAATTGGAATATAAAATATGTAAAATGAAATAGCTACATTCGCATTAAAGCACAACTGTCTGTCTTGCCTAGAAATTGAGCATATGCGCAAGAGGCGATGACTTTTAACAATTATAAATTCAAGTCCTACAAAGAGTAAGAAACTCGCCGTTAAAAAAAATTAAATGCGAGCGGGTTATGATCTACAAGTTAGTTGAAGAGGATTCTATTGTGAGTGATATTGTTTTTGGTTTAGATAAACATTCATTTTATATTATCGTAAACGTATAGTTAACACTTATTTCATTACAACTCTAAATGATTAATCATAATTCAAAGGATGATGTGGGGCTAGTTATGATACTAAAGAGGGGTTAGGATTTGAGGTAATAATGATTAAGGGGTGGGTAAAATGGTAATCATGAGTCATTATGAGCATCATTATGCTGAATGGAATTGAATGCACAGCATAATCTCTCTTTTACGTGTGCAGTCAAACTCACAAAATTCTCACGTACTTTAAGTATTAATTTTTTTTTTGCCAGCCAAAGAAAATGAAATATTATTATTAAAACAACTCACGATGATACTTTAGGCTACTCGGTGTGGGCGACGGGCCTTCCTAGAGGACGACACGCCATGTTAGCGCCACGTCAGAGTCCTTGGAGGACGCCCCTCCAAGGATGGAACAAAGGAAATGGGTGACGATCCGACCCCACCTAATTATTTTTTTTTTAATTCAAACTAGTTTTTAAAGGAATTAACGTGTTCGGGGAATTAACGTGTTCGGAGAATAAACGGAACTATTGCCACCGCAACCCCCCGCTGCTGCTGCCGCCACTGGAAATCTTGCATCTAACTTGCAAAAAACAACATTTTGGTCCAACAAATTGGTTATATTTTGAGCAATGGAACAACGAAATGTCGCTTCCAAATGTGCTTGAAAAAGCGTGTTCTCTTGACCAGAACAAGCCTGATTTCAAAGAACTTGATCTGGGTATTGGTGGAATGCGTTCAATTGACAAAGAACAAGACCAATTTCTAGAAGATCTAATAGATCTCATTCAGGTGAGCTGAATGCTAGTAGTATCCCCAATATCACCACGCCGGAAAGGTTCGATCTGGGTTTGGGGATGTGAATCGTAAGGTGGGTGACCGGAGATCGTATTCAACTGGAGCTCCGTTGATATATTCCGGCAGTGGAACCGGAACAACGGGTTACTTTAATGGAAGTAGTAATAATACTGCTAGCACTAGCAGCACGACGACCACCACCACCAACAGTGGCGGCAGCGGCAGCGGTGGTAGCGGTGGCGACAGTTCCGTTAATTCTCCGAACACGAGTTTATACCCAACCGCCAATATTTGTGTCCCCACTTGGCCTGTCACACCCCGACCCGCAGCGGAATAAGAGTCGGGGCATAATTGGGTTATCACCAAAGCTCATGACATTTACTAATATGTTTCATATTTAATAAAGTCAAAGTTACATTTCCAAATATCCAAACATGTTCATACAATACAAAGGAAATATGCCAAACATAACAATCCCAACTCTAAATCATTTTATTCTTCTAGTCCAGTCCTATGTGTTCCTAGCTGCTGCTGGCTCACCTGTATCATGTGTAAAAATGGGGGTTTTTTGATCAACATAAGTTGGTGAGTGAACCGTATTAGATAAACATTTATTAATGAATTACTTGTTAGTTTATCAATGAAAAATTGTGCATAATCATAGATGAGCAAATGTAAATAATCAAGCAGTGGCAAATAGAGTCACAACTATAACATACAATAACATATAACAACATATATGAACATACCAACATCATACGATAAATAACATAAATGAAACTGTGCGATCAAGGCTCAATCAAACGGAGCCGATCGTATTGCATGTACTGAAAATGAAAATGTATGTGCGATCAAGGCTCAATCAAACGGAGCCGATCGTATGTGGGCACGCCAGATTCAACCTCATAATGAAATGGGGAACATGCTCAACGCTCATAATGTAATGGGGAGCGGCGGCCTATGAAATTGCATGTACTGAAAATAATAAATTGCATCCAACAATAACTACACAACAGAAACAAACTGAATACACAAGTTCATGATATGATGTATGCACAATGGTTTAAGTATAATATATATATATCAAGACACATGATACACCCCAAAACGTGATTAAACGGGGAATTTGTAAAGATTCACTCACATTGGGTGCGTTGGATTGGAGATGGTGAGATGCGCACGAATTAGATGAGCGGAACAACGAGAAATACTAACCTAAATAATAACGGAAAAATATATTAAATGAGTGGATTTTATTAAGGATTTTAATGAAATTTTTAGATATATTTTTGTGAGTTTAAGGCTATTTTCTATCTTTAAAAATGTTATTTTTAAGTATTTTTAATTGATTTTTAAATTAAATTAAATAAATAAAAATATATAAAAAAAATTGTTTATTTTGCGTTGACCGTTGACCGTTGACCCTGTTGACTTGTTGACCGGTTCGGTCAGTGACATAGTTTGCGCTGGGTGAGGCTCGAACCCGAGACCTCCCGTACGCGTGCACGCAGCTCTACCAACTGAGCTACGTGTCTAACCCGAAATAATCTTGTTTTTAATTATATTTATATACTTATTCAGTTTAACCGAAATTCTTTTAATTGCAAAAACATTTTAATTCAACGAACCGGTGCCAGTGACGGGTTTCGAACGCGCGACGTGTGACTTAATGTTTCACACAGTCCACCGCTGGACTGTGTGTCTAACCTGGTTATTATCTCAGTTTTTATTATACTTAACAACTAACTGAGTTAACCCGGTTTAGTTTTTAAACAAAAAGGCATTTTATTACATAAGGAGTGCGTATAGTAGGGATCAAACTCGGGACATGCGTATATGTTTTGCACACAGTCCACCGCTGGACTGTGTGTCTAACCCATTCATTTTACTGGTTTTAAATAACTTTATAACTTAATTAACATCGTCTCCTTCATTCAATATTTCCGTCGACTGAATCACTGATTCATTTCTTGTTCTTACGATTATCAAACATTCTTAAGGTTAAAATAAAATGACAGAAACGGTGTTGGAAGTAACATACCGTAGGAATGAGATATCACAGAATTTCCGGCAATTGCGTCGGCTCTGTTTTTATGCTCTTCAACTGAACAAGACAATTAACTCTTTTGATTAGTTAATCGTGGAATTGAAGTGATAAACAAACGTTAACAGCGGGATTGAAGGTCCTTACCGTTTCACAGACGGAAATAAAGACTTTCAGGGAAGTTCCGGCGAACTGGAATTAATTGAATACAGCGTATGAATTCGATTTCAATTGAGAGGTTTAAGTTAGAAATAGTCTAACAATTGTTGAACTACAATGATATTGAAAGATTTACCGTTTGAGGATGAATACGGTTTTCCGGCGACTTTTGCAGAAAATTCCGGCGAGTTAATTTAGACGTTCTGACGGTCTGAAAATGTGACGAGAGTGAAATGGAGTATTGGTATGACGTTTCTGAGTCGCGAGAGAGGTCTAGAGTTGAAGTAATTGAGACCTTGATTCTTTTCGGTTATAAAAACCGGTAGTAATGAAAATTTATGTTCAATCACCTCTGAATTGATTAAAGACATCGGTTCATCGGTTATAAACGTGAATGCGCGAGTAATCAAACGATCTGACGATTGAATTGCCGATTTCCGTTTCTCAGTTGGCGCAACCGGTTTAACCGAGTTTGTGTATAAATCTCATTTGTTTCCTAGAGATAACAGAAAACACAAAGTGGCGGAGTGGTGATGGAAGTGTGTGTTACGTTGGAGTTGTTCTTGGCTGACTCGGGTTCGAGTCCCGGCAGCAACATATTTTTTTTTATTTTTTATTTTTTAACATTTTATCAAATATAATTTTTATAGTTTAGTTTATTTATTAATTATGTATCATTTTAAATCAAAATAATCATAAATATTCAACGTGTCTTTTATAACTTGATATTCGATTATAAAACGGAGCGGGTTTTGAAAACCCGATTTTTACAAATGTTACACGGCCCGTCTCCAACGTCTCGGTGGAGACTCCCGCGACGACGCCTGACCACCCGGGGCGGTGTTGGGGGACGTCGCCGGGCCTGAACGAACCCCTACACCGAGTGGCCTTAGTGGTCTGTAAGTGATCAAATTTATCGTTAAAGAAAAAGTTAAGAAACATATGGCTTGTTAACATTCAAAGCATGCTCGACCATTGTCTTCACCGAATCAAAGCTACTAGGCACTTATGTCTTTGTCAAAACACACACATTCCACCAAATGTTTTTAGCTAACATACAATCTCCAAGAAGGTGATCTGCCGATTCGTCCTGAACATAGGGTGTTTTCCATCTCCATATGCTATGCCTCTTAGCTAGAGGTGTACAAATCGGTTTTTTTTTAATAACCGGTTTCGGTTTTTAACCGAACCGGTTTTTTACATCAAAAACAAAAATCGGTTTTTCTTATAACCGGTTTCGGTTACTAACCGGTTTTTTTTTAAGTCAAAACAATAACCGGTCCAACCGGTTAGGGTCGGTTTTTAACCGGTTTATTTAAAAAAACCAGTTTTTTACCAGTTTAAACTGGTTTTTTATAACCGATTTCGGTTTTAAAACCGGTTTCGAAGCTCAAGATCCCTAACCAGTCTATAACCGCCGGTTCGGTTCGGTTTGGTTCTAAAACCGGTTAAAAAACCGGTTTCGTTTTTTTCCCGGTTTCGGTTCTAAAACCGGTTTTTTTGTACACCTCTCTAGCCGCGAGGGTATTTTCCCGAGTTGATAGAATCAATAAAAAAATAAATATAATTGAATACATACATAGGTGGTACCGAGACACAAAAACAACTATGTTTCGGTTGTCTGTCCAACCCATTTAGTAAACACGACGATTTTTTCTTGACAAGTTTAATTAAACAAGTCATATACGAGTAAATGGTTATGATTGATGCTTTTGACATAAATAAATATATTAAGTATATTATATTGTTGAGCTTGTTTTGAAAATTGAAATCATTTCTTTTAATTAAAATTGTTCATCCAAAATTATTTTTGTTCCGAAAATATTACATTACATTTAAGTTTAAAGACGATATAATGTACTAAAAGTCTAAAAGTGTAATTTGTTATTAAATATGATGTACACTTTTTTTTACAACAAAGACCATTTATTGGTCTTTTGATGGGATTTATATTGAAAAATGCAAAAAAGTGAATTACTTTTGAATCTTTCTCTCAACTTGGCCTTTCATCTTGGATATGCATTATTGGCTTATTGCTTTCCACTTGAGCTTCATCATGTCTCCCTTATTCTTCCTATTTTGCCTTCCTACGCTTTCGCACAACAGTTTTTTTTATCTAATATTTAAATATGGGTTAACTATTGTTGAATGTTTGGGTATAAGGATACTCGGTATCGGAGGAGAGTAGTCTTTAGAGGATGACTCTCCACGTCAGTGTCACGTACGATGGGTGTGTGGATGGGCCTAAAGGAGATGGACATAGGAAATGGAGAATGTCCTGGGGAAGACGTTCACAACGCCGACGCAGCCCCGGAAATGGTGTTGAGGCCCGGCGACGGGGCAAACTGAGCCCCACACCGAGTAGCCTAAATAAAGCAGTAATAAAAGGATGTACCACTTGGCGTGTTAAACATGATATGGCATGTTAAACAACATTGTACATCATTCTCTCGTTGTGTTAAGGGGCTTTAAAGGAGTTATCTGTTTAACATATTAATGAGGTGTTAATTCATTGGGGTATATATTAACACTCCTCAACTCTAAAAAAAGAGTGTTGTGCAATGTCGTTTAACATGGCATATCAAGTTTAACACCAAGTGTTAAAGTACATACCAAGCCTTATACAAGAAATATTAATTCAAATGAATTTTATAAAAATATAAAGTAAACTTTGTGTTTATTTTAAAACATTATAAAAACCTTTACTTTTTATTAAAAGAGGGAGAATAAATTTAATCATTGCTCCTGGAAATTTGGGTATGAATTAAGGAGATACTTTCAATGACCTTTAGAAGACTTACTTTTGAATTTCGAAACATGTACAAATAGTAACCATTTTGTTTAGGTTAGTAACTCAATTTAGTTTTAGGTTTATAAATTTTTTTTACTAACTTTTCCTAAAATCTTAATTAATTTACACATTTCATTTTCTTATCTTCATTTTATAACTACATATGTTTAAGCTTTTAAAATCTTCATTATCTTGTATACAAAATAAATCATATTTAACTTCACAAGATAATAATAACACGCAAACATATATAGCAATTTTTTTCTCACTTTTTTTAAACAAGTTAACGACAATTATTTGGTCACTAAGAACGTGAGTCAACGTATAATAGCAATTAAAGATGGCCACTATTATTCAGTGTATTAAGAATAAATAAAATAATATTTTTCTCTTGTCACACGTTTATTCAAATAAAATCATATTAGTGTTTAGACTTTAGTATACGTTATAAAAACAAAAATGCTTCAAAAATCCGAATACTCGACTTGAAATGTGAAACTATCTCACCAAATGTAATTGGGCCAGTACTTGAATAAGGGCCAGTTGGTTTATCCATATAAAGCCTGTAATATTTGTGAAATTTCACACCTAATGTACTTGGGCCTGTAATATTATAAAGCCTATGGGCCTGTAATATATGTGTGAATGATACTTATTATAATTTCATTTGTACCAGTATGAACTTTCTAAATATCACTTATTTAAATTATTTAAAATATCAGATATACCCATATCACTTATTTAAAATATCAGAAATGCCCACTTTTTTTTTTTAATTTTAGTAGAAGCAATTCAGAATATAACCCTTTTACTCTTATTTTTCACAAGCTTTAAAGCTTCATGATGAGATTAAAGAGAATCAGTGGGTTATTGATTGAAACAAAATTTGAATGTGAGAAGCAAAATTTAAATGTTATTTATAAAACGATAGTAATCAGTGGTATAATGAAACCTGATAAAAAAAGTATAAGGAGTATATACTAAAAAGGAGATTTTCAACGTATCAGGGATACACCCGCCTTTAAATTGGGGAAAACCCGTGAACACTCGCCCGAAGGCATGACAATGTAGTGAGTAAAACATGCTCAGTGCAAGGATCGAACTGGCATATCGCCTAGTCTCCTATCATCACCAGGTGCTGCCGAAACTAAATGGTAGGGATAGGAATCGAACATGGGTCACTTGGAACACCAGGTTTCCCCCTTACCCCTCCAACACAAGGTCATTGGCCTAAATATTGCAAAGTACTTTCCATTATTAGATTGTTCATAATAGAAACAAAATTCAGAAATCATTAAAAAAATTTGTTATAAAATAATATATAAAAGGTATGAAATGAGATAACATGACACAACAATCTCCAACCTAAGAAAATGATGATGCCAATCCCACCTTATTCCTAACTTCATCCTAAAACTTATGCACGAACATTCACCATTAATATGCCCATATTCTTCCATATTTCTTTCAAAGTATCCTTAAATATTAATAATGGAAAAACCCACAAAAGATTTGACAAAAGGCGAAGACGAAGACATCGTTTTCCGAAGCCGTTTTCCGTCAGTTTCCATTCCCGATAATGTCACGTTGCCAGAGTTTGTGCTCAAGGATGCAGAATGTACGCCGATCATGTGGCATTCGTGGATGCTACCACGAAAAAGTCGTGCACACATGGTGAAGTCGTTAGGGACGTTAGAAGGTTTGCTAACGGGTTGAGGTCTCTTGGACTTAGAACAGGTCATGTTGTGGTCGTCATACTCCCCAATGTCATTGAATACGCAATTGTGGCCTTAGGCGTAATGGCAGCTGGTGGCGTCTTTTCAGGCGCGAATCCATCGAGCCATTCGTCTGAGATTAAAAAACAAGTTGACTTAGCTGAAGCAAAACTAATTGTAACTGATGAGCGAACTTACACCAAGGTAATCTCAATATATTTAAAAAAAAAACAAAACATATTATTATTTTATAAAACTATGCCCAATAGTGAATATTGCTTTATTAGCTCTGCTTTTCATGATAATATTTCATACATTATATTTAATATAATTGTGTTTTTTGCGTTGGTGTAAAAACAAAGTTAATGTCGCAATCGTATCGGTGTCGTGAGGAACCGAATCAATTCCAGCGAACAACATTGATACCTATATTAGTATTATCGGAACCATTATTGGTATTCATTTTCGATCAGTGCTAAACACGTGTTAATATCCTTTTGGGCAATATTAAAGCATTCACATTGGATTCCTTACATCTGTTCATATAATTATATAAAAAATCACTAGTTTTTCTCTTTCATTTTCAATTAAATAATATTTTTTATACCTTTATCCATTACACCCACTTTCAAGAAATATTAAAGAATTAATAAAGGTGAACAATGTACTCGTATATTTACATATCGGTTGTAATATTTTCTCTCTCTTCCCTTGATAATCATTCCTTGTAATATAAGTAATCCACTCACAAAAATAAATGGGAACCATTGTGAATGCTCTCATAATTCTACTTTTTTTGCTTTTGTTTCTGTTGCTATACCGAATGTTAATACTATACCGATACCAAAAAAACTGAACCAATATCATAACTAAAAGATACCAACCTAATATTCTAGTTGTTAACATTTTTTAAAAAGTAAAACATTTAAATATTTATTATATAATCTTAAGTTACAATATTTAAGTAACGTAACATAACATAACATAACATACGTAACAGGTAAAAGAACTAGGATTACCGGTGATCATCCTAGGAGAAGAACGAGTACAAGGGACGATCTACTGGGACGAACTGCTAGCTACATCAGAACGATCTATCCCCAATGAGACCGAAACCGTCGTAAACCAAAACGACCTTTGCGCGCTCCCATTCTCATCGGGTACAACCGGGCTATCAAAGGGGGTAATGCTAACTCACCGGAACATCGTAGCGAACCTATGTTCAACATTGTTCAGTGTCAACCCAGAATACATAGGCAAAGTCACCATTCTGGGGCTAATTCCGTACTTTCACATCTATGGACTCACTGGAATATTGTGTGCTAATATTAGGAACAAAGGGAAGGTTGTTGTTATGGGGAGGTATGACTTGTCTTCTGTTTTGAAAGCATTGATTGAGCATGAAGTGCATTTTGCACCACTTGTGCCACCGATATTGTTGGGGTTGGTTAAACATCCCCTTGATGAAGATCTTGCTAAACTTCAACTTAAATCGGTTATGACCGCGGCTGCACCGCTTGCGCCGGAGATTTATGAGGAGTTTAGAAGGAAGTTTCCTCAAATAGAAGTTCAAGAGGTAAAGATAGTAATCATGATTGATAAATGATGATACACTTTTGATTGATGAGATTATGGATATGAATGGGTAAGCTAGCCGTTGTTGTTTAAGCGAGGGTCGGCTTGTCTCGAGCTTTATTTGCAAAGCTCGAGCTTCGGTGGTTTAAAGTTTTATTTATTAAGCTCGAGTAGGGGTGTGAACAACCGCAGAAGCTCGAGAGCTGCTCGTGATCGGTTCGGTTAAAAGCTCGAAGGAGCCCGAGCACAAGCTCGAGCCTGAAACAGAGCTCGTTTAGTTATCGAACTCGAGCTAGAGCGTGAGCCTAAACGAGCCCAAACAAAGTTTTAGTTTTTTATATATAATATAATATAATAATATTGATAACATTGGCGCAATCCGAGTTTTGGCTCGTTTAAGCGAGCTCGAGCCGAGCTTTTAGCCCCTTTGAGGTTGTTCTCAAAAAAGCTCGAGCCCAGCTTGAGCTTTGGGTTTTACTTGCGAGCCGAGGTCGAGCTGAAATAAGTAGGCTCGAAGCGAGCCGAGCTCGAGCTTAGTAAAAACATGACTAGCTAAGCTCAAGCCTAGTCGAGCTCAGGCTCAAGCTCGGTTCGGCCTTACTCGTTTACACCCCTAAGCTCGAGTAGTTGAGTTAGACGCATGAGTAGTTTTTTCAAGCTCGAGTTCCGCCCGGGTCAACTCATTGATGATTTGTTAATTGATTTATACATATTCAAAATTATTTATTACAAGTATATGTAGATAAAAAAAAGTTATAAATAATAGACTCGATTAGGTTTATAAGCCAGCTCGAGCTTGATATGTGAATCATAGGTTCGGGTTTGTTTATTACACAAGCTTATATTTAAACTCAAGATTGCGAAGGCTCGGCTCAATTCGAGCTTTTAGCGAGCAGGTCTCAAGTGACTTGACTTGTTTACACTCCTATGAACTTTTGCAACGGTTTGATAACTTGTAGGCTTACGGGATGACGGAACATAGTTGCATAACCCTAACCCATGGCCATGGAGACCCGAACAAGGGACATCACACAGCTAAAAAACGATCCGTTGGTTGCGTACTACCAAATCTAGAAGTGAAATTCGTTGATCCCGATACAGGTCGTTCTTTGCCTGCAAACACCCCTGGGGAAGTATTCGTTCGAAGTCAATGTGTGATGAAAGGTATGAATAAAATGATCATTGTATTGGATTTGTTATGGACTAAAACCATTGTAAAGTATGGGACTTGTCCCCCCCTCCCCCCCGGTTATATGGGCAACCAATGTGGGGTTTATATATTAAATGAGCTCTCTCACCCACCAGACTTGTCTTTTAGGTTGAGTTTTCTTGTTTGGTATGTAACATTAATCTTGTGATTTGATTCATTTTTTTTCTTGTAACGCTTTAACAAGGTTATTACAAGAATGCAGCTGAAACGTTTCAAACGATAGGCTTCACACTGGAGACATTGGATACATTGACGATGAAGGCGATTTGTTCATCGTGGATCGTTTAAAAGAGCTAATTAAGTATAAAGGATTTCAAGTAAGATTTTTTTTAATAATTTAAACACCATTCAAATAAAATGAAGTAATTATCTAGTTTTAATTTCTTTGACTTGTTAAAGGTTGCACGGCTGAATTGGAGGGAATACTTTTGGGACATCCTTCTGTCGAAGATGCCGCAGTCGTGGGGTAACTAAACTTATTATTACATGTAATACAATTATCAACTTTTGTAAACAATGTTTGACTTTTTTTTCTCTTTTACCTCTCAAATTTTAGTATTGACTTATAACCCCTTAACCCACTTGTCTCCCATCGTGGCACCACCTCTCCCACAATCATCAACATTGCTACCTTGAACGCCACCATCCGTATCCACCACTGTCGCCCCACATCCACGACCATCGCCACCATCTTATCCGACACTATATTATCCACCTTCGTTAACACCACTTCCATTGAGACTTATCACTACCAGCCGCCATAAAAACAAATATAGCATGAATTAACATCGATTTATGTAGGTTGCCTGATAAAGAGGCAGGGGAAATACCAGGGGCACATGTGGTAATGAGCAAAGATGCAAAAGAGAGCGAAGAAGATATAATGAAGTACGTAGCTAATAATGTAGCAAATTACAAGAGGGTGAGGTGCTTCATTTCGTAGATGAAATACCTAAACCACCCTCCGGCAAGATCATGAGAAGACTCATTAAACAGAAAATGTTGGACAATATTACCAAATCTACATCTACATAGTTAACGAATCATATAGTACAATGATGATAATCATTTATTACATGTCTTGCTAGAAGTGAGAGTTGAAATACTATTTTTTTTTCATACCAACTAGTACCATGTAACGCATTATACTTCAATAAATATTTTACAAGGGTTTTAATCGTTCAGCCTTTTAATTTTTTTATACTGCTCAAATATGGATTAGCATGCTACAGGGGCGGATCTACCATAAAATAAAGGGTAGCCCCCGCTACCCCTTAATGCTCCGGTAGTAGTGTAAATTTTGAAAAAAATGACTTATTTTGACGTTTTTTTTATTTCGTTACCCATTTTCTTTGAAACGTTACCCCTATAAAGATTTTGTAGATCCGGTATGCTAAATAGATTATAAGACTAAGTGTTAACTTTTTTGTTAAACAAGTTATACATATTAACTTTGAGAGACATGTTTAATTTTATGTTGTGTTCGAAAGATGAGTGAACGAGCCAAGCCAAAGCTCTAGCACTTCTCTCAAAATTAATTGTTATACATATTAAAAAATTTTATTGTTTTATTTATATATTATATATTTTATTATTTTACTTATATAGGTTTCACACGCACACATTTATATTTAGTGAAAGATTTAAATACAAAAAGCTCTTAACGTGCGACGATACGAGACCACCAATATAACATGCGTAATTAGAGTTAACCCAACATACGATAAGGTGGTCTTGTGCGTTAACCGGTCTCTATATATTCATACATACATATATAATTACTCTTTTAGTTATTTTAAACATAGTTTTATATATACTTATTATTATTATATATGTAATATTATATTAGTATAAGTGGAGAAGGATCAAATACAAAACCACTTTAAACATAATGTCACACCCCGGATTTACAACCCTGAAATCCAAACACCGGTGGGCCCGGGTGGGGAGTATCATGACGTAAGTTGATAACATCATTGTCAATTAAACATAGCACAGCGGAAGTCTTTGAATAAAATTACTATTACAAACCGAAATGTTCGAAATCTAAAATAATATACAGGCTCGTAATAGAAGATCCACAGGCAGATCGTAAAATGTACAAGAAAGAATACAAAACAGACTTTAGGCAGATCTAAGGATTTGCAAGATCCTCTTATTTTCTACCGAGCAGCTTCCGGCCTATTTCGTATTATACCTGCAGATTAGCCTTTGGAAGATACGTCAGCTTACGCTGGTAAATACACCCAACTGACTCATTTTGGAAACATTAAAAAAATGGTTCTAAGTGCAAACGGCACCAAAATCTTATATTAACTTGGGAAAGTTGACCTTGCAATGGACCAAACGATAATAATTTACCGTATCCCAAGCCCCTATAGGGAAAATAAGTCGAGAGTATTTACCTGAGCTAGTCTTCTTCTTTTATTTTTAAATAACTCAGCCGTATACAAAAGTACCAAGTGCAGATAACATTTACCGAGAAAGCTCTAGTCTGGATTATGGCATAAGCTAGCCAATTAAATACTAACGGTCTTATAAACCGAATAGTGTACATGATCATTACGTATAACGCTTGATTAAACGATGATTGGATAGAATGTAGTTTAAACCCGACAAGTACTTGACTTGTATAATATGGGTAAACTATAAATATTCTGGATTTTGTGGCTAAATGACAAGGTTAAACCCGTTACGGTTAAATTCCGTAAAATAGTTACATATACGTAACTGTGCGCATAATAGCGATATCGGGTAACCGGATAAGTCATGGACAAGTTCTATATGCCATTATACTTTAAATAAGTTAAAATATCAGTAGGATATCAACTTATATGCCCATTAAGGTTTTAAAACGAAACTATGCCTCATAAGGGCATTTTGGTAATTTCATACCATATAAAAAGAACTTGAATATGATTTAATGTTATAATTATAAGTATTCTGGAAAAATACTTTATTTACAACATAATATTAGTAGGATGTCAATTATATGTGTAAATTATCTTTTATGACCAAACTATGCACCGAATGGGCATTTTGGTCATTTTATACATAGTTTATAAATTATTTGGGATTCTGAGTTTATAACATGTACATACTGTAATTATGTTTAAAATAAGTTTTGAAATCAGTAGGTATCAATTTTGGTCAATAATATGGTTTAAAACCATACTATGCGCCGAAATGACGCTTATGTCGTAAGATGACGTTGTTAAGCAATGTTTAATGAAAACAGACCTTAGGGACAGACTTAAAATGTTTAAAATATGTTATTTAATATAACATATCATTAGTTAAATGATTTACCTTGAAAATATTGATTAAAATCATTTTATGAGTCACAAGGACTAAAACCGTCATTTATCGACATAGTTTAAGGACCTGCTTGGAAACTCAATTTACAACTTGGTTTAACATCCCAAATAATCCTACTTATAATATTACATCAGTAGAAAACTCAATTTCAAGTTTATTATCATTAAAACCTTGTTTTGTTCAAAAAGGGCATTTTGGTAAAAATGGCATAATTATGGAACTTGTGCATAAACTTAGATTCTGATTATGATCATGTAATATAACCTCGTAGGGTTATGCTACATTATATTATGATCATAATATAACTTTAGATCAGTAGGTAACTAATCTAAATCGGGTCAAAATCGAAAGTCAAAGCAGAAGTCAAACTTCGCGACTTTCGGTTGCGAACCGACCCTAGAACTGAAATTGACGAGCCGAACATGCTCTTACATGTTCTAATAATTATTGCCAACTTGTTTAAGTGTCAAAACATGTTTCATAACATATATAAGATCAATTTATGATTTTTCCGAAAAATGGCTTTTTTGACTTTTTAATAACATAACTTTGACCCGTCAATTGGTCTAGCAAACGTGATCTTCAGAAGGTTCCTTTTATAGGGATAACACCTACCTTATTACAATCACTTAGCCATGTTCATTTCGAACAATGGCTGGACCATAAGGGTCTTAACCGAAAGTCAAAGCGTTTGCCGTAAAATGCTTGACTTTTGACTATAGAAGCCTATAAACGAAAATGCAAGAGTAAAGAGGTTCCTACGATGCAAGAGAACTAAGTTGGATGCTCCTTTCAGCTAGGAACTTCCAGAGGAGGGAGAAGAGTTATGTTTAAGAAAGGTGCAAGTTGGAATGAACACTTGAACACCTACTTATAGTTGGAGAACCCAAAGGAGGTGAAGCCAGGTGTTTAGGGGAGTAAGAATAAGCTTACAAGTGTTCCAAAACGTGGACATATTAGTTTAGAGAAGCCATGGTTTCGAATTGAATGGTTTTGGAGTTTTGCTTGACCTCCAAACAATTTTTCTGCAGCAGAGCCTGTCTCGCGGGGCGCGAGAGACACAGGCCATGTCTCTCGCGGCCCGCGACCGCCCCATGGCCATTTCCAAAGTTTGACACTTTAAACCCCTGAACTATATAAAGCCTCTAAAGGCCTTCTAAAACATATTTTTAGCACTTTTAGCCCTCCGTAGCCAATACTTGGCATACCCGGGATTATGCCCAGACATTGTTGAGCTCTCGGTTCGTTAAAAGGTCACTCAGAGGTATAAATTAACATGTTGACACTTTTAATCCCTCCATTATCCAACTTTCACATATTTACAAAATTGAACCCTCTCGTCCAACAAATGGCACGTATGAGAGCTAGGACTTCACAAAGGATCACTCAGAGGCTTATTACAAGCATGTTGATTCCGATGTCACTCAGAGGCTGGGCATGTTGACATATCAGTCACTCAGAGGCCAAGTTTCAAGCATGTTGACCTATCAGTCACTCAGAGGCTAATGATTTAAGCATGTTGACATATCAGTCACTCAGAGGCTATTATTTATGCATGTTGACATCGGTTCATCACTCAGAGGCTCAACTTGAGCATGTTGACGCCTTTAGTCCTTATTGGTCTTTAATAGACTATATTAAAAATACAACACGTGTCACTATACTATTGGACACGATTTTACAGGGTGTTACATCCTCACCCCCTTAAAAGAAATCTCGACCTCGATATTTTATCCAAAAAGATGGGGGTATTTTTGTCGCATAGTGGACTCAACCTCCCATGTATACTCAAGACCTCTAAAAGCGTCCCACTTAACCTTTACTATAGGTATCATCTTTCTTCGGAGCTTCTTAACCTGTCGATCCTCGATCGAAATTGGTTTCTCAATGTACCTCAGGTTGTCATCAATTTGCACCTCATTGTGCGACATTGCTAGCAACTCATCGGCTAGACATTCCTTAAGATTAGATATGTGGAATACATCATGGATTCCATTAAGCTCCTCTGGCAACCTGAGCTTATAAGCTACAGTGCCGACACATTCGATTATCTCGAAGGGTCCTATATATCTTGGGCTTAACTTGCACTTCTTTCCAAAACGCATCACTCTTTCCAGGGTGATACTTTTAGCATAAATTTGTCCCCTATTTGGAACTGAAGAGGTTTACGCATCTTGTCAGCATAGCTTTTCTGCCTTTTTCTAGCAGCTTTGAGACGATCACGGATTTGCACAATCTTTTCTGTGGTCTCCAGGACAATCTCAGGTCCTGATAGTTGGGCTTCCCCAACTTCTGCCCAGCATACGGGGGTTCTACATTTTCTCCCATATAAGGCCTCAAAAGCAGCAGCCTTAATGCTAGTATAATAGCTATTATTGTAGGAGAATTTATTAGGGGTAAGTGGTCATCCCAACTTCCACCTAAATCAATAACACATGCCCTGAGAATGTCTTCTAGAGTCTGTATAGTACGTTCACTTTGACCATCAGTCTGCGGATGGTAAGCCGTACTAAAGTTTAGTCGTGTGCCTAAAGATTGTTGGAAACTTTTCCAAAAGTGAGATGTGTATCTAGTATCTCTATCGGATACAATAGATACTGGCACACTGTGTAGGGACACTATCTTGTCCACATACAACTTAGCTAATTTATCTGAATTATACGTTTCTTTTATTGGCAAGAAGTGTGCTGACTTGGTCAGCCTATCCACTATAACCCAAATAGTGTCATTTCCACTTTTGGTCTTAGGTAACTTGGTAATCAAGTCCATAGTTATCATTTCCCATTTCCAAGTGGGAATTTCTACTTGTTGTAGTAGTCCTGACAGTTTCTAATGTTCAGCCTTAACTTGCGAACACGTCAGACACTTAGCTACATAAGTGGCTATGGACTTCTTCAAACCCATCCACCAATAATTCTTCTTCAAATCTTGATACATCTTGTCACCACCCGGGTGAACAGAGTATCTTGAATTATGCGCTTCCTGGAGGATTAGATTCCTAAGTCCTCCAAAGATCGGAACCCAAATTCTATCATTAAATTTAGGATTCCATCCTTTCCAGGCGTTAATTGATCAATGGTTCCGCCTAATCCCTCATTAGGGATGTTAGCCTTAACAAGCTTGCTTCTGGCATCTAAAGCTTCTCACTCAGCTATTTATGAGCTCATACGCTCTTAGCGTTAATCTCTATAGGTTTAACCTTCTCCTTGCGACTTAAGGCATCGGCAACTACATTTGCCTTGCCTGGATGGTAGCGAATCTCGCAATCATAATCGTTAAGAGTTTCCATCCAATGGCGTTGTCGCATGTTCAATTCTTTCTGATTGAATAGATGCTGGAGACTTTTATGGTCTGTGTATATAACACACTT
Source organism: Scalesia atractyloides (assembly GCA_947069175.1). Lineage (NCBI taxonomy): Eukaryota > Viridiplantae > Streptophyta > Magnoliopsida > Asterales > Asteraceae > Scalesia > Scalesia atractyloides. The sequence continues at coordinate 2,280,365 of CAMTDV010000012.1, read as the reverse complement.
TGTGCCATACAAGTAATGTCTCCACAGTTTTAGTGCAAATACAACGGCACCCAATTCAAATCGTGGGTGGTGTAATTTTTTTCATGCACCTTTAATGTCGTGACCATAGGCAATCACTGCCTTTTGCATTAGCACAAGCCATGCCATGTGCGATGCTCACATAGACTACAATCCTCATACCTCAGGTAGAGATAACACAGAGCTTGCCAACTTGTGTTTAAGAACCTCAAAAGTTCCTGTGCTTTGGATCCCAGTTATACTTAATATTCTATGGTCAAAGATTTAAAGGAGTGGCTATCCTTGAAGTCTCATGAACCTCTATAGTAACCAGCCAGTCCTAAAACACGAACTTCTGTTGGGTTGGCACTTCCAATTATTATAGCCTCAATTTTGGCGGATCCACTTGGATACCACCTCACTTACCATGTGTCCAAGAAATTGGACTTCTCTAAGCCAAAATTCGCATTTAGAGAACTTCGCATAAAGTTTTTCCTGCCTTAATAATTCTAGGATGCACCGAAGATGTTTCTCATGATCATCTTGATTACGAGAATAGATACGTATGTTGTCTATGAAGACAATGACAAACTTATCCAAATATGGCTTGCAGACTCTATTCATGAGATCCATGAATGCTGCTGGTGCATTTGTGAGCCCAAAAGGCATCACTAAGAATTCAAAATGACCATAGCGGGTCCTGAAGGCTGTCATAGGAACATCTTCACTTCTAGCCTTCAGTTGATGATATCCTGATCTCAAATCTATTTTAGAAAAGTAATTAGCCCCTTGAAGTTGGTCGAATAAATCATCGATCCTGGGGAGAGGATATCTATTCTTAATGGTTAGCTTGTTCAGCTCCCGATAGTCGATGCACATTCGCATCGAACCGTCTTTCTTCTTTACAAACAGAATAGGAGCTCCCCAAGGTGAGGAACTAGGCTGAATAAAGCTTTTTTCTAAAAGTTCATCTAATTGCGTCCTCAATTCCTTCATTTTCGTCGGTGCTAACCGATACGGAGCTCTAGCAACAGGTGCTGCTCCTGGTAGGATATCAATCCTAAACTCCAATTGCCTATCTGGAGGTAGGCCTGGTAATTCTTCAAGGAAAACATCAGGATACTCCGAGATAACTGGTTGATCTTCAAGGTTCGGCTTTGGTTCATTTATGGTAACTTGTGCCATATAGATAACACAGCCTCTTCTCAAACACTTGGATGCCTTAAATAACGACACATTGTCTGGCAATCCATAGTGTGAGTCTCCAGGGATGGTGATCATTTCATCAGATGGGGTCTTAATCTCGATGAGCTTTTTATCGCAGGCAATGCGGGCTTGGTTAATGAGATAACCAATCCATGCCTAAGACAACATTGAACCCCGCCAATTTCATTGGCAAAAGAAAGATAGGGATGGAATGATTCTTAATGGATATAGAGCGTCCATCAAGAATGGAAGAAGCAGTTTCTAAGGTTCCATCGGCGAGTTCTATCTCATAAATTTTATATAGAGTTCTTATGGATAAATTTAATAGTTTACTAAACTTATGATCAACAAATGATTTATCCGCACCCGAATCGAAAAGAACTCTGGCATAAACATCATTAATGGGGAAAGTACCTGTTATGACGTTATTGTTATTAACAGCTTCCTTAGCAGTTAGCGAAAGGCGCGTGCATTCCCCTTCTTGGCCTCTACAGGCTTTGGATTATTATTCTTTGAACTCTTAAGGCAGTTAGTTGCAATGTGCCCTTTTTCGTTGCAGATATAGCATACAGCATCCTTAAGATCTTTACAATCTAGGGTCTTATGCCCTCTCCTTTTACATATGCCACAAGGTCTAGCTTGTGGATCAGAAGTACACTGTCCCAAGTGTTTGCGGTTGCAAGTCTTGCAAAATGGCATCACAGCCGACTTGCCTTGGTTTCTTTGAACCCAAATCTCCCTTTATTTTTCTTATTAAACTTATGGGAGTTGTCATCTTCCCTCTTCCTTTTTCCGTCAGTTTCAGACTTAACTGACTTTTGTCTCATTAGATCAAGGGTGAGAGAAAGAGATAGGTCTACAACAGACCTATAGGTAGTATGCTGTGCAACCTTTCCATGCCCTTTATTTTAGGCGCTAACCCATTAACAAAACGCGCAATGCGTTTGGATTCAGGGGTAATTAAATAGGAAACTAACCTAGATAGGGAATTGAAAGCGGAAACATATTTCTGACAATCTAGGTTTTTCATGGAAAGAGACAAGAAGTCTGTTTTATTTTCTCCACCTCATGGGTTGGGCAGTAAGTTTCCTTTACAAGGTCCACAAACTTGGACCATCCCAGATTATACAGGTATACCTTACATGTTGACTGAATCATGGCCTTCCACCATGTTAGGGCATCGCCCTTAAAGGACTGTGATACGTACTTGACCACATCCTTTTCAGCACAGCCGCCGATGTCTACTATAGTCTCCATCTCATCCAGCCACATCTACGGCTCCTTTTTCCCCATTAAAGTCTCGAGGTACAGGAGACAAAGTATTTATAGGTACACCCGTCTTTAGCAGAACGGGACCTATCAGCAAAGTCTGCTATCCTGGGTTCACTCTTCGCATTTGAAGAGTGAACAGAGCTCTCTTTATGAGCTGAAGATGGTGGAATAGATAGGGGTCTAGAGCGAGTGGCACTCGGCTCTCTTAGCCTTTCTATGGCCTTACTCATGGCCCTTTCCACAGCCGCATCAATGCGAGCTTGCAAATCATTATCATTATTTATGGCTATATTTTCGGCGTCTTTGACGTTCCGATGACTACTTTGTGCCTCATTAGAATTAGCCATTCTTCAAAACTTTGGTACTATATACCAAATAAAATTTCTTTTAGCCATCGTATAATAACCATATCGGCTTTTAAACATTAGACATAAGAAAATCCCCTGCCTATACTAGTGTGAATAACATCACAACTCTTAGGCTTAGCATATCTGTATTTGGCCTAGGTCTTAATAGGACCATCGTAGGCAAATTACAATCTGGACATAGTCCATATATTATAGACAGGGGACACAAAATCGCAACAGTCATTGTCATATAGCCGGGATCAAACAGATCACAAGGGCTTTTTAGCCGGGATCACACAGATCACAAAGGCTATACAACCGGGATCAAATAGATCACAAGGGTTATATAAAATACATCTCTAATGGATGTTTAATCACCGCACTGGTGATATTAGCCGGGATCAAACAAATCACAAAGGCTATATAACCGGGATCAAATAGTTCACAAAGGTTATATAAAATACATCTCTAATGGATGTTTAATCACCGCACTGGTGATATTAGCCGGGATCAAACAGATCACAAAAGCTATATAACCGGGATCAAATAGATCACAAGGGTTATATAAAATACATCTCTAATGGATTTTTAATCATTGCACTGGTGATATTAGCCGGGATCAAACAGATCACAAAGGCTATATAAGCGGGATCAAATAGATCACAAAGGTTATATAAAATACATCTCTAATGGACGTTTAATCACCGCACTGGTGATATTAGCCGGGATCAAACAGATCACAAAGGCTATATAACCGGGATCAAATAGATCACAAGGGTTATATAAAATACATCTCTAATGGATGTTTAATCACCGCACTGGTGATTTTAGCCGGGATCAAACAGATCACAAAGGTTATATATAAGGTTAGGACATAGTCCATTACCTTGAATGTTAGTGTGATTCCTCAAGTCACACAACCAAGGGTATGCACATTATTTGAATGTTAATATAAGAGGATCTTAATGGTTGATTATAAGTCCCGGTCGCATTGACCTTAATGACTTGGAGGCTTGAACTTAGTCCACCACCTCTAGATTAAGGGATAACTTACCTTAACTATCATATATATATATTTGGCCAAATATGTGGTCTGTGCCCCTTGGCAAATCAAAACCATTAAGTTCTTTTTGAAATTATATCGCAGAGCATAAATTCGAGTAAAATCGAGTCGCTCGTTTTCAAGATGATGAATATATATATATATATATATATATATATATATATTATATATATATAAGTACTTCATTAAATTTGAATAAGAAATTACAATACTTGAAACAAATAAATGAAACTGATTGTCCATGCAAGAACTAAAAGAAACAAAATGTCCTCGTAGGGACTAAAGAAATTACAATGTCCACGCAGGGACTACATATAATAGAAAAGACTTCACTCGTCTTTCTTTCCGTTGACTAGCTTAGAGAGTTTCTTGAAGAACTTATTTGACTTCTTCTCCGGTCTCTCCGCCTGCTGCTCCATCTCTTTCATTCTTTCTAAGGCATCATTAATGGCCTCTAGTGGTGGCGGAGGTTGTGGTTGAGGTTGTGGCATAACCGGATACTGGTACCCATAAGTCGGTGGATAAGTAGGTGGGAAAGGAGACGGGTAAAGTGCATTGTGCATAACCGCCTGCAGGTACGGGTCTTGCGACCACGCTTGATAGTCTACCGGCGTAGATGGATTAAATAGATCATATCCAGACGTGTCTGGGTACGTGGGAATTGGGTTAGTATAACCCGTTGGTGGTGGTTGAACAGCAGGTGTTGGTGTTGGTTCCACTATAGGTGGAACATTAGAGGGTCCACCCATTTGTGGGTACTCTTGAATGGTGGGGTAAGAATTGGGCAAAGGTGGCAGCGATCCCGACCTTTGTCCGGCACGTACTGACATACGTGCTCCACGCTTCCTCCTTGGTGGCTCAGGTGGTTGTTGAGGTTGGTCTACGGGTTCCATGTGGACATCTTCTTGAACTGGGAGTGGTTGAGAGTGATGGGAAGGTGTGTGGGCAAAGGTGAATTGATTCCAGTATTGGTCCCACTCGTTAGAACCTTGATAGGGCGATCCGGCATATGAGTTTGAATCGTTCGAAATTTCAACGGGATACAAATTTGATCCCCACTTATAACATATTAAACAATATAAATTTAAGTAATATAGAAACGAAACTTCAATTTTTGGCCCCATGAAAGGATCGAAAAGCCAAGTTACACAAAACAATCACTGTCTTAGATCTTTTTATTTACACAATGAATAATAAATTACGAAACCCAAATGATTATAACCCACCTGTCACTTTCATGCTCTTTTCGTTATATTGCATTTTGGCATGTCTCTAAATACGAAAACAAAGTTTCTACCCCACGCCATGATTATACTAACCATTTTATGATTTTTTTTCTTTTCATATTAAACTAGTAATAAGACCCGCACGCGTTGCGGCGCGGGTATATTGCAAACATCGTATGGATTATTCCAAACGATATGTAATGCGTTAACCATATGAAAACGCGTGTTTCGACGTATCTGATCGAACTTAATGTAACATATATAAGCATTGCAATTGGAACAAAACGTAAGTAAATCAAATTTATACCGTACAATCATAACGTATAATAAAAAGAGATTAGTTAGAGCTTTTGAAAAAAAGTGAAAAAACCACAATTTGACTCCACTCGATTCGAAACAATTTACGAAACATTCATAAAATAAGCACGAAACGTATTACATTTGATCTTATTCGTTTCCCAAAAAATTATATTGAAACATACACTAACTTGAATTTATACCAAAACATACATAAAAACATGCACGTAAAAATTGTTTTTTAAACGAAAATGTATTATATTTGACTTGACTCGTTTCCAAAAAAAAAGTTTACATCAAAACGTTATCGAATTCATACCGACAAATACATAAAAATATGCACCTAAAAATAGTTTTTTTTAGTAAAGGAGGTATAGGGGTAAAGTCGAAATAAATTATTAGAAAAAAAAACTTAATATGTTAAATACGTTTGTAAAATCGTGCCAAGTAGCACCATTGCTAGCAACCACAAACATCAGAAGAGTTTGTAAGAATAGAATAAAAAAAAGGAAAAAATAACACCGAAACAAAAAAACAGACGTAAAATTATTTAACCACGCATGCCTGTTGCAGCGTGTTAATGCAAAAAAATTAGAACGAAACGTAAAACGTAGAAAATAATAATATTAAGTCTATCTAGGACTCGCCCTTGCGACGAACTTGTCAAACGGAGAAAAATAGACGCGTTGTGATGGGTTTGTTAAACGGGAAAAAACAGACGGAAAAACGTTGAACCCCATACGTACGTTGCAGCGTGTTGACTCGCAAAATTTAGAACAGAACGAAAAAATTACGGAAAATAAAAAATATGAGAGACCAAAGTTGAAAATAAAAAAATATTGAAATTAAAATTTAAAAGATGAAAAACCCTGGGTTAAAAGTAAAAAAAATTTAAAAAAGATAAGTATAAAATATAAAAAATGAAAACATTTGTGTTGAAAGTGAAAAATCAATTATTTGTTAAAAAACTTCCTATGCATAGCCTACAACAACTTTATGCAACAAAGTGCTGCTAATTTATATTATGGTAATGGTATAAAAAAAGATTAATACACTTGGATATTTCAATTAGTCTATGTGGCAAAAAAATTGTTAACGTGTATGTTATGCAGGACTAATTTATTAACTTGAAGTTGAAACATTTTCTTGTAAATTTTCTATCATTTTTGTATAAAATTATACCACATTATATGATCAATTTTATTAATTTGAAGTTGAAACATTGTCTTGTAAATTTTCTATCATTTTTATGTAAAATTATACCACATTATATGATTAGTTTTATTAACTTGAAGTTGAAACATTGTCTTGTAAATTTGTATCATTTTTATTATAAAATTATACCACATTATATGACTAGTTTTATTAACTTGAAGTTGAAACATTGTCTTGTAAATTTGTATCATTTTTATTATAAAATTATACCACATTATATGATTAGTTTTATTAACTTGAAGTTGAAACACTGTCTTGTAAATTTGTATCATTTTTATTATAAATTATACCACATTATATGATTAGTTTTATTAACTTGAAGTTGAAACATTGTCTTGTAAATTTGTATCATTTTTATTATAAAATTGTACCACATTATATGATTAGTTTTATTAACTTGAAGTTGAAACATTGTCTTGTAAACTTGTATTATTTTTATTATAAAATTATACCACATTATATGATTAGTTTTATTAACTTGAAGTTGAAACATTGTCTTGTAAATTTTCTATCATTGTCATATAAAATTATACCACTGATTAATTTTATTAACTTGAAGTTGAAACATTGTCTTGTAAATTTTCTATCATTTTTATATAAAATTATACCACATTATATGATTAAATGAAAATATTATTGTTTGTTCATCCCATAAGAAAATATTATTTTTTAAGAAAAAACAAAGTGCAAATTTCACTTAGTACTTTTAACTTTTCTTCTTTCTATCACACAGTAAAAAGAAAAAGAAAAAAAAAACCTCCACCCGCCATTACATACTCTCTCTCTAGCTTTCTTCATTTGGTAGCATCAATCACTACACATTTTCTTCATTTTTGGCCAAATTATTATTTTTTTTATTATTACTACTACCGATTTAGCCGCCGTTAACTGTTTTGATTCGTCTTAAAAGTTAAGTTTCCCCTTTTAGAAACCCTAATTCTCGAAATGTACTGTATCTTTACCTTTAATTTTACATTATTTAGTTAATTAATTAGTTTATTAACTAGTTGGTTAATTAATATTTGTTTATTATTATTTTCTACTTTTTGTGCATGTGAATTATATTAATGAATTAATTTTAGTTGCTAGAATTTGAGTAATTGATAATGGAAATGATTTTCCCCCTTCTAAATGTTTTATTGATTTTGTTGGTTACTTTGTAACAAAAGTGTGTCGTTTTGTTATAATTTTATAGTTTTTGTTGTAACACTCTGTAAATCGTGTCCAATAGTATAGTGACACGTGTTGTATTTTAAATATAGTCTGTTAAAAGACCAATAAGGACTAAAGGCGTCAACATGCTCAATCTGAGCCTCTGAGTGACGATCCGATGTCAACATGCATAAATAACAGCCTCTGAGTGACTGATATGTCAACATGCTTAAATCATTAGCCTCTAGGTGACTGATATATCAGCATGCTTGAAATTTGGCATCTGAGTGCCTAATATGTCAACATGCTCAGCCTCTGAGTGACATCGGAATCAACATGCTTATAATAAGCCTATGAGTGATCCTTTGTAAAGTCCTAACTCTCATACGTGCCATTTATTGGACGAGAGGGTTTACTTTTTAAATATGTGAAAGTTGGATAATGGAGGGACTAAAAGTGTCAACATGTTAATTTATACTTCTGAGTGACCTTTTAACGAACCGAGAGCTCGACAATGTCCGGGCATAATCCGGGTATGCCAAGTATTGGCTGCGGAGGGCTAAAAGTGTCAAAAAGGTGTTTAAAACGGTTTTTAGAAGCTTTTTAAAGTTAAGGGGTTAAAAGTGTCAAACTTTGAAACTGGTTTCGGAGCGGTAACGGGACGCGAGAGAACAGGCCTGGGTCTCTCGCGGGGCGCGAGAACAGGTCTGCTGCAGAAAGTTTTGTTTGGAGACCAAGCAAAACTCCAAAACCATTAATTCGAAACCATGGCTTCTCTAAACTGCTATGCCACGTTTTGGGACACTTGTAAGCTTCTTCTTACACCCCTAAACACCTGGCTTCACCTCCTTAAAGTTATCCAACTATAAATAGGTGATCAAGTTCACCATTTGAACTTGCACCTTTCTAAATCATAACTCTTCTCCCTCCTCTGGAAGTTCCTAGCTGAAAGGAGCATCCAACTTAGTTCTCTTGCATTGTATGAACCTCTTCTAAGTGTTCCTTGCTCTTGCATTTTCGTTTATAGGCTTTTATAGCCAAAAGTCAAGCGTTTTTCGGAAAACGTTTTGACTTTCGGTTAAGACCATTCTGGTCCAGCCATTGTTCGAAACGAACATGGCTTAGTGATCGTAACAAGGTAGATGTTAATCCCTATAAAGGGCACCTCCTGAAGATCACGTTTGCTAGACCAATTGACGGGTCAAAGTTATGATATTAAAAAGTCAAACAGGCCATTTTTCTAAAAAATCATAAAATGATCTTATATATGTTATGAAACCTGTTTTGACACTTAAACAAGTTGGTAATAATTATTAGAACATGTAAGTACATGTTCGGCTCGTCAAGTTCAGTTCTAAGGTCGGTTCGCAACCGAAAGTCGCAAATTCTGACTTCTACTTTGACTTCTACTTTGACTTTCGATTCTGACCCGATTTAGATTAGTTACCTACTGATCTAAAGTTACATTATGATCATAATATAATGTAGCATAACCTTCTGAGGTTATATTACATGATCATAATCAAAATCCAAGTTTATGCGCAAGTTCCATAATTATGCCATCTTTGAACAAAATGTCCTTTTTGCATAAACAAGGCTTTTGTAATGAACTTGAAAATGAGTTTCTACTGATGTAATATTATAAGTATGATTATTTGGGATGTTAAACCAAGTTATAAACTGAGTTTTCAAGCAAGCCCTTAATCTGTGTCTATAAATAACAATTTTAGCCCTTGTGACTCATAAACTAGTTTTAATCAATATTTTCAAGGTAAATATTTTACCTACTGATATGTTATATTAAATAACATATATAAGATATTTTAATCTGAACTTAACATCAGTTTTGGTGAAAATCACATAAAAGGACACCATTTTACGACATAAGCGCCATTTAGGTACATAGTATGATTTTAAACCACATTAATGGACCAAGACTTGTTACCTGCTGATTTTAAAACTTATTTTAAACATATTTACAGTACGTACATGTTATAAACTCATAATCCGAAATAATTTATAAACTATTTGTAAAATAACCAAAATGCCCCTTCGGTGCATAGTTTGGTCGTAAAAGGTAAAATACACATATACTTGATATCCTACTGATATTATATCATGAATAAAGTATTTTTCCAGAATACTTATAATCATAACATTAAATTATATTCAAGTTCCTTTTATATGATATGGAATTACCAAAACGCCCTTATGAGGCATAGTTTCGTTTTAAAACCTTAACGGGCATACAAGTTGATATCCTAATGATATATTAACTTATTTAAAATATAATGGCATATGGAACTTGTCCATGACTTATCCGGTTACCCATTATCGCTTATAAGCGTACGGTTGATTATACGTAACTAGTTTACGGAATTTAACCGGAACGGGTTTAACCTTGTCATTTTAGTTTCAAAATCCATAATAATTATAGTTTACCCATATTATACAAGTCAAGTACTTGTCGGATTTAAACTACATTCTATCTGATAATCGTTTAATCAAGCGTTATACGTAATGATCATGTACACTATTCGGTTTATAAGACCGTTAGTATTTAATTGGCTAGCTTATGCCATAATCCAGACTAGAGCCTTGCCGGTAAATGCTATCTGCACTTGGTACTTTTGTATATGGCTGAGTTATTTAAAAATAAAAGAAGAAGACTAGCTCAGGTAAATACTCTCGACTTATTTTCCCTATACGGGCTTGGGATACGGTAAATTATTACCGCTTGGTCCAAAATGGGGTAAATCGAATGCCTGCTTGTGGCTAGTAAACCCGCATATTTCGTTTTAATCAGTTTTGTTTGATAACTTAAACAGCAGGGGTTAAATTACCGTGTCCTGGATATCCTCGGCTCAATACAATAGTTATTGGCCACGACTTTAGCACGGGGTGTAGGCATACAACCTTTGATGCTCATATGCAATATGCCAAGACGTTGGGGATGACTCCTTCATGAGTATGAGTGGTGTGTATTTAATCATGTCTCGGTTTCTGTCCCGGGCCCTGTATGTATTGACAAACATGTGAATCTGATACAAGGTTGCAAGGTCAACTTTCCCAAATTAATAAAAGATTTTGTGCGTTTTGCACTTAAAAATCATTTTAAAGTTTTCAAAATGAGTCAGTTGGGTGTATTTACCAGCGAAAACTGACGTATCATCCAAAGACTAAACTGCAGGTACAATACAAAATAGGCCGGAAGCTGCTCGGTAGTGAATAAGAGGATCTTGCAAATCCTTAGATCTGCCATAAAGTCTGTTTTATATTCTTTCTTGTACATTTTTATGATCCGCATGTGGATCTTCTATTACGAGCCTGTATGTTTTTTATATTTCGAGCATTCGGTTTGCAATAATGATTTAATCCAAGACTTCCGCTGTGCTATGTTTAATTGACAATGATGTTATCAACTTACGTCTACGATACTCTCCACCCGGGCCCACCAGTGTATGAAATTTCAGGTTGGAAATCCGGGGTTGACATTTGTGTATGTGTTTGGGGACCATCATTTGTTCATATGATTTTATTTGGATTAGGATGATTATGTTGCTAGATATACGCCAGATTAGATTATTACAGAAGAGAATAAAGGCAATAAATCTAAATTGTTTTTTTTTATATTAAGTGATATATATTTTTAAATGTAGTTTCTGACATACATGACATGTAGATTATGTGTATAAAAATGTCAAACTAATTTGTTTTTATGCTTTTTAATAAGCTATACATGTGTGGGTTTATTGCTTTTTAATAAACTAAAAACAAATAAATTCATTCATATTATTTTTATAATAAACGGACCCTCCATGCAAAAAAAAAAATTATATGTAAAATGACCGATTATCCCCCTTTGCCCCCCTAAAATACTTTTTGAGTACGTGTGTGTTGGGGGCATGTTGTCAATAGGATTGTAACAGTCGATGTAGCGCGCTATATAGCGTCGTTGTAGCCAGTGTTGTAGTAATCGCTAGTCGGGCGACGGGTGAGGACTAACGATTAATCGGGATTAGTCAGAATTAATGGGGATTAATCGGATTAATTTGATTAATCGGCGACTAATCAGGGATGAATCGCACCTAGTCGGGATTTTTACAATCATGGTTGTAGCGATGGATAGTGAGAATAGCGCCACCTTGATTTTTTATTTTTTTTTATTTAGATAGCAATTAAATATAGCTATAAAATAGCTAGATTTTAGGTTTTTGTTAAATACACATGTAACAACATACATACCATAGTATTATGATAAAAAATACATATAAAAAAATTTAAAATTCTTTTTCTAGTGTATCGCAGTTTATAAAATAGCCGCCCGCTATTTATCGCTATGTAGCATATACCTTATAGTATTCTGATAGAATATACATATAAAAAAAATAAAATTCTTTTTCTAGTGTATCGCAATTTATAAAATAGCCGCCCGTTATTTATCGCTATGTAGCATATGTTGGATTTTTGAACGTGTGTGAACGAAGTCTAAAACATTGTCCCACATAGGTGTGGGAATAAAATAGATGTTAGTGTATAAGGTAATGTTTAACCTAACTAACATAGCTATATGCCATGTTTTACCAAAACCCCTACGCGGGCGCGCAGGGGGGTGCAAATCTTGAGCAGAATTTAGTTGAACTTGTGTACGCCCGCATGTCCTCGGACACGAATGCCGTTCCGAAAACCCGGGCACACGCGGGGCGGTTTTTGCACCCGTAACCGATTCTGTTGATTGAGTTTTTGAAAAACGATTTGATATTGATGATCATTATGTCAAGAACTGAAACTTATTTGTTCTAATGATCATTTAAGTCAGTCTTTTTGAATTTCGAAACAGCTTTGAAGGTCATTAATATCAGTCTAGAAACTGATAACTAATAACCATTATGAGGTTATTAAAACGCTGCAATGATGACCCAAAATCGGTTATGGTTTTACCTGTATAAATACAGACCAAGGCTGTTCAGTTTAGACACACAGAACACACAGTTCTCTTCTTCCTATCTAGTTCTCTCTCTGCAATATCTCCGATTCGTTTTTCAGGCAAGTGTTCAAGTCCGGCAGTGCGCTGTTGCTGCTTCAGACCGGCGTACCCTGGGAACAGACGACGAATCTGTTTAAGGGATTGTGTCAAACACAAGCCCGGTTCACTGTTCTTGTTTCTGTTTCAATATTTCTTTTACATTTTTAGCAGATTTACTAACAGCATATACCTTATTGCTATCTGTCGCTATTCGCCATTAACAACTATGTGTGTGTGTGGTGGGGGGGGGGGGGGGCTTTAGAGAAATAATAAACATTACAATTATTCCAATTTAGAAAAAAAAATTAGAATTGAAGAAATAAATGGTTTATATTGTTCTGAGTGTTCTCACAAGTTTATGTGTTACTGGGTTAGGCTGCACAATATGTGGATAAAAATACAACAAACTGTGAGATATGCTACACCCTTGGTTAATGCAACATACTATGATCACAAAAATCTGACCATAGTATTAAATATCTAGCCAATAAATAAATAAACAATGTACTGCATTTGTCATTACTGATAAGTGCCAAAAAGTCCTAAGGTTGTATGGTTCATTTTGAATTTGGTAGCTTGTTGGTATGTTGTGAACCATTATTTGGTTGCTACTGTTTAGTCATATTCACTCTGTACTTTGCATATGCTGTCCCTTTGGAAGCCTTTTTCTTTTCTTTTTAGTGTCTAGCAATTATTGGTGTGAATAGAATAAAACAAAACAGTTGAAAAAAGAGGTACTTCAGTCACCATTTTATCATGAAGTTATACTTTGTAAAGGTGTCATTTTGATACAGGGCTGGATAAAGGTAGCTGGCGGGAAACTTTTGAGAATATTATTAGAGTAAAATGTCATTTACGTCTTAAGGTTTGGCTAGTTTTGTGACTTTCGTGAATACATTTTTTTTTTGTCGTATCTGGATCAAAAAGTTTAAAATCTTGACAATTTCATCCGGCTCATTAACTCCTTCATTTTCTGCGTTAAGTCAAGGGTTTTTCCGTCTTTTTTGTTAACTTAAAGGGCAGTTCGGTCTTTTCATTTATGTAAAAAGACCCATACCCCTTAATTACCCTTTAAGTCAACAAAAAAGACGCAAATACCCCTGACTTTACGGAGAAAAATGGATGGAGTTAACGAGCTGGATGAAAATGGCAAGTTCGGTCTTTTTCACTTTATGTAAAACGACCCAATACCCCTTAACTGCCCTTTAAGTTAAAAAAAAAGACGCAAATACCCCTGACTTTACGGAGAAAAATGGATGGAGTTAACGAGCGGATGAAAATGGCAAGATATGCGAAATAACAAACCTTGCCAATTTCATCCGGCTCGTTAACTCCATCCATTTTTCTCCGTAAAGTCAGGGGTATTTGCGTCTTTTTTGTTAACTTAAAAGGGCAATTAAGGGGGATTGGGTCTTTTTACATAAAATGAAAAAGACGGAACTGCCCAACCTTTGGACAAAATTCGGGCAAACTAGGAACGAAAACGACATTTTACTCTATTTATTAACTGTACTTTACATATAAGGGTATTCATTTCAGTTATTGTGTTATTGTATTCCATTTGCTGCTTCTTTGTTGTTTGATCAAAGTTCAAGCATTTTGTGTTTAATTAATTGGTGTTTGCTGCTTCGATTCCGATCGAACTTTATCTTGTTTTTCAGCTAGATTTATAACAAACAATCTGAGCTAATAATATTTTAGAAAAATGGAGTGGAGTACAAAATTTGAGTGGGATAACCTTGATATCGATGGGTCGCGTTTTAACTTATCGGACGTTATTGGCGACAGTGGCGGTTCTGTGTACAATTCGTCGACAAAAGCTCGATATCAGCCTCAACCGAATCATCATCATTCAAAGATGGTATCAAAAGATCCATTTTTTCTAATTCATATAACAAAACAAAGAGGGTTCAGTTTGCTCTAGTGAACCGTTTATCGGGTTGAAACTTGGTAAACGAACGTACTTTGAGAACGGTTATGCGAAAAACAACAAAGTATCTACGGGTTCGGGTGTTCCTGTGTCGTCTGTTGTATCTAAGAAAGTCAAATCTTCGGGTCAAAGTACGCCTGTTGCCAGGTGTCAAGTTGAAGGATGCAGCCTTGATCTTTCGTCTGCGAAAGAGTATTATCGAAAACATAAAGTCTGCGAAAGTCATTCTAAGTCGCCGAAAGTTATCGTTGCGGGTCTCGAACGACGTTTTTGCCAACAATGTAGCAGGTTAGCTTATGAAGTTTACTCTTAGTCTAATGCGAAATTTACGGGTTTGGGTTTAGTCTAAACGGGTTCGGGTCAGTTTCAGGTTGAACCCGTGAACCCGTTTAGCTAAATGGGTCGGGTTGACACGTTTAACCCATTTATTTTATATTATATTATCTTTTTTATAATCTGTTTTATGTCATAAACTTACAAAGAGAAATTAACATAAGATTTTGTAATTTAAATGTAATTGTATTATATAGATTTGTGTTTTTTGTTGTAAATTTTAATTATAATACATCAATTTGTGGGAAAAAAGTAAAAAAGATTAAAAAAATTGGGTCAAACAATTCGTGTTCGGGTTGACCGCAAATATATGGGTCTGTGTTCGGGTTGGTTGAGCCTACCAACCCGCAAACACAACCTGTTTAGCACCCCTAAAAAATACAGAGCAATTTGCACAGTAAGTCCTTTGACTTTTCCAGACAGAAAACTAGAAAAGTGTTCCGGTCAACCCGTTTTGACCCATTTGACATGTAGTTACCTTTAAGACCATTAAAGATTAAAAAACAACTCAAATCGACTCATGCGTAAGTAAATGGAAGGAGATTGCCACCTTTGAAGATACCGTTCTATAATTTCTTTTTATTTTACAGGTTTCAGAGTATGTCAGATTTCGATGAGAATAAACGAAGCTGCCGAAGAAGACTCTCTGACCATAATGCCCGTCGTCGGAAACCTCAATACGAGCCGACGCGTTATAACGCAACAGACCCTTATTCGTCATTTTACGCTACTGAATCGATGGATGCGATGACTCACTCTAGTGGGGTCCAGCTGTCGGATGCTCTAAACACGTCAGCGTTTGCTTGTGATAGATTAGTGCCATCCGAAGGTACCCGAGCTGAGATTTTCAATCAGGGTAAGTTAAAAAGTATCTAACAAAATCACTTCAGATTTCACTGTAGCATACGGTTAGTGACTTTTTTAAAACTCTGTGATACCAGTTGAATAGGCATCAACTTGTACAGTTGTATTAAAAGGTCATTTGATTGCCAAAATCGCTAAAAGTGCAAGTTGCTTTATATATTACGCCTATCTAAAGATAGTTATATAAACCAAAAAAACTGTAAAATTTATATCGTTAAAAGTAGTTAATTAAAAATAACTAAAATTACCCTATTCTAGACTCCTAAATTAATTTTTTAGGGAATAGAACAATAGGCATTTACTTATTTATTCAAAATCAATTTTTTGATTTTTTAAGATGTTTAATGCTATAAATTCAGTTTCAAAAACAAAATTATTACAAAAATGAAGTATATCTTTGTATAAAAATGAATTAGAAAGTTGTATGCATTCACCTGTTGTCCTGTTTGACCTGACCATTCCCCTTTTATATTAGTTTTTTGTTTGATCTGTTTGAGATAAACACGACCCGACCCTACCGACTCAACACACTCCAACTTAATATTAATATCAACCTAAAGAGTAAAATGCTTTTTTCATCCCTGAAATTTGGCCAGTTTGCGACTTTCGTCCAAAGGTTTGTTTTTTCGCATCTGGATCCAAAAGGTTTGAAATTTTGCAATTTTCATTCGGCTCGTTAACTCCATCCATTTTCTCCGTTAAATCAAGGGTATTTTCGTCTTTTTTGTTAACCTAAAGGGCAATTCGGTCTTTTTCACTTTATTTACAAGTATTCAAAATACCTTAACGGAGAAAAAAAAGACAAAAATACCCCTGACTTAATGGAGAAAAGTGGATGGAGTTAATGAGCCAGATGGAAATGGCAAGATTTCAGACTTTTTGGATTTAAATGCGAAATAACAAACCTTTGGACGAAAATCGCAAAACTGACCAAACCTCAAGGACGAAAAATTACTCTTAAATTGACTAAACTTGGCAAAAACATAATAACTAATGCCATGTCATCATTCTAGAACAGTCCACATCATCATAAACAAATGTCACTATTTTTTCTTTATGTAGATGCAGTCGATATCCGACGTGCTCTCTCTCTTCTGTCAAACAATACATGGGGTTCATGCGAGCTCGACCATCCCATACATTCAACTGGTCCCACGACGGCTCAAGACGGGTTGCATATGGTTCATCGCGGTTCACATCTTAGTTCCCAAGATTACTGGCAGGCTAACCAACAGCCAAACGATCCCCACATCCAGATGACGAAATCACCATATGAAAACTCGTTTCAGTTCCAACACAACGGATGATCATGTATTTGAAGCCCTGCTTTACAGTTTTTAGATTATGTTTTAGACTTTAAACAGGAAGTATTTATGTAAAGAGTAAAGACATAGTGTTTTTTAGGCCCTGGAGACTAAAGTAAATCCGGTTGGTTTCAAACTTAACGCCTGCGAATTGAGCCCGTAATTGTGTGATTATTCAACTTATCTGAAACTGTGATTGCACTCAGTATGCCTTAAGCCGTTTGATACGTAGATTTAAATTTTGTATATAGGGTTGTGTTAAGTATTAAACCCGTGCATAATGGTACGTTACCAAAAGTTTGCTTGAGCGTATAAGCCGACCATACGGTGTTGGTTATGTGCTAGTTTTGAAAGGGTTTTGTCACAAACCATACCAAGAGTAAGTCTCGTTTAGAGCTCTGTTTCTAAAGCTCGAGATGGGGTTGTGAGTAATTTTTTAAGTTTGAGCCTGGCTCGGGATCGGTTCGTTTATTATTTATTAGTTAATTAAATATTCAAAAAAATTTCTATCACATTTATACTTATAAATATATGTTATGTGTTTATATATTTGTTGGTTTAGATAGAAATTGTTATAACTGTATAAATAACAAGCTCGTTTAGACTTACGAGCCTAATAAATTAGCTGGTGACATTATTGTATTATAGTAATTGGCATAATGGCATTAAGATTGCCCAGGTTAGCCTAGGATCCTACTATAAATTAGGTAATTGAGATAAACAAAAAGCGGTCGCAAAATTAGCGATTGATATGCGACCAAAAGCAAAACAGCCGCAAAATTAACTTGTCGGAAAACCAAAAGGGTCCAACCGTCTCTTTGTCATTACAAACCACCGGGTCACCACCCTCCATCATTCATCCGCTCTCTACCATCGTTATCGCTGACAGATTAGTGATTTGAGGTCTCACACTCTCACTAGATGCAATAAGAACGATATCTTGTTATATTCAATTTATTTATTTATGCTTACTTTTTTTAATAGAGGGTAGTTTAGTCATTTTATACAAGCTTAACTTGAAAATTGAACGACGTTAGCTATTAAGGGCCATCTGTGTTACAAAAATCGTACCATGAGAACCATACGCCACCCTTGATGACATTTATGAAATTAGTACGAATCACAAGGACCGTGTAATTAACTCTTGAGAAAATACCGGAAAAAAAATTATGAAATGTACAATTTAAAAAATAATATATCTTAAAGGGTGTAAAAATAAAAAAAATAGCAAAACAACAAATTTATGAAACTAAGTATTATCAAACCAACAAGATAACATAGCAAAACAAACATGTCTCAAACAAAGCATAAATAAACACCAAGCAAGTGTAAACTCATGACAACAAACCAAAGTCTAGAGAGAATTAAATCATCTTTATGACCCAACTTTCTAACTGATATCTAGACATAGAACATGTTATTTGAAGACACTACTAACAAGAATGTCAAAGGAATCCAAGCAGACCGTAGAATCCCTGGTGCATTTGTACTTGAGTGCGTGTGATCCCAACGGAGAAGTAGTTGTCGTCGTAGATGATGGTGTTCCACTAGATGTTGGAGGAACGATCGTAGCGTTGTTGGTGAATATGGAAGCATCAGGTGAATCTGAGGGTAACTTCAACAGCTCTAATATTATAGACATGTGATGAGTTACTTGTTGTGACCGGTTAATCAATCATAGACAAAACAAAAAAAACAAACATTAAAGCACTCAACCCGGCCCAGATTTATTGGGTTTCCTCCTGAATTTGTGTATAGACATTATTGCCTGGTGGAGATGAATATCATCGGGTGGTTCTGCACTCTGCAGGTGGCATGATGATACTCCAGTAATCCGTCAGTGATTCAAATTTGCCGTTAAAAAAATATAATATATTGAAAAGACTAACGATATAAATGATCCATGCAAAGAATATTTGTATGATTCCACCACATTAGTCGCAGTGGCGGATCCAGAAAATCTTCGTAAGGGTAACGTTTTATAGAAAGGGGTAACGAAATTTAAAAAATGTCAATTTTTTTTTTAAATTTACACTACCGTCGGAGCGCCAAAGGGTAGCGGATGCTACCCCTACTAATAAGGTAGGTCCGCCCCTGATTGGTCGTATGTAACAAGACATTAGATTAGGATAAAAAGGTTGCAAAGAGCCAAAGAATGTCGACATGATCCCACCAAATGTCATTTTCTTCTTATGATGCATAACTACTACACTATTCTTGACAACATTGTTTTTTATTCCTCAAAATTATGAAGGTGATTAAGATATATGTATGCGTATATCGTATTAATTTTAACATATAAAAACGCCTTTAGGAATTCAAACTTGACTCGTTTTTAGTTGGTATTTTTTTTTCAATTCAACTCATGCTCGGGTCTGAGTATGAGTAGTCTCTCTGTATCTCAAACAATACAAAAAATGTTTGTCTTCATCTCACTTCCTTCAGATCCTACCAATAGCTCTGCTACGAGTAGGATTTGACTGGATAACGTCTATTTCTTTGTTCGTTAAGTACGTAAAAAGGGAAACTAAATTACTTGGGCAATCACTGATGCTTGCGTTAACGATCCTACAAGCCGACGACAACTGAAGCAGTCGACTCTCTTGAATGTTCATCTTCTTCAACATCGGATTCGTGCCATTATGAATCTGTTGAATAATAAAACACAAACACGCCGGATTACTATCTTTCATCTCCTTCACCGAATCGCAACACTTCTTCTGTGGTGTCGCTTCTTTCCCGCAAAATCCACACATGTCATCACCGCGGTCACTATCGTCGAGCATTGTTGCGCTAACGACTCTTCTGCCGCCCCTACGCCACCGCATGCCACCATCACACCACCGTCACCGCCACCAACACACACCCATTGGTCCACATTGTAGTGTTTGGTTTTTTTGTGTAATGGGTCAACTAGGGTTTGTTGATTTTAAGTGTAAAAATAGCTAAGTGGTTAATGTTGGTTGTTGCATGAAGTAATGGTTGTGCCAGCAGGTTGGCGTATGTTTATTTATTTGTATTTACTGTGTAGAACATGTCTACTTAGTGTTTGAGGAACTAGGGTTGTTTTGTCCTGTTTTTTTCTCTTACATTTATTATTATTATCAAATAATTAGAAATTTATTATTATTATCAAACAATTAGAAAGTGTTGATTACATTAGAAGAACATGTATATAACATAAAACTAATAATGTAGTTTCAATCATGTGTATCTGGTAAGCCAACAACCACATCAAAGAAGGAAGTAGACGATTTTCGTTTGATTGGTTGAGTTCCCGTTTAGGATGTACATTTTTTATGGGGTTTATATGTTTAGAAGAACATGTTTTTGAGGGACAGAGATGGGACAAATTTTGAGAGTAATGATGTTATTATGATTGTCTAAAATTAAAAACACATTTTCTCTCTTCTTTCGATTAAATAATATTTTTTTATACTTTTATCATTACATTTTCTCTCTCCTCCAACACAACCACTTTAAAAAAATTTTAAAAAATTATAGAGGTGAACAATTTCTCCTCCGAATTTATTGATGAAGAGTAACTTTTTCTTTTTTTTTCTCTCTTCTCCACTCACAACAATTTACAACCGCTCTCTCAAATATTGAGGTTACATTCATATAAATATAGAGGATCTATTGTGAATGCTCTCAGTAAATTTGGAGGAGATATTGTTCACCTTATAATTTTTTAATATTTTTGAAAGTGGTTGTGAGTAAAGAGAGAAAAAGTAATGATAATAGTATAAAATATTATTTAATTAAAAATAAAGAGAAAATGTAATGTTTTTGGTGTAATATAAAGATAGAGTAAGAGATTTGATTGTGAATACTCTTATAGAGATGGAGTAAGATGTTTTATTGTGAATGCTATAACTTTAATCTCTCGTATATACAACCACAAGAAACCCCTTAATTAGTTAATAAGGGTAATATAGTTCATTAACAATTACCAATTAATATATAATAAGATATAATTCAATATTTTAATCTATATTATTATATTAATGATATAATGACCATATAATTAATATATTTTATCTAACAGAAAGTCGTGCAACACAACATTGAGTACTTTTTTCCTTACAAAAATGTTGTTTTGTGAGAACATTTTTAAATGAAGGTGTGGTTCTCTACATCTCCTTAAGTCGTGGTTGCTAAATATGTTTTCAGTGAAGTTACAGTTGTCAAGTGCAACTTCACTACATTCGGATACTAGAATTTGTGGTTTATGAAGTCGTACTAATCAAGTGCGGCTCTGCTATAAATTAATAACTTAGAGGCCGTTTGACAATTTTTGAATGGTTAAGTGTTGAATCAGTAAGAGGTCTGAACCATTAAGTACTGAATTAGTAAGAGGTCTGAATTATTAAGAACCAATATAATGTTTAACCGTTCAAAGGAAAATGTCTAACCAATTCAGATTAGAGGTCTTAACCATTCAGACCCAGTACAATGCTTAACCTTTCAGAGGTAAATGTCTAAATCATTCAGACATCTGCTCATGAAACAAACAGTCTGAACCATTAAGTGTTAAACCAATATGAGGTCTAAATCATTAAGAAGTAAACAAAGAGTCCCTTAGAGGAAAAAACACAATAAACTAAAAAAAATAAAATAAATAAAAAAACACACACATAAGTTCTACAACACTATGCCACTATGGTACTTAACATAAAATAACAAAGAATTTAATGCATGAAAATTTAGGTGGACGTAAAAATTTAGTCTTGTATTTAATAACATATAAATCTAATTGTCGTATAAATATGCATAATTCGTTTAAGTCTATTAGGTTTATGTATGGTTATAGTTTTTAAAGTTGTAGACTAAATATATTTTGCTTCTTAATATTTATTTAAGTATACTTCACAAACTTTATGTGGAATAACCAGTGCCGGAGCTTGACCAAAAGTTTCGTGGAGGGCTGGGGGCGAAAAGTCATGGGACCCAAAAAAAATTTCTATCGCTATGTTTCGGCTTATATGTGCGGGTCAGCTATTTGATTCGGGTCCGGTCAAACAATAATAACTCCAAACAAAACTAAATAATCTTCATTCAGTCAAAAAACCCGTTCTTACACATAAAAAAATTAAATTTGAACCCTCAAGTTTCATTTATATAAAAACTAGTTTCAAATTTTATTAAACTCACTTCAAGTTTAAAAACAATTATAAAAAATTACTAATAGACTCATTCTTCACGTTTTTTTAACTCAATACCAAAATATGTTTGATTTTTATGGACAATAAACTTGGTATGGGCAGTAAATTTTTAAGCAAAATAATTGGCGGGGCAGACCTATATAATTTTAAAATTTTTAAACAAAAAAATTAAAAAATTACACTACTAACCCAGAACATTGACGGCGCGGGGCAGATAATAAAAGGCGTGGTTTAATATAAAATAGTTTGCATGTTATTCTACATATTTATTGCTCTTGTACTTGTACTAACTTGATGAACCGAAAGTTACTTTTATTGAAATGTTATTCGCTCTTTTGGGCCTTAAATTTTGCCTCTAAATGTTACTAGGGCCAACTTATTGGTTCATTGATCAGATTATCCCCAATCTACCATCTACCCAAATCAACTTTTTATTTCAAAATTCAGATTTTTTGGTATATGTATTATATTGATAATTTACCAAAATAAGGGACGCCTGTAGTATAATAATAAAAGTTTGTATTTGAAGAAACCCTGGATCAACTAGACCGGAGTCAGAGTAGATCTATGGAATGGGCTCTGCATAAAAGGGTTAACCGTCCGTTTGGTTTCACGATGGATGATGAATAGAACAATATTCCGGCTGATCCCGCAAAACAGAACACCGTTAGCTCGCCACGGGGAGAAGGGGGGTTCTCTCCGTGACACCCTCCGCCGTGAGAATAAGTACAGGTAGTCGGAAGTAAGTATTGTAAGCGGGAGAGTAGTTGAGTGTGAAACCTTTCCTTGAACTCCAAGTTACTTATTTATAGCCGGTGTTTGGCGCCAAAAAAGAGAGATTGTTAACGTTAACGGAATCTTTTGTTATTCCGTTAACGTTTCATCTGCGGTTAGGGAGGCGTCACGTGTCAACATGAGATCACTACATCGTATAAATGTGAGCATGCCATCACCGTGATCTTACTCAGCCGTCCAGATGCTGCCATGTGGCAATTGGTTATAACCGAAAAGATGCTTGCACGATTGGGTGTTAATGGCTTCTAGAAGGTTTCACAGCTGTTACCCATCTATTATTCGCCACGTGTACATTCTGTTATAACAGAAAAGATTCCCTTTGCTTTTGCACCAAGGATTTTGCTAAGGGAAAGTTTCTCAGGATTTACTGTTTCCTTGCGCGGGAAGCGCAAGTTAGTTAACTGATCTTCATTCTTCTCCTTGCTGCTTAGCGCAATGTTTGGTGGACGCTTGCTTTGATATAAATATCTGCGCAAGGTTTGTGCATGGAGCATTATTAAACAAGAATGTTCAAGGTTAACTTTGAAGCCCGCGCAAGGTAGTTAAATGAAGCATTACCAGACAAGAATGTTCAAGATTAACTTTGAACCTTGCGCGGGTAGTTAAATGAAGTATTATCAGACAAGAATGTTCAAGATTAACTTTGAACCTTGCGCGAGCCCGCGCAAGGTAGTTAAATGAAGCATTATTAGACAAGAATGTTCAAGATTAACTTTGAACCTTGTGCGAGCCCGCGCAAGGTAGTTAAATGAAGCATTTATCCAAAGAGAGTGTTCAAGTGTTAACTTTGAACCTTGCGCGAGCCCGCGCAAGGTAGTTAAATGAAGCTATCCTCTCTTGGATACTTGGCGTAAAGTTATAATAAATCTTATTTTGGCAAAGAAGTCTGCGTGTAGTTTCCTTAGAAGTTATTAATGGGTATGGTTTCCTTGATTGGCGCAAGGTTTTTGGGACCATACCCCTTCAGTATTTATGCATATAAATTTTATTTTATTTAATATAAAACTTAAATACTTAAATTCTCTCTATATATTTTTTATTAAAAAATCTTTCTTTCAGTTGGTAATATATATGATAATTTGGGATCCATTTTATGGGGTGGGCCTTTTCTTCTTAACCAATGTTAAGTTAGATGAGTTAAAGCCTAAAGGTTCTATGATGTGCTCTTGTAGTTAAGAATAAGTGACTGTTGAGTCAACTTTGGGCTAATATTAGGCTCTAAAAAAATATAATAAGTTGGCATGAAGCAATAAAATTTTTAAGATTAGAGATGTTTTATAGATTTTAATGACAAGGAAAACTCAACTTTGTGACGGAAGGTGACGATGGTGCGCGATGGCTGACACCATTGGCGGGTGGTTGTGAACAAGACTACATTAGAGCGGTGGTCCGGTGGAAGAAGTCGAAGATGAGCGAGGAATAGGGAATGAGAGGCTATTTGCCTTTTAGTTGAATCTGTTTTTATTGTAACATTCTCAGAACTTTTGATGAGGCGAAGTCTTTTAATATCTGGGTTTAAGAGAGATATATTAATTTTAAATTTAACCATTAAAAAGAAAAAACTACTTGGGGTTATAGGCCATAAATAAGACATGTATACATAGAATTATTATCAAATAAATTATTCTGCATGGAATAGACATGTTACAAATATCTATAAAAGATTCTTTTATTTGTTCTCTCCTTATTTTCAAATCGTTGAAAGAATATCCACATTAAAAAAAATCCATACAATGGTTTTTTTATTTATTATAAGGCAGTGTTCTCTCATTTTTTTTATTTGTTATGCATGATAAATTCGTTTATACTTTATATGATTTTAGAAGTCTTTTTTTATAATAAATCATCCGCTATACACATATAGGAATAGATATAGCTGACTTAATATCTTGTAATACATAACTTTACACATGATTTATATTATAATGGTTTCAAGTTTTTGTAAAATAGTATACTCCTTACTTTATATAAGAAAGTTAAAAATAACAAATTACTAACCATGTCTTGTGAGATGCTAATCTCGTGCTTTCGCGTTAGATAAAGTCATTAGTATTGGATATGAATGTTTAAGAACCGTTGAAATCGATTGAACCATCACATCCACAACAAGTCGCTCGATTTGGCTGATTTGATATTCAAACAGTTTGCTTCACATTTCGTTTTTTGACGGTTTTCCTGTTTAACGTTCAATCTCTCGTTTGAAACCGGGAACTGACCATTTAACTACCACATTATTGATATGATTTTTTTTCACGAATATGTAGTTATTATGTATTATACTCATAAATCATCTTTATCAACACCACTAGAAACACTGTTAAACCATCAAACCGATCGTCCGCCTGACAAAGGCAGACCTACTTGTAACAAGGGGTAACCCCGTTGCCCCTCGACGCCCTGACATTAGTGTAAATTTTAGAAAAATTTGACGTTTTTCGATTTCGTTACCTTTTTTTTTAAATAGTACCCCTATAAGGATTTTTAGATCCGGCACCGCTGCCTGACCCATCCAACCCAACCATTTTGGTTTATTGTTCCCGAATAAAAGACCGAATTAAACATCCATATATTGTTGGAGATACAAATAAATCATAAACATATCCAAATCGATAAAAAAGAAACACCCTAAATGCATATTGACCCAAAATGACGTAGCCGAAATACCAACTTGAAAATTCTTTCTTTATTAACTATATAACCTACTTAAAGGTTCATTTATAAATTATTGGACACTTTCTTGACAAGATTTACTACATTCATTATTGATTAACTTGCTAAATGTAAAAATAATACAAGCTATGAGACCACTCTTCCTGTACAATCCTTGCTCTTTGACTCGATCTTCGTCCACATATCTTCCACGATGGTAATGTTGATCTGATTAATCTGCGGTCACCATATACATAACCAACACATTAGTAATGGTGACATCTTACATTATTAAATGAATATATAATTAATCAATAACCACATAGCGTTCTGACTATGTTTAATACTCCACAATTATATTCTTCTAAACTTGTTCTTTACTCCGGACTTCGCACCCTTATAAGTCCAACACTTACATACCTGCATTCCTGTTTCATTCTCAATAACAATACAGTTAGTAAGACATAATATCAACGTATTGCTGACCTCCAACTTCGTGTAAGCACGTACCACTAATCAACATTCAATAAGTTACATTTCTGTTTACACTCGCACGCATCAATATACATGCATACACGCTTACATACTTAATCATATTAGGTAATCAGTAATACGATTCAATAAGTTCACATAACTCCCTATTGGTTATTTTCACTTTTCGGGGCTCATTGGGAGTTACGGAACATATTTTAGGGACTATGGAAACTCACAATGCAAATAACCAACAAAAACAGCATATCAAACTTGTGGGAGGCGTCGGCGACGCCCTCTAGAATGTGGCGTCGGGACCAAGTTGCGTAGACAGTGAGTTAGTGCGTCGGAAAATGGGACAACGTCGGCGACGGCTAAGGAGACCGTCGGTGACACCCCTTCTGTGCTGCCGACGCTGTTTTTCCTTAATCAAGCTTACACAACCCTGTTTCCGACTCCCGATCTAACCCAAACTGACTCGTCATGTCCCGTGTCATCCCATACATTCCATGAGCTTCCCGTATCCTTTTAACACTTAACCCATGTCCCTTTAAATCAAATCTATACCTCTAACGTACTTTCTTGATTCTTTTGACCCGTTCGACTATTCTAAGTTATTTACAACATAGTTGCTATTTACGGCCCATCACAACCATATATTCTTTAATTCTGTAATTAATTAAACATTCTTATATAGTTCCCATACCAGAACATCCAAAACCCACACCCGACACATACTTCTACATTTTGACCCGTTTACTTCCATTATGCTTTCCAAACGTATTGACATCTTATAACTTATCACAACAATAATATAATATTAATTGATCCACCCTTATCCGTAATTTCTTACACAACCCCCTGTATTCAATATATTAATATTCATTTACAAGAGAAGAAGTGATTCCGGAAATCACTTACCTTAGTATTCGTATTTGTATCCGTTACCTTGCTTTTCTTTCGACTCGTTAGCCCTTCATGCTTCCATTTATCTTGACATGATCCCATTACACTTGTAGCATCGATAATTGGTTCCAGGTTGTAACCCACAACTCCGACCACCTCCGGCCACCACCGGCCACCGCGAATCGCCGCTAACCGCCACCGCCGGCAACCTCTCTTTCTCTAGTTCTCACTCTCTCTCTTATTTCTCTCTCTAACTTGAGAGAAAAATCTGCCCAAATGAGCCATAAGGGGCTTATATATATTGAACTTTTGGATATTTACATAATCCTCCCCTCATGTTTGCTTTTTACGACAATGCTCCGTCAAGTTATGGCGAGTCACACTATGAGGTGGTCGTATATCCCTGAAACGAGCTCGTCATATTTATCGACATAGATTACTAAAATACCTTCCGTTACAATATGCTGATACTCAGCAAATCATCTTTTTCCCTTATAAATAATTCACAACAAATTATAAAGTAATATTGTATAACTTTATCTAAAATGGTAACCATACTATTGTGCTCTAATATCTCTTTAATTACATAACACGAATTAATCTCATTTTCGCATTTTAGGGTGTTAAAGAAATGCCAATTTCAAATTTCATTACTTATTTTCTCCCACTTTGTCCCAACTCAACCTCACCATACCCCCTCACCTCCTCTTGTTTTGTACTTTCTTGAGGTTTCTAATATTCTTTGATTTATTTAATATAATATTAATATAATATAATAAAAGTTTATAAATCATATGATACGATATTAATAGAACATAACACTAATCACATTAAATTAATATTTTAAGAGTGTGTCATGTAATTTTAATATTATAATATGGATTACCTTTTGGTAAGGAACATATAGAGGTAAAGAAACAAGTGAACCTCAATTATATGCGAGGCAAAAGATGGTCTTTATAGATTTGAGAATGTCGTACAACTCTTGTCAAGATACGTTTACGACATACGGGATCAAAGTAGGTTTGACCCTTCGAACCATATAGGGTGTTCATGTTGTTCTCCCCAATTTTACTGTGATGGTTGCTCAATGGTGATATGAATTTTGCTTTGAAAAGGAGGCCCAATTTGCAAGTTAGGTTGGTGGTGAGATCATTATCCAGAGTTGCCATCAGTGACGGAACTCGTTTTTGCTGATGTGGCATCTGATGTGGCCCTTATGCTGACATGTCAACTGATGTGACATTTTTTGATGACATGGTAGCTGATGTGCCAGCTGACGTGACATTTTTGATGACGTGGCAACTGACATCAGCTAATTGGGTTAGAGTTCAGTTAGTCATGGAGTGTTATCAGCCAATAAGTCGAAAGTGAGAAGTGTTATCGGCCAATTGGTGAAAGTTTGGGTTATATAAATCCAATATTCATTTTTTTTAAATAACCAACTTAGATTACCTATGTTATTATCACAAATAATTTTATTTTTTATAATTAAATAAATACAAACAAATATACATAACATATACGAACACACATGGCAGGCGCTAACACATACGAATACATACAATGTTTTCGATAACGTTCACCTTTAAAATCCATCAACGTCATTTTTTAAGACTTAAATCCATGTCATTTTCTAAGAACATAAACATAAGCTGCCACATACCACAAGAACATATATATGGGGAGACCTTGTTTGCGCGTATATGTGATATTAATTACTTGAAAATCATTTTTTGTTAGACACACAAAGCCTAGAAAACTTCCTACGTTAAATAATTAAGAACACATTGCGTGGGAATGAAAGTCATTCCAAGTCGGGAACATCACCCGTGCATGACGTAGAGGGCGGCGTTATGGGTGGGGCTTGAGGATTTCCAGTGTCGGAGGAGGGGGGGGGGGGGGGGATATGTGGGTGAGGTGAAGGATCTTGATTGTGGGTGTGGTTTCAGTTTGTTTTGATTGCTTGATGTTTATTTTTTTAAATTTTTTTTATTCTCTTCCACTTCAGTTTCCCATCCCGTGTTTTTTCTCCACGCCACCATGGTGAGTGGTTTCCATGTGTCGATCCACGCACTTCTTTCAAGCCCCTCCACACCGTGTGATCTAACCTTATATTAATTATTAATAAGTTTGGTTTGTAATTTTACAACTTTGTCAAAATCCTCTTCTCATTTATTACCTTAATGTTTTTTACATTCAACTTTAGTCCAATTATACTTTTCATCTTCTTACAAATCTGTCGTTTTACATTTCGGTCTAAACTTTACGAGTTAACGCATTGCAATGCTAAGCGCTTGTGTAGTCCGATGTTTTTATGTTATTTAATTATTTAACGGTTTCGTGACGATGCAAAGGTCCTAAGTAAACTTAGTAATTATTTTCTATGTTTTACGTCTCGGTCTAGTTTTTACAAGTTAACACGCTGCAATGCGCGTGATTTAACATTTCTACATCTATATTTTATTAAGTTTAATAGTTCCGTCGCAAAACACGGGTTCTAATTTCTCCCCTTTCCTAAATGCTAGTTTATTTTCAAAATCCAAATTTAGCTATTCATCTATTTTAAAAATTTCCACACCTTTCCCATCAATTAACATCCATATTTGTAGAATTCTTCATCCATTGACCAATACCATGAACGCCGTCATCTTTTACTAACCCCGTCTCCGTCTCTTTCACTACATCCCCAAACTTCGAATCAACCTTCAATCTTCTTTCACATAATAAAAAAAAAACTTCTTTCACATAAATTAAAAAAAACCATGAAAAAGTACAATATTACCCCCATCCTCCCCGAACGTCGACTCTTAAATCTTACTATTCTTAACATGGCTACACTTATACATACATATGTTAAGTCGTTAACACCAACGAACATATGCATTTTTTTAATGACAAACACCCCCGTTTCCGCTAAAATTAAAATCCATCTAAAGCTAATATTGTGATACTTAAACTCACACCATTTTAATTAAAAAATAAACACCTCATACCATAAGCCGGCCTACAACCATCAGCATGTAAGTTAAGTTGTTTTTCACATGTATATGTGTTATTATCATACACATAAGCATGGTTGTAAAATCCCGACTAGTTGTCAATTAATCCCGATTAATCACAATTAGTCCCCATTAATCCCCGATTAATCGTTAGCCCACCCCCCCGCCCGACTAGAGGTGTACAAAAGACCGTTTTAGGACCGAAACACGTTTTTTAAAAACCGGTTTCAACCCAAATGAATCCGAGGGTTTGTAGACGGTTAGTATGCTTGATCTTTGAAACCAGTTAAATACCGAATCTGGTTTTAAAAAACCGGTTTAAACCAGGGTTTTATCTGCACAATCAAGGTTTAAACCAACCTAAACCGGTTGGGACCAGTTATTGTTTTGCGTTTAAAACTTGATTAGTAACCGAAACCGGTTATAAAAAAACAGGTTTTTGTTTTTGATGAAAAAACCAATTTGTACATCTCTACGTCCGACTAGCGATTACTCCAACACAACAAACGAGTGAAGAAAATTACTTACATTGATCTTCAAGATCCATTTTAGCAATTCATTTACTTTCAAAATTTTCGTAACCTCTCCATAAATTAACATCCAAAATTGTAGAATTCTTTAGCCGTTGACCAATAACGTTGACTCCGTTATCTTTCATTGAACCATGTCTTTCTACACCATCCAATCTTGGATCTTCAACCTTCAATCCTCTTTCTCACCATGAAAAATTACCATAATACCCCCATCCTCCCCGAACGAAAACTCTTAATCTTACTCTCCTTAACCGCCGTTATCGCCGGCACCCTTCTTCTCTTAACCTTCACAAACACCACAACTTCCCGTTTCTTCTGCACCGACCCGACAACCCGTTCCACTCCAAACCCGACCCGACCCAACTCAGATCAATCCTCCACTACGCCACTTCTCGGATCGTCCCACAACAATCTTTCTCAGAGATCACGGTTTCTTTCGATGTCTTGCGATCGATTGGGCCGTGTAATTTTCTGGTGTTTGGGTTGGGTCATGATTCGTTGATGTGGGCGTCGTTTAATGTGAATGGGAAAACGGTGTTTTTGGAAGAGGATCCGACGTGGGTTCAGACGGTGTTGAAAGATGCGCCGGAGCTTGATGCGGCGGTTGTTAAGTACCGGACGAAGTTGTCGGAAGCGGATGAGCTTATGCGGACGTACCGGTCGGAACCGGAGTGTGCTCCGGCGAAGTCGTACATCAAGGGGAATGATAAGTGCAGGTTGTTTAAAATGTTATTATTTATTATATTTATATTCTTGATTATATATAATAAATAAATAATATTAATTTTAGGGGCCATAATGAGTTATGCTTATAACGGTTTAGATTCATACGTAATGGTTAGTGCGTTTTAAGGAGCTTTTCTGTCACATCAGCGTAATAACGTGTCTTAAAAAGCGTTTAATGGTCAACCCAATTAATGTGATTTCAATCATTGACTTCCGTTTTGTTTTCTTTCCATTGGGTATTATACCAGAAATTTTTCTTCTCTTTATGCCTCTATAACGTTTAGAAAGACAGTGTTGAGGGCGTTATTAAGCTAATTTACGCCCATATAATACCCTATTACCCATGACCTTAAAATCGAGCTCAACATGATTTACTTAAAAGAGCTTGAGTTCAAGTTTGATGTCGCTTGTTTAGCGTCATTTCCAAAGCTCAAGCTAGAATTATGACATACTTAAATTAAGTTTGAGTGTGACTAGTTTATTATTCATTTAAATGTTTTATTTTTAAGCTAGCCTAGACCTAAACTTAGCTCATTTAACCTAAGAGAACTCGAGTTTGAGGTGTCTTGTTTAGGGAATATTAATTTTTAAAGTCAAGCTTAACAGAGAATAGTTTTTTTAGTTTGAGTTCAGATCGTTTATTATATATTTAATATTTCATTTTCATAATTGTTTTAGTATATGTCTATTATAGTATTTTTATACAACATAACACATATTATTAATTTTGTTTTCATTACAATTTTATACATAATAATATTTTTTATGTAGATATATTTAACTTATAAACTAAAAAACTTACATGAGCGCGTGTTCAATATATAACACGTAAGCTTGAACTTATTTATTAAACTTAAACTCGAGCTTGTTTAAGCTTTAACATGATTCAAGTTCTAAAATAGCTCGAGTCACTCATTTACATAACCGAATTTATTTTATGAATTTTGAAGATTGGCACTTACAAGTCTACCCGATGAAGTGAGTGGGACTGATAATGGTGGACGCGCCGCGGGGTTACTTCGCGGAGGCGCCTGGGCGGATGGCGGCAATATATTCCGCCACCGTGATGGCGAGAAACCGGAAGAAAGCCGGTGTGACGCACGTGTTTTTGCACGATGTGAACCGGAAGGTGGAGAAGGCTTATGCTAATGAGTTTTTGTGTCAAAAGTATTTGAAACATTCTGTCGGTCGCTTATGGCATTTTGAGATACCACCGGCGAGTAATACGATAGTCAACGACGGCGCGTGGTTTTGCTAGATTGAGTACTACGACAGTCAACGACGGCGCGTGGGAGCCGAGTGTTTTTGGCTTTTTTTTTTAATTTGTATTTTATTTATCATTTTTAATGTATTTTTTCCGACATCATTATACCACTTACTATGTCCCTTCATTGGAAAATAAAATACATATACCATTTAATCGTTAAAACAATTCTTTACGCTAACAAAAATTTGAATTTCACATTTGTGAAGGTCTATTCGTCAACGTAGGGGTAGGGGTGTAAACGAGCTGGGTCGAGTCTGGCTAGACTCAGGGTTGGCTTGTTATGTTTTTACGAAGAGTTTACTTATTATAGCTCAAACTCGGCTCGGTTCGAGTCTATTTATTTGATCTCGAGCTCGGCTCGTGAGTAAAACCTAAATCTCGAGTTCGGCTTGAGCTCGCTTCAATATCATTTAAACGAGCCAAAGCTCGGCTAGCCTATGTGGTCATCATTATTTCATTATTATTATATTAAATATAAAAAAACATGGTTGCAAAAGTCGCTAGGCCTTTTCTAGCCGGTCGACCAGGGAGTTGAGATTACTCGCGGAGTACTCAACTATGTTCAATTATATAGAAATTAGTTTTCGGAAATTAAATATATGTCAAATAACATAAATTTACTAATATTCATAACAAAATACGTAAAAAATATAATCATTTCTAATATGATAGGCATAGAAATTATATTTTACTTTTTTTTTAAAGTCAAACCCGAACCGAGTTGACCCCCCAGATCTGATTTTGGCCGAAGTTGACCGCGTTTAATCGATTCCGAGTAATTAAGCGGAGTTGAAGAAAGTCGCGCGACAACCTATCTTGTAGCGATTACTTGACTTTGGAGACCTTGTTTTACAACCATGAAAAAACTAAAATTTTGTTTGGACTCATTTAGGCTTACGAGTTTAAACGAACTTTGTATTTCACACTCGAGCTCAGGCTCGATAAATAAACGAGCTCTATTTCAGGCTCGAGCTCGGGCTCGTTAAGGCTCGACTCGCTCGAGCTTTTAATCGAGCCGATCACCAGTAGCTCTCGAGCCTCTAGGCTTGTTTACTCCTCTAGTCAAACGCCATACAACTAGGTCACGGATAATAGTTCTTATAGTTAAAAGAAACTTGTTACCGTAACACCTACCGCAAATCTCATATCGACCATGAACATGACGATCGAGGTTAAGGTTAGACTTGTTTCTTATGTTAAGTTTCAAATTGTGTTTTAGGGTGTAGTAACTATTGATGAGAAACAAATCCTGCAGTCAAACATGTTTAGGTAAGATCAATTCGTGTTATTATGTGAGTGATATGAAGTTTTCACTTTTCACTTAGATACTTGAAAAATACTAGTGAGTAAAGCAAATAATATTAAAAGAGGCCATAGGTTGCGGTTACTAAATCAAATTCCCAAAGATACATAAAAGGATATTCTATAATTTTGGATACTTTGAGCTTACATGGGGTAAGGAATATAAATAGAATATTAATTTATGATTTATTTAAAGTTTTTCCTTTTTATTAAAATCAAACATAGATAGTAGTATATTTGATTTCAAGAAGAGGGGGCAATAATATACCACACTTACCAATCGAGTGCTAATTAGCAAAGACAAAATTTTTAAACATCTGGTTTAAAAAGAGAGATTTTAGGTTTAACCGTTCAAATCCTACAAATAAGAGATTAAAAAAAATTTGTCGTTAAAAAAATAATATACTATATTTGACTCTCACAAATAACGGTGATTAAAAGAAGTTTGCCATTAAAAAAACGACAATATACCACATTTGACTTTATTCACTCTTAAATAAAAAATTTAATACAATAATCATTTTCTTAGTAGATGGGCGTGACATGGGGAGAAAGCGATATGCTGCCAGAAGAGTACAACTACCATGTAATTGCATATTAAAAATCATTTACTTGCAATAAAATAATATTTTAAGAATAAATAATAATCATTATGGTTTTAGCTATACGAAAACTAGGGAGAGAATCAAATAGAAATTTTTCGGGTCGTGTCTTGATAAAATGGGAATTAATACAACATTCGTATTCGTATGTCGTTATTACGAGTCAATATATTATACATTCCGATAAAAATATCAAAATCAAGTGATCAAATAATTACTAATCCATGTATTTCATGTGCAAATGATACTGCATTGAAGCGACATGTTAGTGTTAATTTAATTAAAGCAAACTAATAAATTAAATGGAAGTAAAAACAAATGTCCACTAATTAATTTTCCTTTTTTTTCAACATCCACTAATTTTAGTATATATACACATAGAAAATTTTAGTATTAATTTTCCTTTTTTTTTTTTTTTTTCATATGTACTTGTATATAGCTGCAAACACAAAGAGGTTACAGGCAAGAGGATATTTATGAGAAGATATTGAGTTTATATATACATAGTTTCTAAAAGAAATGTATTACAGAAAGAATTTCATCCTATCATCACTCCTCATGGCATTATATACAGCTTGAACCTGTAGAAAAATTGCAGAGTCTTAGCGTACGAAAAAAGGCTCGGTCAAAACTAAGTTTATCCATAGTGGTTGGTTTGGGTTGACCCGAAACATTTTCAGCCTAGCTTTTTGAAATTTCAGTTTCCATTGTCTTTAATGTATATACCACTCATACTAGAGAGATATTTTTAGGGTGTGAAATTCTACTACGACATGAGCCTTACACAAATTTCACTGAATTGGGTTTAGTTAAGCAAGTTCGGTTAGTTTCCGGGAAGGGGAGGGGGGGGGTTGTTGGATTTAGTCCATTTGTTTACTCTAGGAATATTTTTTTATAACGTGTTTATTTAAATTTAAAATTTTAAAAATATGTTAGCATAGTTTAAACATAATTGCTCCATAAAAATAAAATAAAATGTAACCTTAAAATTTCGAAGTATTAATATGCAAAAAGAATAAATATATATTTTTTCCGTCCGTGTTCATGTCAACCTGTGAACACACGTGTCGTGTCCGGGTTCATGTGTTGTTCTTTTCTGGTTTCGTGTCGTGTTCAAGCCGCCCACCCGCGAAAAGGACCCATTTAACAACCCTATATATTATTACAATCATGATCTTATTTTATGGATCATACAATCTAGTAAGATGTATGCTTTATAATCATACTTTCTCTGACTTTTGACCGGTTTGACTTGTTAGAGATAAAACGCCTTAATCAACTTTAGGGTCGAAACTACCATTTCTACCATACACGATTTTTGCCTTCAGTTGACACCTAAATGCCAAAGTTTACACCTTTAGGAGGTTTTTTTTTACTCGAAAGAGATTAAACAGATGGACAGAAAAGAAAATAACCTGTTCCCTAGAAACGACTCGAACAGGTCCAATGTTAACCGAGACATATTTCCCACCTGATGACACTCTCCGCTTCATATGGCCCTGTGGTCAATCATGATCAACCGCACTATGCAAAAGATAACGAGGTTGCGCATACACTGAAATAATTTGGAATGCACGTACCTGTGGGACGGATGCTGAATAACCGACTCCACAGCAACTACCATAGACTGAACAAAATCATCGCCGCCAAGCCCAATTGCTGTAAACCTTCTAGCACTTGGGTAAGTGTTTATCTGTACCAAAAAACCTGTGTTGACTTTTGAGGTCAAATGGATAGATATGGGCTTGTGCATATTGCTAGTTGATAAGTGTGTTGTAGATACTGATTCTTGTTTATTTAATGTTGTTATTTAGTTGTTTTCTTCATATATAAACACATCTAGAATGCCTTTGGATCTTCGAGATGACTCGCCTGACTATAAAAGTCGAGATTTGTCACTTTTATTCGACTACTGGTGGGTAATAAGGTACTGTCGTAACTCATAAGTTAAACTTTAAAAGATTTTAAGACAATGACAGTAACTGGAAATATGTGACGTATTAGTTGATAGTATGTCGTATAGAAAAGTAACGCACAGCGATATATTCGACATATATGCAAATGTTGAACCACCAAACAAAGACATGCATACTGGATCAGTGTAGGCTAATCGAATTTGATGTAGAAAGAGAGCATTTTTTAGCAACAAAGTTTGAGATAAAAGAAGGGATTTAATAAAACCATGCCCTAAAATCTTATTTTCACACCCTCTATACAGGTCGTATAGGGTTATATGGCCCGTATAGAATAGTCTGACATGACAAAGGCTGTGGATGCATCCTATACGACCGTATAGTGCTATAGGGCTCGTATAGATGGAGAAAACATTGGGTCGTATAACATTCTATACAGGTTGTATAACATTATATGGGGTTTGGGTCGTATAGCATCATACGGGTCGTATAACATTCTATACGACCCGTATAATGCTATACGTCTGGTATAGATGGAGACAAAAACATTTTCCTATACGATCCGTATAACTCTATACAAGTTGTATACGGTTATACGGCCCGTAGTAGAATAATTTTACATGGCAAAGGTTGTGGATGCATCCTATACGACCTGTATAATGTTGTAGGGCTCGTATACATGGAGAAAACATTGGGTCGTATAACATTCTATACAGGTTGTATAACATTATATGGGGTTTGGGTCGTATAGCATCATACGGGTCGTTAGTATGACATTCTATACGACCCGCATAATTCTATACGTCTGGTATAGATGGAGACAAAAACATTCTCCTATACGATCCGTATAAACTCTATACAAGTCATATATGGTTATACGCACGTATAGAATAATTTGACATGATAAAGGTTGTGGATGAATCCTATACGACCCGTATAATACTATACGGCTTGTATAGTTGGAGACAAAAACATTCTCCTATACGATCCATATAGGAATTGCAACTACCAATACCTTTTCATTAAGGGTGAGCCACTCACCGGTTGAACCATCAATCACTGTGCTTCCAAACACCATATTTGTGGTCTGTCCGATGTTCCCTTCCAACGATGATTCATTTTTATCATGAAAACGGTTATTCCGGTGATCCGTTTTTCTTCCCGAGCAAAAATGTCTATACCCACATCTAGAATTCAGAATAGGTGTTCGAACAAAGGTCCTGATTCAGCGAGTTTCGCCATGAATCCTTCAGAATCAAAGCTTCGATAACCGCCCTTCGCGCCATTTTCAACCGAATTTAACAGAATTATGAAATCAAAGTTTTTCGAACAGTTTTATGCACATTTTCGCGCCAAAGAATGGAGGAGAGACTTTGCAGGAAGTTTTTTTTTTCTCATTTTTGTAGAGCGAAAAGACAATACTGCCCTTATGTTTTTAGGGGGTGCAGTAAAATAAAACAAAATAAATATTTAATGTTAAAGTGACATTTTTTTCTTTAAAAAGTTAATTTTTTAAATATAAAAGAATATTTTAGTCATTTTACATGTATTTAACTGAAAAATTTACAAACATTCCACGCTGAGAAGCATCCGTGTTACAAATTTTGTAAACTCTTGAGATAAACAAGTAACTTTAAAATATTGACAATTAAAGATGACATCCGGATAAATTCCCAGAAGCATCTGACTACAATACTTTTTTCTTTTTTTTTTTTTGATTTTAGAAAACAAATCATTATGACCCGAACCCTTCTTACCCGTTACACATGCCTGACCCAACCGGACACGTGATTTTTGTAGTGCGAAAAGACAATATTACCCTTACCGTTCAGGGGTAAATTTTGTAAATATGATACAGTTTAAGCCGCAAATTGCCAAATTCCCAAATAAAAACATTTTACTTTCTGAACATAAACCCTAATTTCAGGATCCCCAAATTGACTTCCATTTGATTCAAACATTCAAATGTACAGATCCGATAGCGTAACCGACGATTCAGAGCGAACGGCCTTTCGAAAAACCGAGAAGAAGTATAAGTTATATTATGATTCCAGTTCAAAATCTTCAAAAAAGTAAGATTTTTTTTTCATTAACCTATTAAAACTGCTTTTGTTTACTGTTAAGTGTTAGTTATCGAGTGTTTTTTGTGTAATGATGTGTTGAATTCAAGGAAGAAGCAACCGAGACCTGTAGATTTGTCGGAAGTTATCGATTTTAAGGCTATTTCAGAATCATATGATAGAACCGGTGATCTTTGTGCTGGAGTTTCGAAGGTTGAGTATCAGTTTGATAGGCCTGTTTTCTGCTTGGATGATTGCCCTGGTATGCCAACAGTTTTATTTGATGTTGTGTAGTTGTGGTTAATGTAGGGGTGTAATCGAGCTCGAGCTTGACTAGTTTAATTTACGAGAGCTTGAGCTAATGCATAATCCTTAAGTCTTAGCATAATAATCCTTAACCTATTAATCTTAGCAAATATAAAACATAACATCCATTACAAATGTAAACGGGTCACTAACAGGATTAAAAATTTCTATAAAACCGGAGGGTCGGCCGCCCCTCTTAAAAGCTTCGCCCATGCTCTTTGAGGCTCGCGAATCTACTTGAGCTCGATAAAGTGAAGCTCATGCTTGTTTATTAAACATGCTTATTTTTAGGCTCAAGCTCGTTTAAGCTTGGCTCGATTCGAGCTTTTAGTGAGCTGATCTCGAGTAGTCACGTGCTGCTTGGCTTGTTTATACCCTGGTTGTGACTTGTTTTGAGTTTGATACAATTATACAGAAGTTATAAAGATGAAATTGCTGTATATAGCATACTGATTAGTGATGCATTTGATACATGGAGTATTGGAGTATATGTGCTTATTATCTGGTCTTGAATCTTCGTTGCAGGTTTTTATTTCATCCCTGCAGCATTGAGTATTGAAGAACAATGCAGGTGGATCAAGGAGAGTTTAACGAGTTTCCCTCAACCTCCAAACAGAACAAATCACAATGCTATTTACGGAGCCATACATGATTTGTTCAATGCTTCAAAAAACAGACAAGTGTTAGTTAAAAACGAAACGGCCCCTGCTGAAGATGATTCCGTTAGTGTAGATATCAACTCTCAAAATCATAGGTGGGCTTGTTCGGAAGAACTTGATTCATCAGTTAAAGGAGATAGTTGTAAATCGGTTTCGGCATCTGTCTTGCTAAGGAAGTTAAGATGGAGTACTCTCGGTCTGCAATTTGACTGGTCAAAGGTCAACTTTTGTTACCATTTGGACATTTTTTGGTTCATTAGTGTTAATCAACTGAAGTTTGCTAACATGTGTATGTATTTCTGTAGAGGAGTTATAATGTTTCTCTCCCTCACAATAAGATTCCGGACGCCCTTTGTCAACTGGCTAAGAAAATGGCTGCTCCTGCAATGGCGGTTGGAGAAGAATTTCAACCAGAAGCTGCAATTGTTAATTACTTTGGGGCAGGTACAAACGACCTTTCGTGTTCGTTTGTTAAGAAATATATGTGTCAACGAAAGGTTCATGAACACTAACTGAACGAGATTTTATCTTCACGTTCGTTTGTTAAGGAAATGAACGTGTTCGTTTGTGTTTGTTTGTTAATTTTAGGCAACGAACGAAAACAAACCTTGATGAACACAAATGAACTAAAAGTAATGTTCATGAACACTAATGGAAACAAATGAACACAAACAAGCATTCATGAACATAATATATAATACACTGACTTATTAAATATTTTATTTGTCGGAATTTTGGACTATTTAAATTAAATATGAAAATGAAAAACACTAATGAACTATCGGGTTCCAGTCTCTTGCTGGCCCAGTTTCTATATTAATATATAGAAGTTCCTCCGTTCAAAAAAAAAAACCCAATGAACTATCGAAATAAATGGACAGGTTACCGAATGTTCACAAACACAAATGAACTAACTAAACGAACAAAATTTCTTGTCTGTGTTCGTTTGTTTAATAAACGAACGAACACAAACCAACTTCCTGCCGAACAGTTCACGAACTGTTCACCGAACGCTTGGTTCGTCAGCTCTATATATGATATTGCGACTAAAAATTTCCAGTTTTTAATGCTTGGATTCACAGTTTTTTGCTCTGATAGTTTGCTTATATAGGCATCAAATAATCAGTTTTGGACAAAACTTCCATACATGTTATTTTAACCTGAATTCATAGAATTTTACTCTAATTTCACCGGACTTTTTGTCGTTTTAGTAAAAGAGTGTATATTTTTCAATCATTTTTAGTTCCCTAAATAGTAACACTTGAAGACTAAGCAGTTAATATGGTAAAATATTGGATATCGGTAATTGCGGCTGAATTATATATATATAATATATATATATAACTAAAACTAACACTTCAATAAACTCTCCTACCATTAACAAATTAACCTTTTGCAACATGCAAAACACTAAGGGGCTGTTTGTTTAGCTCTTAGTGGGGCTCTTAATGGTTCAGACCTCTTATTGGTTTAGTACTTAATGGTTCAGAGTGTTTGTTTCGCGAGCAGATGTCTGAATGGTTCAGACATTTGACTCTGAACAGTTAAGCATTATACTGCCTCTTAATGGTTCAGACCTCTTACTAGTTCAGCACTTAATAGTTCAGACCTCTTACTGGTTCAACACTTAACCATTCAGAAGTTCCAAATAACCCCTAACAGGAACTCCTTAACACTTGAAACACTAATAATTAAGACTTAAAACACTAATAGCAGCAATAAGAAGCAAGGTTTGAAAAAAAGGAAACGAGTTTCGAGGCGTTTTCCCTTCGTCTCACGAGGCATAAGTCCGAGGCGGAACTAAAAAATAAATACAAAAATTATATATCTTATAAAAATAATAATACTAACTAAATTCATCATCAAATTCATCAAAATTATCAAAAAACACACATAAAAAGACATAAATTGCTTGGAATTGACACAAAAAGTCAAAAACATAAAAACAAATATAAAAAAACCCCTGAGGCACACCTGAGGCGCAGCCTTTTTAGCGCCTCAGCCCCTCTGAGGCGCACGTGCAATAGAAACCTCCTCAGAATAGTTTTTGGGCGTTTCGCCTCGAGGCGCGCCTTTTATAACCATGATAAGAAGAAAGACGAATGGTAGAATTAAGAAGAAAGGTACTGATATCGGGAAAATCGGTGATATATCGGTCCAATATCAGTCAAATATAGTCATCATCGTCGATAATATCGGTACGGATATTTTGCACCGATATCTCACCTGGGGACCGATAAGATATATTACCGATATTAACTTCATAGCTTGAAGATTTGATCAGCTCAACTTCAAACAGCCTGTTCTGTTACACTGATCATCTGATTATTCAATATCACTTAATCACTTTCAGTATACACTCCATAAATACTATATTAAATTTATCTAGTATCTCAGGTGATATGCTCGGTGGTCACCTTGATGACATGGAGGCAGATTGGAGTAAACCTATTGTAAGCATGAGGTCAGTCTCATGACGTACTGATTCAAAGAATCACTAATTTTGTCATTTAATCTATGTTTGCTTCCGACGCTGACACTTGTTTTTTTTTAATTCTAGTTTGGGATGCAAAGCTATTTTCCTTCTTGGAGGGAAATCCAGAAATGATGAACCATTAGCAATGTTTCTTCGTAGTGGCGATATTGTATTAATGTCTGGTGAAGCAAGGGAGCGTTTTCATGGTCGGTACATAAATTCATTTATCTTCTTTTTTGTAAGAGTAGAGTACACGAATGGTCTCTGGTTACCAAAATTTTGAATTTGGTCTTTAGCTTTTCAAAGTACACGGATGGTCCCTGTGGTTTATACATTGTAACGTATTTAGTCCCCAACCAATAAATCTAAAGGTTTTAGCATGTCCAAGTTAGGAACTCAAATGCGTT
Source organism: Scalesia atractyloides (assembly GCA_947069175.1). Lineage (NCBI taxonomy): Eukaryota > Viridiplantae > Streptophyta > Magnoliopsida > Asterales > Asteraceae > Scalesia > Scalesia atractyloides. Next base: position 2,237,894 of record CAMTDV010000012.1, on the reverse strand, counting down.
ACAAAGTGCAAACCATAGGGATCATCCATGTACTTTTGGACCATCGAGTTTTCAAATTTTAGATAATCAGTTTCTAATTATTATATTAGTATCCATAAATAATCAAATTTGCTAAATAATCAAACATCCGAGATTTGAAACACCCCATATGTGATGTTTTTTAAGGGGTAAAGTACACGGATGGTCCATGTGGATTGCACTTTATAACATATTTAGTGCCCATTTTTTTTGCCAAAAGTAGATGGATGGTCGCTGTGGTTTGCACTTTGTAACGTATTTTGCCTTAAACATGGACATGTTAAAACCTTTAGATTTGTTAGCTGGGGACTAAATACGTTACAAAATACAAACCACAGGGACCATCTGTATACTTTTGAAAAGTTAGGGACTAAATCCAAAATTTTGGTTAACCATAGGGACCATCCATGCACTTTACTATTTTTTCAGTGTGTAAATGTCTTGTTCAGCATTTTAAATTCTTTTTTTATTTTTATATCGTTATGTAGGCGTTCCTAGGATTTTTACAGATACAGAACACGCAGAGATCGGGTCTTTAGAAAAGCAATTTTCAGATGAAGATGATAGTTGTTACTTGGAATATATAAAAACTTCAAGAATAAACATCAATATCAGACAAGTTTTCTGATTAATTATCTTTAGCTGAACTGATCAAAACTAGTTTAGATAAGTTGTTCTAGTTTCAGGGTTTGTTGCTATTAATTACAGAATTACAGTATAACTCAAGTACTTTCATTTTTGACTCTTTAAATTTATATACATTTGTTTTATATCCTTATCATGTTTTTATTAATTTGTAGATTGCTATATATAAAACTTAAAATTGGAATATATATAATATAATATACATAATTTCAATAAAACATACAGATATGAGTATTTTATGTACTTGAAATCTCTATATTTTGTGCTACAGAGGGTTCTAGATTTTGAGGTTCCAACTTCCAAACTAATTATATTAACTGAATGTAACCATAATTATATTAACTTTTTCATATCTATTTTTCATGTATATGCTTTATTTTGTTAAAATTATGTTGGGTTTGTAATCTTGCATGATACACGAAGATAAAGTAGATATGTTATGTTGCGTCTGTCATTACTATAGACGTATAATTTGGTCTTAGATGCTTAGTTGAATAGTAATATCGTGTCGGAAAGATTCCAAAATTAAATTCTCAGCAGCCTATAGCATCGAAGAACCATTAAGATTCGAAAATAACCAATGATCTCAGTAGCCTATAGCACCGAAGAACCAGCCTATAGCATCGAAGAACCAGCAGTGATGAAGATTGAACTTTGTTTGAGTCATTATTGATGTCGCACCACACACACATTACTAGATTAGGTTTTAATTAAAATTTGGGACTTTAGTTTTGGCCCGAAGTTAAAAGAAAATTTGATTTTTTGGTGGGGTTTTCCTTACTTTTGGCTATAAATTAAAAGAAGTATAAAAGTGGTGCTATGAACGCTATACGGGAATCAAATAGCGGTAAAATCGCAGCCAATAGCACCGATAATAGTGGAACCATTGTTTTGACCGCTATGTAATCTGAGGTTAGCTAACTGCTATTGACTGGACCAGAAGCACACACTATTATAATAAGAGGTAGAAATTTTTAGTAGCGTATTCAATCAAACGGGTAATTTTCTCCCCGACTACAGATACCATGAACTGAACATTCATAACCGCAATTGTTATGTTAATATTGTCTAGTTGCCATATGGTTGTTTGAACAGCCTCAGTTAATCATGTCTTCTTTAATAAAAATCGATATGATTTTTATTAGGCTCCTCCTCCGAATATGTCTTCTCCATAGGCTCCCAAGTACCTGGATCGATTGAAAGTTCGATTATACCTGAACTACTAATTTTCAAATGATATCCACAGTGTTCACTTCATTTTTTATTTTTAAAAAAATCTTATAATCTAATCCATAAAATTTTTTATATTGAACCCACAGATGCCTGTATTTTTTAATTATATCCAGATCAGTAGAACTTTCTCGTATAATTTAATTTGATCACTCGTCCTGACATTCGTTTTTTATTACTATTTGCACTTTCACCACAAGGGAAACTAGAAATGTAATTATTACTTTAACATAAGTTAATCTGATGGGCCAACTATATGAGAAATGATGGTATTTGATACCCTTGTTAGTAAAAAGATTACCATAAGTTGATTATTAAAGAAATTGACCCAATCATGGAATAGTCTTTTAAAGCATCTAGTCTAGTATTGTAGAAAATAGAACATAATCATTAACCTTAACAACCTCAGTAACTTTGATAAAAATATATACTAACTTCCTACTGGATGAGTGCTATCACAATGTTCATCCACCAGATTCTACTACCAACCTTATTAAAATCATTCTTTTCTAGCATTCTCACTTCATTAACTATGTATTCTCCTACATGACTAAACAACCATGAGAAGTAACCGTTTATCATGATCGTCGTGTAGCGAAGAACCCAATTTAGTCGCTAAGAGCATCCACAATACGAGCTAACAAGCGTCGGATATACAAGGGTCAAGGGTGAGACCCCGTTAAACATATAAAGATGGTTATATCGACAATTACACTTTAGGATTTTGTAAGTATAAATAGAGATATTTAGAAGCTGACTTGGCAGTTGCACATGGTCTAATAGAACTAACGTCTATGCTTGAACATACTAGTAATATAAAAAACGCGTTTTCGAAATTCATCATGCTTACTCCTTCTAGATAAGATACTTGTACATGAACAAATTAGTGGGAAAAAACAAAATTAATATATGGTCAAATGTTAGCACATTACTTGTAGTGCAAGATAATTTAGAACCATACTAGAGAGATTGTGAATGTAATTATGTAAGGGTCTTGAATATTGAAACCAACATGAAACTTCGTTAGCACAAGTGCTTTGAAAACAAACAGCCTTCATTTGACTTCAAAGATAACAAAAGAAAATAGATACAATAACAAGCCATCCCTAATAGAAGAAAAATCATCATACATATAGTATACATATAATAGTGTGAACGAACCAAGCATTCATTGAATCATCGGATGGAAAGTTCTTTTTATCTAATAAGCATACGGACATGCCCACAATGTTTTGTTTATTTAATTACACAAACATGAAAACATGTCTTATCTGTTTGTTCATTTACGTTTGTTTATTTATGTTGGTCTATAGTAAAGGAGGCAAAGTTGGAAAAAATTGATTGTCGATTAAATGTTTTACATCTCTTAGGGGTGTAAATGAGTCGAGTCAAGCCTAAGCTCGTTTAGACTTGAACTCGGCTTGTTTAGAGCTCTATTACTAAAAATTGAGCTCGGGTTCGACTCGTTTATTAATTATTTTAATTATGTATTTATCTAATTGTTTACATATATATTTATAATTATACTTTTGATATATAATATAATATATTATTTGTTATATTATAGTATTAGTTATTATAAAAATTTATTAAATAAAAGTTATACAAATAAAAGCTCGTATAGGCTCGTGAGCTGGATATGTGAACCCAGGCTCGAGTTCGTTTAGTAAACGAGCTTCAATAAAAGCTTGAGCTTGGGATTCAACTCGTTTAAGCTTGCTTCGATTTAATTATGTAACCAGCCGATCTCTAGTAACTCATGAGTACCTTAGCATGTTTACACCCCAAATATATCCTATAATCAGTTACGACTAGTGATCAGTTTTCATGAAAATTTCATCATGCACGTCCGCAGCAACTTACGGAAGGATTTTAATAAGGTAACATATTTTTTTCCACCACGCAACGCATGGGTTGTTGTCATCGAATGCCCACGTGTGCCCTTGGATAAGTTTTTTAAGTTATTTCCAATATACAAAACAGATCTTAATCCCACTAAAATCACCAACATTAAGTGAATTAAAAAAGTATGGAATTAATTGAATTTTATTATAAGCTTAATTTGTATTAAACTCATTGAAGAGGACGTTAAGATCATATAACCCATCTTTTAAATTATTATTAGATCAATTCTTATGAACTCGTAGCTCGCTCAATCAACTCTACTCTTAAGTCTTAAATCATCCCCATTCAAATTTTGAGTTTCTCTCTTAAACTCCCTTAAATAAATGAATTAAACTATTTAATTTACTTCAAAGTATCTATCTTCTTTTTATTAAAAAAATAAGAAAATAAAATGGGTGTTACATAATACCAAAAACATGCATTTTCATATAAGTGACATTTATATCATTCTCCTAATACTTGCCTTAGGATATGAGATATGAGAGTTTAGAGTGTAAGGAGAAAATCAGAATGATATAATTGACACATTTTATTAATTGTACTTAATAAAATGCATAAATATGAAATTTTAGGTATTTTGTATAGGTATATCTCACATTACTTTTTTTTATGGTTACATATGATATTGTACAAGTATATAGGGCAATAGATGAAATTGTGTTTATATTTAATCTCTGTCGTCAAGGCTCATCCAGGCGCGCGTCTAGGCCCACTTTTCAGGCCTATCTCAGCCTTCTCGCTTCGCTTCAAAAGTCTCACTTTCAGGCCCTTAGACGCATTTTCGGGCCAAATTCTAACATGAGTATCTAAGGGTGTCAATTGTTTTTAGTTTGACACTATGAATTTTCACCGTTATATCGGTAAAACAAATATAACAAAAATTATTATGACCAAAGAATTTATAATGAATAACCTTTAGCATATCACCAAGATCCACTCTATGTATGATATTAGTATACTTTCTTACAACGCAAGATTGCAGTTAAAAATAGAAAATGATGAGTAGAATCATTGAGGTTTTGAAATGAGTAGTAATAACGATTTCAACATTTGATTATGTTTTCTTCACAATAATAAGGTTGGAAATAAAAAGGTTAAGGTACCAATGGGTTGCCTAGATCTTGTCTCCTCTTTTTGAGTAGAGGATACACAATTATTATGTATCATAACAAAAAACATGTTTAATTTCACACTTTAAAATAGCATCACAAAACACAAAACAACACAATGTATAATAAATCAGACTGAAACCGACTACTGGATCATTAATGGACAAGTTAAGCGATAAGCGGTTTAAAATGGACATGGTAAACCTATTAGGTTTTTCTTGAACCGTGTTGAATTGGTACTAGTTTTTGTAACAGATTTGATGTTTCATCACAAGTTTCTATTCTATATATACAAAGAGAAGGTGTGATAGACCGCAGTTTAAGGAAAAATCCACAACCTAGTCGATAAAATTATTAAATTTGAAGGAAAAAAGTAAGGTTTTAACCTAAAAGACCTCTACGAACCGTTTTTAAACATTAACCTTATCGATTAAATTATATGAAAAATTGCCGTGAATTGATATATATATATATATATATATATTTACCAATCACCTAGTTATTCCATAGAATTATACCAAATGGGTGTAGGAATTTAAAAAAATAATATATAAATTTAAGTAATGGTAATTTTTAGTTAAATTATATAAATAAAAATAAAGAATGAGATGTGAATACTCTAGATGATTTTAAATTTGTTTATATTCGGATGATTAATGTTTTAAGTCATTTTGATTTTAGAAATTTACATATACATGCTATATTTGTAAAAAAAAATTAAAACTGCTTATAATACGAACCGGGGTTTAAAAACTGATATAATATGTCTGACCCGTGAACCGGTAAAATAATCGATTCCAATTAGACGACCGGCTATAAAACATCGCACAATCCTTATTTACATAAGTACCTCACGTATAAAAACCTAAATGAATGTACAATTTATATTTCCATAGAACTAATCATTTTTAAGTATAAAAAACGTAAATTGTTTAAAGTATAAGAGAGAGCAGGTAAAGGAATGCCATGATTTGGTAAGGCTAGATGCCGACCATGGATAAATATGTTGGTTTTATCGTAACTTAAATTACTAAAAACAATAGCATACATAATTAATAATGTGATTAATGTAATCCTTGCTTAAACTACCTGATCTATCTTCTAGCACATAACTGGCTAAATATGTCACTCTTTTGGGTGGCCGTCATTCTACTATTTTTTTAATAATAAATTTGAATTACTGATCAACTACTATTATATCATTGTGTTACTAATGAAATCACCGATTATATCTATTTCCACTAGGTTATAATGTCTATATATCAATTTAGGAGAAAACACAATGAATCTATTACTATCTTTACTTTATAGCTTATGATAATTTCTATCTTTCAAACACTAGGATTACATTTAATTTAGCTATTTTATTAGTTGGTTATGTTAAAAATGTTACATCCTAGTCTAATTTTAGTAACGTTACTAAAACTTCAATATATTAAGAATTTTTGTTAGAAATAACCTTTAGGCTTATTTAAGCTTATTTGTGAGTTTGGATTATGTCTATATAGATTCGAGCCAATTTTAACTTAGAACATGCTAGTGCACATGTTGGCCCGTTCAATTTTGTATTTATTTTTTAAGTATATTATATCATTAATTCAACAGGCCGAATAGTTAATTTATGTCAAAATATAAAAGAGAAATGAGATTTATGTTTTGTAGTCTAAACGTAATTATTTTATATTTTTTAAGAGTTGATTTAGAGTATTTAGTTATTTACTTAGAAGAAAAATAAATGAAATTCCATGATAAACGGGTTGTGTTTGTGTTCGGTGGCGAAGCTTGAGATTTCTGCCGTAGGGTTCGAAAACGTATATGCCCAAAAATTTCTATAGAACCGGGGGGTCGAAAACGTATATACCCAAAAATTTATATACGAAAGCTACATATTTAACACTACTGAGCGAAAAGTTCAGGGGGTCGAGCGCCTCCCTTCCCCCCCCCCCCCCCCCCCCCGCCCCTTCTAAGCTACGCCCTTGTTTGTGTCAACATATGAAACTCGTCGTGTTTGGTTTCATGTGTCTGTACGATTTCGTGTTGGTATCAAATGTTGGGTTTGTATCGAGTTCGCAAAAATAGCCCGTTTAGCACCCCGTAGATTTATAATTAAGAGAAAACCTTTCGTTATTACTAAAAGGTAGTTGTTTCATAAGAAATTATTTTACTCATTCATAACTTTTAGATGTTAACTGTTTTGTAAGAGATTATTTTACTCATTCATAACTTTTAGATGTTAATATTATTAATTGTTAATTATTGTACTTAGCAAAAATACCCATATTAAATAAATAATAAAAAACTATAGAACTAAAACTATATTTTCGGGGGATAAAATATTGACGTAATGTTATTAATCTTTTATCCTATTATCACATGCTATAATAATGTTTTATGTATTTGAATACGAATGCACTCTAAAATTAAAAATGTAACATTCGTCTTTTTAAAATTCTATATAGAAACCGGATAAGATTGAGGTACTCAGCAGTCACACATGTTTATAATCACATTTTTTATTACAAAGTCAACCATTGAACTATTGACCTTCATGTTTCGAGTATTACAACAATAACCCTTACCTTACTTTTTAAATGCATCTTCACCCTTTATAGTTCTACCCATGTTTCATTTTGGTACAACTACTAAAGAGATGTTTGTTTCAGTCCTTAATGGACTCTAATAGTTCAGACTTTTTACTGGTTCAACATTTAATGGTTCAGGCTGCTTGTTTCGTGAGCAGGTGTATGAATGATTCAGACATTAGCCTCAAATTGGTTAAGTATTATATTAAGTCTGAATAGTCAAGACCTCTTATCTGAATTGGTCATAACTTTATTTTTGAATGGTTAAGCATTATACTAGCTCTTAATGATTTAAATCTTTTACTGGTTTAGCACTTACCCATTCAGAAATTGACGAACAACCCCTAATTTAGAAATCAAAACATGCCATTCTCAGCAAAAGAGAAGTTTGTATCAAGAGAAGAAAGATGGCTAAATGCAATGAAATCTTGAGAAGTTAACAAATGTGATTCACCTAATCACTTATACAAGTATGACTACGTACGCAAATGCATCTATACTTGCATGCATGTGTATGTATGCATGTATGAATAGAGGCATGATTGTATTATTTGTTGCAAATTGATGCTTAGTTCATCGTTACTTTGTGTAATATACTACCTTCTCTTTCATTGTCAATATATATATATATTTATATATATGTATATTATATATATATAATATGTATGTATATGTGTGTGTTAAGGCAATATCAATACGTTATTGGATGTTATACTTGCGATTATATATATATATATATATAGTGAGGTTATTGTGAGAAAAAATTAAAAGTGTAAGAAGAATAAGAAAGAATCTAAACCATTAGATATTTAATCTAATAGTTGAAATCATAGTGGTGATTCTATAAATAATGTAGACCATTAAACTAACTAATTTTCTAGATTAAGCGTATAAAGGTAAATTTAATATTTTTAAATTAAGAAACTAACATTAATACACATGCAAATTTCCCTCCTCCTTTTTTAAACATCAATAACTTTTTATACGTAACTCTTTTTTAAAAAAAATTACACCATAATAACGAGTGTTTTTTTATCTTTAATATGAGTATCATATTGATATACTTATGTAGAGTTATTTCTGTTTTTATATATTTATGGTGTTATTTCTGTTTTGATTCTGATTAAAGTGTTGACTGGTGTTATATTAGGATGTTATTTCTGTTATATTTGATGTTAGGGTGTTCTTTATAAGATGTGTGCCTTCATATAACTGTTATGGTGTTTTTATGAGTTACGGTGTTATTTTTGTTACATTTCTGTCTTTATAAGATGTATGTCTTCAATATAAATGTTGTGTTGTTTTTATGAGTTAGGGTATTTTTATTAGTTAGGGTGCTTTTATGAGTTATATTTCTTTATTTATAAGATGTATGCCTTCAATATACATGCTGTGGTGTTTTTATGAGTTAAGGTGTTATTCCAAATTTGAAAATCCCTACAATAACTGCCAAAAATCAGTTGCATATATTCATTCCACAATTAGATTTTATTAGTTAAATTACACTTATACTCTTAAACTACCAAAATAAAAAGGGACACATGTCATCTTCATAATCTTTCTTATCCTTCTCACACTTTTAAATTTTCTACATAAACCTCTACCTATATATATATTATTGTGTGTGTGTGTTTAAGGCAATATCAATACGTTAATGGATGTTATACTTGCGATTATATGAATACTTAAGAACACATCATTGTAATAATGTGGACCACTTAAAATAAAAAAAAAACCTTCACGTGAGTTACAGTAGTAAGTAGAAATATTGAAAAACAAGAAGATGCGATTACGTAGACCGGTTGGACATTAAGCATAACTAGAGTGGGTAACTTCTCGTAGAAAATTACTAAAAAAGATAAATAAAATAAATAGGTTTGATACTTATATTACAACTTATTTTATGTCAAAAGTTCTTAAAGTTTAGGTTAAAATATGGATGAAATAATATTTGTGGCTCGCAACATTCTCGTATTTAGCTTGTTAACAACTTAAATAGCTACAACCCGAGCAACGGATTGTTAAGAATTTCGAAGCTAATCACACAACAGCTTGCTCAAAGAACACAATATATGATAGCTCGATTGTTGGCTTGTATAAATTTTCAAGTTCATACACGATTATTATTTCCGTTGTATATTGATATATATTAGTGCGTTGATAGTTTATTTTTTTTATTTATTTTCATGTTCATTCTTTTATTTAAGTTACCATTTTGAGACTTATATAAACAAAAATACAAAAAATTAACAAAAAATAAGATAAAGGAGTTAACTTATGATCAAGCCACACACTAACTTGAGTTGGACATGTTGACTCGAGTTAGCTCAGCTGGTATCATAACTTGCTTGAGTCCGAGTTAATAATGGTTTTAAAAAAAAACTCATAAAAACAATTTAAATTTACATAATCTAATATAATGATAGTTGTAATCAATTAATGAGATTAATTAAATCATAATTAGTACCCAAATATCTTCATCATCGTTTAACATAATAACTGCAAACTAATTATTGTTGATTTTTACTAACCAAGCAACTTGACTATCATATAAAACGTTTGTTCATCATATTCAGGGGCGCAGCTTAAGAGGGGTCAGGGGAGGGGGTGTCCGACCATCCGAACTTTTCGCTCAGTAGTGTTATATATGTAGTTTTCGTATAGAAAATTTTGACTATATACGTTTTCAACTCCTCGATTCTACAGAAATTTTTGGGTATATACGTTTTCGACCCCCGGTTGAAACGCATTACCTTTGAACATAGAGAGCATTTGAAAGCAAAACTACTATCTACGGTAATCATAATGGAAAAAGCCTAACTACTTAACTAGTGTTGAAGAGGTTAAAAATTGACTATTGTGTGTGTTTTAGGTGTTTACTTTAAAGTGTTTTTATGTGTTTGCTTGAGGAGTTACAATAAGAATATCTTATACACTTCATACATATAAATATAGGTTTAATCTATATACAGTTTATATTAAATTTTCAAACTATAAATTAAATATTTAACTTAATTTGTTCATGGCATTATAGCCTAATGACATTTTTGGGGTGAGATAAAGTTTAGGGACCATTAGGTCCTGTGTTTGATTCTCATAAGAGGATTTTTTTTCAGGTTTTTTGAGTTTCCTGCTTAATTGGTGCATAAACATTATAGCCTAATGAATATGACTTGGGTGGCTTCGCTGGTGGCAGGATTTTAATGGTACGTGACCGTCAGTGGTCCAAATTTACCATTAAAAAATTTTCTTAATTTAATGGAAGGGACGTGTTTGAAAATTAGATAACTAGATTTAAATAAAGTACTCGTATATATTTTACTTGAATTATAATTATATTATTTAAGTTTTTTTTACCTTTGTTATTTTTTTTATTATTGTACTAATAATATTAGTCGAAAATAATTGAGTCAGCTTCACTCTTGTTGTGGTATTCGATAGTTTGTGATGAATGTAAATCACTTAAAATGCAAGTATACGTAAACCCGCAAATCAACCCTCTCTCAACTACGGATTTACATAGTAGTTTTAATACATCACATCATTGACTTTGACCACACTAATATTATAAAGAAAAATTACAAAACTAGTAATTTACGACACATTTTTTTTTAAAACTAGTCATCTCATACGTTTTTTAAGCGACCTTTTAAGCATAGGATGCGTCTTTGAAGGTCTTTCAGGAGCTGAAACCTCCGGCGTCTGGGATGCGTCTTTCAAGCACGAGATGCGTCTTTGAAGGTCTTCCACGTGTGTGTGATTCAATGTTTTTATGCTATTTTTTGCGATTTAACGGTTCCATTATGATGCCCGGGTCCTAAATCAACTTATTTAGTATTTTCGATATTTTACGTCTCGATCTAATTTTGCGAGTTAACACGCTGCAATGTGCGTGCGTGATTCAACGTTTTCACGTCTACATTTTGTTAAGTTTAATGGTTCCGTCACAAAGTACGGGTCCTAATTACTAGTTTTTTTAATTACGATTAAAAAAAACTTGTATAAAATAAAAGAAAAAAAGGAAATTGTGAAATGTGCAAACAATATTCGAAGCCTGCCATGCTCCGTTCGCTTCTCCCTAATTCCTTTTCATGATTCGTTACGCTAAATTCTCACTAATCCCCATTTTTCTCTTAAATTTCCACCTGCAAATTTGATTCTTTATTAAGGAATAATTATTAAATAATATTCCTTTATTTTACGTTACTTATTTGGGATTTCCATAAACAAAAACTATATTCTGAATAAACAAATAAATATAAGTACATATGTTATTCAACAAAAACGTACTACAAAAAGCATATGAATTTTGCTGAATATGTATATTTTTTTTATAAATTATGCTTAAGAGGTAACTTTCATGCTTAAATCAGTATCAATATACACTAATAATTGTTTTACAACCACTAACCACCCATGCTTAGATTATTGTACTTAAAATTGTTTTTAAGCATAACCCTAAGTGTATTTTTAGCGTTTTTCTTTTAGATATAGAATGTAAAAGGAGTATATCGATCGGGTGGACGGGACAGATGTAACACCCCAACCGATGGCGGAAACATCGGGATGAGACGAAAACGAAATTGCTCATTGCTCACAACATTATTAAGTGACAATAATTAATTAAACCATATTTCATTTCATAAGAATTGTCAAATACATCAATGTAACAAAACAAAGAACAATACAACATTTGCAAAGTCATAACAAAACACATCGACATTAAACCTAACATCTAATTTGTGTGTATCTAGTCCTTGCTATATTGTTTTCATAGCATCATCTCCTTCAACCTGTAACATGTTTTAAAATAATTTCAATGCGAAAGCAAAGGCGAGTACACAAGTTTAGGCATAGCATACGTATACGAATAAGTTTAAACAATCCTCATGGCAACCAAATCTATACAAGAGCAATATCAAGGCATGCAATACTAATAATCAAACCCTTAACGCAATCACGATGTTTTAACATGACCTCACGAATAACACGATGGAGGTGGATGCGTGAATTCCTATAGCGCTAAGCATGTCAAACGAAGGCTAAAAATAGTTAATGACTAAAGCATAGCAATACGAGTATCAAGTATAAGATTCAAGTTTTCATGTATATGGGATTGTTTGTGTGTTTCATAAAGTTTAAGTGTTCGTGATTTTGTATATGGAAACATGTTACACCCGAAAAGTGTTATAAACAAAGTGGGTCGAGTGTACTCACGGTTTTGCTAAGTCTTTTCTACACTTGACAATCCGTGAAGACGTTGGTTCGAGGATGACGCTGAATTATCCTACAAGAGGAAACGAGGCGTATGAGTATAGAGTTTCAACGGGGGATTAGGAGTATTCGAGCATGATAAAAAATATGTTTGATAAAGTATTATGATACGAAAGTATTCACTAAGATGTAACACTCGTTCTTGACACTATAGTAACTCTTACGAGTTTGGGTGTGATTTCATAGGTTCGGGGCCTATTAGAATCGTGACAAGGAATTACATACTTTAGTGTTAAACTTAATAACTTGATAGGTGATTATAAGTTCATTATCAAGGTTTCGGTTTTAGAATTATAATATAGTTATATATATATATATATATATCATTATAATCATGTAGGAGGTGGGAGGATGAACCATCCACTTTGTAACCTCTAGTGTCATGTATGTCAAGTATGAGGTGGGAGGTTAAACCATCCACTTTGAACCTCGGATTATGTTCACCACTACAAAAGTTACCATTGGTAACAAGGAGGGTACAAGAACTATATACTAAACAAGAATGTAAAGACAAGAATGATAAGGTGTCATCTAGATACCAAGTAGCCAAGTATTCAACAACCCGACGAGCACACGAGGACAATCGTCAACGGCTTTGTGGGGTTGTGACACTTTAATTCTAGCAAACTATCTTGGGATCTTGATGAAAAATCATCAAGTGATGTGTGGTCTCAAGTTAGGATAGCCCAAGCTTCCTTAGTGGACACACATGAACAAGTTTAAGAACTTGCATCACTTGTGAGCTCAATGCTCTTCAAAAACAGAAAGTTTAGGGTGTTAAAACAGCCCTTAGTTCATGTTAACAAGCTTGGTTAGGCTTTACTAATCATAAGCTTGATTGTAAGCACAAGAACACAAGTTTGTTGAAGTTAAAACACAAGTTTGATAAAAGTTTAGACAAAACAGAAAGTTTGTGGACATTTTGGGGCATTTCCAGGTCTGGATTCTCCATGGAGAAACCTAGGAATTCAACCCAAAGTTTATCCAAGCAAGTAGGAAAAAGAATGGAGTGATTTCATTAAGAAATGAGTGAGTTACACTCACTTTAGTAAGAGGTATACAATCTGCTCGAAAATCTGATGTTGCAAGGATCTTGAGGTGATTTGAGAGTGATTTGAGAGAGATTAAAGTGTAAAAATGCTTGGATTAGAGGTGGGTTTTATAGGGGAAGGATTAGGGTTAGTTAGGTGGGGTTTAAGTGAGTATTAAAGGCCTCAAAAACACAAAAAAATAAAAAAAACCCGCCCAAAAGGGCTGTTGTCCGCGCTTGCTGCATTTCATCTCGACCGGGAACAAAGCATATAAGGCTTTTGTTCCCGGGTTACTTCAGATTGATGGCGAGTGGCGGAGTGGTTAAGGCGCTTGTTTGGTGAACCGGAGATCCTGGGTTCGAGTCCCGCGGATCCGGTTTTGTTTGTTTATTTTTTTTATTAATTTTTTTTTTGTAATACCCATTAAATCAGTTTCATAAATGGCAGGAATGGTCCCTGTAGTTCAAGAATTCAATATTTACTCTTTAAACCTTGGACCTATTTAAAGAAGGATATATATTAACATTAAATTCTAAATGTTAATATATTTATAAAAAAAATTAGAATTTTAAATTTTTTGTAAAATAAATCAATTAATTTTATTAACTAATTTAATTAATTAATTTAAATAATTAACTTAATTAATTAATTAACTTAATAAATGAATAGATAATTATATTTTCGTAACGAATTTAGTTTAACGATTAAAAATTTCACGTTTGAGTCTCGTTTACGCAATACAAACAAAGTTTGCGTGTTATCACACGTTTACGATTGAGAGTACCACGAATATGTTTACACGTTTAAAGTATGAACAAGTAACATGATTATAGTTAAATTACGAGTTTCTCATTACGATTCAAGTCTCGGTTTTCCACGTTTACAACGAAAGACAAATACAAGATACAACGCTTACTAAAAATAGAAGTACGATACAAGGTTTTCAAATATAGAAAGTATAGAAACGCGGAGCGTTACAACAGAAATGAGATCGGGTCAATGGGATACGTCGATAACATGTCAAAATGGGTTAGACATTGATACAACAATGTTAACAATTTTTCTTAACGATATATAATTGATACTCATTATATTTTAAACAAAACTATTTAATACAAAATTCATGTTAATTTCTAAAAGAATCGAATAAATACCCTTATATTTATTTTTAAAAGAATCAAATAAATACCCTTACATATTACTTTAACTGTAAGACGCTCATATCGTTATCTCTCTACCACTATATTTTATATGCACAAGCTACAAAATTTTATTTTGTTCTACTGATTCTCAACTTAAAAATAGTTCAATATATAAACCCTTATGAACATAGTGATACATTTTATAAGTTAAAAACCGGATATAAACATTTTGATGATATCAAATTATCAATACTACACTTTCTAAGAAAGTATTTTTAATTATCAGTGACGGATCTAGAAAATTTTCGTAGTGGTAACGTTTTATAAAAAAGGGGTAACGAAATCGAAAAAACGTTAAATTTTTCCAAAATTTACACTAACGCTGGAGCGTCAAGGAGTAGCGGAGGCTACCCCTTCTGTTAAGGTAGGTCCGCCCCAGTTAATTATTCTAGTTTGAAAAGTGTAAATAAAAACTAAGAGAAAGGGACAGCAGTAGGCACCGCCACTACTTAACTTTGACTCCCAACACTAAATAATCTTTTCACAATGAAGACCAAAAACAATAATTTCGTTCAATAACAATTTTTGGCATCAATAGATGTCTCTACTTAGGTTAGTAACCGCCCTTCAATCTTCAACAACCAAACAAAGTCAAATGAAACCAATAAGATCATATATCCTTCGATTCTAAATCAGTAGCAATCAAGAATACATACCACGTTAATAGGTCAGAGGTAGAGTGTGGTGAACGACATAGTGGTTGGCCGAGACGTTGTGGTTAAAGAGATTAAAGTGACTACTATTTACAACGAGGACTTTAAATATGGCGTCATGTCACTCGTGTCTAGACTTTGTCCCTCCCATACTCACAACTAGAGGTGCGTAGAACGGGTTTTTTATAATACCCGGGTTCAGGTATATACCCGGATATGGGTATCACCGGGTATCGATTTTCCGGGTATTGGCAATACTCGGGTCGGATTCATAAGTTTAATAAGTTTTTATGTTCATAACATACACATTTGTATGTAAAAAAAAACAACTTTTTTAAATGTTAACCATTGTTAAAAAAAATTAAACAATATGGTTTTTTTTCTTACAATAACTTAGTGTTCTATTATAAACACCATCCACATTGTGCATATATATAGATCATGTAATTATATTTCCCATGTCGACGTTGTGTTATCACATTCATAGCTCTTGTCACTAGAACCCTATTGTTGTATCTTTTCCCTTCGTTATAGCCTTAGATCCGTCCCCGCACTAACGCTACTGAGTTTTCAGTTCATTTTTGTATGTTTTCGAGATTGTGTGTTTTTTTACACACCATCTTCATTGTTTTGTGCTCCATTTTGAGCGTTAGATGTTCCACCGCTTAAACATCCGTCGAAAAACGGGTTTTCAAAACCCGCTTCGTTTATTAATCGAATAATCAGTTTTAAAATTTCGTTGCTTATTTATGTCTTATTTTAATTTTAAACGATACATAATTAATGAACAAATTAGAAGTTATAAATTATAATTGTTAAAAAGTAAAAATAAAATAATTAAAAAGAAAAACCGGCTGCCGGGAGTCGAACCCGGGTCAGCCGGGAACCTCAAAGCCTTAACTCACATACACCAAACCACTCCGCCACTTGTGCCTTTTGATGATATATTAAAACAATTAATTCAAATAACAAAAACTCGTTTTCAAAAACAGTCGGCGACGCGCCCATTTCGTAGTCGCCGGAAATCCCGACGACTTCGCCAATTATCGTCGGTTTCTTGTGACTTAACGTGCGTATTAACTCTTACATCGGTTATAACCGATGTCCAGTTCCGCGACATCAGTCATAACCGCCGGAGAATTATTGACCAACGAATCAAGACAGAAATCGGACCCAATTCATCGATATTCTTTCCTATAAATACACACTCTAGCCTCTGGTAATCTTTTCGCTCAAAATCATACAAATTCTCGACGCAATTTCACTCGCCGGAATTTTTCTGCCATCACCGGACTTTCGCCGGAAAACCGAGACTCACATCAACACGGTAAATACCTCGATTCTTTCTGTTTCATTCCATTGTTAGAACATTACTAACATAAATCCATCACCCAAAATCAATCCCAGACGACGTTGTCGGAAATTCTGCTTTCGCCGGAAAACTTCTGAAATTTCCAGAATCACGCCGTGAGCCGGTATGATCATTTAAACCTACTGATAATCGTTTCTCAGTAGTTCAATTTCACATCTAATCCATCCAAACTGTTAGTTGATTCGAACAGACAAAATTCACAAACAGAGCCGACGAATCCTTGCCGGAGTCCTGAGAAAGACATCTGATTCGGTACATTTTTCCCCAAACCTTCTCTGTCCGTTGCATTTCAATCGCTGATAATTTCCGTTAATCGAATTAAACATGAAACAGTTGATTTATCATTGTCTGTGTTCTTGAGCGAAGAAGACGAAGTCGTTTATGTTATAAGATTAATTAAAATCAATATTATGAACGGGTTAGACACACAGTCCAGCGGTAGACTGTGTGCAAACAATACACATACGTCCCGAGTTCGATTCCTATCACGACCCTATCCTCAGAAATAAAAATGTTTTTTTTAAAACCGAACCGGGTTAACTCTCAGTAAGATGTTAAGTATAATAAAAACCGGAATATTTACCAGGTTAGACACACAGTCCAGCGGTGGACTGTGTGCCAAACTAAACCACAGGTCCCGGGTTCGAGACCTGTGGAGATCACCGGTTTGATGCAATTAAATCCTTTTTAAATAAATGATTTTCGGATTAAGTTAAATAGTATATAAATATAATTAAAAACAGAAATATTTCGGGTTAGACACGTAGCTCAGTTGGTAGAGCTGCGTGCACGCGTACGGGAGGTCACGGGTTCGAGTCTCACTCAGTGCAATAATATTCACAACCGAACCGGTCAACGGTCAACGGTCATGGTCAACGGTCAAAAGTCAACATTTTTTTATTATTTTTATTTATTTATTTAATTTAAAAGTCAATTAAAAATAACGTTTTTAAAGTTAGAAAATAGCCTTAAACTCACAAAAATATATCCAAAAATCCTATTAAAATTGTTAATAAAATCCACTTATTTACCGTACTTTTTCGTTATTAATTAGGTTAGTTATTCCTCGTCGATCAATCCTCTAAACTCGTGCGCATTCAACATCATCCACCGAACGCACCCAATGTGAGTGAATCTCTACCAATTCCCCGTTTTAATCACATTTTGGGGTGTATCATGTGTCGCTATTATTTATTTAAATTAAACATTTCTGCATTCATCATATTCATGATCAAATGTGTTGCCAATATATATCTATTGTTTGTGTGGTTAATGTTTAGATTAAAGTTATCATTTTCAGTACATACATTATAATAGGCCGCCGCTCCCCATTACCTATGAGCGTGAGCTGTTCCCCATTACCTATGAGCGTGAACGAGGCGTTGCCAACATAAGATCGGCTCCGTTTGATTGAGCCTTGATCTCACATACATCATCATAGGCCGTCCGTTCCCCATTACCTATGAGCGTGAACGAGACGTTGCCAACATACACATTGTCATTCATATCATATACTCATGCAAGGTGTTTGTGATTGTTTGTTTACATACGTTTGTTCATGTATGATTATTGCACAATTTTCCATATTAAATACAACAAGGTATCAATAACAAATGTTTTTAACAAGGTTCACTCGCCAACTTTTGTTGACCCAAAATTTCCCATTTTTACACATGATACAGGTGATCAAGTTGAAGCAAGAAACATATAGGGCGGCCTAGAAGAATAAACCAGTTTAGATTTTGGATTGTTTTAGTTAATTTTTCCTTTCCTTGTATTGTATAAATTTGACTTGAAACTTTGAGATGTAATTTGAATTTAATAAATATGAAACATATTAGTAAACATCATGAGCTTTGGTGATAACCCAATTATGTCCCGACTCTTATTCTGCTGCGGGTCGGGGTGTGACAGATTGGTATCAGAGCCATGACTATAGGGATATAGGATAGGTTATTAGACCCTTAGAGCCTATACTATAGTTGATTAGAATTTTTAAATTGTTTGTGTGTTACATGCAAAATTCATGATGTTTACATGCTTTATGTTTATTGTTACATTCAATGTTATGCAAGCATGTTCATAAATACATACTATTATACAATGCTTATCATGAATCATATTCTCATAACATATCATATCCATGGGAGCACACACCTCACAATTCATATGATTTTTACAACGATTTTTCTATTTTCAAATCACATCAAAGTGAGTTCTCATGACGGGCATGTAGTAACTGGAAGGGTACGAGTACCGGTAGTCGGAACGTCCTGTCTAGGCTTAGCATTCGTATAAATCCAAAATAAAGGACCAGTTTGCCTACCTGGGGACTAGCGATGAGAGTACGAAGGACCTATTAGGCCAAAGCATGCTATACCAAACGTCGTGTGAACTAACACCACTTTGAGTTGTCATTGTGTCTACACCTGGACACCCTCCGACCATACATCTCGCAAACATATTTCATGGTTTTCATTCGGGTGATGCGAGTATTAAACCGCCAATACCAATGTGAATCCTACTAAGCCAATAGTCATGGGGGCCCACATGACTATACAGGCGATGGTATGGGGGACATTGGAGGCCCAAACATGAGCAAACCCAAGACATCCTATGGATGTAGTGCATTATTGATGATTATGTTATTTTATTATTTTAAACGACACATGACACCTAAACACCCCTTAAACTCACCATCTTCCTATGTATATTCCTGTAGATGTCGGCTAGGCAGCTACGTGGAGGACGAAAGTCAGGAAGGTCAAACGAACGCTTGGCCACTCAAATTGCAAAACAAATGGCCGCGGTGCTTCCTGATATTGTAATACAAGTCCAACAAGCTCTCACCGCGAATCCTATCAACCCACCCAATCAAGAGGATCAAAACATCGACAACCCTCCCTCCAAGAAGTGCTCCTACAAACACTTCAAGTCTTGCGATCCCCCAAAGTATGAAGGGACCGAAGGTGTCACCGCTCTCCTCCACTGGTTTGAGGAATGGAAAACACCTTCCTAAATTGCGATTGTCCCGAGGATCGCAAGGTACGTTACGCAACCGGGAGATTATTTGGGGTAGCCCTGACCGGGTGGAACACCGAGAAGGGTAAGAGAGGAATTGAAGACGCTATGGCCTTAACGTGGGAAGAGTTAAGGGAAATAATGACAAAACGCTTTTGCCCAAGAAGCGAACTCAAGAAGTTGGAAGACGAATTCCACTCGCTGAAGCAAAAGGAAGGAGACCATACTTCCTACAACAAAATATTTCTTGAGCTGAACCAGATGGTCCCTAACTTGTTCACCCCAGTGTACCGCTTGGTTGAACACTACATTCGAGGCCTCCCCTCGAAGATTCAAGACTCAGTCCTCAGCACTTCGCCTGCAACTCTCGAAGCTGCTATGGAATTGGCTACCGAACTTACCGAGAACCGCATCAGAAACGGTAAATTCAAGGAGGAGAAAAAGAAAGCCCCCGTTGAGGGCCAAACTTCAAACCATTCCACCTCCTCCTCAAAGTTTTCAAACAAGAGGAAACGAAATACCAGAAATTTTGCTGTCACCCAAACCAATTTCCCTATCCCTGCTGCACCCAGTACTCAAGTTGCCCCTTCACCCGCACCATACAAAAGGCCATATTCCGGCCCCTACCCAAAATTCACCCGTTGCCAATACCATCACTCTCCCGAACACCCCTGTCAATATTGCACCAGCTGTGACCGTGCAGGTCACACCATCCAAACCTGCCGCTCACTGCAGCGAACGAACCGCAACCAACCCACAACCCAAACCCACCATCAAATAATGGGTCAAGCCCAACAACCCCTACTACTAACACCTACCCAACATACGGCCCAAACCTACTACCAACCCAACTACCCCATGATGCAACCCATGCGGGCTTGCTACAATTGTGGAGACCCAAACCACTTTAGAAACACTTGTCCACGCTTGGTGAACATCATACATGCTCAAGCTCAAGCAAACCCGGTGAACCAAGCTAACCTAGCTCCTCCACCTGCTAGAGGAAGAGCTTTTAACATCAACGCCAACCAAGCTAGGGCCGACAACAACGTGGTTAATGGTATGTTTCTCATCAATGGTAGTTATGCATCCATGTTATTTGATACTGGCGCGGATAAGAGTTTTGTATCCTTAGAATTTGAACCTATCCTCAACCAAACCCATGATAAACTCATGGAATCCATAACGGTGGAAGTTGCTGACGGAAAACCGGTCTCATTAAATTCCATTATCCGAAACTGTACTCTCACTCTAAATGATCACGATTTCTCAGTTGACCTCATTCCTATGAAGTTAGGAAGTTTCGGCATTATAATTGGCTTGGACTGGCTCAGCCAACATCATGCAGAAGTGGTATGCCGTGAAAAGTTCATTCGCATTCCTCTTGCAGACAGTCAAACCCTACGAATCTTTGGAGAAACCCCATCGAAAGGACTCAAACTGATGTCCTGTCTTCAAGCCCGAAAATATCTCCGCAAGAATTATGTCGCATTTTTAACTCACGTTGTCAAGAAGGGAAATAAGGAGAAGAAACTCGAAGACATACCTGTAGTGAAAGAATTCCCACAAGTCTTCCCCGACGACATCTCAGGACTTCCTCCCAAGAGAGAAGTCGAATTCCGCATTGATCTTATACCTGGCGCTACACCCGTCGCAAAATCTCCTTATAGATTAGCCCCATCCGAAATGCAAGAGCTGGCCAGTCAATTACAAGAACTGACCGACAAAGGATTCATACGTCCTAGCTCATCGCCTTGGGGTGCACCTGTTATGTTTGTAAAGAAGAAGGATGGAACGTTCCACATGTGTATCGATTACAATGAACTCAACAAATTAACGGTCAAGAACCGCTATCCATTACCTCGCATCGATGATCTTCTAGACCAACTCCAGGGTGCCACCTGTTTTTCAAAGATCGACCTTCGTTCTGGCTATCATCAACTCAGAGTACATGAAGAAGACGTCCCAAAGACCGCCTTCCGAACTCGTTATGGTCATTATGAATTCATGGTCATGCCATTTGGTCTAACCAGCGCTCCAGCTGTCTTCATGGATCTAATGAACAGAGTCTGCAAACCCTATCTCGATCGTTTTGTTATAGTCTTCATCGACGACATTCTCATTTACTCAAAGTCCAAAACTAATCATGAACGACATCTTTGACTCATCCTCACACTCTTAAGAACCGAAAAGCTCTACGCTAAATTCTCCAAATGCGAATTCTGGTTAAGAGAAGTACAATTCCTTGGACATGTCGTCAATGACAAGGGAATACATGTCGACCCCTCAAAGATCAAAGCAGTACAGGAATGGCAAGCGCCACGTACCCCGACCGAAGTAAGATCATTCCTTGGTTTGGCTGGTTACTATCGCCGTTTCATTTCAAATTTCTCTCGTATCGCTGTACCACTCACGGCCTTGACACATAAAGGGAAACCCTTCATATGGGGACCTAAACAAGAAGAAGCCTTCCAAACCCTTAAGCAAAAGCTTTGTGACGCACCTATCCTCACACTCCCCGAAGGTTGCGATGACTTTGTAGTTTATTGCAACGCATCAGGGCAGGGACTAGGCTGTGTATTAATGCAAAGGGGAAAAGTGATAGCCTATGCTTCTAGGCAGCTCAAAACTCATGAGAAGAACTACACTACCCATGACCTAGAACTTGGAGCCGTTGTGTTCGCTCTTAAGATATGGAGACATTACCTCTATGGTACCAAGTGTGAAATATACACTGACCACAAGAGCCTCCAACATATCTTTAACCAAAAGGAGTTGAATATGAGGCAACGAAGATGGGTCGAACTTCTTAATGACTACGACTGTGAAATTCGGTATCATCCTGGCAAGGCAAATGTGGTGGCCGATGCACTCAGTCGAAAGAGTTCTGCGAACTCCATTCGTCTTCTATGTTCGCAAATCATAACTGATATCAAAGATCAAATCCGGGAAACTCAACATGTTTCCATAACAGAATACGACATACGCAATGAGTTATCTTGTGGAGCAGAACTTAAACTCGAAACAAAATACGACGGTATCCTGTATTATCTAGATCGCATATGGATTCCCGATCACAATAACCTTCGCGATATCCTTATGAAAGAGGCGCACAAAACACGATACTCTGTACACCCAGGAGCCGACAAGATGTATCAAGACCTTCGATACACCTACTGGTGGCCTGGCATGAAAAAGGATATTGCTGTTTTTGTTTCCAAGTGCCTTACCTGTTCTAAAGTGAAAGCTGAACATCAAAGAACCTCAGGACTTCTAGTCCAACCTGAAATACCTGTATGGAAGTGGGAAAACATAACCATGGACTTCATTACCGGGTTACCTCGCACTTCTGGTGGGTATGACATTATATGGGTAATCATTGATCGATTTACAAAATCAGCTCACTTCATTCCGATTCGCGAAGACTTCAAGAACGAGAAGTTAGCTCGTATCTACATCAGCGAAATCGTAAGCCGTCATGGTGTACCGTTAAGCATTATTTTAGATCGTGATGGTCGTTTCACTTCACGAACATGGCAAGCCGTACAAGCCGCTTTGGGTACACGATTAGACCTCAGTACCGCCTATCATCCTCAAACTGATGGACAATCTGAACGCACCATTCAAACTCTTGAAGACATGCTTCGAGCATGTGTCATAGACTTCAAAGGGAATTGGGACGCTCATCTACCATTAGTTGAATTTTCGTACAACAACAACTATCATTCAAGTATCGGCATGGCACCTTTCGAAGCGTTATATGGTCGTAAGTGCCGATCACCAATATGTTGGCATGAAATTGGAGAAGCTCAAATCACCGGTCCAGAATTAATACAAGAAACAACAGATAAGATTCATCAAATTCGAAACAATCTTCTAGCGGCACAAAGTCGTCAAAAGAGTTATGCAGACAAACGACGAAAGCCCTTGGAATTTAACATTGGTGACCAAGTACTTTTAAAAGTATCGCCGTGGAAGGGAGTGGTTCGTTTTGGCCAAAAAGGCAAGCTAGCACCATGCTACGTAGGACCTTTCAAGATACTCGAAAGAGTAGGACCTGTAGCATACAAGCTTGACATACCAGAGGAACTCAACAGAATTCATCCCACATTCCACATATCGAACTTGAAGAAGTGGCTCGCCGATGAAAATCTCCATATTCCTCTAGAAGACATTCAAGTCGATGAATCTATGCATTTCATTGAAAAACCAGTAGAAATTATGGACTTCGGAGAGAAACGTTTAAGACGAAGCCGCATTCCAATTGTCAGGGTACGCTGGGAGTCGAAACGAGGACCTGAGTTTACTTGGGAACGTGAAGACTCAATGCGCGAGAAATACCCACATCTTTTTCCTGTTACCACTACTACTTAAATTTCGGGACGAAATTTCTAAAAGTAGGGGATACTGTAACATCCGTCGAAAAACGGGTTTTCAAAACCCGCTTCGTTTACTAATCGAATAATCAGTTTTAAAATTTCGTTGCTTATTTATGTCTTATTTTAATTTTAAACGATACATAATTAATGAACAAATTAGAATTTATAAATTATAATTGTTAAAAAGTAAAAATAAAATAATAAAAAGAAAAATCGGCTGCCGGGAGTCGAACCCGGGTCAGCCGGGAACCTCAAAGCCTTAACTCACATACACCAAACCACTCCGCCACTTGTGCCTTTTGATGATATATTAAAACAATTAATTCAAATAACAAAAACTCGTTTTCAAAAACAGTCGGCGACGCGCCCATTTCGTAGTCGCCGGAAATCCCGACGACTTCGCCAATTATCGTCGGTTTCTTGTGACTTAACGTGCGTATTAACTCTTACATCGGTTATAACCGATGTCCAGTTCCGCGACATCAGTCATAACCGCCGGAGAATTATTGACCAACGAATCAAGACAGAAATCGGACCCAATTCATCGATATTCTTTCCTATAAATACACACTCTAGCCTCTGGTAATCTTTTCGCTCAAAATCATACAAATTCTCGACGCAATTTCACTCGCCGGAATTTTTCTGCCATCACCGGACTTTCGCCGGAAAACCGAGACTCACATCAACACGGTAAATACCTCGATTCTTTCTGTTTCATTCCATTGTTAGACCATTACTAACATAAATCCATCACCCAAAATCAATCCCAGACGACGTTGTCGGAAATTCTGCTTTCGCCGGAAAACTTCTGAAATTTCCAGAATCACGCCGTGAGCCGGTATGATCATTTAAACCTACTGATAATCGTTTCTCAGTAGTTCAATTTCACATCTAATCCATCCAAACTGTTAGTTGATTCGAACAGACAAAATTCACAAACAGAGCCGACGAATCCTTGCCGGAGTCCTGAGAAAGACATCTGATTCGGTACATTTTTCCCCAAACCTTCTCTGTCCGTTGCATTTCAATCGCTGATAATTTCCGTTAATCGAATTAAACATGAAACAGTTGATTTATCATTGTCTGTGTTCTTGAGCGAAGAAGACGAAGTCGTTTATGTTATAAGATTAATTAAAATCAATATTATGAACGGGTTAGACACACAGTCCAGCGGTGGACTGTGTGCAAACAATACACATACGTCCCGAGTTCGATTCCTATCACGACCCTATCCTCAGAAATAAAAATGTTTTTTTTAAAACCGAACCGGGTTAACTCTCAGTAAGATGTTAAGTATAATAAAAACCGGAATAT
Organism: Scalesia atractyloides; assembly: GCA_947069175.1. Lineage (NCBI taxonomy): Eukaryota > Viridiplantae > Streptophyta > Magnoliopsida > Asterales > Asteraceae > Scalesia > Scalesia atractyloides. Next base: position 2,212,159 of record CAMTDV010000012.1, on the reverse strand, counting down.
TTACCAGGTTAGACACACAGTCCAGCGGTGGACTGTGTGCCAAACTAAACCACAGGTCCCGGGTTCGAGACCTGTGGAGATCACCGGTTTGATGCAATTAAATCCTTTTTAAATAAATGATTTTCGGATTAAGTTAAATAGTATATAAATATAATTAAAAACAGAAATATTTCGGGTTAGACACGTAGCTCAGTTGGTAGAGCTGCGTGCACGCGTACGGGAGGTCACGGGTTCGAGTCTCACTCAGTGCAATAATATTCACAACCGAACCGGTCAACGGTCAACGGTCATGGTCAACGGTCAAAAGTCAACATTTTTTTATTATTTTTATTTATTTATTTAATTTAAAAGTCAATTAAAAATAACGTTTTTAAAGTTAGAAAATAGCCTTAAACTCACAAAAATATATCCAAAAATCCTATTAAAATTGTTAATAAAATCCACTTATTTACCGTACTTTTTCGTTATTAATTAGGTTAGTTATTCCTCGTCGATCAATCCTCTAAACTCGTGCGCATTCAACATCATCCACCGAACGCACCCAATGTGAGTGAATCTCTACCAATTCCCCGTTTTAATCACATTTTGGGGTGTATCATGTGTCGCTATTATTTATTTAAATTAAACACTTCTGCATTCATCATATTCATGATCAAATGTGTTGCCAATATATATCTATTGTTTGTGTGGTTAATGTTTAGATTAAAGTTATCATTTTCAGTACATACATTATAATAGGCCGCCGCTCCCCATTACCTATGAGCGTGAGCTGTTCCCCATTACCTATGAGCGTGAACGAGGCGTTGCCAACATAAGATCGGCTCCGTTTGATTGAGCCTTGATCTCACATACATCATCATAGGCCGTCCGTTCCCCATTACCTATGAGCGTGAACGAGACGTTGCCAACATACACATTGTCATTCATATCATATACTCATGCAAGGTGTTTGTGATTGTTTGTTTACATACGTTTGTTCATGTATGATTATTGCACAATTTTCCATATTAAATACAACAAGGTATCAATAACAAATGTTTTTAACAAGGTTCACTCGCCAACTTTTGTTGACCCAAAATTTCCCATTTTTACACATGATACAGGTGATCAAGTTGAAGCAAGAAACATATAGGGCGGCCTAGAAGAATAAACCAGTTTAGATTTTGGATTGTTTTAGTTAATTTTTCCTTTCCTTGTATTGTATAAATTTGACTTGAAACTTTGAGATGTAATTTGAATTTAATAAATATGAAACATATTAGTAAACATCATGAGCTTTGGTGATAACCCAATTATGCCCCGACTCTTATTCCGCTGCAGGTCGGGGTGTGACATAGTTAAACCTGAAAATCTTCAAGTAACATTATAACTAACGTGTAACTAATATTTAATATACTTATGTGTAGTTTTATATGGAAATTAAATGAAATTAGAAAAAAGTTGAAAATCAAAGATTGATATTTCCCTTCACATTCATCTAATAAGCTTACACTGAAAATTAAATTATCATTACTTGTTGATTGTGGTGTGTGCATATTCATAATGTATATATGTGTGGGCCCTTAGGAGGTAAAGGTGAACCTGCACTTGTTTTAATGCTATTTTACTAATTTCGTGAAAATAACGTTAAAAGCGACGGACGACTAATCATGCATCATGCGGTGGCGTTGGTAACCAAAAGATAAGGGGGTACTGGCACAGACGGCCTTTGTCCCGATGCTGAGTGTTATGTGTCTCGTGTCCAAGATTGATATAAAAGTTCTATCGAGTCGGGAGTCCCACTAGAAGCAACCTCTCTATTCCTACACAGTAGATGTAAGGTTGTTTACATCTTACCTTTCTCAGACTCTAACTTAACTTTGCTACCCTAACTTAGTTTTGCTATTATTGATTGAGTATGATGATGAAAATCAAATTATTATATGTCTAGATCATTCACATGTAAACGAATCAAGTCACATGTGAATGTAAAAATAATAAATTTATGTTTTATAGAATTGTATCATATCTTTTAAAGTTATATCATTTAAAGTTTTAAACTTCTATAAAATCACCTCTTTTTCTACTTATATATTATAATATTGTGTGTGTATATGTTTATATATATATGAAATTTGTTTATAGACATGAGAGTGGGGTGAATCATATGTCTACCTTGAAGTTGACTTGCCATGCAAGTAAAGGTGAATTATAATATACATGACATGCCTCGAACGCAGGTGGCACAAAGCAACATTACTCTTTGCTTAAACGGCCAAACAGTCACAAATTTACTATATTAACCTATCTCATTATACATATAATTTAAGGTAATCATACATTTTACTTGGGACCCTAATATACATCGTATTTGGTCGTACATCAAACACCTTTTTGGTCCCTCCTTTTTCTATCATATCAATCGAGTTTCATGACATGTACTTATCAAATGTCGATTTTGCCTCTTTACAAAATATATGTCAACATGTATTCCTAATGGGGATGTTTCCTTGATTTATATACATATAAAGAGACGTCGAGACCGTGGCAACATTTCCCACAAAACATATAAACGTTTTAGTCGAATTAATAGACAAACACGACCAAAAACCAATGCAAATCGTTTTCATTGACAGACGGTTTCGTAGGTCATCTCTCGATGAAGGTACGAACCGTCGGTGTAATTCCATGGGAACTGATATTAGCGATGGATCACCAGATGATGCATCACTAACGAATTGACAATTTCTTTGACGATTTTTTGTTTAACAACTACTTTTAATAATAAAAAAAGGTATTGGATAACTTCCAAAAAAACACGAAATAACATGTTTCAACAAATACATACAAACATTTGTAATAATTTATTTTTAATAAGGGTTTGTAACACTATACCAAATGCATTCATACGATAATATTTAATCCATAAACATCCGTCGTTAATTATTGAATGAGTTCCGAAAACACATTTTTATATTTTTATTTGAACGATGAATTTCTTATTTCTTGTGAGACTTTAACCTAAAACCTCACACTTAAGTATATTTAAAGCCTTTGCCTTGTCGCTGGACCATCAATCGTAATGATAAAAAAACCCATTTTTATATGATTTGTGGTTTGTAAGGATTGTAGGAGATCCGTGGTAATTTTTGAAATATCATTGCTAGGTTTAAAAATGTTTTTTTTTTCTTCTTTTTTAGGGGGTCAATTAATATTGTTTGAGTTGAACATTGTTAGATTATGCATGTTGTGGAGATAATTAACATGGTTGTTGAATCTTGACGTGTAAACATGATTAGGGGCATGTGAATAAGGGATAAAGATATAGTTAATGTTATATATGTGTATATATATATATACGGGGTGGGGTTCTAGAGTGAACACTAGTGTATTTGTGAACTGAGTGGACAAATCCAGGCCATTGATTTACACCATCAAATCGTAAAATACACTAGTGTATTTTCATCATACACTAGTGCATTTTCATCATCAAATCCTGACAATTGATTTACACTTGTGTATTAATAATCAAGGGTTAGGATTAGTTCACATAGTTTACTATCAAGAGGGTTGTTCACAAATGAACCTAACCCTATATATATGTGTATATATATATATATATATATATATATATTAACTAGTAGTGGTTGTGGCTTAATATAAGAATATAAGTTGGATCATAAAACTATAAAAGAAAAGAGTGGGTGTGGGTGTGGGTGTGGGTGTGGGTGTGGGTGTGGGGAAATAAGTAAAAGATCAACAGGCGTGCGGAGGATGGCGTGTGAGAGAAGCAAAAAAGTAAAGGTGCATGATAACATGCATCATCCATGGTAGCATGTCAAAGACCGGTCAACCAACCTTTTTGTTGGTCAACCCTTTTCAACTCTCCATACTCACGTGTTACCTTTTATCTTCTTTATACATCCTACTTTGATAATTTTTATACCAAAAACTATAAATACAAAGATACTAATTTGAAATAATCTCAACTTTTATCAATTGACGAATATTACTTTCAACCTTTTGATTTTTATCATATTACTGTCAACTTTTAACTTATTTATCTCTGACACTTCTAAACTAACTGGCACTTTTTTGATAAGTGGTAGCTAACGTGACATTTTTGCTGACGTGGCAATTTTGATGACATGTCGGGTGATGTGGCAACTGACGTGGCATTTTTTATGATGTGTCATCTAGCATAATCTAACTGGGTTATTGTTTAATTACTTTGGGAATGTCAGAGGAAAATAAATTGAAAGTTGAGAGTGGTATGGTACAAATCGAAAGTTAAGAGTTATATTAGCCAATTAGTAAAAGTTTTGATTATTAAAATCTAATACCCCTAAATGTATACATTGAGATAAGATTAATAAGCATATTATATGGATAAATTTATTATATTTAAGTCAATATATAGTTAGCAACATCATCATAATGTTATCAAGTAATGTTGAGTTGATAAGATTTACTTGATACACTGTTTCACGAACCATTGTATCATTTCAATAATATATTGTGATATTTCTTAACCTATAAAACGCAAATATTTTGGTGTGTTTCGAATATAATTTCACAACAAAAACATACATGATGCTTTTTTATTTTACTGAATAATCCATTGGAACTTTTCAACCATGTAATCTAGAATACGCCTCGCAAAATAATGAAGTTGGGTTACACGTCAAAATGGGTTTGGATCAAACTGTTCAAATCGAAATAAGTTTAGATCAATGTCCATGAAAAACAAACAGACGATTCTAGGTACCAGTTTGTTTCGGATTAAAACAAGTACTGTCAATATGATCTCAGGTTCGAAAATGGTCTTGGGTTGAAATTAGTTATTTAGTAAGAAAATAAGTTGCTATATATCTTTATGGCAGATAGTGAAGACAACGATGCTAGTAGAATAGTCGTGACGGAGGTGGTGACGATGAAAACCATGACGACACCGACAACAACATTGTGCTATCAATAGCGGGTTGGTGTGCAGCGTGGTTACATATATAATAAGGGGTAAGTTAATGTACAAACTGCAAAAGAGTAATTACGCATGAAGGAAATAACAATTGAAAATTATCTTTGGCCAATTTGATTCATTGGAGGGATAAATCAGTGGCACTTTCATTGTACAAACAAGATTGGTTAGAGTAACCCATTTTTCTGTGGGTTATGTAATCACTTATATATACAGCTTTCTTGTTTGCCTCTACATTAGGAAAATTTGGTTAATTTTTTTCATTGAATGTTTTGTATCCGTAATAATCTTATTTCTTTTAATAAGAAGAGATCCACCTTCTTATCTTATATTTCTACATCTAGGATCACGAAGGAAATCAAAATTATGAAGGAGGAAGACAAAAAAATAAAATTATAGATGAAGAAAATCAAAATTATGCAACTTATTAAAATCCTTTTTACAACTTATACGTTAACAACTATTTGTATTTAAACATTTTTTCCGTATAATAATTATTCCTTAATTGTTATCATTTGAAATATTATGTAGGATTATCACCCCTAGTTAACAATAATCAAAGATTAACAAATGCACTCTTGTTTTTATATCAAAAGATGATAGCATAAAAAGGTTTTTATAGAGAAACTTAGTTCTATGAGAACAAGGTTATTTTGTTTTATTTTTAGTTTTCAAGAAAAATCAAATTTGTTATTAACTTTTACGTAGGGTGGTAGTAGAAAATACTAATAGGAGGTGACTTGGATTTTACACTTTGCTCGTAGTAGAAATATAAATAAATAAATAAATAAGTCACGTGCTCCGGCGTGTGCCCGTATCCCACATTCCTAACCCTAAGGAACTCATGCAATACCCCTTAAGCAACATCCTCTGTCCCTTCATGTTTCTTAATTCTTCTTCTTCTCTCTCTTTTAACATAATTAATTATATATACACATTTCATGGGTGTAGTTAATAGTAGTGACGGGTCTAGTATTTTTTTCATAAGAATTTAACAAAACTTTTGTGGGAGCGATCTAGACATTTTACAAGTGTAGTTAATACTAGTAACGGAGCCTGTATTTTTTTCATCAAGATTTAACGAAACTTTTATGGGTGCGATCAAGATTTTAACGTAAAACTAACACTAATTTTGTCTATGGGGTGGCGGCCACTCATGGTTTGTTATTAGGTCCGTCAAAGGTTAACAATACTTAATTTTATAATTTATTTAAAAGTAAATTATAAAAAGTAAAATATCTTGTTCATAAAAGAGATATTTATAGTTAGAACTTAATGGCTTATTCCTTCTTGTGAATAAGTGAAAATTTAAAAGTAGTTTGAGTGAGTGGGAAAAGAAAATAGTGGGTTTGAACTTTAAAGAGACAATTGGCAATTAGAATTTGTCATGACAAGAAATAAAGAACCATCAAAGATTTGTGCTTTAATAAAGAAAGGTGAAAGTGTTTGAATGCTGGCTGGAATTAATAAGAAATGAGTTGTAAAATATTTAAAATCTTTTAAACAATTGGGTTGATTTCGCATAGACCCCTTCAATTGATAAATACGTTGGATGATTCTTGGATACATTTCTTAATTAAATGTTTTCAAATATTTAGATTTTTGGTTTTACACTGTAAATCATCTACGTTCAATAAAAGTTAAACAAATGGATTGATTTTTATAGCATGGGATTTGAGTCTAAAATTTGTTTAGTTGTAGATACGGATTGATTTTACATACGTTTGGATCATGGAGAGTAATTTTAAAGTGCTTAAGGTTGTGTTATTTTAATTCTTCCTCATCATAGTATTGATTTTGGATGAGTTGTCTCTTTACAAACTCTCCACTTAAAACATTTAAACATTTGAGGAGTCATATACATTATAAGTAGCCTTTTCCCGATTTCCTAAAGCCTATAGCTATTCATCACAAATATCTTGACACTAGAGAAGAGTCCGATCCAATGCTTTATTTTTTCCTAGTTGATCCTTATTCGACATTAAAAAAATATCATGAAGCCTATAGCTATTCATCGCAAATACCTTGACACTAGAGAAGAGTCCGACCTAATGCTTATTTTTTCCTAGTTGATCCTTATTCGACATTAAAAAATATCATGAAGCCTATAGCTATTCATCGCAAATACCTTGACACTAGAGAAGAGTCAGACCCAATGCTTTATTTTTTCCTAGTTGATCCTTATTCGACATTAAAAAAATATCATGGTCTCACTTATGATCGAATACTTGTTTATGTAAATACTGCATACATGATTTCATCCATAAATTAATTATATGCTTTATGAGTTCACAAATAAATAAACTAAAAAGTTTATCAAACTTACAAATTTCATGATATTTGTGATTAGTAAAAAAGTATATAATTATCATTATAATGTTTTTCTCTATATTTAAAAATTAGTGTTTGTTATTTAGAAACCGGGCTGGGATGGGCGACAGCTCAGGGCCCAAACCCTTCGGAGACCTTAAAAGTTTTGTTTTTTATTAATATTACACTGTAAAACTGATAAATATATAAATACTGAATTGAAAATGAAAAAAAGGCATAATAAAACATTTGGTTTTATGGTTTGCATGTTGCTTTATTAGAAGAAGACTTAGGTTGTTATCCTGGTGTCCTTTTATTTGGTTGATTTTTTTATTAGTTACCTATTCATTAAATTCAAGTAACATTAAATAACTAATTTCATTTACCTATTTATTAAAGTGGTATTAATTGGCTAACACATTACATCAAAATGAGAATCAATTAGTTACTTTTCAAATTTGTTTAAAATGATTATTTAAATTAATCAATTTATAATTAGCTTTGCTTGTTCCAATTTTATTTTATTTTATTTTTTATGAACAGAGTTTTATTTTGTTTTTCTTTCCACTCTTATGTATTTTCTAAATAAATGTGGATATGTTATGAAGGTTTTACATGATTTTAAATTATGATTTTTGAAAATTACGAAATAACTTTTTTGTAGAATTTGCTAAATATTCCCTTAAAACGAGTTTTCTTTCTACATGTCGACGTGGAAATGCGCTTATGATGTTTTTAGCTACGTTCCACATAAAAAAGCCACAACAAGCGGGATTTCCATAAGTTTTTTACTTCATTTTCATATATTTAAAAAATATTTTATATTTTTTTAAAACGTTATATTTTAGGGGCTCATATTTTTGTTCACACAAGGCCCACAGATTTTTTTAATATTTTCAGAGACAACCTGGGTATCAATAATAAAATAACTAATTTAACATCGGATTGATATAGTACTAAATGTGAATAGTATTCTTACTAGCCAAGCCCGGTCCTAGAGGTGGGCGAGTCGCAACCTCGACAGAGGCTGTTTTTTCCAGAGAGCCTTAATTCTTTTTATATATATTATAAAAACGTTGTATACCCAATTAAAACAATAAGAGATCATAGTGCAATGATTTGCCCCTGCCTTTTAAACTCATAGTACAAGGTTCGATTCTTGTAGTTAGCTTTTTTTTCTTTCAGTTTTTCCATAGTACTCGCAACTTCTAAAATTCTAAAACCAAATGATGTACTCACAAATTCTAAAATTCTTAGAAATATTAACATATGTTTTAAAACAAAAATTCTTAGAAAATATTAAGACATGAAATTCTTAGAAAATAGAATTATTGGATTTTAATAATACTAAGTTTCAACTATTGATCGATAATAATCTCAACTTTAAAATTCTCTCAAACGTGTAACACCCCAAAAACTTAATTATGTACATTTTATTAAACATGTGCTTATGTCATATAAAAATGTGAGAATGAGTATTTGCTAAAATACTACAAATGGTAACCAGGAGAATGAACCTAGTTAGAATACAAGCTAAAACTTAACTTAAGAATAGTTTTCAGTAATTTATAATAAATGATTATATATGAAAGATCAAACTTGTAAAAAGGAAAAGATAATTATATAAAACAAATAAAAAACACAACACACACTTCAGTGTGTGTGTGTCGCCTGAAGCAAATTTATGATTTGGTTGAGTTTTGATATTATGAGAAGCTGTGAAAGAGGTTATACTTATATGTTGCTTATGTATAATGTAAATTGATAATGAAATCACGAATTAGAACAAGAGTGAATGCTTAAGTTTAAAAATACGTATGTTGTTAGGATGAACTCACCAAACTATGAAGTGGGTTTTGAGTTAGAATCATAGATTATTAGTTTTGATTAGGAATAGGTGTTGAGCAATTCACATGAAAATGGAATGGGTGATTATTGTTGACGATTTTTATGATAATTAGAATGATTAAAAATGGTGTAGAAGAAAAAGGGTTCATAACATTTATGTAAGTTTGGTAGATTTTAGGCATTTAAGGTTATCGCATACCAAGTGCTTGATGAAATGCCTAAATGACTGATTATGTAAATAAGGGTTGATTATTAGTATTTTGTACTTAAAAGTGATCATGGAATTGTACGCGATAAGATGAATACTTGAAAACTAAAGATGAATGCATTAAATGTAGGCGTGAAAGAAGAAGGTCCAAACATCAAGATTGGACGGCTCGCAAGATCGAGGTATGTTACCTTCGTGTAACTTTTCACTTTGTTCTTTGATATGTCTATAATTGAACTCGTAGAGTTGTTAGTGTATGGTAAATTGTTGTAAGCAATTTGACCCGTTAAGAACGGGTCATGCGAATGGAATTATTATGTAAAGAATGAACCCAACCGACACATAGTGAACGAGTCGATTGGGTAAAAGTTATATAAAATGATGAGTATGTATTGATCCGGTATGAACGGGTCAAATTGGATGAACATGTTATAAGAAGGATGGGTATGCTTGATCCATTACAAACGGGTCAAGTAAAGGAATGAGTTAAGCAATAAGTATAACAATGTATTGACCCACTACGAAGTGGTTAAGTGAATGAGGATGTCTCGTAGAGGTATGGATAAGTATGGACCCGTCGGAATGGGTTAAGCAAATGGAAGGGATTATGCAATGTGCTTCGGTTGGGTGATTGCTCAATTATTACAAATCCCATGAACTAAAGTTGTAAGTAAGTATGTAATATTATGGAATGAAGTTCATGTGGTATGGAAGTTTAGTAATTTTATTCAATAAAGTTAATAAATAAAGATTTTATTATGTTGTAGGTAAATCCGTGCTTTAAGAGATTTGGCGAACTTTGGAACGAACGCACAAAACCTCGCCCATGACGCGCTTTCGGAATTATCTTACTTGAACGGGTCAAAGTTGTTGTTTTCTTGTTACGAAAATGTTAAAATGTGTTTTTGAATGGTAATATATGTAACTAGTTGAAGTCAATTATGTTTTAGTTTGGTAAAATTTTGCAACTTGGAAGTTGTATAAAATGAAAAAGTTGTGCTTTTAAAGCTTTTATGTATACCTTCTTATCTTTTTATCATTGTAAGAATCTGGGCGCTATAAAATGATCCCAACTTGTAAGAATTTGGCCCTCATTGACCCTTTTATAACATATAAGAATTCTGCCTACTCAATAGATTCAAGTGCACATGCAACCTTCTTAATTGAATTAAGTGCACATACAGTTTGAAAATGATCGATGGGCAAGTTGGGATCGTTGGAAGGAATTTTTAGAGTTGCGATTATTATCGACCAACATTGAACTTAGGAATATCAAAATCCAATAACCCTAGAAAATATTAAGATATTCGTAGCCGGCAGACGCACGCCACATTGAACTTGAGTCCTTGACACTTGAACAATGTGGAACATATGCAGCGAATATACCATATATTATATGTTGTCATTTTAATACTATGAATTTTCTATGTTTATTGTTATAACGTTCATCGTTATTTTAAAAAATATTTTATATAATTCGTTAATATCTAAGGCCTTTTTCTTCCATTCGTACAGAGCACCTGAATCCTCAGAACCAGTCCACCCTGGCTAGCTATACAACTAAATGTGCTTGTTAGTAAGTGGAAGGTGGTTGCGTCACCGTCACCATTTGTTTGACTTACAGTATACCGTACGTACGCATGCTTCCATTACTTTTCCTCTACTACACTACTTCTTCTGACGTGGCATGCCCATCAGGATGCCGCATCCTTTACCCCTCTGCTGACTCAGCAAAAATCGTCCACGTGTCATGTCAAAGTTGAAGCCTTGTAACTCTACCCACCTGTCTCCTAACATCCTGACAACTGTAGGACCCACTTTCTTTCTCTTTGTCCCCCTTTATTTTTTACTACTAAAATATTTAATATCAAATAAAACTTATATTTTTGCTTAAAATTTGTATAAAAATATGAGGTAGTTTGTCGTTAAAAAAATTATCTCTCTGTTTATTTGTTATTTTTAGTGTTGTACATATTTATAAAAATTAAAACGTTTTTTATTCATTTAATAAAGTTTATAACTTGATGAACTACAAGAATTCTAATAATATTTGCTATATTAATTTAATAAGGTTTTGCTAAATATATATATATGAATTTTAACCAATATGAAAAAACTAAAGAGTGTACTGTAATTACCTTTTAAATTTTGATAGTTTTGATAAAGAAAAAAATATGTGAATTTTAAACAATATGAAAAAACTAAAGAGTATACTACAACTACAATTACCTGTATATTTATAGAGCATGAGAGGGAATAGTGCTAGGCAGTAGTCTAGCATTCTTTTATTAGCTCGAACAAATTACGCTTTTATCGTAGTTTAGAATTATGATTTTGTCGCCAGTTTAAACTTACGAATTTGCCCCAGCACAAGGTTATAGTCTTGACATCGTTGTAACTTTTAACAAATTATGATTTTACCCCAGTCAAAATTACTGTTTTGCCCCCAATTCAAAATTACAGTCTTACCATCGTTGTAGCTTTTAACAAATTACGACTTTACCCCTAATCAAAATTACGATTTCCCCCCTAGTTCTAAATTATAATTTTGCCATCGTTTTAGTTTTTTTTAGCAAACATATGGTAGTGTTTTGTTTAATTGGTTGACTCTGTGTAATTTTTATTCACTAGCGCTCACTCATTGGTTCTGAATAATTACAATTTTGCCCCCAGCTTATAATTACAGTCTTGCCATCGTTTTAGTTTTTTTTCAACAAAACGATGGTAATGTTTGTTTTAATTAGTTGAGAAATATTTGGCATAGCACCCCGCAACACGGAAATGGCATAAAACTAGTATTTATTTAAAATATTAAATTAAGACGAGATAAACACTTTCCGTTTTTAAGTCATCACTAACAAACAAATTTCATAGATCCACTTGGGTGGGGGCGAAATTGCAAAGAAAGGAACATATGATGGATTTGAAATTAATTTACCAAAGATTGAAGTTAAGGGGAGGTTAACTTGGTTGAATCACACACTTTCACTTTGCCTACTTTTGAAAGCTTTCATGACTATGAGACAAAGCCACCATGTAACATGCATCCATGCATACATTTTTCTTCTTTTTTACTCCTCAACTCTATGATAATCCCAATTATATAACAACTCATATCTAACTTTTGAGTAAGTGATTATTTGTATGTATCTTCATTGCTTAAAATAGCAATACGTGTATTTTGCTTCAAAAATAATATGAAAAGTTTATTAGAGTTTGCTTGACCCATTTTTCTTTTACTTAAAGAAAAACACAAAAAATGTACTGTACAATCTTTAACCGTGAACGATCGTTAAATGTCAAGCGGATCAAAGACTTTATCCATAGCCGAATGGCCTGCGCTAAAACATGTCGTTTTTGTGTACGGGTTAAAGCGTGTCAATTATTCAAGTACCGTGTTTTGTCTATCTTATTCAAATTTATTATTACTAGATGTTGGAAATTTTATAAATAATATTTATGCAATTGGGTTTGATCATTTTCTAGTAATAATTATGCAATTGAATTCTGAATTCAATTCGGACTTTATTTTTTTCTAGAATCCTTATGATTTTATATACAAGACTTTGTGTCTTGTTAAAACACACAGAAAAACCCAGAGATTTCGTACGTTTCAGACACCACCCACAAACACCAACGAATTCTCTAATTTTGCTTTGTTTCGCACTCTTGTTTTAGGTAGTTTTTCAGGTGCTTGGCTATTGTACTTGTGGAAACATACGGATTCACCTGGGTGCCCCGAAATATGTTTTAAAGTAGCGTGTTCTTCACGTGCCTCAATCATCTTTGTTTTCTGCATTTTCTTTATTTCGTTGTAATCCATTCTTAGTATTTGTTTAGATTTTGTATTGTGTTTTGTTTCCATTTGGTTCATTTCTTATTTATGTACTTTAATCTAAATATTGCTCAATACAATTGTTATTTTATTTCTTGAACGATTGTCCTACACCTAACATAACAAATGACGCAACAGTAACCTTGAAACTTACTGGTGACACTAGAAGTTCTATTTGACATTAGTTTCAGACTTTCAGCGACTCTAACCGACGACTATTCGAAGATTTGTGTAAAGGCAAAACCGACTCTCTAAACTCCCTATAGTTCCCTCACATGACACATTTTATATACTTATAAAAACTATAATTTATTTGAAAGTTGTTAGCTATATTACGTTAAAGGGTCGGTTATAAATAATTGTTTAAAGTAGATTTTGGGAAATGCCAAAATAGAAGCTTGACTTGGTTTCCATTCCCTCAAATCTTTGGTACTTCCCATGCATATATGGTGGAACACATAGAATCTCTTGATATTTACGTAAATAACTTCAAATCTGTACTACATCAGAAAAACAATCGACAAAAGGATGTGCGTTTAACCATGAGTTAAATATATATGCTAGAACAATGAAGTAAATTATTCTAGTTATGTAATATTCAATAATATAATACTTTTAAACTACACTCTTAATAGCATTCCTTAGGCATGGCTTCCTTTGACGTGTTTGTTAGTTCGGGTTTGAAGATGAAGGGTTTAACTCGTTCTTAGAGATGGAATTGATTTTAGAAAGTGAAAGTTATAGTAGGTTGATATGTATGATTGGATAAATAAATTACTCGATGAGTTTTGGTTTATTATATGTGATAGATGCATAAGACGAGTGGCGGTCCCATAAGCTCTCGGTCGGCGTATAGAGTGTTTTAGTCTAAAGTGTAAAAAATGAATAGTTTTAACTCATACCACTAAAACGCATGTTTATGAGACTAAAACTCATGTTTATGAGACGAGTGGCGTAGCCATAACTTATAACTCATAGCCGGAGGGTCGTTATATATTGTTTTGCATATTCTAAAGTGTGAAAAATGAAAAGTGTAACTAACATCACTAAAACTAGTGTTTCAAGAATCGGTAGGCGCTAGTTGGTCAGTGAGATACCGACTAGCGACTAATCAGAATTAGTCGAGGTTACTCGGATTGAGATTTTTAATAGTAATTTTTACCCCTCAATGACCCATTTTTTAAGTAATTGGAGGAAATTTATAAGGTTTATTAAGTTATAAGTATTGGAGGGAATTTATAAGGTTTAGTCGAAATTTGTCCGGAATCTGACTAGAATTTGGACGGAATAGGACTACCGCTGACTGTCTAGCGATTAATCAGCCATTACTCGCTGAACCTCTGATTAGTGATTAATCAGCGACTAATTAGAGGCTAGGGGAGATTTTTACAACCATGACTAAAACTCATGTTTATGTTTATAAATCACATCATGTTTCCTTAAAAAGAAACCCAATTCCTCACATTACATGTTACGATGATTTACGGACCCTCTTGACTCTTTCCTGATTTTGCATTGCATGAGATAATTCAAGTGTTTCGGCCAGAAAAAAATGATTTTATTTTGGAAAAATAGGTGTAAATTTAGGGTTTATTTCTTTAAATAAAAGGAAAAAATAAGAAAATGCTAGTGACACCTCGAGAGATGATAAAGGGGTCTTATCTTTATATTCGTGAAAGGAAAGGATATTACACGATTTCAACAACACTCTTCTTCACCATTGCATCCATATCCAACCTCTATTTTTGTTTTCTTTTAATAAAAGGTTTTGTCTTTTTCATGCTCACGTGGACATATAAGATCTTGCCACGTGGCACCTTTCCTACAATCCAGAACATGAAAAATCTTAAACTTGAAGCCATCACCTTACCTCGTTGATCACGACTTTTCAAGCAAATACTCATACAAAAAAAATTAAAAAATTAAAAAAATTCATAGTAGCTATATACAAACAAATGTACAATTGTAGAAAAAATATATGTCTAACGGATAAATAGCATGTTTATATGTGTTGGTAATAAGTGCATACATTTTTATACAAAGGATATGTAATTATGGAAAAGTCATATGATAGATATTTCATGTTTTTACACGTTTATAAATGCCTCTATTTAACGAATTTAAGTTTGTGGAAAAACTAATAAAGTTTATATGTTTTTTAAGAATGCATAAAAAAATCTTAAGTGAGATATTATTATACCACGATCTTTCTAGGTTTTTTTGTTTTGGTTTGTTGGTTTCCCATGCGTTCTTTTTTTAAATAGTGTGTCTTATATTTATTGTACCACATATTCTTCTCCTTGTAACGAGTTTCACGGTATTCTTATTTTGCAAATTCACTTTCACAACAAGCTAAGTAGCAGTTCCATTTTCACAAGAAGCTAAGTAGCAGATCAAGAAGAGTTAAGGATGAACCACCTTGTCGAGATCACCCCTACCCACAAGCCTAAACCCTACGGTTTAGACTTAGTGTTTCTTCACAAGTCAGTAGAAAGTTAGAGAACTTGGGCGTAAAAAATGGTATAGTAAGTTTTGGCATAGTCCCAAACATGACACCAATGGTGGATCCAAGGGGTTTCCTGGGGAACCCTTCGGTTTGAAAAAAGTAGTGGAAACCTTGGATTATTTGGAAAAAATAGTGAACATCTATCAAAAGGAACCCACTGAAAACATTTTCTAGATCCTGCCACTGCATGACACTACACTGCAATCTAATAAATTGACATGCATTAAATTGATATACATTAAATTATCAATTCAAGACGTGGTGGCAGATTGGCCAAAGCCCGATAGACAAAGGCTTTGATGATTTGAAGTTTGAACCATGTCTTAATCTCGAGTTGGATATGGTAACCACCTCTAACCCCACCCTCATGGAGATCAATTGACCACTTGTATATGATGATATCAAGCTAAATTGGGTTAAGAGAGTATAAATACCCCATCTCTGATTAAGAGAGTGCCTTTAATTCCTTCTCAACTACTTCATATTAAAAGCATATTAAATTCTCCAAGGGGTCATTAGATATCGAGTAATATGTTGTCTTATTCTCACGTTAGACATTGATGACAAAGTGGATCAAATACGCCCTTATATTAGTGATATGACATGCTCTAAATAATAATCCTCGTTCTTCTTTGAATAAACTGAAATGAGTATTCGAGATCTCAAAATGTCTATCGAAAAACACATATTAGCTTTTGAAAAGAAACATATAAATTGTTGATAGTCACATGAGACGATAGTGCTACAAAAGTTCTTACGTTATTTTGATGTTGATTGCCATTTTTAAAATAATGTTGATTGCCATTTTTTCTTCTGGAATAGTATGTTATAAAACTTTAAAAGAAAAGCAAAAGGCTATGAAAATACAAAAGAGTAGTAAATCCTATTAAACATCTCGTTCATTAGACGTATTAAACCCTAATAAATACTGAGTTGATACACAAAATTATAGATGCTACAATACGTATACGGTATATCATCTTTCATGAACGTTTTCTAATAGTACACGAATGAAAAGACAACACAAACTATTAGTCTCATTTATATATATATATATATATATATATATCAATAGAAACTCTCCAATTACTTCATTTAATGTGTGTATTTAATATTATGAAAAAAGGCATATAGGTAAATCTATAATTGTCATTAATTAGTTAATTAATTAAACTTATAACTCATTCTTTTAATATACTTTTTCAAGATAAAATAATTTATGGTGAAATACAATTTTCGACATGTGTATGATATAATGTTTTTGTTTTATTAATGAGAGATAACATAATTAATGAGATGAGTTATAAATTATTTAATGTTTTACCATTATGTCCTTTCTTCTTTTTCTTCTCACATTAAATTTCTTTTCAAATGAACCTTCTATATATATATATATATATATAGGGTGAGGATTTAGGGAAAATGCCTAAAAGTGTGAAAACGGTGAGAACACTCATCGTTGGATCAATAAAATCTATGGATTAAATGGTGCGGTGACTTTTTCGTAATTATATTAACTTTATTACATGGACGTGTTTCATTAAGGGTAAAATGGTCTTTTAACTGCTCTAATACAAAACGCAACACTAATGAGCAAAACGTCATTCAAATTCCCGCGTTAACCTACATTCCATACACATCACTCACTTCCAGATGAAACAACATATTTATCTAAAACGTCATTGATACAAAACGCCAAAACTTAATGATAAAACGCGTTGCAGATTTAACAAATAGATGTGAACAAACAGTAACTGAAAGTTAATTATTAACATTTATTACAAAAAATTACCTCCTAAACTACGCGCCAAAATCATCATTATATAAACAACGTTACCATCACTTCCATCATCACATGATCATACTAAAAACGCCAATTTTAACCAAAACGGAAAATTTCAAAAACAAAAAACTCTGATAAGAAGAAAAGTGGCAACCATCGTTTCATGGAGGTACACCCTCGGAATCAGAAGATTCGTAATCCGTTTTGACAACAAAAAAGAATTTTTGTTAAAACAATCAAATCCTTATTGAACTTGGAAGAAGAAGTACAGAGGGAGATCCTAACACTTGGCATCCCTATTGATAGCCACTATGATAAAACACATACGGTTATAAGAAAATTAACCAGAAAATTTGGACCAAACAAGGCAAATGCAAAAATGGACCCAATCATCAGATCATGGCGTTTTGATGAGAACACTGACATAGTCACCGTTATATGTGACAACGGGGAGTAGGAAGACTACATGCTTGAAAACATCATGACCAAGCAGGGTCTTGGTTCATGGAAGAGTTACACAATGCAACATGTTTAAACAAAGACATGAACGTAAAATTGGCGTTGTTGCATGACATGTTCAAATGGAGGCTTCAAAATCTTCAAGAACAAGAGCCAATGAAAGTGAAAGTGATAACTTGGATGAGAAATTGGAAAAAGAATCCGAAGAAGAAGACGAGGGGAGTGATGGATACTTCTTAGACAAAATCCCTTCTAACGAGAAGTTTTATTTTTTTTTCTTTTGTGTAATTTTCTCTATGTTTGTTATGTACTTTTCAAATAATAAAATACTATATTTCTACAATTGGTTATAAAAAGACAAAATGTCACAAAGGAAAACACCAAAAGCTAATTAGTGTATTTTATCATCTTTATCTATAAAACGCCATTGAATACAAAATGCCAAACTTAAAAGATGGGACGTGTTAAAGCCTTAACAAATAAAGGTGAACAAACAGTAACTAAAAACAGTATCTGAAACGACAGATATTTTATTACTAACATTTATAAAAAAAAATTCCGCCTAAACTACGTGCCAAAAACATCTTATATAAACAAACATCTCAGGAACTTCCATTGATTCACATCAAAAAACAACGCCATGTTTTCCTTAATACCATCCATTTTAAAACACCAAAAAAGTTAAAGCAACCACAAATGGCAAACGTCGTTTCTTGGAGATTCAGTATTGTTCTCCATGAAGTTTCGCTGAATGGATTCTTAAGTGAGGTGGATAACCCAATAAGATTTTGCTTAGTGAGATGGACAAATCCTTAAGAAAAAGAGACTGATGACAGTGATATGTCATTTTGTGTGCTTTGTTCTTGAAGAATGTTTGAATGAGAATAAGAGACTCATGCCAGTGTAAATGCTATTTTAGACTTCGTTATTAAATGATGAAAAGTGGGATGAGTATGAAAATGATGGTCAAATATCAACCAAGCGAAAAACCCACTCACAATCACACCCAGAAAATAGCATCAACACATACAGCATCGATCTATGTTTCCAACATCCACAAAAGCACTTCAACAATCAACAACAATAGATCACACCAAAAACCAAAACGCCATATTTTACTGAATGACTAGCTTCGCCTAAAAGCAGGGCGTTTCATGTGTGTAGAAATCGACACCTATCTAAGCAATTCAAAGGTTCAGGGGACCAAAACTTCAAGAAGAAGAGACTGATGACAGTGAAGATTTGGATGAGAAATTTGATTAGCATTATATTTTTTTTCTTTTCTATTTTTTGTGTCATTTTCTATTGTTTATTATCTAATTTGCCGCTAATAAAATACATTATTTCTCTAATTACTTATAAAATGCCACAAACACTAAACACCAAAACTATAATAAAGTTCCTTTAATCACCTATTATTAAAAAAACTCCAAATAATTACTTAAATGTCTAAAACAAGGGGCAAGAGAATAGAACAAAAGAGTGCCTTACAAAAGTTTTATTTTGTCATATTTATCTAAAACGCCATTAATATAAAAAGGCAAACATAATAATGGGACACATTACAGGCTTAACAGATAAAGTTGAACAAATAGTAACTACAAAAAGTAACTAAAACGATGGAAACTTTATTATTAACATTCATTATATTAAAAACCACACCATTGTAATTGAATTTTTTTATATTTTCAAAACGTCATTATTACCTGTCACATTATAGGTCTGCATCCTAAATCACACGACGAAAGATACAAAAAATACACATAAAAAAATATAATTATTGTTGTTTTTAGCGCCAAAAACATATAACTACCTCGCGCCAAAAAAAGGTCATTGTATAATTAGAACAGGTAAACTAACTTAACACTCCACAGATTGTCTAAACACACCACAAATTGTTTAAAGCGCCACATAACTTAAAATGGCTCAGGTTATTGCATAGAGGTTTGAGAGGTCGGAGAGACGTTTCGTCCTAAAGTTCTCTGACAGGAGAAAGGTGATGGTCAAGACTATCAAGGCCATACTTAGTATGGATGAGGCCGTTCAGAGGGATATTTTGGCCTTTGGGGTTCCAAGGGTCAACGATTGTGAAAGGACTCAAACGATAATAATAAGATTGAAAAGAAAATTTCGAGCAGATGATGATGATGACATTAATGATCTACCAACAATTGCAAGTGGAGTTTGGATTAACAATCAAGAATGGTGAAAGTGCCTAATAAAGACGAGGTGAATTATTCATTGACGATGGACGAAGTGCTGAACACAGATAGACTACACATTCTTGAACAACTCTGTGATTTAGCACCTTCGAACAGTGCAACATCAAGGGTTGTGATGATATTTAAATATAGGATGTGAGAAATGCTAAACTAGATTATGGCGTTATACGCCATTGAAATAGATAATGATGACGAGTCTAAAGAAAGTGATGACCAAAGCGATGGGTACATCTCTAATGTAATACCATCCATAGAAGACTATTATTTAGTTTGATTTCGTCTTAGTTGTAATGTTTTGAATAATTAATAAAATATAATGAATTTAGGAACGCAAGATATTTACTTTAAAAGAGATTAATTCAACTGGACAAATCTACAATGAAGTGGCTGCTGAAAAAGAAGAAGGTGAAAATGCCATAATGAACAAACAATTGGTTAAATGATAAACTATAAGAATAACATATTTACTGTAACCCTAAACACATTTGAATGAAAATGCCATAATTCATATATGCGTAACAAGGTGTAAAACGCCATTGATAAGTTCTAAATAATGAAAACGCCGAATATTGATTCTAGGTTAAAGGACATAACGACATTTTTCAAAAATATAGCTTTGAAGATAAATTTGAAAATAAAACGCCGTTGAAACAAGAACAAAGAACAACTCGCGATATCTGATGTACTTTTGTTTGAAAATAAATTTTAACGCCATCTATTAAGCGACTTAAACAATGACAATCGTACCCCGCATATCATTTACCGTCCGCTGACACGTGTTCGACCAGGGTCCGTTCTCATCGTTTTCACACTTCCAATCGTTTTCTACTAATCGCGTTTCTATATATATATATATAGAGAGAGAAACGGGATCAGGAGGGGGAAAACGCCTAGAAGTGTGAAAATAGTGAGAACGGTTTTCAGCAACAAGATCTTTATAATTTGTGGCTAAAATTGATGGGGTGACATTTTTGTAAATAATAGGGAACTTTAGAATTACCAGGAGGGATAATTTGGAAAGATTCAAACAAGGGTCCACATGCTAATCACTTACCATTTCTCCTCGTCATATTTAAATGCCAATAAATTTTTATATGTGATAATTTTTTTTCTAAATTACACCATAAAATTCATCTTTTTTTATCTTTCCAACAAGTATTCTATTGATATATTTTTTCAAAAAAAATGAACCTGATTTTTATGGCGTTTTGAACTTTGTATTTTTTTTTGCGTTTTGAACTTTGTTTTTTATGCCGTTTTGAACTTTGTTTGTTATGGCGTTTTAAATTGGGTTTTCATGTTTTTATGGCGTTTTCTGAATTGAGTGTGTTTATGGCGTTTCAACTAGGTTTTCATGGTTTTTTCTTCTTCTGAATTTGGGTGTTTTATGGCGTTTTCAACTGGGTATTTTCATGGCAATTTTTCTTAACTGAGTGTTTTATGGTGTTTTTATTTTGAACACCAAGTTCATGTCATTTTTTTATTTCAAAAGTATATTAATAGTATACTCATTGGAAAGATAATAAAACACTCGATTTTATTGTGTATTTAAAAAAAATAATCACGTATAAAAAAGTTACGGTAGTCTAAAAAAGATGGTGGATGTGTATGTGGATGGTCTTTGGCATGTGAATATATCATTTGACAATATTACACTTAGTGTAAGTTAGTACCAACGCTACATGTTAACACCAAAATCGTTCTCACCGTTTTCACACTTTTAGGTGTTTTCCTAAATCCCACGCCTATATATATATATATATATATATATATATATATAGTATATTATGGTATGGATGCTAAGAGAAGTCCACCCTATTTGAGAAACTTGAGAATCATTTTTGACTACACATTTCTCAAAGCTTTTCGTATATACACATATGTATATAGTCAATTGTAAACTATACATATGCATATATTATGAAAAGCTTAAGGAGAATGTTTGGTCAAGAATGTTTCTTAAGTTTCTCAATTAGCCTAGTGCGTCTCATATGATCCTAACCCTATATATATATATATATGGGAAGGTTATATGAGAATACGGAAATATTGAAAGA
This sequence comes from Scalesia atractyloides, assembly GCA_947069175.1. Lineage (NCBI taxonomy): Eukaryota > Viridiplantae > Streptophyta > Magnoliopsida > Asterales > Asteraceae > Scalesia > Scalesia atractyloides. The sequence goes on along the minus strand of CAMTDV010000012.1, from coordinate 2,189,974 downwards.
ACACGTGGAACGAAATAAATCACCCATTTTTTCAATCCTAAAAATATAAAAAGCAAATGAAAATGTTACAAATATAAGATTTATTGTTTCTTACACTATAATTCAAAACAAAATATAAAAAAAATTTAGTTTTTATATAACCTACACATGTATTGTTATGTGTAGATTAAATTGTCTACAAGTATGTAGGCTATGTGTAGGTAAGAGTATATGGTTTTTTATGTATATATAACACATGAATATAAAATAACATAAATTGAAAAAATATGAAACTAAATTCTAAAATTTAGTGATTTAGAGTTTTTTTTCTTACAATAATTAGTATTCTTTAATGATTCTTATCATATATATATATTATTTGTGTGTGTGTGGGGGGGGGGGATGGGTTCGGATACAAAGTTTATTTTTCTTACAAAGTATACAAAGTCATAAAACACCACAATTTCAGCCATTAAACACACTCAAAACCTACAAATAACATAGTGAATATCACTAAAACACAATATCCAAACTCTATCAGTCCATAAAAACTTCAAACACACCATTGTAGAACTATGAATATAAACACAACATGATAATCAACATAAAACACAATAAGGTTGGTCATTCAATAATCAAAGTCTTATCATCCGAAACGCAACACAAAACCCACAAATATGGCATTTTAGTGATCTTCACTTTTTATCTGTGGGTTTTGAGTGTGTTTTATAGTTGACATTATAGTGTGTTATGACTTTTTACACTTTATAGGAAAAATAGGACTTTGTAGCCAACTTCTACCCATATATATATATATATATATATATATATATATATATAGTCTAAGGGGTTGTTTGTTTCAGCTCTTAGCTCTCAATGGTTCAGACTTCTTACTGGTTCAATACTTAATGATTTAGACTGTTTGTTTCGTGAGCAGATGTCTGAATGGTTCAGACACTTGCCTATGAATGGTTAAGTAGTATACTGAGTTTGAAAGAATAATTGTTCATATATTTGTCTCTAGGTTAAACATTACACGGGCTTTTAATGATTCAAACATTTTACTAATTCAACATTACCCATTCAAAAATTACCAAACAGCCCCTAAATATGCGTTATAACAAAGATCTAATACTTGAGTACATAGATACACTATCATGTTATTATCTATAATCGACTTATCGAATGAAACAAAGCATAAATTTATAACACGCTAGTGACTATATTTTGATGATAATCTAGATAATCTACTATCATTAGCTTATTATATGATAATACCTACGTATGAAACATAAACACATATTTATAACACCCTCGTGACTATATATTGATGATATAGATAATCTACTATTTTAATATACATATATTATAAAAAAAATATTAAAGGTAAAATAGGAGTACCCTCCAAAACATCCCCCCATCAAATCATAAAATCATGATTTTGACACAAATTAGTAATTTAATCCTTAGCGATTTGCCATTTAATACTAAACTAATGATGTTTGACTAAAAGGTTTTATTAAATATTATTAAAAGGTGGTTTAGTTATTTGATGGTTAAGCCTTTGCTTAAAAGGATGGGAGTTTACTTCATGTTAACATGTCATTCTCTTGTATGAGTCAATAACGTACAAGTTCGTCACTTCTTTATATTTTTTTTCTTTCGCTTTTTCTTTTTAAATATATATATTCTTTCTGTTTTCTAATAAAATATATATCATCTAATATAATTTTGAATGTTCTAGTTTGTCCCCTAAAGATAATATTTAACTAACATACTTTTTGTTTATAAAAATTATTTAATTAATTTAAAAGATATTCTAGTTTTTTTTTTCTGTTCTATCAAATATACCCTTATTAAACTTAAAATAGATATGAGAAAATATAAATATTAACCCGTAACCTAATGATTTAGTAGTATGTTGTTTATCTCTTACATTAGTGGTGTTGATTTTTAATCTTTGTAAGTACGACATTAAGTGATATTTAGATGCTGTTCAAAAAATGTGCTATTTGGGTGTTAAAATTTGATGTTAAAAATGTACAATTTTAATAAAACTAAGGCTATTTATTATTATTATTATTATATTATTATTATTATATTATTATTATTATTATCATGACAGCAAAAATTACACTCCTAAATTACTCCTCGTCCTAAGATTTGAAGTTGTGTTACCCCACAATAGTTAAATTGACCACTAGGCCACATGTGTAAGTGACAAAATCAGGGTTTATTTGCCATAATGAAAGACTGGGATGTTATAAAACATATTAAACGGTATTAACATATATTCATATGAAATAAGTTTGACAAACCCAATAAAAATTATAGCATATTATATATTATATTATTTGTTTAAATACTAATCCTTTTTACAAGCCTTTAAACATATTTTACATTTATCTTAATCATACACCAGTTGGCTAAAAATTTATAATAGTATTGAGTTATGATGTCTTAACAAAACCATTGCGATAAGTTTTTTGTTGTTGTTATTTTGTATTAGATTAAATGATGTTTCACTAATTGAGTTGTTTAAATATACGTTTTCATGTTTGATAATGTAAACAATATTAGTAACACATACACGTTTGTTTGTAATTATTGTACTAATTTAAAGAGAGTAGATATATTATTTTAGTTTTATGCCATAAGGAAATGAGCACAAAACAAAACGATATTATCAAATAAACGCAATGTTACATAATAATTCATTTATGAAAGTTATTTATCACTAGGGATCTCTCTAATTGATAGCGATCACCACATATTTTTATCCTTAAAGAGTACATATCATCACACATTTATATACTAAAATGATGGAATTGGGATGAACAAAGGTTGTCTCTGATTGGACCGCGTAGCCAGGGGCGGACCTATCTTAATAGAAGGGGTAGCCTCTGCTACCCCTTGGCGCTCCGGCGGTAGTGTAAATTTTGGAAAAATTTGACGTTTTTTCGATTTCGTTACCCCTTTTTTTATAAAACGTTACCCTACGAAAATTTTCTGGATCTTTATATACTGAAATGATGGAATTGGGATGAACAAAGGTTGTCTCTGATTGGACCGCGTAGCCAGGGGCGATCTACCTTAATAGAAGGGGTAGCCTTCTCTACCCCTTGGCGCTCCGGCTGTAGTGTAAATTTTGGAAAAATTTGACGTTTTTTCGATTCGTTACCTTTTTATAACTTCCCCTACAAAAATTTTATAGATCCGCCACTGCGCGTAGCGTCAGCTGGTTGGTTGTTTATAACACAAAATAATATTGAGAGCCCTTTATGGCGGGGACTGAAACAAGAAGATTGGGAGGAATTGCATTACAACTATAGTTGTCTTCTGCTTGCTTAGTAGCCCTTGAAATGGGACCAGAAGTTTTTATATTGTAGGTTTTTTCTACTAGTTTTTAATCAAACTTATATACATATATAAATAGTTTTAAGAATTGTTATTGCATTATTCCATTTTATATAAAAAAAGCTAGGTTTTGTTTATATGCTTTTGAAGTTTACTAGAGATATGTAGATCAATAAGCCAACTAGCAAGGCGCTAGACGGAAACCAAAACCGATTACATCATCAATAAAGGGTTTTAAGCCTTTGTATATTGTTCGAGTTCATCTTTCTCTTCCATTAACATACAACTAGACGAATACAAGACGATGGAATAAAACTACAATCTCTTTTATATCTATTTGTTTCAAATATCTTCACGTTCCGAATCCTCCAAAGCATCCACCACGAAGTCATCAACAACCTCAATCGCATCGTTCTTTCTCGTCACAAGAGAATCCACCCAATTTACTAATTCCCTCAACTTTTTTGAGATTGGAAGTCCAACTCTAACCACTAAGAAATCGCCAACCACACTTTTTCTGTTAGCTCACTTTAGGCTAAAATATGATCAGTATTTTCAATCGCTTTATCGCATGAAGAACACAATAAATATTTGACATCAATACCTTTGTCCACTAAGTTTTGTCTCATTTGAAGTTGATTTAAAAGCACCCTCCAAGAAAAGATATTTACTTTCTTAGGAAGAAACTTGTTCCATCTAGTATGACAATTACCAGGGTCGGAGTGTAAATGTTGGAAAAAAAATGACGTTTTTTCGATTTTGTTACCCTTCTTTTATAAAACGTTACCCCTATGAAAATTTTCTAGATCCGCCACTGACAATTACCATATGGAAAGGTGACCTGATCAATAAAATTCCTCACATCTTAACCACAAAGACTTCATTATACTTTAAATCCCATATTCATTAGTCTTCATTATCGGACCATCAAACACCATTAAGATCAACTAATAACTCCCCTATTTGAGAATCCTCCGTATCGCCTCTCATATCCCTACGCTAATTTTAAACACCTTGGGGACTTTTTCGATCAAAAATAAAACGATGATTATCCAATTCCAACCTAAACAACCATGGATCGTCAAAACAAGCTTATTCCACACACCATTTCCTCCTACAAGTTTAGGGGAACCAAAAGACCCACCTTATCATCATGTGTAACTTTGATAACTTTTACCTAGTTAGTAATTTTCTTTTTCATTAACAAACCTTCGTCTCCATTTTTGCAAAAGGGCATCATTGAAACCATCCAAACCACCAATCCCCAAACCCCCTTATCCCTTATTAGCTAGCACAAGATTCCACTTATCCAATGAGTATCTTCATCTCCACTCAAAAAAAAAAAAAAATATTGGATCGAATGGATTCAAGTGTCTTTTTCACTTTAACCGGCGTATGAAATAAAGACATATAGTATAACCCAATCGTTCCAATAACTAAAGCGATAAGAGTAACTCTACCTCCGTTGGGTAACATATTTGCTTTCCATCTAGAAAACTTCTTACAAAACATGTTGATAATTAAATTCCACCCATGAGGTTTTGCCATATTCAAACCAACCGTATCCCCAAGTAGATAAATGGAAGCCTTCCCGGCCTACTCATGAAATAGAAGCAAATCGATCCACTTCACTTAAATCCGTACCCACACCATACAAATATGAATTTGTTTTGTTTTATTCATGAACTTTTGTACACGATTGATCTTTAGTGTTAATCGTGGTTTTTCTATTTTCAACTTCTAGTGTTTTCAATTCACAGTATCAAATGAGAAGAAAATCAATTTAAGAACAAAAAAATATAACGGTAAAACATTAAATAGTTTATGACATCGTAGATCAGTTATTCTCTCTAATTAATTAGTCAATTTCATTTAATCCTACACACATAAACTTGTATCTTACATATATCTTACATATTATCAAATTTTATACTACATATGTCAAAATTTATCTTGTACAACTCGTAACCTATCCTACACACCTCGTAATTATATTACACTCTAGATTATTATTATCATTATTATTATTATTGAAAAAAAAATATTTTTAAAAACAAGTTACAAATTTTATGTAGTTACTAGCTAGTTATTAAAGAGGAATACTATGAATTAATTTAAGTTTACCAATATACCCTTATAATGACATTAAATACAAATATTAAATGAAGTATTGTTGTTAATTGAAAAAAAAATCTTAAAAAGAATTCTAAACACTTCACTTTAAAAATAACGTGGAATATTAGATGAAAATTATTATGAAGTATTTTTTTTATCATTGTCAAAAACGTTGAATTAACTTGTATCATGAGAATAATCAAACACATTGTTAAATCACTAACAGTTTATTAATAGTGTCAGTAAATAAGAGTAAATTGCACAAAACGTCCTTTAAGTTTCACCAATCTTGCTGGTTTCAGCCTTAATCTTTAAAAGTTGCCAAAACCAGCCTTTAAGATTAAATTAGTTACGGGTTTCATCCTTTATCACTAACCCAGTTATTAAATCATGTTAAATGGCATCACATGCAAGCCATGTGAGGGTAAAACCGTCTATTTCATACTTAAAGGACGTTTTGTGCAATTTACTAATATTTTTCATCCTCTTCATCCTCCTCATCCTCGTCTCCTCCGCCACTTTGCTAACATACGCCGACCCTTCGCCTGAAACCCTAACGGAAGTCGACACACTTCTCGATTTCAAACTCAACCTCGATTTCAAATTTGATTGTATCAGTTAAACCATATGTCATCACCCTAAGTCCCTAATTACAATCAATTATTTAATCCCATTTATTCATTTCACTATAAAATAACCATTTTCAATCATATCTATAGATCACCTAAAAGTTATTTTATATATAAAAAAAAGTTAGGAGATGATATTTTGAATTAAAGTGGCACGGGTTCGAATGATACCTGATAGAGTTTAAAAGTACATTGATTGCCTCATGACCATAAGATTAAATGATTAAACATTAAAGTCAAAACTTTATATGTAACAAAGTAATAACTTTATATGTTTCAATTATATTTCTCAAAATGCCTTATATGTAACAAAGTAATAACTTTATATGTATCCATCATATTTCTCAAAATGGTGTCATAATAAGCGTTATATGTAACAAAGTAATAACTTTATCCGTATTAAAAAACTTCATATAAACTACTTAGATTCGTTTTCGGTTACTCGTTTTGTCTGTCACGTTTTGTTTTTCTTAGAGACGAATATATCACTTAAATTCCAATAATCCGTCTAGAAAACCCAATTGATTGCCTCATGACCGTAAGATTAAATGATTAAAACATTAAAGTCAAAATGGATGATTAATATATATTATTTTTTTTTGTTTGTATTTAATCATTACACGCATAACCGTATAGGACATATGTTGTAGGAAAATAGTCGTATCGGAAACATGTTAGGCATCATAGACGGCGGGCGGCCGTGGCATTTGTGATTTAGGAATATTGCATTGACATATTTATTAAGTCCTCAGGTCACTTTCATTTCATTATAAATTGTGATGATTATCGACTTATTTCTAAAGTTTACGTGTACTAATTATTTATATAGTTTTTCATGTGATAAAATAAAGGGGTTAGTTACGTTTTTCGTCTATGTTGTTTGCTGAAAACAATTATTGCAGTCTATTAGTTTAAAAATTGTTAAAATAGTACCTGTGGTTTCACTTTTGTAATTATTACAGTCCAACTTCGTTAACTCTATCTATTTATTCTGTCAAGTTTTGGGATATTATGGTCATTTCACCAAAACTTAACAGAATAAATGGATGGAGTTAACGGATGTGGATTGTAACAGTTACAAAAGTGAAACCACAAGGACTGTTTTGGCAATTTTTAAACTAATGGATTGTAATGATTATTTTCAGTAAACCATAGGGACGAAAAACGTAATTAACTCAAATAAATATTAAGCTTTTCAAAACATATTATCAATTAAAATATAGAGTAAAATGCCAAAATGGTTCCTGAGTTTTGACCATTTTTACCATTTAGTTCAAAAATGAAACTTTTTGTATATGTGTCTCTAAGGTTTCATTTTTGTTGCCATTTCCATCTAATTTATAAACTGAGTTAGAACTTTTGGTTAGCTTCTGCCCCTTTTTTTTTGTCGTTTTCCTCATTTAATTAAAATATATTATGGCATACAATGACGATTATACACTTCATTTAAATGAGGAAACCGACATAAAAAGAGAAATAAAAAGAAAATTCTAACTTAGTTGTCAACGAGATGAAAATGACAACCATGAAACTTCATGGACACATATACAAAAAGTTTTATTTTTGGACTGAAGTGGCAAAGTGCGTTAAACTTAGAGACCATTTCGGCATTTTACTCTGTATTATATTATATTATGCTATGCTATGCTATGCTATACTATGTTAGTTGGATAAATGGATGAATAGTGCTTTATGACTTGATTGTTATTTTGATGGTATTTAGGGCCGCTTTAAGAATTTTACACTTTAATCATGTTTTATTGGGGTTGGTTTACAGGTCGAAAACACGAGTTATTATATGGGATTAAAAGTCTTGCCCATTAGCTATAAAAATGAAAATGATGAAATTTATTTCTCTAAGGTTTATAAACACACATATACGGAGTTGGTCGAATATATAATAGTTTGTAGTTGGGTTTCGCTATGTTTGGAGCTATGAAGCCTAAACGTAATTGAAGGAAACGCCCTAATGAGTTGGATCATGTGACAAAGTGGTTTGCCCCTACCCCACAAAGTCCCATTTTCATCGTTCGAAGTTTTGAATTTCAATCCTTTTTCTTAATTTTAACAAGTTTTCTTTATCTGTTTTATTGATTGTATTCATTTACGCGTTTGTTTATTTACTTTCTTAATTTCATTGATTAGTTGTCCATTTTGTATTTCGAGAATTTACAACATTTGTTACATTTGTTTCCCCTGTAAAAGAAGCTTGATACAGTTATATAAAACATTTTATATAAACAGTTTTATATTTATTTATGATTTTGTTATGCGTTAATAAAGCTTGAACACAAGTTTATTTATTAAATTAATTTCAATTTAAATTCAAATTTGTATGAACTATTAATGAAACAATCTTGAATAGCTTACTATCATATCGACTTGTTTACACCCTAGCGACATTTTAGTGAGGTGGGTTGATATTCAATTCATTCGGATGGTCAATAAGATGTAAACAAGCACTATGAACAAATATATAATTTATTTTTATGATTCTTGGATTATTTGATGTTTGTTTTTTTAGTTGTTGCACAAAAAAGATACCCAATAGAGTAAATTGCACAAAACATCCTTTATGTTTCCTCAAACTTGCAGGTTCCAGCCTTAATGTTTAAAAGTTGCTAAAAACAGCCTTTAAGTTTATTTTTGTTGCGGGTTCAATCCTTTACAGCTAACCACGTTATTTTCTTCAGTTAAGTTCCCTCACATGCATAACATGTGAGGGTATATTCGTCATTTTGGTTGATCATGTGAGGGAACTTAACTTAAGAAAATAACGTGGTTAGCTGTAAAGGATTGAACCTGCAACAAAAATAAACTTAAAGGTTGTTTTTAGCAACTTTTAAACATTAAGGCTGGAACCTACAAGTTTGAGGAAACATAAAGGATGTTTTGTGCAATTTACTCTACCCAATATGATATTAGTTGGTCAACAGAAGTGACAAAACACCTGAGTTGGAGTCCAACAATGTTGTCATGTAGACATTTCAATCTTACATGATTCCATTTAAAACTATAGAGCCTAGAAGTAACTGATGGAAACACCAAAATTAGTCGGATCATGTGACAAAACGGTTTGCCCCGACCCACAACTCCCATTTTCATCATTCAGAGTTTTGGTTTCGAATTTTAATATTTTTTTTAGCTTTAACAAGTTTTCTTTATCCGTCTTATTGTTTGTATTTATTAACGCATTTATTTACTTTCTTAATTTCATTAGTTGGTTGCCCCTTTTGTATTTAGAGAATTTACAACATTTGTTAAATTTGAATTTCCCTGTAAAGAGCTTGATATAGTCATATAAGACTTTTGTTGGGATTAGAGAGATGTGTTTGATCAATGAAATAGTAACTATTGAACAGTTTCATCAGAAATATGCGATGCAATAAACATGATCAATAACACAATGATAGATAATAAGTCATAACGTATTCTATTTCATTAAATCAAGTGATTACAGATAATTGCTCCCTGAACCTGATATCTCACTTACTCAATACTGTCTCCGTAAAGTTTAACAACAACCGATTATTACAATATTACAGAGGTCATGGTCTATTTACACACACATAGAAATTACTAATAACATTAGCTTACATCACCTAGAAAGTGACATATGACAATCAAATTAACTGAATGATTCTCAGTTCTTATAGAACAGCTGATCATTTTACAAACTACAAAGATTGTTACAAAACAGTAAAACAACTATTCTAGTAAACAACTGTTATCTACAATAACAGTTGTTACAACAATCGAAGTTCTTCAAATCAGTTTTTTTGTCTTTGGCTTTTACAGTTGTTTGTTTTCATGAATCGTTTCGTTTTTGGGAATAGTATTATATTTGAAGAATAATTAGTTGTTTAGATTTGGCTTGATTTATTCTTCCCATGGTTTAATAACTTTTATCTAGAGTATTCAATTTATTTATTATTTTGTTAGGCGTTAACGAAGCTCATACACAAATTTATTTATTAAACGTACTTCAATTTAATCATAGATCTACTTGAGCTTTTAACGAAACAATATTGATTAGCTTATATCATCATGTTTGCACCCTATGGACGTCTTAGTGAAGGGAGTTAATATTCGGTTCATTCTTACGGTCAATAAGATATAAACAATCACTATGAACAAATGTATAGTTTATTTTTATAATACTTTGGACTATATGTTTGTTTTCCTAATTGACGCATAAAAAGATACCCAATATAATTCTTTCGGGTTAATAGAAGTTATAAAATACTTGATTGATGTCCAACAATGTTGTCAAATAGGCGTTCAATCTTAGATACCATTCAACCTGGCTTATGAATTGTTTTTAACCTTTTTAAGCCTCAAAACTCCCTTACAATAGTCATCAAACTTGACTTCTTTTTGGTGTTTTTATGATATTGTATCAAATACTTGAAATGTTGTTTCATTGAAATTTACTATGAACAAGGTGAATTGCCTTGTTAACGGGGGCATAACGTCTATTGGCGAACGTGATGTGAGTGACCGCTAGCTGGAGGATAACGTCTATTGGCGAAAGTGAATCACCACACACATGGTTTGGCAATGACAACCACAATTAATGACAATGCTAGTATTAGATGGGAGGTGATGAGTTTAGATGAAAGAAACTCTAAAATATAAACTTATTAGGTAAATATGAATTTTGTTAGAAAACTTTTTCTATAAGTTTCCTTAACAAATTGATTTTCTAGTTTTCTCTATTTTGTTAATAAATTTTCTTTAACCATCTTCAACTTTCTTTAACCAAATATACTCATTAAATAGAAGGCACCACGGCTATTTACTATGACATGATAATAGTTTTTATAACAATTGAATGCCAACTAAATAATATACAATGTACCTAGAATACATTATTTTTTTCTATATTAATCTACATTTCAATTAACACATTCTTAAAAAAGCTTTAAATATAGTAACTTGTGACAAAATGTAGGTTTTGATGAATACACCTCTTAAGCCTATGTTTAGGCGGTTAGAATGACACAACTTTTAAACAACAAATTTGGATCATTAACGAATTATTAGTGTATTATTGTGACACATTTTAGTTGAGAAAGACGAGTAATTATGTTTTTATATATAGGTTTTATTTATCATATTTATTGTATAACTACACATGATTATATAATTCTCATAATATCTACTCAAAGTTAGCTTTATATTTAACGTAACTATAAGATGCTAAATTCTCATGATTAGCCACAAGCCTAATACAATCAGTACTAAGTCTATCCGTAATGGTTGATACCTCATAAGGAACATTTTTCGACACTCAACATTATAACCCTTTTTAGAAAATGTTAATGATTAACACCCTTAATGCCCTTTTCAATATTACCTTATATTTTTTATTCATTTGACGTTATACTAGAAATGTCGCTTACTCTTCATGCCCCTAAAATGTCTACGGGGTGGGGGTTGAGGATGTTATCAATCGCTTTCTCGCCACTATAATGCCCATTACGAATGATCTAAAAAAACAACCAATTCACAACTATAAAACTAGTCTCAAAACAATTGCAAATCTCTTTTCCCGATCATTTTTCAACATACACATAAACCTTGATCGCAAGTTACCGTTACGACCAATATTAACAAACATAACATCTTAGACTATTCGTAGTCAGTCAACGTGCCAAGTCATGCCCGTTAACGGCAGCCAGCCACGCCGACCATTAAAGGGTCCATGAAAGGCGAGTTGTTAAACAGTTGACAAATTAACAATCACAAGCCATCTTTTATAACGAATTAGATGTTAGTTAACCAACACACATGCTAACGAGTATTTAGTTAATGATCAAGTTGTGACACAACATGTCCATGTCTTATACCTAGGCAGTTGGGTGGATAAGATTGCGATCAATAGTTTAGAGTTCGATTCCACTTCATTTACTGGTTTTCTCATGAATTGTGATAAGCATTATGCTAATAGAGATGGATATGATCAGACAATTGTATGTATAAAACTCTAGTCTTTCAAAATTCGTTCAAAATTTACACTATAATACTTTGTGTCAAGTTATGAATACGTTTGTTGTATCAAACTTGTACGAATTACAAACTCAAGAACAAGGACCTAACCGTTTGAAATTTATAGTTTGTTAAAATTCTTTAACAGGGCAATCAGTTACTCGGTCATTTCAGTAATAAGTCCTTTTCCAGGCAATACTTATTTCTATTCGTCAACTCAGTAATACTCTTTTTTTATTCTCCTCTTTAATTCCAAGTCTCTTAATTCATCTCATATACACCATTTTTTTCAAAGTTCACACTTATACTGTTACACATAATATCTACTAAGCAATACTACAGTATCACAATATTATAATATAATTATTATCATAAGCAACACCTACAAGCTTCAACAAAAGAGAAATGAGAACAAGAAGAGGCGTTTCTTATCCAAAATGAGCAATACATGTTGTGATAAAAGAAGATTTTGTGATTTCATATATGAAAAGACGATATTGCCTCGGAAAAGGGCAAAGTCGTCGGAGGGGACACCGGTGGCGACGGTTTCCGGTCAGTGTGATTTTCTCGACACGCTACCAGACGACATCGTTTTGTTTATTCTCGCTAAGCTTGGCTCAACCGCCAGCTGTCCGGCTGATTTCATCAGCGTTTTAGCAACGTAGGGATCTGATCATCTTAATATGGATACAGCGTTGTTGTGTAAAGTGTGTCGTTTTGTAGGCTAATTTTGGTTTGTGTTTGTTGAACAGATGCAAGAGGTTAAACACGTTGGGTCTTCATTCGCTTGTGTTGTCGAAAGCGTCTCCGAAAACTTTTGCGGTTAAAGCGAAAAACTGGTCGGAATCGGCTCATCGGTTTTTAAAACGGTGCTCCGATGCCGGAAATGTTGAGGCTTGTTACACTCTCGGCATGGTAGGCATTATACCACAAACATGTTATTCATGCCTACGGTTATTCGTTGATTAATCGCTAATCAAAGGTTCATCGAGTAATTTTTATATAATCGTCCAATTAATCATTAGACGGTCAACAATGGTCAAATCCAGTCCTACTAATTGGTCAAAATCGATGGAAATCTAAATACTTCCAACCAAAACTTTTAAATTGCAGTCTATCTACTTAAAAATGCGGGTCAAAGAAAATATATCAACTTAAAAAAATATACATATAGTAATGCGTGTATATGCGTATAAATCTCAATCTAATAAATCCTTGTTAATTTAATTAATCACTAGTCGACGTTCAACAGCAGACTAACGCCTGATGATTCTTCCAGCTATGCTGGTATCTAATTGATTACCTTCTATTTTGTTTCTGCAGATTCATTTCTACTGCTTACAAAACAGAGGAAACGGGGCATCTCTACTAGCCAAAGCCGCGATAAACTCTCACGCGCCATCGCTCTACTCGCTAGCGGTAATCCAGTTCAACGGCAGCGGCGGCTCAAAAACCGACAAAGACCTACGCGCAGGCGTAGCTCTGTGCGCGCGTGCAGCCTTTCTCGGCCACATTGACGCTCTCCGAGAAGCTCGGACATTTCTCCAAGACGGTTACGGTGTACGTCAAAACATTCCTGAAGGCCGTAGGTTTCTAGTTCAAGCCAACGCGCGTGAACTTGCATCTGTACTATCAACAACTCCAGCAGCCTTATTTTCCGCTAACTGGCTGACGTGGAATCCGGTCTCTTATTTGCGTAATGCAAACGTTGTTGGAGTCGGAGTCGGAGTTGGAGCTGGTTGTCCGTTGTTGAGTGATTTTGGGTGTAATGTTCCGCCCCGGAGCCACATCCGGCGAACCGTTTTTATCCGATTGGTTTTCGGGTAAGGTGGTCGGAGCCGGTCTCCGGTTGTGTTCACATGCTGGTTGTGGCCGGCCGGAGACTAGGTTGCATGAGTTCCGGCGGTGTTCGGTTTGTGGGAAAGGGAACTATTGTTCTCGAGCGTGTCAAGCACTTGACTGGAAGTTGCGTCATAAGATGATGTGTATGCAACCGGAGAGGTGGGCGGATGCCGGGGACGGTGACGTAACGGTGTTGTTGATGATAACGGAATGTTTGTGGAGAGTTAACGGCAGTTGAAGCAAAGTTATGGTGGGGTAATATTGGAATTTCGGGGACATGCTTTCTTTTGACGTACGCCGGAATATAGATGTTGGTAAGAAAAGTTTTTTTTTTTTATTTTATGGGTAGCAAATTTTGTACAATATATATTTCAATGTAGCCAGCTGCCTTTTTCTACTTTTAAAGTTAATTTATTCAAATGCTCGTAAATTAAAGAGAATTCTAAATCGCTCAGTCTACCGGGACACCACTTTTTCTATTGAACACTATGCGACCCGTATAGGCCTCTGCGGGGCGCATGGGTATCAATCTCATGCGATGCTCTTAGGCTTCTGCGGGTGTATAATTTGGTATTTTAAGTTGTTTAAAGGTTGTGTTATGTTATTTCATATTTTAGTTAGAGATTCACTATTTCAAGTAATCGATAATCAAATTTTACAAAGTAAAAACTGAAACACACACGTATAAATAAAAACTGAAACTGCATCAATATATAACATTTGTTCAGTACATCGATAATCAAAATTTACAAAGTAAAAAAGAAAACAATCTAATCCTGACCACCCTTGCCTGGCTGATGCTGAGCCTGTTCCTCCTGTGGCTGATGCTGAGCCTGAGGTGCCTGAGGTACCGGCTGAGGATATAGTAGATGGGCCGGTATAGAAAATCAACTGGTGGCATACCCACGTGAGCCATGATCGCAATCTGATCAATCTGAAATCGCATCATGTACTGCATCTGTGCATTATGCAGCATCTGCATCTGGTAGAACTGATGCATATCAGGCGCAACATGGATCGGCCACTGTGGCGGATGCGGTGGCTGTGGTGCGGCAGCAGCGGCAGGTGCGGCCTGAGCGGTAGGTGCGTCCTGAGGGGCAGGAGCAGGCAGGATCTACCGGGTCGTCTTTGATATCTACAACTGGGAAGATCTCCGGCAAATCGACAGGGACATACAACTCCCCCTGTTGGCCACCAAGCGGCGACCAACACCTGGAATCTTGCCCAGGATACCCATACCCTGTATGGTACGGGTGTCAAGCCTCCTAGGCAAGATAGCAGGACCGCAACGTGGATCCGCATCTATATCGATCTGGAAGTAGGGCCCTGGCAAATCTAGCTCGCTCCTCTGCCGCTGTACCGCTAGCGTAAAACATAGCCAAACTCCTGGCTAGCGCGCACGGCCTGCCCCCAGCAGGCAGTACAAAAAGAAAAGGTTCACCGCTGTCACATCGTCTAAAAGGGGAAGCAGAATCGTCATGATGAGGAAATACAAGAAACGCGTGATCCTCCAGCGATTAATCTCTGGCCGCTCGCGCCTCCTACGACGCCCCCCTGTGGAGCCTCAGGGACATCAACATCCTCCATCGGCTCATCGGTAAGAAATTCCATCTGCAAAAAATGATTAAAATATTAATAATAAAATGATATAAATATTAATTTTAATAATAAAATGATATAAATATTAATTTTAATAATAAAATATATAAATATTAATTTAATAATAAATATTAAAATATTAATATTAATAATAAAATGATTAAAATATTAATATAAATATTAATTTTAATAATAAAATGATATACATATTAATTTTAATAATAAAATAATTAAAATATTAATATTAATATTAATAATAAAATGATTAAAATATTAATATAAATATTAATTTTAATATTTACCTAAATACGGTATAAATCTACCTAAATACGACATGGATCTACCTAAATATGGCATAGATCTACCTAACCACGCATAAACTACCGAAATACCGTATGGATCTATCTAAATACGGTAAAAAAGTAACTAAATACGGTAAAAAACTAACTCAATACGGTAAAAAAAGTAACTAAATACGGCATAGATCTACCTAACCACGGCATAAACTACCGAAATACCCGTTGGGTCTATCTAAATACGGTAAAAAAGTAACTAAATACGGTAAAAAACTAACCTATATAACGTAAGAAGTCGAAAAACGAGATCGTGCGGGATTTTCTTGGCTTGTTCTTCAGTGTCGTTTAGTGTGTGTTTGGTTGTGTGTTTGGAGATAGTATGGACCTATGCTGATCGCATAGGCTTATGTAAAGAAACCCAATGCGCCCCGCAGAGGCCTATGCGCGGCGCATGGGATCAAAGAAACACAAAAGCACACGGATCGCTGACGTGGCCGTGTGGACCCGCATGGGCCTCTGCGGGGCGCATGGGTACGAGGTTCGCGTGTTTTCACGCAGACATGTCAGTCTGCTGCCTTTGTCGGAAAACCCTAACCCCATGCGGGGCGCATGGGCCTATGCGACCCGCATGGAAGGATGTCAAAATAAGAAATTTAGGTGTCCGAATAGGATGACTCTTCTAAATTTTATTTGTTGTTTTTTCAGTCATTTTCATGAATATGGCTATTACAGTTGTTAAACAAAGCTTTTAATGAAGATATTGGCAAGAGTTTTTAATGGCGAAATTTATAAAGTTAACTCTTTAATTTCAAACGTTTTTTTAAATGGTTAACAAAAGAAAGTAAAAGTGTAACTATAAAAAAACTGGAATAAATAGTATAAAATCACGAGACACATGTCATCAATGGTACATTTTTTTACGCGTTTATTTCTCTCATTTAATTATAAATACTTATTTTTAAAAAATATTTTATATATTTTTTTGTTACGCTTCTGTCTCTCTTACTTAGCTATAAATACTAATTTTTTGAATATAAAAATTGTTATTATATCATCAACCGGATAAATTTTGTCTGAAATTTATTATTAATTTTTAAGATAAATTCTTTTCATATATTTAAAAACTTCATCAATTTTAAAACTATGTTGGTTAAAATATTTGAAAGATAAAATAAGATAATTGTTATTACGAGTGATTAAGGAAAAATTTTCAAATATTTAATTTAGCTAGATGGTAAATATACAAAGTTAATATCTGGTTGAAAGAGATCATGTTTTAAATTTTAGCGTAATAAAATTCATAATTTTAACGTCATTATTCATTTTTTTAAATACATATGTTAAGATGTAAATGTATTTTAAATACATATGTTAAGATGGCATATGTAACATATTACATAACACAAGTTTATTCGACAATGCAATGGATATGGTTTTTCTTATAATGTAACTTTTATTACTTATTACACTTATTAACCTATGTAATACACATGATTGTAACCTAGTAACTAATAAAGAAATAGTGTAAAGTTGAGCTAAAACTCGGCTGATAATTTTCAAGCTTAACAAAATTTTCAAGCTCTTGATCAAGTTGTTGATTATGTATGATTTTTATTAAGTTTTAATCAATTATTATAACTCAAAGTTAATGTATTTTACTTTTATTTTTATAAAAGTTGTGCCAATAGATTAAGAATTTAATATCTTTGATTTAATTTGAGTATCCTATCGTTATACATAAATAATCAATCTAAAAAAACGTTGATATATCGTGTATAAATATGCAATATAATTTTTGCTTAATTTTAAATATAGATTGTGTGAATATAAACAAAGGCTGTGTTATTTCTTTAAGTTACGTAATTTGTAAGTATAAGTCAGGTATTCTATACAGCGGTTGCATAATTATATATAAGTTGTGTAAATTAGTTTAATTATTTAACATTTGTACGTAGTTATGCGTTGACGCATATACCTCTTGTGGTCACATCACGTGTTGCATTATAGTGCCTATATATATGCGTGTGTTAATATTATATATATTTGTAAATATATTTTTAAGTAAAAAAGAAAAGGCAAAAGTAATATTGATAAAACCATAAATTATTAAACTAGATTAGATTTGATATTAAGTTACTACATTGTTTGTTTTCAATTGAGATTTTAAAACCATAAAATTAGATTAGATTAGTATTTTATTAACGTACTAAATTGTGTTTTTCATATTGAGATTTTAGACTCGCATCTAACAACCAAAAGATCATAAAAAACAAATTCAGGTATTTGTTTTTATATCAATTAATATTGTTCGATCTATTGGCTAACACTTCAAGGATGATGAATTTTTTTTATCGTTTGGATAGAGTCATAGACTTTCAAGTAGGTCACCTATGGGTCGATATTACTTTTACATAAGCCGTTTAACTCTAGATTTCTTTTATCTACAATCAACGCATTAGTGATATTTGAGAAAAGGCTCTCTAAAGTCGCAGTTCTCTCATATAGACGAACAAAAATATTACATATAAATAGTTAAATACCACTAAACTTATGGTATATGGACGTAATTACTATTGCATATAACCTCTTATTATCAGTGGTGGATACAAGATTTTTTTTTCACTGGATTCACTTTTTTAGATGCTCTAATTTTAGATGCTAGGTAAAGGGTTTGGATGTTAAAAGAGTTTTAGGTTTAGGGTGTGTGTGATTAGTAAGTGGAGTACCGAGTAGGGTTCATGGTTCTAGGGTACTTGTGCGTAGGCGTCGCGCAGCCAGTGTTTTGTGGTTTCTAGAGTACTTCGAATTATATTTAATATGGCAACACAAGATTGATCAGGACTAGGATACTAACCTAGAGTGCCCCATCCCTCTAATTTACAGTTTATCTAATTTCATTATATCATAGACAAAAGAAATAAGTTAAATTATGAACATAGCCTTAAACTTTCTCTTGATTAGTTTTTTCTTAAGTTTAAACAAATCAGATGTTAAAAAAAATCCCGTTATTTAACATGTTAATTGGAATTTATATAAATAAAACCAGATACATATCTGAGTTAGCTATAAAACAATTAAAATAGTTGAAAATGAGATAGATAAAAAGAAACTAAATAGTTAGATACAAATTATATATTCAAAACTCATTGGTAAATTCAAAAGGAATCCACAAGTGATGGTGGGTTATTGATGAGCTATTGCTTCTTTATTTACTTTAGAACTAATTTTTAAAAAGGATATTTTGTTAGTGGAAGAGAATTTTGTTGTTGTTATAGTTGTATGTGCTTTAAAGCTCCAAGGGAACCCATTATGTAATTTCTTTTTCAACAAAAGTTAGTGAGATAATCCCACATAAAAAAAGTATCTACCCATTGGAACATTATTATAATTAATATGTTTTGGTGTGTGTATATAATTATATATTAAGAGTTTCAGGTAAAACAGTAATATGTGTTGATTTGGGTACTAAAGTATGATTTTCGGCTATATTTTTTAACACATTTAATTTGTTTCACCTCTTAATGAATGAGAAATGAGGATGCGATATTTCACTAGCACATTTAATAGGGTTGTTTGTTTCAGCTCTTAATGAGTTTTTAATGATTCAGACCTCTTACTGGTTCAGCACTTGATGATTAAAATTGTTTGTTTCGAGAACAAATATCTGAATGGTTCGAACATTTGTCTCTAAATGGTTAAACATTATACCGAGTCTGAATGGTTAAGGCCCCTTATCTGAATTTGGCACTCATTTGCCACTAATTTGTTAAACATTATACTGACTCTTAATGGTTTAGGCCTCTTACTAGTTTAACACTTATGTGTTGTTTGTTTTTTAAGATGTCAAATGTCTGCAGTATGCGGACCACATCTGTAGACATCTATAGAAGAAGATGTAGACCAAATCTCTGCAGTCTGCAAGAAGAAACTGTTTGTTTTTTAATGTATGTAGACTTCTAAAATAAACTGGTGGTGGTGTACAAATGGTCGTGGTGGGTGGTGGACGTGGATGATGGGTGGTGGTGGTGCTTAATCCTCAGCAGACCTTAGAGATCTTGAAGTGCCTGGCCAAATCTGCACCAAGAAGAGCTGGTGCAAACGTTTTTTAATGAAACGTCTTTGGAAAAACAAACAGTCTGCAAATGGCAATGTTTGCGCGTGGTCTATGCGGCGCAGACATAAGAGGCTACACAGATCTTTTTTAGAAAAACAAACACTGCCTTAATGGTCCGGACCTCTTATTGGTTTAGCACTTATCCATTCAAAACTTGACAAACATCCCTTAATGTAATTACTCAATTTATCATTAAAAGTTTAGCTAGTTAATCATATATTAGTTATGAAAAAGAAAAATCGAATTTTAGAGGTATGCAATGGAATGGTCCAAGGCAATATATTTGTAAAGGTAAATAAATTCTTGTGATGGGCATATGCGATGGCGTCCACTATGACCGAAAATGTGTGGCACCACCACGCATAGTGAAATTTTTGTGAGTCCACTATTTACACCAAACAATTATCACATATTTTGGATCTGGAAGCATGATATCATAAAAGCATTATTATTGTGGTTAAAAAGGAATATATTTTGAAAATTTCTTTTTCACCTATGGATGAATCAACATTTTTTTGGGGGGAGATTAGTTCGTTCAAGGAGTCAAAGATGGCTTAGCAGGATAGGTTTGACTAAAGCTAGGGCAGACAGAAAATTTTGAGTCGGACAGGTATATTTGAAACATCCGGAGAGGGTATATCTGAAGCTATATAGGTATCGGATTAGTTTTGAAAATTTTGATAGATATAAGATTAGATGATATCAAACTCGACTAACTGAATCTGCTTACCCCAATCAAATAACCAATATTTTATGTTTTTTTCTTTTATCCTGTGTTTATTAATACTTTATATTAGTAGGTTCATCATGTGGTGATTTAATTTTATTATTTTTTTAATTAAAAAAAAATAAAAATATAATGATTCAATTCAAGAACTTGTTATGTAATTTTATTAATTAGTTTATATGTGTATAAAAATAACACAATAGATAATAAAAAATGTATTGATCTCAGTAATTATAACAAATACAGTACTGATACTTATTTGCCATACCAACTAAACGAGCGTATTAGATCGGATCAACACATTTACTGTGAGACTGAGTAATATATCACTCGAACCAATGTAATCATAATAAGTATGTGAACATACAGGTAGATTAATAGAAAAAATAATTATATAATAATAATATAAATTAAATTATATATAATTTTAATAATAATAATTTAAAAATAATAATTTAATAATATATTTAATACTTAGTATATATAATAATACATATATAATAATAAGAATAATAATTAATAATAATATAATATATATAATTTAATAATAATTAAATAATATAATATAATAATAATAATAATAATAATATAATAATTATAATAATTATATAAAATAAATTAAAATAATAATAATATAATAAATAATAAATGTAATATTAATATCTAACGATAATTTATAATAATAATAATAATTATAATAATATTATATATAATACAATAATAAAATATATAATATAATAAATACATTTTAATAATGATATGAACTAATAATCAATAATATAATAAATAATATAATAATAATATAATATAAATATATGAATATAATATAATAATATATTATTAATAAAATAATAATAATAATATTTAAAAAATAATAATATATAATAATAATAATAATAATAATAATAATATAATAATAATATATAATAATAATAATAATAATAATAATAATAATAATAATAATAATAATAATAATAATAATAATAATAATAATAATAATAATATAATAATAATAATAATAATAATAATAATAATAATAATAATAATAATAATAATAATAATAATAATAATAATAATATAATAATAATAATAATAATAATAATAATAATAATAATAATAATAATAATAATAATAATAATAAATAATAATAATAATAATAATAATAATAATAATAATAATAATAATAATAATAATAATAATAATAATAATAATAATAATAATAATAATAATAATAATAATAATAATAATAATAATAATAATAATAATAATTAATAATAAATAATAATAATAATAATAATAATAAAAATAATAATAATAATAATAATAATAATAATAATAATAATAATAATAATAATAATAATAATAATAATAATAATAATAATAATAAATAATAATAATAATAATAATAATAATAATAATAATAATAATAATAATAATAATAATAATAATAAAAATAATAATAATAATAATAATAATAATAATAATAATAAATAATAATAATAATAATAATAATAATAATAATAATAATAATAATAATAATATAATAATAATAATAATAATAATAATTAATAATAATAATAATAATAATAATAATAATAATAATAATAATAATAAATAATAATAATAATAATAATAATAATAATAAATAATAATAATAATAATAATAATAATATAATAATAATAATAATATAATAATAATAATAATAGGACCCCTTTGTATTTTTAAAAGCCTTGTAGGATTTGATAATAACAAAAAAACGAAATATAATGACTTTAAGGTAAGATTCTAAATATTAGATGATTATATGATCCATATTAAAGTTATATTCAATTTTTCTAAAAATACATAGTATTTTTTTAAAAGAACTTAGGGGCTGCTTGTTTACCTCTTAACAAGGCTCTTAATGGTTCAGACCTCTTACTAGTTCAGCACTTAATGGTTCAGACTGTTTGTTTCGTAAGCAGATGTCTGAATGGTTCAAACATTTGCCTGTTAATGGTTAAGATTTATATTGAGTTTGAATGGTTAAAATCTCTAGTCTGAATTTGTCAGACATTTGCCTTTGAACGGTTAAGTATTATACTGGCTCTTAATGATTCAGGCCTCTTATTGGTTCAGTACTTAATGGTTCAGACCTCTTACTGATTCAACACTTAACCATTCAGAAGTTGCCAAACATCCCCTTAATATTATATTATATAAATTAATATATGCAAAAGTTTCAATATTAAAAAAATTTTTGTACTCCATAGAAATGGATAATTACATATTCCAGTTGTAAAATATAAAAATAGTACCATATTTATTCAACAGAATTTATTGTATTAATTATGTAAACTTTTATATTTTTGTCATCAGTATCATTCTCCTTTATACATAGGGATAGCAACGGGTCAGATTTAGAATGAGTTTAGATAATCCTAACCACAAACCCGATTAGATAAGTTTATCCAAACCCGTCGGGTTTCTAGCGGGTAAATGCTCATCGGGTATACCCGACCGAAAACCCATTGGCTATCTATCGGGTAACATTACTAATCAGTTACGTTTAGTATTATCACTATAAAAATTTATCAAATTACCACAATGTATACGGAATAAAATACCTATATGTATAAAAGATGGATGTATCATATATATGCATATTTAATAATATTAAAGAAATTATATCGGGTAAACGGGTACACTTTATTGGGTAATTGGGTCGGGTAAACGGTTGTATCACCAAATCCTAAACCCGTCCCAAACCCGCGAAAAAAAATAAAAACTATTCCCAAACCCGATTAACCAACCGCAAACCCGTTCCAAATGTGTCGGGTTTTAGGTTTACCTTTTGGATTCGATCGCCATCCCTATTTATAAAGATGTAAGCTATTAGAATTTATCATGTATAAAAAGAGTGATTTGATCATCTTACAAACTGTGTTATTTAAGATAAATAAATATTAAATTCAATTATTTTAAATATATATATATATATATATACTTCTTAAGCTACATACTCTAGCTTTAGTGGTGTTGTATTTGCACATGATGTATGAAAAGATTAAGAAACAAACCCTTTTAAGTAATTTATTTCATAAACATGCCGCTAATCAAACCATCGTCTTATTAATTATAAATTGATGATACAATCATACAATCTAATAAATCGAAACAAAAGACAAATAGACGCAAGTTACGCCACTAGCCTTTTCTCAATAACTAAACTAAATCATTAAAAAACAACATTCATTTATCTTTTGATATGAATTTATAACTTTAAGAAAATAGGAAATCTAGAATAAACAAGCTATGAAGCATGCATTAGTAAATGAATTGGTAAATAAAACTTAAAAAAAAAATTAGAAAATAAGTTTAGAAAATCCGGCCAAACAATTGATCAGGTTGGTTGGTTCGACCAACCCACCCAAACTAATGCAATTTATAGTACTTAACATGATCGCTTATGTCGACGATTTGTGATCTGGTCCGATAACAAGAATGATGCCTTGACGTTTAGGCATACGAGGAAAATGTTTTTTTAAGGACCAACAAATCAAACCGAGCACTCTTAGGGTACGCACTAGACAAATCGAGTACTCCGAGAGTAACCGAGTCATCCAACATCAATTTCAGGGAAAACCTGGTAGCCCACCTGTCCGTAGGCATGACGGTGAAATTACTGATAAAACCTACTTAACTTAAGGATCGAAACCCAGGATTCTCCGGGTCTTATATCATTGCCCACCAATGCCTCAACCGTTGTAGTTTAACGATATTGGCATATGAAGAAAATGTTGGTTCATAGAATCAAACCCTCATCGAACAGTTTGATTGGCTATTGGCTAGAAGTTGGTATGGAATTAGACATTAACTTCATGTTGAGTTTGATTGGCTATTGGCTAAAGTTGGGTATGGAATTAGACAATAACTTTTTCCCCACATGTAACAATCTAGTACATCCTAAGCTTAGGTTTGTTATGTGTATATGTCCTCAATCTTGACCAGAAGCGTCTTTGCGAATTCATGTATCCTGTTTTAGCTTGAGAAAATGTGTCCGTTCGTAATGTTTATATTATTTAAAAAAATCTAATTAGTATTGGGTTCAATAAACTTAATGCCAAGTGAGTTAAATTCTAAACCATAAAAATGATTTGTAAATGGGTCTACATTGAAATTAGTATGTGTTTGCTATTGAAAAAAGATTATATATATATATATATATATATCGGATTTTTTAAAATTGCGTGCCCTCAAAATCACAGACCTTGTGCGGAGGTCCTCCCCGCACACCATCAAAGCAGCCACCGATCTTGACTTTCTTTAATAATATTGTAAAAGATTACAAATTCGTAATTGCATAAACTTGTAATCTCTTAATAATAAAAAATATAATAACAGTGTATATTCTTCCCAAAAATATGTATGGTTAATATCTATCAATAATAATTCATTTGTATGCAAGCACATTATTACTTTATATTCTACCGGAATACCCAAAGACCTCTAGCAAAACAGTTTAGAAGCATAAACACTTGAATATCACATAAATACGTTATAAAATAGAATTAAAATTTATAATCTAAGTAGTGAGTAGTGATTATAAACTAGTAAAGAAAGCTAAGAGTTAACAAATAAATGTTATTCATTTCTTGACAGCCTCAAAGAATAAAAAAAATATTATTTATATTATATTATAATGCATTATGAAGAGGTATTTTAAAATATCCAAAAAATAAGAACTTTTTCTTTTTTAATTTATAAATACACCCATAAAATAAAGATAGATTAGTCTTTTAAACAATAATTATATTTTAGCCTTCTATCTTATTATATTTAAATCCCTTATTTTTAACATCATTATAGGTAATTAGTTATATTTTCCCTCTTTAAAACAAACTTATAATTCTTTTACGTATTCTTGTCATATTTTATAAACTATAATGTTTTTAAAAAATCCGAAACTATCGTGCCGACGTATTCATTTTTGTCGGCGTTTTGATAGTTGTCTTGGTCAGTATTAACGTGTGGATTAAAAGTTACAAGTAGATAATGCCTTAGTGTACAAGTAATTAAAGCCTAACATACTTAGTCATTATCCTAGAATGTTCAATAGCTACAAAATATCAAATGATTAAACACAGTCAATTTAATCATCTCATCTGGAAATCCCTCATCTTTAACATAATTATAGATAATTAGTTAATAATTACACTTTATCTCCTTATAAAAAACTAACTCCTCCTGATTTTCAAATGGTCATAACTTTTTGGTAGTTAATATATATATATATATATATATATATAATTACACCATATAAATGAGTATTTTATTTCTTTAATTTGAGTATATGTAATGCCCCTAAATATATATAGTATTTGACAATAATATTTACCTTAATTGTAAATATTATATACATAAATACTATTATGAATTTAACTTGGTTAGTTACTGGTTGATAATTAATTAAACATTGAAAGTGTCTTTTTATAATGAACAAAACCTGGAGGGCTGAAATGAACAATTAGGAAACTAGTCGTAATAAAAAGAAATTTAAGATTGCTCGACTAGAATTAGAGCAAGAAGAGGGGAAACTCCAAGAAACCCAAGATAATCAATTCCTCAAAATCCAAAGGGAAATCAGGCCTAAAATTGGTGTATGAACTTTCAATACTGATCATCTAAGTTAAAGGATAATAAGGTATGTTGAAATTTTGATTATAGTCAAGTAAAGGTTTTTGATAAAATCAAGCAATTGCAATTTAAGTATGAATTGTGATTGTTAGAATGAAACTTGAAGAGTATTCATGTTTAGAAACAAATCATTGACAAAAACTAGTGAAGCTAAGGCTACAATTTAGGTGTTCAGCAATTTATCATGTTTATGTAGGAGGCTTTTGAGGAAATTATGAAATACATGGATGATGGTAGTAAAATTATATGTTTGATAGAGATTCCATTGAATCCTATATACTAATTTAGCATTTTGATCGTGTTGAATTCATGAGATGTAAATACATGGCTTATTGTTGATTAGTAGGATCCAAATAAGTAATATGCAAATTTATGCTCACAAGGTGTTCGATGAAACGCCTAAAAGAACTATTAATTTTGAATAACGAACGAGTTTTTAACAAAAACCTATGATTGAAAGTTGGGCAAGTCTACATGCCATGGAAGTGAATAATAAGGTCCTAACTATAAATGGGTTACACTCTTTAGGTAACTCGGGTAAAGCTTCGGGAAGCTAAGTCGGAGCGAACGCACGTTTGAAAGAAAAGCTATAAGGTACACGGCTTTATGCTTCGTA
The DNA here is from genome assembly GCA_947069175.1 of Scalesia atractyloides. NCBI lineage: Eukaryota > Viridiplantae > Streptophyta > Magnoliopsida > Asterales > Asteraceae > Scalesia > Scalesia atractyloides. The sequence goes on along the minus strand of CAMTDV010000012.1, from coordinate 2,163,032 downwards.
GGGTTTTATTTATGATTTTGTACTGATACATGTTGGACAATGAATAGAGACTAGAAAACAATTCAGCTCATTCATAAGTGATGGATTTCACACGAATGAACTGAATAGGTAATAGCGAGTAATGGCATGATTGGTTTGTTTAAAAGTGATGTTTTTCACATAAACAACCAGATGGGTCAAAATAGAGAGTAGTAATATGTTTGGTTTGTTTAAAGGTGGTTGTTTTCACATAAACAACCAAATGGGTCAAAATAAAGAAAAGATAATAAGCTTGGTTCGTTCCAAGTGATGGATTTCATACGAAAAACTAAACGGTCAAAATGAGGTCTTAACGCATACCGGAATATGTGCGTGAATAATGACTTAGGTCCAAACCCGATTGATGGGTAAAATCATGAATATAAGCATCAACCGAGTAACGGGAACACGGACTAAAAGTCAAGGAACTCAGGTAATGAGTCATAATCGAAAGATCGGGAATTTTTGAAAGAATTCGGAATAATTAAGTTCAACCATGATAAGGTTGATCGGGTTGAATAAGTGTGAATGCATACCGGATAACGATACGCAAAAGGCAAGAAAATTAACCCGGATAATGGGGAACATTTCATAAAAATGACGTTCATGCGAAAAAGATATGATTTCATAAGCTTGTTTGCTTAATTATGCAAACGGGTTAAATATTTGATGATTTAAATTAGAACCGATAGCGTAAAACATGAAGTTATGAATCGGGATATGGGTTTACAAGTTAAGTATGTGGGGAAATGTTTTACGATCAAATAGAGACAAATTTCATGCAAAACGAATATGTATTCGAGAAGATACGAAGTTTTTAGTAAAAATGTAAAACTAGAATATTCTACAACATCGACAAGCCGTAGGCTATAGCTGTTGCATTCTGCCAGAGCTGTTGATGTGTGTCGTAAGCCACGGTAGATCAGCCGTAGCTTACGGCGGGTCTCTCACAAAAATTATTATTTGTTGTTTTGGGATACTTAGGTTACCAAACTATGTTTTAAGCATTATACAAATAATGTTTAAGTTAATACTTGATACATAGGTGATTACTATGGAGGAATGGATCAAGATCAAGCTATATGAAGAACTGAACGCAAATGAAAATAGCTTCCGTGTTTTGTTTTAATCTTTTGTAGATCCACATATCGTAATTGGTAATGTCTTTAAATACTTATGAAGTTTTCAATAACTTTAACTTTTGTTTATGTTTATGTGTTTGCAATATGAATATATTTATATAAGTGCGAACTTGTATAAAATACTTTATATATAATAAGTATGGGTATTATTATATAGTATTGCTATAGTTTTTTAATTAAAGGTTTCATACGTGATTAACAATGTGTAAGGGTGGGTAATAACTGAATCGTTAACCGAAACCGAACCGAAATCAATAAAAAACTGAATTAACTAAAAAGTGATATAAACGAAACCCTAATTAACAAAAAACAGGTATCGATGGTTTTTTATACCCTCATTTAACCAAAACTAACTGAACCAAACCATCCATATTTTCATATATTTCTAGTTTTTATGCCTCTAGTTTATGTATTTTATATTTTATACCCCTATTTTATGTATTTATATCTCCATTTCAAGTACATATATATCCATTTCATGTATTTATACCCAAATTTCATGTATCTCTAATAAAAAGTTTTAACCCAAGTTTGGTTTTGGCAATAACCGAAATAAAATGAATCAAACAAAAACCGTAATCTAACTGAATAAACCAAACCGATTAACTGAAAACGATTGTTAATAAAACAGACTAATCGATGACCTCAATTTCGGTTAAGGATAATAATCTAACCAACCGAACAATGAACATCGTAGCAATGTATGTGTTTCCCACCACATCGCGCGTGCACCTATTGGTTATTAACCAAAACCTGTTATCGGTGAGCAATACTAAATCGTTAACTTGAACCAAACCGAAAACAGACGAAACCGAAATCAACAAAAAACTGAAAACTGAAAACTAAATTAACTGAAAACCAAATTAACCAAAAACCGGTTATCATTTTTTTTGTACTTTCGTTTAACCAAGATTAGTTGAACAGAACCGAATCATTCATATTTTCATATATTTCTCGCTTTTATACCTCCAATTCATGTATTTCATATTTTATATTTTAATTTCATATATTTATACATCAATTTCATATATTTCTAAGCAAAAGTTTTAACTGAAATTAAATGAACCAAACAGAAAACTGTCAATCTAGCCGAATAAACCGAAAACCGACTGATTAATAAAATAGACTAAGCGATGACTTTGGTTTCGGCTTTGGTTGACGATAATAACCAAACCTACCGAACCATGCACATCACAATGAAATAAATTACCCGATTACTTTGCTTTTGATGTATATACTATCACAATGATGCTACAATAAATATTTAATGAATAAAAAACTAACAGAAATAAGTATCGTAATACGATGTGTCGCTCCCACCGATCACGGAGGCATCCTGCTAGTGTGTTTTAATAAAGCACAGTTTAAAAAAAATAATAATAAGTATAAACTCTTACATCGAGTCACCCAACCACCATTAAGCAGTAATAAATATGTATACTGCTAATATTAATATTCGTTCTTCTAGATTTATTTATGTAACTTTCTATTGGTCAATATTTAAACAAACATATAATTATTAGGCATACGTCTATATTACCAAAAATAAATTAATTGACATCACCACTTTCAAATATATCCAACGAAGACATGTTGTAGACACCCTACACCTTCTCCTAAAACTGGTTTAGCACGCAATCATAACTTTCGTGCCCTCTAATTATATTATTTTAAAGAACAATCATTCAGTAAGTAGCTGTAAATGAATTGAATGAATATGAACAAGATCTTGTTTGTATTTGTTTGTTAAGAAATATAGTGTTCACGAACTGTTTATGAACACTTACCTAACGAGATTTTATGTTCGTGTTCGTTTAATAAGGAAATTAACTTATTTGTGTTTGATTGTTAATTTTAGGCAACGAACGTTGATGAATACAAATTAGCACAAACTAATGTCCAAGAACACAAATGGAAAGAAACGAACACAAACAAACGTTTATGAACAAAATATATACAAAACCAAACACACTAAACTATCAAACACAAACGAACACATTACCGAACGTTCACGAACATAAATGAACGAACGTGGCCTCTGTTTATGTTCGTTCATTTAACTAAACGAACGAAATTTCTTGTTCGTGTTCATTTGTTTAACAAACGAACTCCCCGCCGAACAGTTCACAAACTCTTCGCCGAACTTTTGGTTCGTTTTAGCCCTGGTAAAAAAATATTGAGATTTTATGAATGTGACTACATTGAAATGGTAGATAAAATGTGTATTGAAACTTGTACGATCTTTTACAATCTTTGGAGGTGTATTTCATAGTTAATTACGAGTACTTATGTGTTGGTTAACGATTAGGCATGTAGGACATGATCCATTTTGTACAAATTCCAGTAACCTTAAAATTTGAAAAACATTTTGTTAATATGCAACAAACGTACGATAATAGTAAAGAAAACTATCAAAACAAAACAACAATTAATGTGTTTTAAGCCGTTATATGTGATTAATTACGTCCATGTGTAGAAAACGATATATCTTATGTGTAATAAGGTGTTTTTCACGTATATTGCATCAAACTGCAACTACGAATGTCTATACTATATGTCATACTTGAATTGGACAAAACACTATGACTATCAAATACCAAAATACAAGAGACCCGTATCGGTGAAGAAAAGACACTTCAAAAGTGTTGGGACATGCTACCAGGTTCTTGTCAAGTTAAAATCCTTTATCTTGTTAATAATTGTAAGTGACACTTAATATGTGCCATTAAAAAACTTATGCACGATATGTTAACATCGGGTGAGGTTCCTGTAAAAGGATCTTTTTCGTAAGAAATGTGAGAATTCATTGCATTTTGTCTTAAATTGTTGTGTTTGGTGTTTTTCTTGTCAAAACAACCTAAACCATCATGACTAAGTCCAAAACACGATGCCAACATATCAATTCCTATATCTTCTCACACTTCTCACGCAAAATATCCTTTTCACAAGAACCTAAGACTGTTAACATCAATCAATTATCAGCCGCATTGAATAAAAAATTAGGTATAAAAGTGTAATGCCTCATCTACAAGATTCTTTTAGTGACATGTTAACAAGTTGGACTTCTCAATATCTTGATTTATAATCATATATTTATAATCATATTATGGTACTAAAGATGTAACATTCCCAACACATGCAATTGTAGAACCTTTTAAAGATGATGTAGTGGCACAAGAAAGAGAGTGTTATTGGATGGAGTTAGGACACCTTGAATATGGGCCAAGGAATATTGTGGGCCAGGGGGAATAAGTGGGCCATGAAATGGATAAAGCCCGATAAGTGGTCCAAGGAATAAGCGAATTGGGTTGGGTATAGAGATGGGCATAATAACCGGTTACAAACCCGACCCGGTGGAACCTACCTGGACCGGTTCCGGTTCCTACCCGACATATAGCGGAACCGGTTCCGGGTTCAAAATACCCGATGGTTCCTACCGGTTCCACATTTTTGGAAAAAAATAAGTTCCGGAACCAGTTCCAACCCGTACCCGGGTTGTACCCGTAACCGGTTCTTATCATACCCGGTTCCTACGGTAACCTTCCAGACCCGGTTACACAAACAACCTAAACAAGAAACGTTAAACAAAACATATAAAACACTAAACATACTAATCATAAAACACAAATGGGTTTACAATACATAAAACAAACTAAACTTTCGATGACCCGGTCCCGGATGCTTCACCCTTTTCATTGTTTTTCACCTTTGTCACCGGACAATGGCGGTCGGTGTGTTTCTTGAGCGTCGAGTTGGCCGCCGCTTTCATGAACTTCCCGCACCACTTGCATCTAGCCATTTCTGGCTATCCGACATCAAGCACAAGTCAAAGTGCTTCCAAATATCGGGTTTCTTTTGGTTTCCAAAACAACCACGACCTCATCGTTGCAAGCCATTGTTATCTCTTGTTAAAGTGTTAAGTTTATATAGAAAAACCGATTCTGTAAAGTGTAAAGTGTAAAGGGGTTTATATAGAAAACCGATTCTGTAATCAGGAACCGGTTTCCAACGATAACATTTACCAGGAACCGGTTCTAACGGTAACATTTTTATCAGAAACCGGTTCTGAACAGTAAAAAGACAGGTTTTCGACTGTCAGGAACCGGTTCTGAACAGTAAAAAGACAGGTTTACTGTCAGGAACCGGTTCTGAACAGTAAAAAAGTCAGGTTTTACTGTCAGGAACGGGTTCTGAACAGTAAAAAGTCAGGTTTTACTGTCAGGAACCGGTTCTGAACAGTAAAAAAGTCAGGTTTTACTGTCAGAAACCGGTTCCGCACCATACCCGGTTCCACACATACCCGGTTACATAATACCCGTACCCGGTTCTACACGGTTCCATATTCTTGGGTGTGAACCCGGGTAGGAACTGGACCCGGTTCCACACCATACACGGTTTCAATGACTTCCAAGCAGAACCGGGTCCGGGTTGGAACCGGTTCCGGGTAATAATAAAACCCGATTATGCCCATCTCTAGTTGGGTATAATAAATAATTATGCTTTCAACTAAAAATTGCTAGAACATTATGATAAGAGAATAAAGAGGATTCTCGTTATTGTTGAATATGATTCGGCACGATTATTGAAAAATCATAACCGATCAGCTTCGATTAAATTAGTTATTAGTTTTCAAAGACTGGTTTGGTTTGGTTGTAAAAATAAATATAAATTGGTTTATTTTTTGTTACATATTGGTTATTAAAACTGGTTCGTTACTTCGGTTAAATCCAGTGTTTTAGATTATTTGTCGGGCCAATGATCTCTTGAGAGATGCAGGTTCAACTCTCACTTGGTGCGGAGTGAGACACTGGTGGATAATAATAGGAGACTCAGAGAAACCTGGATTCGATCATTGAGTCAAACGGGTTTTACTGGTAAGTTCACCGTCGTGCCTACGGGCGGGCGGGTTAGCGGGTTTTCCCCGGAATTGGTGGTGGACTCGGTTACTCTCGGAGTACTTCATTTGGTCCAGTGAGTGTCCCGAGAGTGCTCAGGATTGATTATGTTGGCTATTCAAAAAAAGATTATTTGTTGATTTTTAAAAAGTGGATTGGTTACATAAATATGTATAATCAAAAACCAGTTAAAAAGAGGTTATTAAAAATACTAATGGGGTGGTGGTCCTTTACAAAGACAAAATCTGTAAACACGACATAGATTAAAAGAAATTCGCCTTTAAAAAAAGCGGTAACCAAAATAAATTATTCATAGATGCATATGAATAAGTTCACTACTTGAAAACACACATCTTTTTATAAAACATCATAACGACCTAATGAGACATTCATTGCCATCCTTGTATTGATCATGTAAGTTTGTTTTTTTTTTTACAACCATTCTTTTGGCATGTCAAACTTAAAACTATTTACAAAGAACAAAAAGACCATCAATATATACACGTTTGTTTAAAAAGTATATAAAAATAGGCGGGCGACACTTAGGAGTGTCAAGTGTGTGTTCTCATATATTGAAAAACAAAACATTTGATTTGTGATATATAAACTTAGTTTAAATCAAACTCGAATAAAAAGAAATTCAAATTACGAATTTGGTTTACAAAAAATCCAGACCGACTTTTGAAAGGATTTGATATGAATTTCTGAATTCAAATATATTTATTTATTTTAGGTTTATTCGAACACACCGCTAGAGGTGTATAAAAATCCGAATCTGAAATAATCCAAAAATAATCCGAAACCGATTCGTTGTTGAATCCGGACTTTCTTGAGACCGGTTACAATCCGGTAAGATTCGCCAATTCCTATTCAGTTTTTAAAATTCTTAATTCACCGGATTTTTTCTGGATTTTCTCTAACCGAATCTGATCCGTTTTTTTAGAACCGGATAAAATCCGGATTTTACCTTGTAAACATAGAACTTTGAGCTACTTTACAAAAGATCGTAGTCCAATGCGGATAAGAGACAGTACGAGCCTTGTTTTTTTTCATGTTTCTTTAAATAACTGCAACTGAACTAAGTATGAAGACGACTACTACAAAGACGAAGACGACAACAACCACAACCACGAATTCAATTTGGAATTATGTATCAAAAAATAAAACATATATACGATGTTTTTCTAAACAAAAGTTATTAGATTATGTTATTTGACGATTTTTTTAGTTTATTACGAACATCTATTATTTATTGTGTTTATCTTTTTTTTTAATCCGAATTCCAGATTTTTTTCCGATTTTTCAAAAAATCCAGTTTCTCCAATCCGATCCGAATGCTATAGGATTGACCTTTCTAGACATTGGATCCGGACAAAATCTGATCCAGATTTTTTAAAAACTGGTTTTTTCCAACTAGTTGACTTATCCGGACCAGATAAAATCCGATCCGGTTTCTTAAAAATATCATACACCTCTAATCCACCCTTTTTTTATTTTCATTGTGAAAATCACCCTTTTTTATTTTCATTGTGAAAATCCGAATAAGCCCATTCATATGAAAAGCCCAAACTAACTGAAATGGACTTAAAAAAATCATTTTAGCTTGTGACTCAATCGTGTCGGCCCAAATAAAGCCCGAAAAGCCAAAAGAGCCCAAAACGGCCCAAATGGAAGCAAACGAGATCCAGACACATCTTCCACCTCCATAGTTGCTGCGTTTCTAGTTGTATTCACATCCTTTGAACGAGTCTCCGATCAACGAAACCGGTAATTACCTACTCTAATATGCTCTGATTGATTCTATAGATCGATTTGTGTTTTTGTTTGCTTTCGAATATGTTGTTTCCGATACTTTTTTTCGTATCAAGTGCTGAAATCGATTGTTATATAATCTGTAAACGTTCTGCAGTTATAGATTCATGATTCATGAACACTGTTATGTGAAATTCATGATTCGATTCGAGTTTATGGAGCCGTAGTGTTTGATTTAGTTATTTAAATTTAGGTCCATCTGTCAATCTATGTGAAAGTGATTGTGGAACCTAGGGTTTTCTGTTCGATTTAGTTAAGTTTTTTGTATAATATGTGGAAATCTATTGTTTCATAATCTGTAAAATGTGCTGCAGTTATAGATTTATAAACATTGTTTCATGAAATTTGTGTTTCCCGATTTGTGGTTATGGAGCCGTAGTGTTTGATTTAGTTTTTCAAATTTAGGGCTATCTATGGGAAAGTGATTGTGAAACCTAGGGGTTTGTGTTCCGTTTTGTCTTTGTTTTTTTTGTATCAAGTGCGGAAATATATCGTTTTATAATCTGTAAAACGAGCTGCTGCTATTGATTTATGAATATTGTTTCATGAAATTCATGTTTCTGATTCGTATTTATGGAGCCGTAGTGTTTGATCCGATTATACAAATTTAGGCCTATCTACGACTACGTGAAAGTGATTGTGAAACCTAGTACTGTTTTCTGAGTTTTAATTGAATGAACTATCTTATTTAACCGAATATCAATTTTCACCAAATTTAAATGTTTAATTTGCATTGATTCGTCTTTTGACTATCTTCCATATTGCCGAATGCTCGATTTAGTCTATAACTTGTGGTTGTTGTCTAGTTAATTGATTATTTCGCGCTTAGGTTATTAGCACTTTCTTTCATCATTCTCTTTTCTGGATTTGAAATATTATATTCATAATTATATTGTTCAACACATGTGATTCATTTGATGTGATATTGTGAGATAGATATGGTTTAGTGTTCAATATATCGCTTTTTGTGATGCTAAGTTTCAACAAAATGATGGTTACTGGTGAATGTTTTTGTTCATGTTCACTGTCCAATGTTCATAGACTTAAGAGTTTCAGCCATTTCGAGGGCTGGTTGTCATTTTCGAACATTATATTGAAACGTATGTGATTGTATATGCAATTAGTATGTTACATATATGGCTTTAATGCTTTATATCACCGTTCCTTTTATTGCTAGAATTTTACATAGAACCGTCTCTTAATCGGAACTTACCATTTATTGTGTGAGATAATTAACATGTAAGCTTTTGAAGTAGTTTCAAAGTATGGATTCATGTGTTGAAGGTTTATCGCTACATTGATTTTTAAACCGTACCCTTTCATAATATGTTCTGCGTTTTTGTCTCTCTATAATCACGAGAACAGAGATGTCTTTCATAATGGAATTTGCCGAGAACTTAATCCTGAGGATGATGGAAGATCCAGCTGAAAGAGATAGAAAATTCAGAGATCATGTTTATCACATGAAGGAACGTTGCGCAAAGACAAAGGAAATGTGGAGCTACCCAATTCGTCCGTATGGTTTCTGGACGTTTGACCGCCACAATGCTCAAATCTTCTGGGATGCTCAGATTAGCCAGGTTGAAGGCCGTAGGGATCCTATGATGATCTTCTTCAAGACCACCAAACTGATTCATCATCTTCGAAGTAAACCGTAAGTTTCTTTTGAATCTTCTATGTGATGAAGCTGTTACCTGTTTGCTGTAACTTCATGTATTGCCTTTTATCCTGAAGCTTTATTGCTTAACTTTTAAAAGTTTGTTCGAAGTAGTTTTTCAACATGCGTACTCAATTGCTAGTCTCATGGTGTACAAAGGTGTAGATTTAGTAGTAGAACCGTAGTTATCGATAGCGAAGATAGCGTTTGCTATCGCGCGCTTCGTAGCGAAGCGCCCATGTCACGCAATCTGTTAAGTAGCGACTCCATAGGGTGATTATAGCGGATTCCGACAACGAGTTCCGGCTGGAAACCTGAAATTTCTGCCGGGAAACTAAGAAGAGCGGCTGCGTTTTCTTGGATTTTAGCCTTTCTAGGGTTAAATAACTTTATGGATTTTAACATTTAACCCCTTCTATCTTTCATTATTTTACATTAGTCCCTAAACTTGTAAAAATTTACATAAAAAGTGTAAAATTAGTTTGTGTATTTTAACATTTAACCCCCCTATTTTCACTAGCTATTTTTTATTTCTTAAATTTTTAACGACCTTATCGCTAAACACGAAATAGTGGGCGCTATTTCATCGCTATCGCAACGTAGCATATAGGAACCTTGTCGCTATTGGCTATCCATAACTATGAGTACAACTAGAGTCTAGAGGGTGTGTTGTAGTCATTCAAAAAAAGTCATTGCTAGTTGCTACAAGGGTCGTTAGCAGTAACCAATAACCAATATTAAGCAAAGAACTATGAGAACCGCATAAACATTTGTACCTATTGCTTTAACTGTGGTTGATTACTGATGGTTGGATAGTATCCTGGTCCATGTCTAACTGTCATCACAAGGAACTGTTGTAGCTTGCTTGTTTTTTTTAATAAATAAAACTAAACAGAGGATAATCTGTTTGACATGATACATAGTTCAATAAAAATGATTGATTAGTTATTTTGGCATGTAATGATACAAGAATCATTTACTGAAAACTTGCTGGTTGACATCATTATTACATTCTTACACAGTGGTAGTGCAGTTGGACATGTTGGGGATGTGTCAGATCTTGGTGCAAGCGTTATCTCATGTGATATTTCGAATGAACACTTTACTTGAATATTTCCGTCTCGTTGTTTACATTTATTAGCCATATTAAAGACCGTCAGCCAAAACTCTAAGTAAATGTAAACTCTCGTGTTAAATAAAGAACTGTTCAAGTATTTTTGGAAAACATCTATACGTTCTAGGAAGCATGGTTCTTCTGTAACATGAAACACTCTCTTAGGGTTACATCCAAAACCAATGTATTTGAGAAACACAAGAACCGTATAATGCCCTTTTACACAAAAGATAAGCATAAGTAGTGGGAGAGACACATAGGTGGTTTATATTTTGAAACAGAAGCCCTTTAGGCACCAACTGACTGAAGTGGTGCCTATGCATAAAGCAACCACCTTAAGCCGCTTATTGAGATCGCTTTGCTTTTAAGTGATTTCAAGTAGATCTCAATCATCTAGCGGTTCACACACTTTTCCTTGAATCAAGTTATCCGCACGTAAGGTTAATCTTGAAAGTGTTGAGGTGATAGTTATTAATAGCGTCCATAGCGGACGCTATTGCGAGTGGCGTGCGGCGTGGCGCCTAGATGCCGCTACAAGGTTCTTAGCGACCATGTATCCACCAGATAACGACCTCCGGCGATGAATTCCGGTGCCGGCGCTGCTTTTTGGACGGAAACCTATGAGAGGAAGATGTGAACCAGGAAGAAGATGCACTAACGGCGGCGAGTTTTACACTTCTAGGATTAAATAACTTGGGTATTTTAACATTTAATCCCTTATCTTTCACTAGTTTATATTTAGCCCCTAAAACTTATATTTTTTACATAAAAAATTTAAAATTAGTTTGTGTATTTAAACATTTAACCCCCTCTATTTTCACTAGTTTACATTTGGTCCTTAACTTCTGAATTTATGCATAAAAATATGAAATTAACATTATATACATATACAAATTAGCAACGGAATATCTATTTTTTTTAATTTTCTACTACCTTATTGCTATAATGAAATAGCGAGCGCTATTTCATCGCTCTCGCTACGTAGCATATCGGTACCTTGTCGCTATTTGTCGCCTATTCACGATCGATAACTATGGTTGAGGATAATTTTAAGGTAAAACCCACACATAGTATGCTACTCGTAGCGTTTGAATAACATATTTGAATGATGTAATTTGCTTTAGTAAGTACATAAATCATTTTGTTCTAGTCAGTTTTCGCCTTTTGGCAGATAATTCGTGTTAGGAGAGATATTTGTAGTTTTGGGGGGTGAATATTAACACCCTTCTTTTTCATGACCGGATGATCCAGAGCCTTTGTGTTCAGATATGCTATAAACCCCCCTTGGTCCGGCTCTAAACATCTGATTCGCCTTATTGTCAAACTCATCCTGAGCTTGTGGCTCCTAGCGTGCCGATTTAGAGGTTGTCTCATACAGTAAATATAATGATGTTATTCTAGTTATTTATTATTATTATTAAAAAAGAATGTTAATATTCACACACTCATTCCCTCTATCTCTTTTAATATATATATATATATATAGAGAGAGAGAGAGAGAGAGAGAGAATAAGATAAGGGGCGTTTGAATAAGTAGACCAAAAAAAATGGGGGATATTTCATAGAATAGTAACCGAGTTTTAGAGGTGTTTCAATTAAGTCATTCCAAAAATTAATTTGTTCTAATTAGGTCACTAAAGTTTAAATTATGTTCTAATTCTATATAATTGACCTGAATAGCAGATAAACTAGGCATTTATTGTGTTTTCTTCTTTTTTTAATATGCTGACATAATAAGTAGTATAAATAAATTAATAAATAAATAAATTTATGAATGACCTAATTGGAACACTCCTAAAACTTGGTTACTATTAGCAGTTATTCCAAAAACTGGCATGCAAACAACAAACAGGTAACCGCGTTACCACAAATCAATAGTAGACACTGACATCACAATGTGCATAGTACGCTACAAACCACATTCCTCCTATAGCAGAACATTCCGTGGTATATACACACACATCTAGGAGACGCATCTCTCTTCGATACAGGCAGGATATTCAACACTCCCCCGCATTTATTCTCCTCATTTTGATTCACTCTTCTCTCCCTCTCATCTTTATGGTATAATACCAATGCTAATTCTCATGTAATAACATATAACAAATCAAAATGATTAAAAGCTGAATAACAAAATCAATCATTTTTCCTGGTTTATTATGCATAATGATAAGATTCATCAACTTGTTAGTTAAAGAAAACCAATATCAGCACTCTTAGAAGTCATAACTCATAAGCTTTTGCTACTTATCTTTATTGACCCCTAATATATCCCCAACAGCTGACAAACCTTTATTAGCATCAATCCCTACTAGATCTCCAACAGCTGATAAACCATCCTTAGTAGTCTTTACCAGCTTGTATGCCAGCCTTCATTTCATCAACGGCAAATAACCAGCTATGCTATAACCCTTTCCATCCATGAACGTAACCGCCTGGTTGTACAACACACACATTAACTCGACCACCGGCAGAATAAGTTCCGATAATTGGGCCAATGTTGGGTAGTTGTTCATGAGTTCATACCAAAGCTGGGCTATAACAGGAACCATAGCAAGCTTTATTGTCGTGTAAGCTGCTTGTAATGCTGCCTTGCTACCCATGGCTGCGGTATTACTTCCAATGTTTTCGGCAGCTGAGTTAATCGCCTCGAGTACTCGGTTGTCGTTGACTAACGAGGTTGTTGTGTTGAGTACTTGGTTGGCTAAATCGGCTGGGTTGGTGGGTAGAGATTGTGCTACATCTCCCACTATTGGGAGTTCTTGACTATTGAGTTGGTTGTGTCGAGTGCGTTTTGGGCGGCCGAGTTAACTGCGTCGAGTATTGGGTTATCTTTGACGTAAAGAGTTTGTTGTGCTGGTTATTTGGTTGGCTAAATCGAGTGGGTGGTGGGTAGAGATTGTGCTACATTCCCCACGAGTGGAGACCCCCAAATAGTGACTTGGTTGTGTTGCCACTGCTTTCTGCGGCCGAGCTAATCGCCTCGAGTACTGGGTTGTCGTTGACTAACGAGGTTGTTGTGTTGAGTACTTGGTTGGCTAAATCGGCTGGGTTGGTGAGTAGAGATTGTGCTACATCTCCCACAAGTGGGAGACCCCCGACTAGTGATTTGGTTGCGTCCGCGGCTTGGTTGGCTAAGTCCGGGACTAGGGATTTGGTGGCGTCGAGAGTGTTTTGTAGGATGGATTCTGTGGTGGTGAGATCTTTTTGAAGGGGGGTTTGGTCTTTTTTGCCGAATAGCGGTTCGGGTTTCGGGGTGATGTTTCGAATAAGATATTTGGTGGTTTTGAGGAGGAATATGGTGGTGGTGAGTAGTGGTGAAATGATGGTTTTGGTGGCGATCACTAACTTTTTGACTATAGGTTTAGTTGTGTAGATTAGAGAATTGTATTTGGTTACAAACTCCTTGGCTCTAGATGAAGCATACTTGTCAAACTGTTGTCATGAAGAAGAACTTGTTAATAGTGTCTTCAAATACTCTAATTATGATATATTATGTTTCAAAGGCTAAGTAAATGCATGAATGATGAAACTCAGTTTTATTAAGAAAACCCTATGTAACAATTTTATTTTTAAATTTTTTTAGGGCATGTAATATACATGTTTTCAAACGTTGTGAACCAAAAGAATCAAAAAAGCGCCAAACGACTTTTTTTAAAAAATACACAATTTTTTTCTGTAACATATGTGTAACACTAAACCAACTTTTGTCATATATGTTACAAAAAATTGCTTTATTAAAAATAAAAACTTTGGCACTTTTTTGATTTTTTTTTGGCTTAAAACGATTGAAAGCATGTAACATGCCCTAATTAAAAAAAAGTGTTACATGAAGTTTTATGAGTTTTCTTAATAAGAGTGGTTTCATGTGTCACCCTACCCATGATTCAAATTTCTAAAGATTTAACTATGGAGGTTAGCTCAAATAAGGAAAGATCGTCCAAGTGACTATACATGTAAAGCGTTTTTAATTTATTGAGTTGTTATTGTTCAAGTGTAATTATTTTTTGTGTTGGTTGAGATATATGATTCTTAATCTTAATTATAAAAACATACTAAAATTATTATTATCATTCTATAAAAAAAACATCTAGAGACCTTTGGTTTCAAACTAATGTTAATGTTATAAACTTGGATAACACCTTTTTATTTGTAGTTGTATGTATCTATTTTATAGAAAGCAATGAAAAGTAGTCATTTCTCTGGCATTGTTATTTTGTCATGACAAAAACAAATAGTTCATTAAGCCATGATATAAGCGACTAACTCATGTTTTTTTTTTTTTACTTTCTAATACGAAGAGTTTAAAAATAAAAAGTTGTAAGAAGGGTAATAAACAAACTTATATATTAGGATTCATATAGTACTCAAGTTTTTTGATTTAAGTAAACTAAAGTGCAAAAGAACCGAACTTAGTAAGTGAGTTATTTATTTATTAAACGAACTAAAATAACATAAAATCATGTTCATTCATTTAAATAAACGAAATAAAATGAACATAAAATATAAAATTATGTTCATTTCTTTTAAAAACAAAATTAAAGTCATTTGATTTTCCCAAATTTTCCTATAAAGAACAGAAGAGTTAAAATATTTTATTTTTATATTATTATATTAAATAAAATATTTTTATATTATAATATTAAAATCAAATCTAGAAACTTATGTGCGATCTTCTTTGATCCTCTTTTTCAATATATTGAACATGTCATTTCTATAAGAGTAAATTGCACAAACCATCCTTTATGTTTCCTCAAAATTGCAGGTTCCAGCCTTAATGTTTAAAAGTTGCTAAAAACAACCTTTAAGTTTATTTTTGTTGCGGGTTCAATCCTTTACAGCTAACAACGTTATTTTCTTCAGTTAAGTTCCCTCACATGCATAACATGTGAGGGTATATTCGTCATTTTGGTTGATCATGTGAGGGAACTTAACTGAAGAAAATAACGTGGTTAGCTGTAAAGGATTGAATCCGCAACAAAAATAAACTTAAAGGTTGTTTTTAGCAACTTTTAAACATTAAGGCTGGAACCTGCAAGTTTGAGGAAACATAAAGGATGTTTTGTGCAATTTACTCTTTCTATAACAAACCATGTTTCACATTTTCTAATGAAATGATTTAACTTTAAATTATTTTAATATGTTATTTCATTTTATATTTCTCATATTTGTAGCATGTGTTTATATATATAATATAATATAATTCACGCTACCATAGGGGTGTGAATTTCTGACACGATCCGAACACAAATCTAACATGAAATTCATGAGTGTAGGTGTAGTCTAAACGGGTTCAGGTCAGTTTCAGGTCGAACCCGCGAACCCGTTTAGGTTAACGGGTCGGGTTCGGGTCAACTTGGTCGGGTTGACGGGTTGACCCGTTTAACACATTTATACTATAGTATATTTTTTTACAATATATTTTATGTCATAAATGTCACACCCCGACCCGCAGCGGAATAAAAGTCGGGGCATAATTGGGTTATCACCAAAGCTCATGATATTTACTAGGAAGTTTCATATTTATTAAATTCAAATTACAACTTAAATATCCAATAAACAAAATTCATACAATTACAAAAGAAAACAAAACTAAATGTTCACTCCAAAGCATTAACTTGTTTATTCTTCTAGGCCATCCTAAGTATTTCTTTCCTCAACTGGATCACTTGTATCATGTGTAAAACAGGGGAGATTTTTGGGTCAACAAAAGTTGGCGAGTGAACCTTGATAAAACATTTTAAATAATTGCTTGTTTTATTTATTAAAGAAAATTCGTGCATTAATCACATGTGAGCAAACATATATATGTAAACAATCAAAAATCACTTTGGATGAATATATGACATGAATGATGATGTATTTGAGATCAAGGCTCAATCAAACGGAGCCGATCTAATGAGGCACCTGATGCTCAACCCGTATCCCACGGGGAACTGATGGGCCTAATGAAATGCGTGCACTGAAATGATAAATTTAATCTACATATAATTCACACAATAATCAATCCACATTTGATCACGGAATGATATATGCACATGTGTTTAAACAAAATAAAGGAATAGTACGACACATGATACACCCCAAAAGTGATTAAAACGGGGAATTCATAGAGATTCACTCACAGTGGGTGCGTTCCTTAATAATGATGAATGCGCACGAATTTATGATTCAACCGACAAGAGAAAACTATCCTGAATAATCACGTAATAATTCGATAAATACATAAATTCTATTTGAAATTAATATTTCTAATTAATGCCTTTTTATTAGATTTTTAAGGTTTATTTTTATGGTAATTAATATAATTTTTTTTTTAATTTTTAAAATCTTATTTTTAAGCATTTTTAAATGCAATTCTTTTTAAATATAATAATAAAGAAATAAAATAAAACAGTAATAATAAAAAAAGGTTGACCTTGACAGGTCTGACCGGGTCAACCGATCGGATTTAATGAGAATTTGGCAGCGTGTGAGGTTCGAACCCGTGACCTCCCGTATGTGTGCACGCAGCTCTACCAACTGAGTTACGTGTCTAACCCGAAATAATATCAATTTTAATTTTATATATATACTAGTTAGGTTAATACAGAATTTATTTATTTTAAAAAGATTTGTAAATCTTCAAAGCCGGTTGAGATTTCACGATTCGAACCCGAAACCTTTAGTTCTCGTGCACACAGCCCGACCAGTTGGGCTGTGTGTCTGACCCGTATAAATCCCTATTTGTATTAACTTTAAACACTTGTTCCAGAGCGATCTGAGTGAGTAAAAAAAACTTGGTTTTATTTACAGAGAATCGGTAACGATACGAGTCGAACCCAGGGCATGTGTTGTATAATTGCACACAGTCCACCACTGGACTGTGTGTCTAACCCGTTTAAGAATCCGATTTAAATTATACTTATATATTAACAGCAACTTCATCTTCTTCGCAGGATTCTTACTGTTTTTGCAAATTTTCCAGCGCACTTATTATATATTTTAGAACGATTACATAATGGAAAGATAATCAAGGATTCAGGAGGATATACTGAACAAAGGGTGATTTTGATTTCACCGATGAACTTCCGGCAACAGGGACTTTCCGACGAATAACTCCGGCGAAGTATAACTTCGAAAATCAGAGTGTTGAGAGTGTTTTGATGAGTGTGAGCGGGTTTCTAAAGGTTCAAGGGTCAGTATTTATAGAAGGAACATGGGTGTTGATTTCGATTTGTTTGGAAACCAGCTCGCATGATTGATCCTTGAGATTAAGGTAAATTGGTTCGAGTTTTGAAGGATTCGACGCGGTTACAGCTGTGAAATTTTGGATTGCCAGACAGGGCGAGATCAGCGGTTCGCTGATTTGAATTTGCAGGCACAGGTGGTTCGTGCATAAGTATAAGTTGTTTCCAGATTCTAACCAAAAGGTGTGTGTGGCTCAGTGGTGTTTGCGGTGTATGTTAACCCGGGTTCGATCCCCGGCTCGCCCATTTTTGAGTTGTTATTTTTATTTTCTCTATTATAAGTTAAACCATTTATTAATTATAAATATTTAATATTTGATTGGATTATTTATTTTATTTATTCAAGTTATTTTGAACAAAAGAATTCTAATATATCAAACAGTAAACAAAATGCTAAAAATCACCCGGCATAAATAAATACTTTTCGATTGAGAACTTGGGCGGGTTTTCGAAACCCGATTTACACAAATGTTACAGTATCCCCTACTTTTAGAAATTTCGTCCCGAAATTTAAGTAGTAGTGGTAACCGGAAAAAGATGCGGGTATTTCTCGCGAATTGAGTCTTCACGTTCCCATGTAAACTCAGGCCCTCGTTTTGACTCCCAACGTACCCTGACGATTGGAATACGACTTCGCCTTAAGCGCTTCTCACCGAAATCCATGATTTCTAATGGTCTTTCGACAAAGTGCATTGATTCATCGACTTGAATGTCTTCTAGGGGAATATGGAGGTTTTCGTCGGCGAGGCACTTTTTCAAGTTTGATACGTGGAACGTGGGATGAATTCTGTTGAGCTCTTCTGGTAGGTCAAGCTTGTATGCTACGGGACCTACTCTTTCGAGTATCTTGAAGGGTCCTACGTAGTGTGGTGCTAGCTTGCCCTTCTGGCCAAACGAACCACTCCCTTCCACGGTGATACTTTTAAAAGTACTCGATCACCAATGTCAAACTCCAAGGGTTTTCGTCGTTTGTCAGCATAACTCTTTTGACGACTTTGAGCCGCTAGAAGATTGTTTCGGATTTGAAGGATTTTGTCGGTTGTCTCTTGAATCAATTCAGGTCCGGTGATTTGCGCTTCACCGATTTCGTGCCAACATACTGGAGATCGGCACTTACGGCCATACAAAGCTTCGAAAGGGGCCATGCCGATACTTGAATGATAGCTATTGTTGTACGAAAACTCAACTAACGGTAGGTGAGCGTCCCAGTTCCCTTTGAAGTCTATGACACATGCTCGTAGCATGTCTTCAAGGGTTTGGATGGTGCGTTCAGATTGACCATCGGTTTGAGGGTGAAAGGCAGTACTGAGGTCTAACCGTGTACCCAAAGCGGTTTGTACGGCTCGCCATGTTCGTGAAGTGAAACGACCATCACGGTCTGAAATGATGCTTAATGGTACACCATGACGGCTTAGATCTCGCTGATGTAGATACGTGCTAACTTCTCGTTCTTGAAGTCCTCGCGAATCGGAATGAAATGAGATGATTTTGTAAGACGATCGATTATTACCCATATGGTGTCATACCCACGGAGGTGCGAGGTAACCCGGTAATGAAGTCCATGGTTATGTTTTCCCACTTCCATACAGGTATTTCGGGTTGGACTAGAAGTCCTGAAGGTCTTTGATGTTCAGCTTTCACTTTGGAACAGGTAAGGCACTTGGAGACAAAAACAGCGATATCCTTTTTCATGCCAGGCCACCAGTAGGTGTATCGTAGGTCTTGATACATCTTATCGGCTCCTGGGTGTACAGAGTACCGTGTTTTGTGTGCCTCATTCATGAGGAAATCGCGAAGGTTATCGAGATCAGGAATCCATATGCGGTTTAAATAGTATAGAATACCGTCGGATTTGGTTTCAATTTTGAGTTCAGCTCCACATGACAGCTCATCGTGTACGTCATTTTCTGTTACAGAAACATGTTGAGCTGCCCGGATTGATCTTTGATGTCGGTTATGATTTGCGAACATAGAAGGCGAATAGAGTTCGCATATCCTTTTCGACTGAGTGCATCGGCCACCACGTTTGCCTTGCCAGGATGGTACCGAATTTCACAGTCGTAGTCGTTGAGAAGTTCGACCCATCTTCGTTGCCTCATATTCAACTCTTTCTGGTTGAAGATATGTTGGAGACTCTTGTGGTCAGTGTATATTTCACACTTGGTACCGTAGAGGTAATGTCTCCATATCTTGAGAGCGAACACAACGGCTCCAAGTTCTAGGTCGTGGGTGGTGTAATTCTTCTCATGAACTTTGAGTTGCCTAGAGGCATAGGCTATCACATTTCCTCTTTGCATCAATACACAGCCTAGTCCTTGCCCTGACGCGTCGCAATAAACCATGAAGTCATTGCAACCCTCAGGGAGGGTAAGGACAGGTGCGTCACAAAGCCTTTGCTTTAAAGTTTGGAAGGCCTCTTCTTGCTTAGGTCCCCAAATGAAGGGTTTTCCTTTGTGAGTCAAG
Source organism: Scalesia atractyloides (assembly GCA_947069175.1). Classification (NCBI taxonomy): domain Eukaryota; kingdom Viridiplantae; phylum Streptophyta; class Magnoliopsida; order Asterales; family Asteraceae; genus Scalesia; species Scalesia atractyloides. The sequence continues at coordinate 2,142,702 of CAMTDV010000012.1, read as the reverse complement.
GCCGTGAGTGGTACGGCGATACGGGAAAAATTGGCAATGAAGCGTCGGTAGTAACCAGCCAAACCAAGAAATGACCTAACTTCGGTAGGGGTACGTGGCGCTTGCCATTCCTGTACTGCCTTGATTTTTTAAGGATCGACATGAATTCCCTTGTCATTGACGACATGACCAAGGAATTGTACTTCTAACCAGAATTCGCATTTTGAGAACTTAGCGTAAAGCTTTTCAGTCCTTAAGAGTGTAAGAATGAGTCGAAGGTGTCGCTCATGATCGGATTTAGACTTGGAGTAGATGAGGATGTCGTCGATGAAGACTATGACGAAACGGTCGAGGTAGGGTTTGCATACCCTATTCATTAAATCCATGAAGACAGCGGGGGCGTTGGTAAAGCCGAAGGGCATAACCATGAACTCATAATGACCATAACGAGTCCGGAAGGCGGTTTTTGGGATATCTTCTTCGCGCACTCTAAGCTGATGATACCCAGAACGAAGGTCGATTTTTGAAAAGCAGGTGGCGCCTTGAAGTTGGTCTAGGAGGTCATCAATGCGAGGCAGTGGATAGCGATTTTTAACCGTCAACTTGTTGAGTTCTCTATAATCAATGCCCATGCGAAACGTTCCATCTTTCTTCTTCACAAAAAGAACAGGTGCACCCCAAGGCGATGAGCTAGGACGTATGAATCCTTTGTCAGTCAGCTCTTGCAGTTGACTGGCCAGCTCTTGCATCTCGGATAGGGCTAACCTATAAGGAGACTTTGCGACCGGCGTAGCGCCAGGTACAAGATCGATGCGAAATTCGACTTCTCTCACAGGAGGAAGTCCCGAAACGTCGTCGGGAAAAACTTGTGGGAATTCCTTCACAATTGGGATATCTTCGAGCTTCCTCTCCTTGCCTCCCTTCTTGACGACGTGAGTTAGAAATGCGACATAGTTCTTGCGGAGATTGTAACATCGGTCAAAAACGGATTTTACCAAACCCGCTCCGTTTATTAACCGAACAATCAGTTAAAAATTTCGTTGCGAATTTAATGCCCAAAATATTTTTAAACGATACATAATTAATTATTATATGGGAATATATAATTAGTTTTTGAAAACTGTTAAAAATAAGAAAATAAAAATGATTTGGCACTGCCGGGTTTCGAACCCGGGTCAGTCAGCCGGTTCAACCAACTTAACACACACACACTCAACCACTGCGCCACTGATGTTTCTTGTTAAATGTTAGAATCATTTAATTCATAACATGTCTTTCCGAATTCAAAACCGGCGCCCAAATTTCAGTCGTCGGAAATCCCGGCGATCTCGCCAAGAATTTACGATATCTTCAGTTATAACGTAAAACTTAATCGCTACATCGGTTATAACCGACGCCTGAACCCGCGACACAAGTTATAACCGCCGGAGACTTTCTAACCGACGAATCAAGTCGGAAATTGGACCAAGTTCATCGATAACCTGCCTTATAAATACCCCCTCGAACCTCTGCAAACTTCTTCGCTCAAAACCGCACCCTTTCTCGGCGAAAACTCACTCGCCGGAAATCTTCTGCTCATCGCCGGAAAACCGAACCCTCCATTTCTGAGCCTTACTGAACCCCCTGAGCTTATACCGAAGTCACCCACATTCTTTTCAAGCTTTCTGAAGACTCGCTGCTGCAAGACACGTCGCCGGAAGGGGTTGCTGTCGCCGGAGTTCTGCCGGAGAAACAGAGGAATCCAGTCGGTATACCTCACGCTTAAATCTTCCCTTCTTTTTACATATCTCATCTGTAATTAACCTCAAAACACTAAAGAACACGATTAAAACATCGAACCAGTCGGATTTCCGATTCTGGTTAAAATCAACGAAGAAGACGAAGTTTTCTGTAATGTATAAGTTTAATTTAAATCAAGAAATAACTCGGGTTAGACACACAGTCCAGCGGTGGACTGTGTGCACATTAAACACACTAACGTCTCGAGTTCGAATCTTGTCCCACGCATGCTGCCTTAATAAAAATGCCTTTTTTGTTAACCGAACCGGAGTCACCACTGGTATATGTTAAGTATAATAATAACCGGAATAATAACCAAGATAGACACACAGTCCAACGGTGGACTGTGTGTATGTTTAAATCACCGGTCACGAGTTCGAGTCCGGGCTACCGCACCGGCCCGGATAATTGTTAAACTTTTTAAATAAGTCAGAAATGAAAATACTTAGTTTGTGTTTAAGTATAATAAAAATCAGTTAAGTTAACAAGTTGGACACACAGTCCAGCGGTGGACTGTGTGTTAGCATAAACCACAGGACCCGGGTTCGAGACCTGTGGAGCGCACCGAGTCACGGATTAAAATCGTTTTTAAGAAATAAAGGATTTTCTGTTTAATCTAATTAGTATATAAATATAATTAAAAACATAAATATTTCGGGTTAGACACGTAGCTCAGTTGGTAGAGCTGCGTGCACGCGTACGGGAGGTCTCGGGTTCGAGCCTCACTCAGCGCACATATACACGCATACGAACCGGTCAAACAGTCAAGGTCAACGGTCAACGGTAAAAAAAAAGTCAAAATTTTTTATTATTTTTATTTATTTATTTTAATTAAAAAATCAATTAAAAATACTTAAAAATAACATTTTTAAGGTTAGAAAATAGCCTTAAACTCACAAAAATACACCCAACAATCCTACTAAAATGGATTAATAAAATCCGTTTACTTACCGAACCATAATACTATTGATCTAGGTTAATTTCACTCGTGGTTAAAACCACTTCGCGTGCATTCAACATCATCAACCGAACGCACCCACTGTGAGTGAATCTTACAACTCCCCCTTTTTAATTACACGTTTTGGGGTGTGTCATGTGTCACAAAATAATTAACTAGTTTATTTAAACTTGTGCCATACCATATCGTGATCTAAACTTAGATTGTGATTATTGTGGTAATTATGTATTTCATTTTGACAACTTATACGAAATTCATTCATTAAGCCCATCAGTTCCTCGTGGTAGACGAGTTGAGCAACGCGTGCCTCAAAACCAATCCATTATTGTTCGTGTGTGTATTATTGAGTTTATATTGTTTGTAGTTATGTCTTTCATATTATCATGTTTATGCAATTCATTCATTAGGCCCATCAGTTCCTCGTGGTAACGAGTTGAGCAACGCGTGCCTCAAAACCAATCCATTATTGTTCATGTGTGTATTGTTTAATATTAAATTGATTTATGAATAAGTTTACATCTATTTTTACTCATGTGTGGTTGTGCACTTTATTTCATAATCAATTAAATAAACTTGTTCAAATGTTTTCCATAGGATTCACTCGCCAACTTTTTGTTGATCCAAAAACCCTTTTACACATGATACAGGTGAACATGATGAAGCAAGGAAAACATAGGAAATGCCTTAGAAGAAAACAAAGAAGCTTAGATTGATGTTTAGGTCATTGATGTAATTATGATTGTAAATTTCCATTAAATTGTATTAATGAATATGAAACGTTAAAATAAATGTCATGAGCTTTGATGATAACCCAATCATGCCCCGATCACCTTTTCCGCTGTGGGTCGGGGTGTGACAGATTGGTATCAGAGCCATGACTATAGGGATATAGGATAGGTTATTAGACTCTTAGAGCCTATACTATAGTCTGCCTAAATTTTAATTGATTAGGTGGTTACATACAAACTTGTGATATTTATTTGTTTCATATTTGTTTATACTTACAGTCAAACATACATACTTATATACATATTCATTATACATATATCAATGTTCATATATTCAATTCATTTTCATACTCTCATTATTCAAAGATTTTGTTGCAATTTTCAAATCTCATCAAAGTAAGTGCTGCGACGGGCATGTAGTAACTGGAAGGGTACAAGTACCGGTAGTCGGAACGTCCTGTCTAGGTTGGCATTCGTATAAATCCAATATAACGGACCAGTTTGCCTACCTGGGGACTAACGATGAGAGTACGAAGGACCTATTAGGCCAAAGCATGCCACACCAAACGTCGTTCGAACTAACCCCACTTTGAGGTGTCACCGTGTCTACACCTGGACACATTCCGAATATCACACGTTGTATACATATTTCTCGATTTTCTCCGGGTTTTAGTGTACGCAACCAGGCAAACCCATGCGAACCATATGAAAAACCGGTATTCATGGGGGCCCACATGATTACAAAGGTGAAGTATAGCGGCATGTAGGGCCTAATGGCGAGCAAAGCCCAAGACATCCTATGGATGTAGTAGATTTATTTTTCTATAATTATTTTTATGAATGTTCATTCCTAGTGCGACCCATGATCCCAAAAGCATCCAACTCATACTCTTGTCATGTATTCCTTGTAGATGTCTTCTAACCACGCCCGTAGGAAGACGAGAGCAGGAAAAGCCCGCGAACGCATGGCTGCCCTAATCGCTCAACAAATGGCGGCCGTAATACCCAACATTGTAATCCAAGTACAACAAGCACTTACCGCTAATCCTGTCAATCAAGAAAATCAAAACGTTATCAACCCTTCCCCAAATACCACTAAATGCACCTACAAGCATTTCAAATCATGCGACCCTCCGAAATACAAAGGGACTGGAGGCGTCACCGCTCTCCTCCATTGGTTTGAAGAAATGGAGAACACCTTTCTAAATTGCGATTGTCCCGATGATCGCAAAGTGCGATATGCTACCGGTCGTTTATATGGAATAACACTACTTGGTGGAATACAGAGAAGGCCAAACGAGGTGTGGAAGATGCTATGACTTTAACTTGGAACGAATTGAAGGAAATCATGACCAGACGATTTTGCCCAAGGAGCGAAATCAAGAAATTAGAAGATGAATTTTATTCGTTGAAGCAAAAGGAAGGAGACCACACCACGTACAACAAAAGATTCCTCGAGTTACATCAAATGGTTCCCAACATGTTCACTCCCCTCTACCGTTTGATCGAGCACTACATTCGTGGTCTTCCGTCAAAGATTCAAGACTCTGTAATAAGTACCTCGCCTGCAACTTTGGAAGCAGCAATGGAGCTAGCAACAGCGCTCACCGAGAACCGAATCCGGAACAAAGACTTCAAGGAGGAGAAGAAGAAGGATAAAGCACCGACTGAAACCTCCGACTACACCCAAACCTAATCCCCTTCTCAACCCAACTCTAAGAGAAAAAGAGACGGGCAACTTTTCGCTACTACCCAACGAAATCAACCAATTTCACACGCTATGCCCATCCAAGCTATCCCAATCACTCAAGTGGCACCCAACTCAACTTACCCAAATAAGAAACCATATCTTGGACCTCACCCTCGATGCAACAACTGTTTTTTACCACCATCCCCTTACTTTACCTTGTCGACTATGTGCAACTTGTGGACGCTATGGTCATTTGAGCAAGGTTTGCCGCACCTTTCAAAACCAAATCTCTCCCCCTACTCAAACCATGAACCAAACCTATCAACCACCCCAATACCCCATGTTCCCATATGTTCGAGCTTGTTTCAATTGTGGCGACCCTACCCACTTTAGAAACACATGCCCTCAATTGGTTAACGTCATCAACACTCAAGCCCAATCAAACCCAGTTAACCAAGTAAACCAAGAAAACCCAACAGCTAGGCCACCAGCAAGAGGAAGAGTCTTCAACATCAACGCCAATCATGTCGAAGATAATGACGGCCCAAACGAAGATACCCAACTAGTCCTCTTCACCGAAGATCCAGATTCGACTCCTATCGTTTAGTTTTATGTTTTTCTTTATCACATAGAACCAAACATAACTTAAGGATAAAGCCAATGAAACTTTGACAAGAATATGGTGGATACGCCGCTGGTACTTCCTATATATAAGTATTCTTGTCAAAGGATCAGAAGCATTATCTGGCGGTTATGAGAGGTTCCATGTGTAGCCTGTTTGAGTAATTATTGTTTATTATTTCAGTACATGCAATTTCATAGGCCGCCGCTCCCCATTACATTATGAGCGTTGAGCATGTTCCCCATTTCATTATGAGGTTGAACCTGGCGTGCCCACATACGATCGGCTCCGTTTGATTGAGCCTTGATCGCACAGACATTTTTCATTTTCAGTACATGCAATATGATCGGCTCCGTTTGATTGAGCCTTGATCGCATAGACATTTTCATTATCAGTATCTTGTGGTTGTTGTGTTTGTTGTAGAGTCGCATAGAACTAATCATAACATGCGGATAAAGTCAATGAGAATTTGACAAGAATATGGTGGACACGCCGCTGGTACTTCCTATATATAAGTATTCTTGTCAAAGGATCGGAGGCATTATCAGGCGGTTATGAGAGGTTCCATGTATAGGTTGTTTGTGTGATTGTTGTTTAGATTAAGTTTATTATTTTCAGTACATGCAATACGATCGGCTCCGTTTGATTGAGCCTTGATCGCACAGACATTTTCATTTTCAGTACATGCAATACGATCGGCTCCGTTTGATTGAGCCTTGATGGCACAGACATTTTCATTATCAGTATTTTGTGGTTGTTGTGTTTGTAGTAGAGTCACATAGAACTGATCATAACTTGCGGATAAAGTCAATGAAAATTTGACAAGAATATGGTGGAAACGCCGCTGGTACTTCCTATATATAAGTATTCTTGTCAAATGATCGGAGGCATTATCAGGCGGTTATGAGAGGTTCCATGTATAGGCTGTTTGTGTGATTGTTGCTTAGGTTAAGTTTATTATTTTCAGTACATGCAATACGATCGGCTCCGCTTGATTGAGCCTTGATCGCACAGACATTTTCATTTTCAGTACATGCAATACGATCGGCTCCGTTTGATTGAGCCTTGATCGCACAGACATTTTCATTTTCAGTATTTATGAGTTTGTTGTATTGGTTGTAGAGTCACATAGGACTAATCATAATTCACTGATAAAACCAATGGAAATTTGACGAGAATATGGTGGATACGCCGCTGGTACTTCCTATATATAAGTATTCTTGTCAAAGGATCAGAGGCATTGTCAGACAGTTATGAGAAGTTCTATGTAGTATTTAGTAGTTTCTTGGTAACTAATCATAACTTGTGGATAAAACCAATGAAAATTTGGCAAGAATATGGTGGATACGCCGCTGGTACTTCCTATATATAAGTATTCTTGCCAAAGGATCAGAGGCATTATCAGGCGGTTATGAGAAGTTCCATGTAGGATTTAGTATTGCCTTGGTTGAAATTTGTGTTACATTTATATCATCTTGCTATTTAAAGAGATTAGATTGTGTTCCATTTCTACATAAACTAACCTCTCCATCATAACAAACGAGAGAGGAACTGCCACCATTCAAACATATATGCTATCAGAATGTGGATTCAAATATTAGCTGTTGTGTTTATTTATGTTCTATAATCATAGAACCAATCATAACTTACCGATATTAGCTGTTGTGTTTATCTATGTTCAAATATTAGCTGTTGTGTTTATTTATGTTCCATGTAGGTTGTAGTATTAGAAGTTTTGCCTTAGGATATAACCATACCCTTCCAAACATATCCAAACTCTTATGCATGATATCATAGTTAGCGAATCAATTCTGCTTATCAATACTTTTACAGTAGGCAACAAAAAGCGATTCCTGTAATAGGGTACTTAACCCATACAAGGAACGTTACCGCCTCAAACAAAAACTTAAAACCATACTTCTTCTAAGCATGTAACTGTCAAACTAAACACCATCATTCTTTTAGTCAAATATATCACTATTTAAATTTCGGGACGAAATTTCTAAAAAGCAGGGATATTGTAACATCCGTAAAAAACGGATTTTACCAAACCCGCTCCGTTTATTAACCGAACAATCAGTTAAAAATTTCGTTGCGAATTTAATGCCCAAAATATTTTTAAACGATACATAATTAATTATTGTATGGGAATATATAATTAGTTTTTGAAAAACTGTTAAAAATAAGAAAATAAAAATGATTTGGCACTGCCAGGTTTCGAACCCGGGTCAGTCAGCCGGTTCAACCAACTTAACACACACACACTCAACCACTGCGCCACTGATGTTTCTTGTTAAATGTTAGAATCATTTAATTCATAACATGTCTTTCCGAATTCAAAACCGGCGCCCAAATTTCAGTCGTCGGAAATCCCGGCGATCTCGCCAAGAATTTACGATATCTTCAGTTATAACGTAAAACTTAATCGCTACATCGGTTATAACCGACGCCTGAACCCGCGACACAAGTTATAACCGCCGGAGACTTTCTAACCGACGAATCAAGTCGGAAATTGGACCAAGTTCATCGATAACCTGCCTTATAAATACCCCCTCGAACCTCTGCAAACTTTTTCGCTCAAAACCGCACCCTTTCTCGGCGAAAACTCACTCGCCGGAAATTTTCTGCTCATCGCCGGAAAACCGAACCCTCCATTTCTGAGCCTTACTGAACCCCCTGAGCTTATACCAAAGTCACCCACATTCTTTTCAAGCTTTCTGAAGACTCGCTGCTGCAAGACACGTCGCCGGAAGTGGTTGCTGTCGCCGGAGTTCTGCCGGAGAAACAGAGGAATCCAGTCGGTATACCTCACGCTTAAATCTTCCCTTCTTTTTACATATCTCATCTGTAATTAACCTCAAAACACTAAAGAACACGATTAAAACATCGAACCAGTCGGATTTCCGATTCTGGTTAAAATCAACGAAGAAGACGAAGTTTTCTGTAATGTATAAGTTTAATTTAAATCAAGAAATAACTCGGGTTAGACACACAGTCCAGCGGTGGACTGTGTGCACATTAAACACACTAACGTCTCGAGTTCGAATCTTGTCCCACGCATGCTGCCTTAATAAAAATGCCTTTTTTGTTAACCGAACCGGAGTCACCACTGGTATATGTTAAGTATAATAATAACCGGAATAATAACCAAGATAGACACACAGTCCAGCGGTGGACTGTGTGTATGTTTAAATCACAGGTCACGAGTTCGAGTCCGGGCTACCGCACCGGCCCGGATAATTGTTAAACTTTTTAAATAAGTCAGAAATGAAAATACTTAGTTTGTGTTTAAGTATAATAAAAATCAGTTAAGTTAACAAGTTGGACACACAGTCCAGCGGTGGACTGTGTGTTAGCATAAACCACAGGTCCCGGGTTCGAGACCTGTGGAGCGCACCGAGTCACGGATTAAAATCGTTTTTAAGAAATAAAGGATTTTCTGTTTAATCTAATTAGTATATAAATATAATTAAAAACATAAATATTTCGGGTTAGACACGTAGCTCAGTTGGTAGAGCTGCGTGCACGCGTACGGGAGGTCTCGTGTTCGAGCCTCACTCAGCGCACATATACACGCATACGAACCGGTCAAACAGTCAAGGTCAACGGTCAACGGTAAAAAAAAAGTCAAATTTTTATTTTAATTAAAAAATCAATTAAAAATAACATTTTTAAGGTTAGAAAATAGCCTTAAACTCATAAAAATACACCCAACAATCCTACTAAAATAGATTAATAAAACCCGTTTACTTACCGAACCATAATGCTATTTATCTAGGTTAATTTCACTCGTGGTTAAAACAACTTCGCGTGCATTCAACATCATCAACCGAACGCACCCACTGTGAGTGAATCTTACAACTCCCCCTTTTTAATTACACGTTTTAGGGTGTGTCATGTGTCACAAAATAATTAACTCGTTTATTTAAACTTGTGCCATACCATATCGTGATCTAAACTTAGATTGTTATTATTGTGGTAATTATGTATTTCATTTTGACAACTTATACGAAATTCATTCATTAAGCCCATCAGTTCCTCGTGGTAGACGAGTTGAGCAACGCGTGCCTCAAAACCAATCCATTATTGTTCGTGTGTGTATTATTGAGTTTATATTGTTTGTAGTTATGTCTTTTGCAATTCATTCATTAGGACCATCAGTTCTGTAACATCCGTCAAAAACGGATTTACCAAACCGGCTCTGTTTATCAACCGAACAGTCAGTCAAAAATTTCGTTGCGAATTAAATGCCCAAAATAATTTTAAACGATACATAATCAATTATTATACAAGAATATATAATTAGTTTTTGAAAAACTGTCAAAAATCGCAAAATAAAAATATAATACCTCTGTCGGGTTTCGAACCCGGGTCAGTGAGCGGTCCGGAACAAGACTTATCACCTCACACACAAACCACTGCGCCACGGATGCTTCTTGTGAAATAATAGAATCATTTAATTGATATAATAACGTTACGAATTCAAAACCGGCGCCCAATAGTTCAGTCGTCGGAATCCCGGAAATATCGCGAGCTTTTAACGATGTTTTCAGTTATAACGTAAACTATTATTAGGACATCGGTTATAACCGATGTTTGAAGTCCGCGACCAAACCATAACCGCCGGAGTTTTTATAACCGATGAATACAGTCGGAAATCAGACAAGTGCTTTGACGATTTGCACTATAAATTCACCCACAACCCACTACAAACCTTTTCGCTCAAAAATACACTTTTTCTCGGCGTAATTCCACTCGCCGGAATTTTTCTGCTTGTCGCCGGAAAACCGGTTTCCCCATTTCTGAGCCTTACTAAACCTTTTAAACTTATACCGAAGTCACCCATACCTTCTTCAAACCTTCTGGAGACTCGCTGCTGCAAGACACCTGACGCCGGAGCTTATTGCTGTTGCCGGAGTTCTGCCGGAAAACAGAGGGTCCAGTCGGTATACCTCTCCGCCCAATTTCTTTTTCTTTTCACATTTATCTCACCGTAATGAACTGAAACACACTAATAAACAGATAAAAACCTTGAACCAGTCAGTCGTCTTTTCTGGTTATACCTTGATGAAGAAGACGATGTATTCGTTATCATATAAGTTTAATTAAAATCAACTTATTAATCGGGTTAGACACACAGTCCAGCGGTGGACTGTGTGCACAATAAACACTAACGTCTCAACTTCGAATCCCGTTTCACACACGCTGCTTTAATAAAAACCATTTTTTGTTTAACTGAACCGGAGTCGCCACTGGTATATGTTAAGTATATTAATAACCGGATTAATAACCAAGTTAGACACACAGTCCAGCGGTGGACTGTGTGTTAGTTTATATCACAGGTCACGAGTTCGAGTCCGGTCTTCTGCACCGACTCGGACAATTATCTATTCTTTTTAAATAAGGCAGAAAAGGAAATAATTAATTTGTATTTAAGTATAATAAAAATCGAATTATATAACATGTTAAACACACAGTCCAGCGGTGGACTGTGTGTTAGTTTAAGCCACAGGTCCTGGGTTCGAGACCTGTGGAGCGCACCGATTTTCGGGATTTAAACTGTTTTTTAAAATAAAATGAATTTCGGTTTAAACTAATTAATATATATATAATTAAAATCAGATATATAACGGGTTAGACACGTAGCTCAGTTGGTAGAGCTGCGTGCACGCGTACGGGAGGTCTCGGGTTCGAGCCTCACTCAGCGCACAACAATATGCCTTCGAACCGGTCAACGGTCAGTCAAAGTCAACGGTCAAAGTCAACTGTAGCAAAAATCAAATATTTTTTTTATTATTTTTATTAAATTATTTTAATTAAAAATCAATTAAAAATAACATTTTTAAGGTTAGAAAATAGCCTCAAACTCACAAAAATACACCCAACAATCCTACTAAAATAGATTAATAAAACCCGCTTACTCACAAAACCATAATGCGATTTATCTAGGTTAATCTCACTCGTGGTTAAAACCACATCGCGTGCATTCAACGTCATCAACCGAACGCACCCACTGTGAGTGAATCTTACAACTCCGCGTTTTAAATTACACGTTTTTTGGTGTGTCATGTGTTATGAAAATAATTAATTTATTTATTTAAATTTGTGCCATACCACATCATGACCTAAACTTAGATTGTTTTTATTGTTGTGATTTACTTATTTCCTTTTGTCAAATTATATGAAACTCATACATTAAGCCCATCAGTTCCTCGTGGGAGACGAGTAGAACATCGCGTGCTTCAAATCAAATTCATTATTGTTCATGTGTGTATCATTGAGTTTATATTGTTTGTACTTGTGTCATTCATATTATCATGTTTATGCAATTCATTCATCAGGCCCCTCAGTTCCTTGTGAGAGACGAGTTGAGCACCGCGTGCCTCTAATTGTTCCATTATTGTTCATGAGTGTTTCATTTAATATCTTATGATTGTTGATTAAGTTACATCTAATTTTACTCATGTTTGGTTGTGCACATATTTCATAATCAATTTAAATAAATTTGTTCAAATGTTTTCCATAGGATTCACTCGCCAACATTATGTTGATCCAAAAACCCTTTTACACATGATACAGGTGAACAGGTTGAAGCAAGGAAAACATAGGATATGCCTTAGAAGAGAACAAAGAAGTTTAGATTGTTAGTTAGATCATGTTGTAACATTTATTGTAAATTTCCATTTAATTTGTATTAATGAATATGAAACGCTTAATAAATGTCATGAGCTTTGATGATAACCCAATCATGCCCCGATCACCTTTTCCGCTGCGGGTCGGGGTGTGACAGATTGGTATCAGAGCCATGACTATAGGGATATAGGATAGGTTATTAGACCCTTAGAGCCTATACTATAGTCTGCCAAAATTTTAATTGATTAGGTGGTTACATACAAACTTGTGATATTTATTTGTTTCATATTTGTTTACATTTACAGTCAAACATACATGCTTATATACATATTCATTATACATATATACATATTCATTATACATATATCGATGTTCATGTATTCAATTTATTTTTATACTCTCATTATTCAAAGATTTTGTGCAATTTTCAAATCTCATCAAAGTAAGTTCTGCGACGGGCATGTAGTAACTGGAAGGGTACAAGTACCGGTAGTCGGAACGTCCTGTCTAGGCTAGCATTCGTATAAATCCAATATAACGGACCAGTTTGCCTACCTGGGGACCAACGATGAGAGTACGAAGGACCTATTAGGCCAAAGCATGCCACACCAAACGTCGTTCGAACTAACCCTACTTTGAGGTGTCACCGTGTCTACACCTGGACACATTCCGAACATCACACGTTGTATACATATTTCTCGATTTTCTCCGGGTTTTGTGTACGCAACCTGGCAAACCCGTGCGAACCATATGAAAAACCGGTATTCATGGGGGCCCACATGATTACACAGGTAAAGTATGGCGGCATGTAGGGCCTAACAGCGAGCAAAGCCCAAGACATCCTATGGATGTAGTATTTTTCTATAATTATTTTATGAATGTTCATTCCTGAATGCGACCCATGATCCCAAAAGCATCCAACTCATACTCTTGTCATGTATTCCTTGTAGATGTTTTCTAACCTCGCCCGTAGGAAGACGAGAGCAAGAAAAGCCCGCGAACGCATGGCTGCCTTAATCGCTCTACAAATGGCTGCCGTAATACCCAACATTGTAATCCAAGTTCAACAAGCACTTACCGCTAATCCTGTCAATCAAGCAAACCAAAACATTATCAACTCTCCCCCAAATACCACTAAATGTACCTACAAGCACTTCAAATCATGCGACCCTCCGAAATACAAAGGGACTGAAGGCGTCACTGCTCTTCTCCATTGGTTTGAAGAAATGGAGAACACTTTTCTAAATTGCGATTGCCCTGACGATCGCAAAGTGCGATATGCTACCGGTCGATTATATGGGATAGCACTTACTTGGTGGAATACAGAGAAGTCCAAACGAGGTGTTGAAGATGCTATGACCTTAACTTGGAACGAATTGAAGGAAATCATGACCAGACGATTTTGTCCAAGGAGCGAAATCAAGAAGTTAGAAGATGAATTTTATTCGTTAAAGCAAATGGAAGGAGACCACATCTCATACAACAAAAGGTTCCTCGAATTACATCAAATGGTTCCCAACATGTTTACTCCCCTCTACCGTTTGATCGAGCACTACATTCGTGGTCTTCCGTCAAAGATTCAAGACCCAGTAATAAGTACCAAGCCTGCAACTTTGGAAGCAGCAATGGAGCTAGCAACAGAGCTCACCGAGAACCGAATCCGAAACAAAGACTTCAAGGAGGAGAAGAAGAAGAAGGATAAAGAATCGACTGAAACCTCTGACTCCACTCAAACCGAATCCCCTACTCAACCCAATACTAAGAGAAGAAGAGTCGGGCGACTTTTCGCTGCTACTCAACGAAATCAACCAGTTTTACACGCCATACCCATCCGAGCTATCCCAATCACCCAAGTGGCACCCAACTCAGCTTACCCAAATAAGAAACCATATCTTGGACCTCACCCTCGATGCAACAACTGTTTTTATCACCATCCCCTTACCTTACCTTGCCGGCTATGTACAACTTGTGGACGCTATGGTCATTTGAGCAATGTTTGTCGCACCTTTCAAGACCAAACCTTTTCCCCTACTCAAAACATGGCCCAAGCTTATCAACAACCCCAATACCCCATGTTCCCATATGCTCGAGCTTGTTTCAATTGTGGCGACCCTACCCACTTTAGAAACACATGCCCCCAATTGGTTAACGTTATCAACACTCAAGCCCAATCAAACCCAGTTAACCAAGTAAACCAAGAAAACCCAACCAGTATGCCACCAGCAAGAGGAAGAGTCTTCAATATCAACGCCAATCCTGTCGAAGATAATGACGGCCCAAACGAAGATACTCAACTAGTCCTCTTCGCCGAAGATCCAGATTCAACGCCTATCGTTTAGTTTTATGTTTTTCTTTATCACATGTGTAGACTGTTAGAGTAATTATGGTATATTATATATTATATATTGTTTTCAGTATATGCTTTTGCCGAGGCCGCAGCTCCCCATCCATCGAGGTTGAGTTTGATCCCCATTTTATTATGCGGTTGATCAGGGCATGCCCGCACGATCGGCTCCGTTTGTTTGAGCCTTGATCGGTTATTTCATTTTACATTTCAATACATGCAATACGTTCGGCTCCGTTTGATTGAGCCTTGAGCGCATATTTCAATTTACATTTCCAGTTCATGCAATACGTTCGGCTCCGTTTGATTGAGCCTTGAGCGCACATTTCAATTTACATTTCCAGTTCATGCAATACGTTCGGCTCCGTTTGATTGAGCCTTGAGCGCACAGACAATTTCATTATCAGTATCTTGTGGTTGTGTGTTTGTAGTAGAGTCGCATCGAACTAACCATAACTTGCGGATAAAGTCAATGAAAATTTGACAAGGATATGGTGGATACGCCGCTGGTACTTCCTATATATAAGTATTCTTGTCAAATGATCGGAGGCATTATCAGGCGGTTATGAGAGGTTCCATGCATAGGCTGTTTGTGTGGTTAAGTTATTCATTTTCAGTACATGCAATACGCTCGGCTCCGTTTGATTGAGCCTTGAGCACACAGACAATTTCAATTTCAGTACATTCAATACGTTCGGCTCCGTTTGATTGAGCCTTGAGCGCACATCCATTTCATTTTCAGTACATGCAATACGATCGGCTCCGTTCAATTGAGCCTTGATCGCACAGATATATTTCATTTCAGTATTTTATGTTTGTTGTATTGGTTGTAGAGTTATAGGACTAATCATAATTCACTGATAAAACCAATGAAAATTTGACAAGAATATGGTGGATACGCCGCTGGTACTTCCTATATATAAGTATTCTTGTCAAAGGATCAGAGGCATTATCGGACGGTTATGAGAAGTTCTATGTAGGATTTATTAGTTTCTTGGTAACCAATCATAACTTGTGGATAAAACTAATGAAAATTTGGTAAGAATATGGTGGATACGCCGCTGGTACTTCCTATATATAAGTATTCTTGCCAAAGGATCAGAGGCATTATCAGGCGGTTATGAGAAGTTCCATGTAGGATTTAGTATTGCCTTAGTTGGAATTTGTGTTACATTTATATCATCATGTTATTTAAAGAGATTGGATTGTATTCCATTTCTACATAAACTAACCTCTCCATCATAACAAACGAGAGAGGAACTTCCACCATTCAAACATATATGCTATCAGAATGTGGATTCAAATATTTGCTGTTGTGTTTATTCATGTTCAAATATTTGCTGATGTGTTTATTCATGTTCGAATATTAGCTGTTGTGTTTACTCATGTTCAAATATCAGCTGTTGTGTTTTTATTTATGTTCCATATAGGTTGTAGTGTTAGAAGTTTTGCCTTAGGATATAACCATACTTTCCCAAACGTATCTAAACTCTTATGCATGATATCATTTTTAGCAAATTATTTCTGCTTATCAATACTTATACAGTAGGCAACAAAAAGCGATTCCTGAATAGGGTACTTAACCCTTACAAGGAACGTTACCGCCTCGAACAAAAACTTAAACCCTTATTTTTCTAAGCATACAACTGTCAAACAAAACATCATCATCCTTTTAGTCAAAATATATCATTATTTAAATTTTGGGACGAAATTTCTAAAAAGCAGGGGATACTGTACCATCCGTCAAAAACGGATTTACCAAACCCGCTCCGTTTATCAACCGAACAGTCAGTCAAAAATTTCGTTGCGAATTAAATGCCCAAAATAATTTTAAACGATACATAATCAATTATTATACAAGAATATATAATTAGTTTTTGAAAAACTGTCAAAAATCGCAAAATAAAAATATAATACCTCTGCCGGGTTTCGAACCCGGGTCAGTGAGCGGTCCGGAACAAGACTTATCACCTCACACACAAACCACTGCGCCACGGATGCTTCTTGTGAAATAATAGAATCATTTAATTGATATAATAACGTTACGAATTCAAAACCGGCGCCCAATAGTTCAGTCGTCGGAATCCCGGAAATATCGCGAGCTTTTAACGATGTTTTCAGTTATAACGTAAACTATTATTAGGACATCGGTTATAACCGATGTTTGAAGTCCGCGACCAAACCATAACCGCCGGAGTTTTTATAACCGATGAATACAGTCGGAAATCAGACCAAGTGCTTTGACGATTTGCACTATAAATTCACCCACAACCCACTACAAACCTTTTCGCTCAAAAATACACTTTTTCTCGGCGTAATTCCACTCGCCGGAATTTTTCTGCTTGTCGCCGGAAAACCGGTTTCCCCATTTCTGAGCCTTACTAAACCTTTTAAACTTATACCGAAGTCACCCATACCTTCTTTAAACCTTCTGGAGACTCGCTGCTGCAAGACACCTGACGCCGGAGCTTATTGCTGTTGCCGGAGTTCTGCCGGAAAACAGAGGGTCCAGTCGGTATACCTCTCCGCCCAATTTCTTTTTCTTTTCACATTTATCTCACCGTAATGAACTGAAACACACTAATAAACAGATAAAAGCCTTGAACCAGTCAGTCGTCTTTTCTGGTTATACCTTGATGAAGAAGACGATGTATTCGTTATCATATAAGTTTAATTAAAATCAACTTATTAATCGGGTTAGACACACAGTCCAGCGGTGGACTGTGTGCCCAATAAACACTAACGTCTCAACTTCGAATCCCGTTTCACACACGCTGCTTTAATAAAAACCATTTTTTGTTTAACTGAACCGGAGTCGCCACTGGTATATGTTAAGTATATTAATAACCGGATTAATAACCAAGTTAGACACACAGTCCAGCGGTGGACTATGTGTTAGTTTATATCACAGGTCACGAGTTCGAGTCCGGTCTTCTGCACCGACTCGGACAATTATCTATTCTTTTTAAATAAGGCAGAAAAGGAAATAACTAATTTGTATTTAAGTATAATAAAAATCGAATTATATAACATGTTAAACACACAGTCCAGCGGTGGACTGTGTGTTAGTTTAAGCCACAGGTCCCGGGTTCGAGACCTGTGGAGCGCACCGGTTTTCGGGATTTAAACTGTTTTTAAAATAAAATGAATTTCGGTTTAAACTAATTAATATATATATATAATTAAAATCAGATATATAACGGGTTAGACACGTAGCTCAGTTGGTAGAGCTGCGTGCACGCGTACGGGAGGTCTCGGGTTCGAGCCTCACTCAGCGCACAACAATATGCCTTCGAACCGGTCAACGGTCAGTCAAAGTCAACGTTCAAAGTCAACTGTAGCAAAAATCAAATATTTTTTTTATTATTTTTATTTAATTATTTTAATTAAAAATCAATTAAAAATAACATTTTTAAGGTTAGAAAATAGCCTCAAACTCACAAAAATACACCCAACAATCCTACTAAAATAGATTAATAAAACCCGTTTACTCACAAAACCATAATGCGATTTATCTAGGTTAATCTCACTCGTGGTTAAAACCACATCGCGTGCATTCAACGTCATCAACCGAACGCACCCACTGTGAGTGAATCTTACAACTCCCCTTTTTAAATTACATGTTTTGGGGTGTGTCATGTGTTATGAAAATAATTAATTTATTTATTTAAACTTGTGCCATACCACATCATGACCTAAACTTAGATTGTTTTTATTGTTGTGATTTACTTATTTCCTTTTGTCAAATTATATGAAACTCATACATTAAGCCCATCAGTTCCTCGTGGGAGACGAGTAGAACATCGCGTGCTTCAAATCAAATTCATTATTGTTCATGTGTGTATCATTGAGTTTATATTGTTTGTAGTTGTGTCATTCATATTATCATGTTTATGCAATTCATTCATCAGGCCCCTCAGTTCCTCGTGAGAGACGAGTTGAGCACCGCGTGCCTCTAATTGTTCCATTATTGTTCATGAGTGTTTCATTTAATATCTTATGATTGTTGATTAAGTTACATCTAATTTTACTCATGTTTGGTTGTGCACATATTTCATAATCAATTTAAATAAATTTGTTCAAATGTTTTCCATAGGATTCACTCGCCAACATTATGTTGATCCAAAAACCCTTTTACACATGATACAGGTGAACAGGTTGAAGCAAGGAAAACATAGGATATGCCTTAGAAGAGAAAAAAGAAGTTTAGATTGTTAGTTAGATCATGTTGTAACATTTATTGTAAATTTCCATTTAATTTGTATTAATGAATATGAAACGCTTAATAAATGTCATGAGCTTTGATGATAACCTAATCATGCCCCGATCACCTTTTCCGCTGCGGGTCGGGGTGTGACAAGTTCCTCGTGGTAGACGAGTTGAGCAACGCGTGCCTCAAAACCAATCCATTATTGTTCATGTGTGTATTGTTTAATATTAAATTGATTTATGAATAAGTTTACATCTATTTTTACTCATGTGTGGTTGTGCACTTTATTTCATAATCAATTAAATAAACTTGTTCAAATGTTTTCCATAGGATTCACTCGCCAACTTTTTGTTGATCCAAAAACCCTTTTACACATGATACAGGTGAACAGGATGAAGCAAGGAAAACATAGGAAATGCCTTAGAAGAAAACAAAGAAGCTTAGATTGATGTTTAGGTCATTGATGTAATTATGATTGTAAATTTCCATTAAATTATGAAACGTTAAAATAAATGTCATGAGCTTTGATGATAACCCAATCATGCCCCGATCACCTTTTCCGCTGCGGGTCGGGGTGTGACAGAGATAACTTCGGGCTTGCTGGCATGACATCAATTTGAGTCCTTTCGAAAGGGTTTCCCCAAAAATACGTAGTGTCTGACCGTCTGCAAGAGGAATGCGAATGAATTTTTCGTGGCACACCACTTCAGCGTGATGCTGGCTGAGCCAGTCCATACCGATTATAACATCGAAACTTCCCAACTTCATAGGAATGAGGTCAACTGGGAAATCATGATCGTTTAGGGTGAGAGTACAATTGCGTATAATAGAATTTAGTGAAGTGGGTTTTCCGTCAGCAACTTCCACCGTTAGAGATTCAATGAGATTAACACGAGGTTGGTCGAGGATAGATTCGAATTCTAAGGACACAAAGCTCTTAACCGCACCAGTATCGAATAATATGGATGCATAACTACCATTTATGAGAAACGTACCGTTGACCACATTGTTGTCAGCCCTGGCTTGGTTGGCATTAATATTGAAAGCTCTTCCTCTGGCAGGTGGAGGAGCTTGGTTGGCTTGGTTTACCGGGTTCGCTTGAGCTTGGGCATGGATGATATTCACTAGGCGTGGGCAGGTGTTCCTGAAATGGTTTAGGTCTCCACAATTGTAACAGTCTCGTATGGGTTGCATCATGGGGTAGTTGGGTTGGTAGTAAGGTTGGGCTGCGTGTTGTGCAGGTGGTAAAAGTAAGCGTTGTTGGGCTTGGCCCACCATTTGATTTTGGGTTTGGGTTGGAGGTTGACTGCGATTCATTCGCTGAAGGGTACGGCAGGTTTGGATGGTGTGACCCGCACGGCCACAACTTGTGCAATGTTGGCAGGGGTTTTCGGGAAGGTGATGGTATTGACAACGGTTGCACTTTGGGTGTGGGCCAGTGTATGGCCTTTTGAATGGTGCAGCTGGAGGAGCAATTTGGGTGATTGGTGCAGCAGTGATAGGAGGGTTGGTTTGAGTGACAGCAAAATTCTTGCTATTTCGCTTCCTCTTACCAGCAAACTTCGAGGATGAGACGGGGTGGTTTGGAGTTGGGGTCTCAATGGGTGCTTTCTTCTTCTCATCTTTGAACTTACCATTTCGAATGCGATTTTCAGTGAGTTCTGTAGGTAACTCCATTGCGGCTTCAAGTGTTGCAGGCGAAGTGCTTAAAACCGAATCTTGGATTTTCGAGGGGAGGCCTCGAATGTAGTGTTCGACTAAGCGGTACAAGGGGGTGAACAAATTGGGGATCATCTGGATCAACTCGAGAAATCTCTTATTGTAGTGGTCTCCTTCCTTTTGTTTCAATGCGTGGAACTCGTCTTCCAGCTTTTTGATTTCGCTTCTTGGACAGAAACGTCTTGTCATGATTTCCCTTAACTCTTCCCATGTTAAGGCCATGGCATCTTCAACTCCTCGCTTACCCTTTTCTGTGTTCCACCAGGTAAGAGCTACCCCAAACAGTCTTCCAGTCGCGTAACGTACCTTATGGTCCTCGGGACAGTCGCAATTGAGGAAAGTGTTTTCCATCTCTTCAAACCAGTGAAGGAGAGCGGTGACACCTTCAGTCCCCTCATATTTTGGGGGATCGCAGGATTTGAAGTGTTTGTAGGTGAACTTGGGGGTTTTGGAAGGAGGGTTGGTGACGCTCTGGTCTTCTTGGTTGGGAGGGTTGATGGGATTAGCGGTGAGAGCTTGTTGAACTTGTAGCACGATGTCAGGAAGCACTGCGGCCATTTGCTTAGCAATTTGTGTGGCCAAGCGTTCGTTTGACTTTCCTGACCTTCTACCTCCACGTAATTGCCTAGCCGACATCTACAGGAACATATGTAGGAAGATTGTGAGTTTAAGAATTTCGTCGGTGTCATGTGTCGTAAAAGAATGAAAGCAACATAACTGAAAATAATTTAACTACATCCATAGGATGTCTTGGGTTTGCTCATGTTTGGGCCTCTAAATGTCCCCCATACCATTGCCTGTGTAGTAATGTGGGCCCCCACGACTATTGGGCTTGGCAGGATTCACATTGGTGTCGGCGGGTTAACACTTGCACCACCCGAATGAAAATCGTAAAACATGATTGCGAGAAGTATGGTCGGAGGGTGTCCAGGTGTAGACACATTGACAACTCAAAGTGGGGTTAGCTTACACGACGTTTGGTATAGCATGCTTTGGCCTAATAGGTCCTTCGTACTCTCATCGTTAGTCCCCAGGTAGGCAAACTGGTCCTTTATTTTGGATTTATACGAATGCCAAGCCTAGACAGGACGTTCCGACTACCGGTACTCGTACCCTTCCAGTTACTACATGCCCGTCGTGTAAACTCACTTTGATGTGATTTGAAAAATACGAAATCATTGCAAAAATCATGGAAATCGTGAGGTGTGTGCTTTCATAGATATGGCATGTTATGAGGATATGAACTTATGATGAGCAATGCATATTAACATGTACTTGTGAGTGTGCTTGCATAATATTGGGTGTGAACATGAAACATATAAACATCATGAATTTTGCATGTAACACAAAAATTAATTTAATCGACTATAGTATAGGCTCTAAGGGTCTAATAACCTATCCTATATCCCTATAGTCACAAACTCTGATACCAATCTGTCACATCCCGACCGCAGCGGAATAAAAGTCGGGGCATAATTGGGTTATCACCAAAGCTCATGATATTTACTAAGAAGTTTCATATTTATTAAATTCAAATTACAACTTAAATATCCAATAAACAAAATTCATACAATTACAAAGGAAAACAAAACTAAATGTTAAAGCATTAACTTGTTTATTCTTCTAGGCCATCCTAAGTGTTTCTTTCCTCAACTGGATCACTGTATCATGTGTAAAACAGGGAGATTTTTGGGTCAACAAAAGTTGGCGAGTGAACCTTGATAAAACATTTTAGATAATTGCTTGTTTTATTTATTAAAGAAAATTCGTGCATTGATCACATCGTGAGCAAACATATATATGTAAACAATCACAAATCACTTTGGATGAATATATGACATGAATGATGATGTATTTGAGATCAAGGCTCAATCAAACGGAGCCGATCTAATGAGGCACCTGATGCTCAACCCGTATCCCACGGGGAACTGATGGGCCTAATGAAATGCGTGCACTGAAATGATAAATTTAATCTACATATAATTCACACAAAATCAATCCACATTTGATCACGGAATGATATATGCACATGTGTTTAAACAAAATAAAGGAATAGTACGACACATGATACACCCCAAAAGTGATTAAAACGGGGAATTCGTAGAGATTCACTCACAGTGGGTGCGTTCCTTAATATGATGAATGCGCACGAATTTATGATTCAACCGACAAGAGAAAACTATCCTGAATAATCACGTAATAATTCGATAAATACATAAATTCTATTTGAAATTAATATTTCTAATTAATGCCTTTTTATTAGATTTTTAAGGTTTATTTTTATGGTAATTAATATAATTTTTTTTTAATTTTTAAAATCTTATTTTTAAGCATTTTTAAATGCAATTCTTTTTAAATATAATAATAAAGAAATAAAATAAAACAGTAATAATAAAAAAAGGTTGACCTTGAAGGTCTGACGGGTCAACCGATCGGATTTAATGAGAATTTGGCAGCGTGTGAGGTTCGAACCCGTGACCTCCCGTATGTGTGCACGCAGCTCTACCAACTGAGTTCGTGTCTAACCCGAAATAATATCATTTTAATTTATATATATACTAGTTAGGTTAATACAAATTTATTTATTTTAAAAAGATTTGTAAATCTTCAAAGCCGGTTGAGATTTCACGATTCGAACCCGAACCTTTAGTTCTCGTGCACACAGCCCGACCAGTTGGGCTGTGTGTCTGACCCGTATAAATCCCTATTTGTATTAACTTTAAACACTTGTTTCAGAGCGATCTGAGTGAGTAAAAAAAACTTGGTTTTATTTACAGAGAATCGGTAACGTATACGAGTCGAACCCAGGGCATGTGTTGTATAATTGCACACAGTCCACCACTGGACTGTGTGTCTAACCCGTTTAAGAATCCGATTTAAATTATACTTATATATTAAAAGCAACTTCATCTTCTTCGCAGGATTCTTACTGTTTTTGCAAATTTTCCAGCGCACTTATTATATATTTTAGAACGATTACATAATGGAAAGATAATCAAGGATTCAGGAGGATATACCGAACAAAGGGGTGATTTTGATTTCACCGAAACTTCCGGCAACAGGGACTTTCCGACGAATAACTCCGGCGAAGTATAACTTCGAAAAACAGAGTGTTGCAGAGTGTTTTGATGAGTGTGAGCGGGTTTCTAAAGGTTCAAGGGTCAGTATTTATAGAAGGAACAGGGGTGTTGATTTCGATTTGTTTGGAAACCAGCTCGCATGATTGATCCTTGAGATTAAGGTAAATTGGTTCGAGTTTTGAAGGATTCGACGCGGTTACAGCTGTGAAATTTTGGATTGCCAGACAGGGCGAGATCAGCGGTTCGCTGATTTGAATTTGCAGGCCAGGTGGTTCGTGCATAAGTATAAGTTGTTTCCAGATTCTAACCAAAAGGTGTGTGTGGCTCAGTGGTGTTTGCGGTGTATATTAACCCGGGGAACCCGGGTTCGATCCCCGGCTCGCCCATTTTTGAGTTGTTATTTTTATTTTCTCTATTATAAGTTAAACCATTTATTAGTTATAAACATTTAATATTTGATTGGATTATTTATTTTATTTATTCAAGTTATTTTGAACAAAAGAATTCTAATATATCAAACAGTAAACAACATGCTAAAAATCACCCGGCATAAATAAATACATTTCGATTGAGAACTTGGGGCGGGTTTTCGAAACCCATTTACAAACTGTTACAATAAATTTAATGAGGTGTGTATTTTATGCTATGATTATAACTTAAAAGGAGAAATTAACATAGATTTTATAATTTAGCTACAATATTTTATTCAGATTTGTGTTTTTTAAGTAAACTTTTATTTTAATATATTCATTCAAAAAAAATAAAAAATTCGGTTAAACGGGTCGTGTTCGGGTCAACCCACGAACTTGGGTCGGGTTGAACCCGCCAACCTGGTAAGTACCAATCACGCTTAGGGTACGATGTTGTCAAGTTAGGGGGTGAAACCCGCACCTTGTCAACTAGTCCCACTCCTCGATTTTTGGATCTCGCTAAGGTTTCAATATTTCGATCAATTAGAGACGTGTTGTAACTGGAAGGGTAAAATGCCGTTAATCGCTTCTCGATGAGAGCATTTTACCTATAGGCCAAAGCAGTTCCTCTAATTTGAAAGATCTTCAATTCACTTTGGAATAGTCGACGCTTCTCAACCCAAAACACTCCATATTTTACTAAGCCTATATTTTATGCTATCTCAATTTCTATGTGTTTTAATACTTATCACCTCGTTCATTTCAAACCGATGCACAATTCGCACATCTTTCGCAATAAAAAACAATAATAATTCTTGCAAACCAACTAAATTCATACTCCTTACGCAATCATACGTGTTTATACTATTGAATACTTGTTATGCTTATGTCACCTATGTTAACTCCTACATATTATACAATACTTACATGCTCAAACGTGATTTTTATTGTCGATCACCTAGATGTTTTTTTTTCGCAAAACTCAAGTTGGAGAAATGAGTCGAAGTCCAACTCCAACTCGACTATTTTCATAACAATCACTATATCAAAACTTATACCTAAACCTTTTATCATTGTTTCATTTTTTCTCATTTATGCATAAACCTCGATCCTTACTATTTTACCCAAACAATTTCTCATCCTACAACATATTTACGTAAATTACATAAACGAAACCCCTAATGACACTTTAAACATTTCTTTCACAATTTTTCAAAAACTTTATGAAACTTAGTTGGTCAAACGAACCTCTTGCCCTCGATTTTCATAACTCGTCCAAACACGCTCACTTTATACTACCATTCTAAAAACATTTTTTTCCAACAAGAAACCAACGAAAACTTTATCTCACATACGTATAAGTACTTTGCTAAAATACTTTTCAAAATTCAAGTTTTACATGAAAATTTTCAAAACACTACTTTTCTTGTATCAATAAAATTTTCACCCTACAACATATTTACGTAAATTACATAAACGAAACCCCTAATGACACTTTAAACGTTTCTTTCACAATTTTTCAAAAACTTTATGAAACTTAGTTGGTCAAACGAACCGCTTGCCCTCGATTTTCATAACTCGTTCAAAACACGCTCACTTTATACTACCATTCTAAAGACATTTTATTTCCAACAAGAAACCAACGAAAACTTTCTCTCACATACGTATAAGTACTTTGCTAAAATACTTTTCAAAATTCAAGTTTTACATGAAAATTTTCAAAACACTACTTTTCTTGTATCAATAAAATAAAATAAAACAAGCTCACTATTTTACAACCTTTTCAAAAATTGCTAATACGCAAATCTAAGTCTGAACAATGGGCAAGAAAATTTCATATGCGAATACCAATTTTAAAACAAAATAGCATTTCTTTTTACAAACCAATCTTACATAAAAAAAATAATATTTTTCTCAATATTCACCCGACATTCACAATTTTGGTCCTTCATTCCCGACAAACCCGACTTATTATATTTCAACTGACTTAATGTTTTGACTCAAGCACCATACACATGCATATCGTCTTACAACGTTTCTATTTATGTTAAATTTCATTTTATTTCACTTATACGCTCGATGCTACATGCTAATGTTATTCGTATTTTCTTCAATCATGCTCAAACTTTATACATTCGCACTACTTGGTAGTCATACTTGAAATCTATAAGTAGGCATGACCCGAGTGGTTTCGCCTATATTCGAAACACTTATACATACATAGAATCATGCTTACATACTTGATTCTTATACGCTATCTTACACGTCTTTTGCTTGTAATACTAAATGTAACCTGACCCGTACACTACTAGTACAAACTATGTGCATCATGCACAAACCAAAATAATCGCGGGTGCACACAGGATTATATTGGTAGGCGCCTGAAAACCATAGTGGGTTCTACTATGTATCGCAACACGGAACGTAACATGACACCGAATAGCGAAACGACGTAACATGGTGTGAACATGGTGGACAAGCCGCTGGTACTTCCCATATATAAGTGTCCCTACCAATGTTACCAAACTTTTGTAAAACGTGCCATGAGAAATTCGGTGTTTTCCCCGGACCTTGTTAAATACATTTGATTCATAACAAACTTTCGGACCCCACTTCGAAATGATTAGTACTCGATTACCCATGACAAAGCTTCATTCTCAAAATCGTTAGCTTTAACCGCCACAACTATCACTAGCATCCCTCAACAATCCATGTCGCATTTTATCCGATATTCATACCATTTTTATCCCTCGCATACACCTACCGAATCATTCACTACCATACCACGATTTTCCCAATTCTTCCCTTAACCTTTCATCCAAACTTTATTTACAGCAAATCAGCCTAAAACGTACAATCCATTTTTATAAATGTCCCCACCGGCCCAATTTGGTCAAAATGTTCCTTTCTTTTAAAACTATCTTTCACTCTCATCTATGCGCAAACTTCAGCCAGTCGGTCTATTATTGCCAAAGCCTTTTAGAAACCATAAATATTTACCATCCTAACTCTCTTCAATAAACATTTTTTTTCTACAAGTGATTTTACTAATACGCCCTAGAACTGACATGAACTTTTCTTACAACTTACAGTGCGAACCACTCATTTTTATCAGAATACGTCCTTAGTCATACTAAAACCTTCCTCTTAGGTTGCACTCTTTTAAAATATTCCTTCCAATGAGTTGTCCAGACCCAGTCAAATTCACTTGCTTACACACACACATACACGTTTTTACTTATCCTTATACATGTTTACGATTGGTGTCTCAAAAACACCTTAGTCAAACAAATTCCTTTCACGAACCTACCATTTTTATACTTCAAGATTTCGATACATATTGACACACTTATACATGAACTCCGCAAAAACTTTAAACTTCAAAATCTTGATTTTGGCCAAACATTTTCACCAAAATGACATCTTTTCCAAAGTCTTACTCTTGAATAAATTTCAGGACGAAATTTCCTAAAGGATGGGAGACTGTAACGCCTCGTTTTTTCTTACTTTCCTTAATTAGAAAGTGTAATCGTATTTCTATTTATGGAAACTTGTATTCATATCGTATTCGTATTTCATTTCCCAATCTTATAATCCGAGACTTTGATCGTAATAAAATTCATACCTGATACATACTTGTCTTACATGCATTTAATTGTTAAATATGTGTTTACATACAAAGCGATACTTGTTATACGTGCAAATACTCATGCATTCATACTTGACACCTAAAATATACTTACATATACATTATACACTTGAAAACATGCGAAAATATCAAGTTTTACCATGAAATGAAAGATAAACTAAGTTCAAGGACTAAAAATAGCATAATTCGCAGATTCTTGTTTCTAGCTTATGGATTGGTCAAAAGTGTGTTTGTTGGATTGTGCTTCTTGCATTTAGTACTCAACTAACAACCCCCCCCCCCCCCCCCAACTACCACCAACTTCATTAATTACATAAACCCTAATTCCCCATTATAAATAGAATCATCCTCCCACTCTCATTTCACACCTCAATCTTCTCTTCTCTTCTCTAAAAGCTCTAAGAGCTCTCTTCTCCTCTCAAAGATCAAGGCTCCCAAAAGTTAACTCAACGCTTAACCCATCCACCAACCACCTTCACGAACTCGCCAAGTTTGAAGACTTAGCAAAACTGTGAGCACACTCGACCCACTTTTCGTTTAAAACACTTTTGGGTTTAACATGTTTACTTATACCAAAACTACACACTTAAACTTTATGAAATGCACAAACAATCCTATACACATGAACACTTGATACGCTTACGTGATGCTTATATCTTGGACATTCTTTATGTGATACTTTAGTCATTAACTTGTTTAGAGCCTTCGTTTGACATGTATAGCGCTATAGGAAGTCACGCATCCCCCTCCATCGCATAAACTTGAGGCCATGTTAAAACAACGTGTTTGCGTTAAGGGTTTGGCTAGTAGTATTGCATGCCTTGTATATGCTCGTGTAAAATCATAGTTGCCATGAGGATTCGTTTATAAACTTTAATCGTATACGTATGCTATGCTTAAACTTGTGTACTCGTCTTTGCTTTTGCATTGAATTGTATTTTAAAACATGTTACAGGTTGATGAAGAGGATGCTATGAAAACAAATAGCAAGGACTTAGATACACACAATTAGACGTTAGGATAAAATTGTTGTATCAATTTTGTTGTATTGAATTTGCTTTGATGTTGTACTTGACAATTATTATTGAAATGAAATTTGATTTTATTAAATATTGTCATTATTAGCATTGTGAGCAATGAGCAATCTCGTTGTCGTCTCACTCCGATGTTTCCGCCATCGGTTGGGGTGTGACAGTACAGTTCTGGAAGTACTCAACAAGAGAAATGATATTAAATGCATTAGTAGATTAATAGGTTGAGTCGAACATAAATCTGAACATAATACCCCTTTTTTAAATTAAAAAGAACACTTATCAAGCCATGAGCCATGATTCTCGTGCATGCGAAATTCTCTTTTGAACGTGATCCGATTCCTTATTATTGAAAACCAAAACAATATAATAAAACAAGAAAAGATTTCTCTCAAAAAGGACCGATGGAGAAAGCACGAGCAACAAATTAGTGTGTGTGGGGGGGGGGGGGGGGGGGGGGGGGGTTATGTTTGGAGCCAACACTTGCTAACTTGATTTTTGTTTCTTTTTTAAGAAAGTCAAAATGTGATTACATGATTTGTTTTTTTCTAATTATCTAATATCTAACTTTTTTAATAATCTTAACATAAAACGTTTTATAAATTAGTTTTTAATAGCAAGGTCGCTATTAAGACACGTTTGTGTGGACCTTACAGGAGTGTCTCTCTTGTTGGGCTCAGGAAAATAGGTTTGTTGCTGGCCAAGCTGCGTTGAAAACGAAATCAGGCAAGGTCGCTAAACACGAGAAGACTTGTTTAGAGAATCAACATGTGTTTATCCCGTTCGCTTTTGATACATTTGGTTCCCTAGGCCCAGAGGCCGTGGAATTCCTAAGAGGGTCCAACGGGTTGTGGATAGTAATCTCTCAACCTTTAAGGATCGTTTCGTTTTTAGTAGGATCGGTTTTGCAATTTAAAAGGGGGTTGCGGCACAACTGGTTGCCCGTTTACCTGTCACTTGTTTGTAATTTGTTACTTTGGCATTTTAACGAAGATGACACATTAAATATTAAATATTTTAAAAAAAGATTAAGTGTAAAGTAGCATAGCCTAATAAGTACTAACATTAGAATATTTAAAGCCAATATATATCTCTATGCATCGTGTCAAATACTCAACAGTGGGTAAAACAATATAAGAAGTAAAGGTTACGATCAATTATGTCTCTCAAATTATTCCTCTAAATCATGACGTGGAAAATACTAAAATAAAATCATGTTTCTTTCACCTTCGACTTCACTCAGATTTCTGGCGTTTCGAGAACTGGAGGATTGGCTCCTTCACCTACAGATAAAATTCAAACTTTCAAACAAGGCTATAACATTTAGTTTATTAAGTAAGGGGAAAAACTCATTTTTATAAGTGGTTTGATTCATGTTTTTTACTTCAACATTAAAAAAATGTTAAGTTATTTTTGTAAGGAATATTAACTCGTTATTTACATATGAAATTAAAAAAATGTTCAAATAAGGCTATAACATTGAGTTTATAAGTAAAGGAGAAAAATTATTAACACTTTTATAAAGGGTTTGATTATGTTTTTTACTTCAACACTAAGAAAGGTTAAATTATTTTGTAAGGAATATTAACTCGTAATTTAATATGAATTTAAGAAAAATAAAAGTTCCAAATAAGGCTATAACATTGATTTTATAAAGTAAAGGAGAAAAATTCTTAACACTTTTATAAATATGGTTTGATTTATGTTTTTACTTCAACATTAAAAAAGTTAAATTATTTTGTAAGGAATATTAACTTGTTATTTACTTATGAAATTTAAGAAGAAATTTTTTTTGGGAACGAGTTTGGTGAAACCGGTTCGGGTTCCAAACCTAACCGATGGGTTGATATTGGTTTGGAACTGGTTAAAACCGACCGAACTGATTAAAAACAAGTTTAAAACCGAACAGAACCCGATAAACCCAAACCGGTTTTGACCCATGTTGACCCAAACCAATCTAGTTTGGGGAAAAGCCAAAAGTATACACTTCTAGCCTCCTATGTTAGGAAAAGTTAGATTGATATTATAGTATCATTTTTAAATTCAAACACATTAGTTACTTATAATTTAAAGCTAATGAAAAAAAGTGTTTGTGATTCAGTCCAATCCCACCCATCTGACCCGACCCGTTTAATTAGAGGAGAAATTCAACTCGTATTCTGTAAACGGGTTAATGTGCACACATAAAAAAAGTTTAATGAAAATAGTCAAGCCTACAAAATTGCTTTTATGGCTCGAAATCAATCCATTTCAACCCGTAAGGCCCTAACCTAACCCATTTGGCCCGGCCTGTTTAGTGTCACCTCTAAGAAGAATCATTTCAATCATTATAGGATGTATGTATGTATGTATGTACCGTGCTTGCTTTTCGAGAATGTTTGTCAAGGGTGGACCGGCCGCTACAAACGACAGTATCCATTTTATCATCTGGATTGACATTTCCGTTTCCAACCTTCTCAACCCCTGCTGCCACGTGGCTCTCTATTGAAGCTATTGGCTGCAAAACATATATTTGTAAAGTAACCATAAATATTTAATTATAGAAAAATAGTATAAATATGTATGGAAGTCATGAGAAACTATAACAATAACCTGAGTGTTGCTTGTGGGAGTGTTGTGTCCATTCACTCTCAACTTAGAGGCTGCTGCATCACTAAAGGGGGAACCATTTTGGTGTAATTCAGATCTACCTTTCGTGCGTGTGAGATCTGATCCTATGGAATGCAGTCCACCCATTGTGGATGTGTCCCAACAATTAGCCCCTGATCAAGTTGTCCAATAGGTTAGGTCATTAAATTTCAAGGAATTATCAATTTTGACCAATTTATTCTAATCAATCATACTTATTGGGTCAAACGGGTCAAATAAAATAAATAGCTAAAATCAAAATGAGATTAAACTTAGGGGTGTGGATTTTTTATATGACATGGATGTAACACAAATTCACGGGGTTGGGTCGGTTTAGTGTTGAACCCACGAACACTATTAGCTAATGGGTAGTGTTCAGATTGACCGGACTTGTTCATGGGTTGACCCGTTTAACCCTTTTAACTTTAAACTTACTTTTTAAGTATCTTCTAAGTCATAACTCAAACTAATATTTTGTACCAATATTGAGATATACAAAAAAGAAATGAGCATCAACTTCATAGTTTAAACGTACTTGTATGTACATTTGCATTAGAAATATTAATTCATAGAACAATGCTGTATATACATTTGGGACTTGGGTCAACGGTCAACCCAAACCAACTCATAAAAAACCCATTTGAACCCATCCATATTGCCACATCTAGAACTAGAAAATCATTATATAAGCAAACCTGCTTGGTTCACCGAACGGTTGGATTTGTTACGAGTTTCATGTGTGTCCTCAACCTGATAGCAAAAAGTCAAATGTATAAACAGAATAGCAATTGAAAACCAAAAATAAAAAGCAGCTAAAAGACGAAGATTATTATATTTGATGTCTAGTACCATAGTATCCATGTCCAATGCCTTTTGGACTTCAGCAAATTTCTTCTTAGTTATATCAGAATGTACAACACGCTTCCCTGTATGATACAAATGATAGTAAAATGATCTAATATAATTACGATAATCAGAACTGAAAATTGTTATTATGAAATTGTACCTAGCCTACGATTGCTTGTAGATTCGATGTAACCTTCTTTAGTCATTTTATCCATTAACTTGCGCACGGTAATTTGGTTAGCCTCACCACCAAGCTTGCTTTGAAGCTTTGAAACAGTAATGTAGTTCATCGGAAGAGCATGATAAAGTGCCTGAAGTGAAACAAGCTCCGTATCAATGGCAATTTTGTAAAAATATATGAAACACTGGATGTTGAAAAAGAGCTTACTTTCATGTACATGTGATCCTCACCAGTAGTGGGCAGGCTCTTCTTGCCAGATGCCAAACGTCCGTCAGTTTCCTCTTTCACAGCATCAAACTCATATTCCGAATTCTATAATTGGAAGTTATAAAATAATTAGATTTGACTGGTCATAAAAAAAAAGTTTCGAAAAATGATGTGATACAAATAGAATAGATGACCTTCGCCCTCTTGATGGTGAAACTTTCGTTTCCAGACTTTGCTAAAATGCCTTCGGTTACAAGCTTTTCCATAATTTCTGAAAATCAATTCAACAGATATGAAAGAGTATAAAACACTAAAAGTTGGAAGCAGAACTTAATTTTTATTATTAATTTCCAGTTAGATTCCCGGTGTACCTTCAAGCAAAACCTGCAGATACATTACAGAAGATGTTGTAATGTTGCATGATTAATTAGTTAAGAAAAAACATGGTTGGTATTACTTATTAGTACACAGGATTAATACCAATGAGATGTCGGGGAAATTAGAGAGAACATCAGTGACATCAACGTTTTCTTGATGATAGGATTTGATCCAATCCTTCACGCGGTTTAGCTGCTGTTCATCTTCAGCTGGATCCTGAGTGTCATCTGCTTGTATGAAATGACATAATTGCCCTCAGTTTGTAGATAATTGAGCAATAAATCTGTGTCACTGTGTCTGTATGTTCGTAGATATGTTTAACAAGGTTGATCAAAGTAAACACCTTCATCAACCATGGTATCATCTTGTTTCTCTTTTTGCTTATCTGGCAACAAAATTGTAGTTATTAAAGTACTATTTTTAAAGATAATGAAACGTTTAACGTCAACTAAAATTTATTGACATGTAAAATTACCTATAGGTGCCACTATGTACTCATCATCAGATATGCTGGCCTGCAATGGCTTCTATAAGTTACCCAAGCAAATATAAAGCTTGTGAAAGTAAACATATATACATATGTGTGTCTGTGTGTGTGTAAAGCTTAGAATGAAAATTAATATTATATATTTGGTGCTTCACCTCACTATCAGCTTCACTATCGCCATCTTGCTGCAGTGAGTCACCTCCCAAACTAACATTATCATCCTCACAAGGATCAAGCACACTTTTAACCTGAAGTGATCAAGAAATTACTATTTAGTTTATTGTTTTGAATCATTAAGTTTGTTATTCAACTAATAATTTCTTACCTTCAGAGATAATACAAAATGTTTGCTGTTGACATTTCCAACCTCCATTCTCAAAGGATTTTTGGTCCATGCATGATGAGCTTCTTCCTCTGTGCAACCTCTGAAGAACGGTGGCTCATAATCAGCAGGCTACAAGATAGAAACACGTCATTCACAATTATTGATCTTTCTCAAATCAAAGATATTAGTTCTATAGAAGTATATACATTTATTGTTCCATACTATTATTGACTGATAATAACAGAACTCTGTAGTATAAGTTACTTCACTTCTAAGAGTTATTCGATAAGAGCAGTTTCTATCAATAAATATGAAAACCAAAATAAACTCCTAATAGCGCGCATAACTAATGATTATAAGCTGTTTATGTAAATAATAAGAGCAGAGGT
Source organism: Scalesia atractyloides (assembly GCA_947069175.1). NCBI lineage: Eukaryota > Viridiplantae > Streptophyta > Magnoliopsida > Asterales > Asteraceae > Scalesia > Scalesia atractyloides. Next base: position 2,108,429 of record CAMTDV010000012.1, on the reverse strand, counting down.
TATCAGGGTCGTACCGTGACATCATCGTAATAGTGGAGTTTCATCACAATCGTGCGCTGAAACAGTAGATAAGAGTCAATTTTAACATAGGAAACTATGTTGATGTGTCACTACATTAGAAAAATGTGTACTGGCAGTGTACTTACCTCTTCTGGCATTTTATCTAGAGTTCTCATCAGTTGAATGAGTGTGCGAACCATTTTACAAGCAGAACTCCTGAGATAGAATGTTTAATAATAAACAAAGATCACAACTTGCATAGTTCATTTTTACTTTTAGGACTAAGTTAATAAACCTAAAGACCATAACGGAAGATAGATCAGTTTATATAGGAATAGTATTTACTTCATTTGAGTAGGGGTAATCTCTGTTGTGGAGTTACATTTGAATGTTTCCCCTCGCTTCTTGTTTCCAATTCGATTGACATTCATAGAAACCTCTTGGCTATCAGAATTTGAGTAACTGAAAGAAACTGCAAGACAATATAGATCTTTGTAAAGCATAGTATCCAAAAATAAACTTAAACTAAGAAAATGGACCGACCCATTGCTAACATAGAACAGATCATGAATTCATATTGCAATAGTTCATGGAATCTTACAAGAATATTCTTCAATCATTGGCCCTTCTACGCTCTCACACACGCAGAACATTAGTGTCCTGAGATATTTCTTCTGCAAAGCATCATATACACCTGCAATAACAAGACCCTAATTATCACCAAAGAGAAGTAACAAAATGGAAACATTAAAGCTCGAAAGCACGTATATATTTCATCATGCCTTTCTCCATCCAGTCAATTAGTCTTCTAGACTCAGCATCCATAGGCATAAGCTTTTTGATCTTCATCTCTGTTGATGACACAATAGAAACAAATTCAATAAATACGGTCAAGCCTATCAGCTACACAAACATTTTTGCTAGAAAGCACGGTGGAATTTACCTAAGGCTGGCACACCCTTATCACTGAAGTATTTCTCTGGAAAAAGACCTCTGATATAACTGATATTGAATATTGCTATGCGTAGTAGGTTCCTTGTCTATTTTAAAGCAAATGAATCATGAGATACCAGAATTGATAATCATACACAAAAAAAGTAAACTATGGTTCCACATTTAGCCCCACATGCTTCAGCATTAATCTATAATCAAAATGTGACACTTATATTCTAACATGTCACAAAACTTTGAGCCTTTGATTGTGTAAGTAGTATGAGATTGAATCATTGAAATCAACCAATCACTTAAGGTATCAAGTAGTGAATTCGATATCAGAAGCAACAAACACAGATATGTATATGCATAACTCCCACAAAGCTCGTATTGCATCAAGAAAAATAACTCAAAAACTTAATGCACTTGATAGCATAACTTAGTATTTATAATATAACCTATCCTGTTAGACTCGAACACGAAACAACTCAAAATTCAAATTAATATCAAATTGACTAAACTTTAGGATCCTAACTCAACTTGGTCTGGACTCCTTAACCGAACCATCACCAACTTGTGATAATTCAGAATTAGCCGCCATCAAGGTTATGCTGCTCCTTCGTTATGGACTCCTCTCTAAAGAGTGTTTTGACATTTGAGATCAATTCAAATTTAATGCAAACATTCTCCGCATTGTGGCATCATTTAGGACTAGTAATGTCACCATTTAAACTTATAAGTCACATCATATCTCTCCTTAATGCAGGTATTACGAAACACCCTGCTAAGCTGCACTTAACTACATTTGCATACAGGTAAAACACTTAAGGTGCTAGCAATATGATTTCTAGAATATGAAAGAGCAGATATCTTACAACATCTGCATTCACGTTTCTACATACCAAAACTTTAAACTAGCTTATAAAAAAAAGTAACGCAAGGAAAAACCTTAAGTAAAATAGATAAAATAACAATCTGCCTTAAATCTCATGTTAGTAACTAGGAACTACAAGTTGAGCAGAAAACAGACCTAAAATCATCCTTAACTTGTCGCACATCAAAGAGAAACTTGTTTTGAGTCTATATAGCTGTCCGTTTACAGACCAAATCCTCGTTTACAAAATTCAGATCTAGAAATATTATAACCACAACCACAAAGTATCATGTAATCAACGAGTTTGAGAATTTCAGTAACTACCGATTCTACTACACAGCTTAAGGATGAGTATGTGAATCAGATTATATAGAACATATTCGAAACAGAACAAATGAATTCAACACGATTACCTAGTCTCTATCGTACCGACTCACAATCGCATTTAACCTAAACAACACTAGCGATAATCACAACATACATGACTGAGAACGTTCCGCACATGATTTCAACGTCATACATCAGAAATGCATCAGAAATTTCGTTCGAATCGAAATAAAATCAATACAGGTAAGTTAAAGCAAAAAATGATTGCATTTCAGCTAAACAGAACTAGCGATAATCACAAATTACATGACTGAGAACGTTTCGAACACGATTTCAACAACATACAACACGATATGTATCAAATTCATCAAAAATTTCGTTCGAATGAAAACAAAATCGTTACAAGTAAGTTAAAACAAAATATGATTGCATTTCAGCTAAAGAGAACTAGCGATAATCACAAATTACATAACTGTGAACGTTTTGAACACGATTTCAACAACATACATCACGATATGTATCAGATTCATCAGAAATTTTGTTCGGATGAAAACAAAATCATTACAAGTAAGTTAAAGCAAATATGATCGCATTTTAGATAAACATCACTAGAAAGAACTACGACATACATGACTGAGAAGTGAGAACGTTTTGGACATAATTTCAACAATATAGAACACGATATGTATCAGATTCATCAGAAATCTAATTCGAATGAAAACAAAATCATTACAAGTAAGTTAAAGCAAAATATGATTGCATTTCAGCTCAACATCACTAGCGATAACTACAACATACATAACTGAGAACGTTTTGAACACAATTTCAACAACATACAACACGATATGTATCAGATTCATCAGAAATTTCGTTCGAATGAAAAAAAAAATCACTATAAGTATGTTAAAGCAAAAAATTATTCAGATCTATTACCAGAAGTAGAGAATCCTGCTCGGTGATCTCCGCTTCCTTCAACTTCTGCGCAACAACCTGCAAATCGTTACAGAAACTAGGTTATCACTTCAGCCAGTGAAAAATCGATAGTTAACTGTTAACGTACTGAAGCTTCGAAGCTTACCATTGTTGGAGCTTGTGAAGAGAGAATTTGAAGTTTTGGAGGTGTGAGAATAAAGAATGAGTGAATACGTTGAGGCTATATATAGCGTTCAGTGGACCTAACCATGGTTAAGTAAGGTTTAACTGGGGTTAGTGTGCATGCAGAAGACGTTGTGTTGTCGTTAGTGAAGGGTTAAACAATTCCGTTATACCGTTGCACGTAAAAGTGATATATTAGCTATTGTATGTGAGTGAGTGAGTGAATTATTGAAATGTTTATTTATTTAATATTATCGTACAATTTTATAGTTTACGATTTCATTTTTTGAAACCGGATAATCAGAGAGACGCGTAGTCACTCTCAGATCAAATTATTTCGGTGGTTCTATCGAATAATTCAATCGGATACAACTCTGATTTTTGGAGAATGAACAACAGTGTGCGTTTTTTATGTGGAATTCGTATGAACCGATCTGACCAAAAGACACACTCATGAATTTTTGGAGATAATTCGCAGATAACTAACACTTGGCATTTAGTTATTGGTGGTTTCATTTTATGGTTATTTAAATTAAATTACTTTATGAAAAATGCCTTAGAAAAAATATTTTATAAAAATGCGTCACAATTTTTGCAGATAAAAATTAAGGCGGCAATTTAACTAAAATTGAAATTTGAAATCCAACAGCTAATAACCGCTAATAACTACGCCAAAGGTGAGTAATTTGTACTATTTGTTTACCCTCAAATATCGTACCCGCACCAAACCGGTACCGAATTTACTGAACCGAGTACATTTTCGGTACCAATTCTGTACAAACTTTTGACAATTTTCAGTACCGGTATTTAGCGATTTTTACCCTCAAATACCGTACCCGTACCGAACTGGTAACGAACCGTACCGTACCGGGTATGTTCGGTACCAGTTCGGTACGGGTACGGTATTTGAGGGTAAAAACCGCTAAATACCGGTACTGAAAATTGTCAAAAGTTTGTACAGAATTGGTACCGAAAATGTACTCGGTTCAGTAAATTCGGTACCGGTTTGGTGCGGGTACGATATTTGAGGGTAAACAAATAGTACAAATTACTCACCTTTGGCGTAGTAGGTCGTATTCGTTCATTTATGTTCGTGAACGTTCGGTAATATGTTTGTGTGTGTTCGTTCGTGTCCGTTTATGTTTGTGGATTTTTAAATTTTTATATATATGATAATTAATAATATATATTTGTTTATTTATATTTTATTACCCAAATAATATATATTGATATTCCTTTATTTTTATTTATTTTGTTCCTTTATTATATTTACATAATATTATATATATAACATTTGTTTATGTTCATGAACACTTGTTTGTGTTCGTGTGTGTTCATGAACGCCCGTTTGTGTTCGGTGCCTATATAAACGAACACAAACATAAAATCTCGTTCGGTAAGCGTTTGTGAACACACGTATATTCTTAACAAACACGATTAACCACTGTTTTAAGCTCTAAGTTTAGTTCGACCCACAGGTTTAGACCCATCACCCTACAGTTGGAAAATGCTCCAACGGTAAGTTAAAAGTATAACAACCATATAAGAAACTAGCTTTAAATACATTGTTATTTAGAGCCATTAAATTAAGACATTCCAAACAAATCCAAACCTACAAATTATTACTTGCCATGAGATGCAAACTTAAACAAACAAAAATCAACTAAAAGTAAAAAAAACAACAAACTCTATTGCATGATGCACTCCATCATTATTTCTCGGTCTGCACCCAATCACATTCTTCATAATATTTGAACAAATCCAGTTGTTTTCAATGTCACCTTTAAAAGGGTTCTGCTAAAGGATAGTTTTGCTGCAGCTATTCTCTCTCTGAGGTTAAATTTCTTGGCGATTAGCGACCTGACATCTTCAACTCCGACTAAACTTTCCAAAAATGGCAATAAGGAAAGAAGCTCTTGATCTGAACGGTCATCAAACCAACTCTCTATCGGTATGCCATTGTCGACTTGAAATCCAAATGCCTGAAACGAAAGTAGTTACCTTATTATATAATTTGCCCTTATTCTCAAATATCCATTTTTTGGTCAAAACATGTTTACTTAAACCATATCACAAAAGCAGCGAAAATCATTAGGCATGTAAACGAACCGAATGTTCATGAACTTGTTCGGCAGGAAGTTTGTTTATGTTTGTTTATTTAATAAACGAACGAACACGAACACAATTTTTTGTTCATTTAACTAAACGAACGAACATGAACACACGTTTTGTTCGTTCATTTATGTTCACGAACGTCTGTTTATGTTCGTTCATTTATTTACATTTGTTTATGTTCGTTTCAATGTAAATACATAAATAGTCATCTTTATACAAATATTAAACATAAAAGAAACTTTTTAACTACTTATATAAATATAACTAATTGGTAATTGGGCTTTCTAGTAATAAAAATGGGTTTTTTTGCAATAGAATTTATCATAATTAATCACAATTTTATATAAAAATTACTTCATCTTCGTTTATGTTTAGTCCTTATGTTCGTTTATGGTTAGTCACTTATGTTCGTCTATGTTTAGTTAGTTACGTTCATTTATGTTTGTTCAATTATGTTCATTTGTTGTTTGTTGTTTGTTAAATTACGTTCGCTTAAGTTTGTATGTTAATGTTCGTTTACGTCCGTCTACTGTTCATTTAAACGAACACAAACATGCACATTTTCTTAATAAACGAACATGAAGAAAAAAATGTGTTTGATTGTATGTTCGTGTTCATTTGGTTCATTTACAGGCCTAAACATCATATAACTCAAAAAGTTAAAAATACCTGTGGGGAGTTATCAATCATGACGACGCGTGCTAAATCACGACCAAGGACTGATAAATCTTTGAGGTAATTTCCTTCTAGAAAGACACAAGATTCACGATAAACACGGTGCCTAAATACTTTTCGTTTGGGATCCAAAACGTTTAGAAGCTGTTCAGCATATATGCTTTGACTAGCAGTAAAAATAATAATTTCAAAAAGACCAGCCACCCTTTCCATAAATTCTTTAAGGTAAGGACGACAACGAACATAGACCTTGTGACCCTCGAGGTTAAAGTTGACAGTAAATGTGAAATCCGCATCTTCACACGGTTCAAGTGTCGAGTGCACCAGAGTCTCTGCCAAAAAAGCGAAGCCAGCTTAATAAATTATTTAAAGGTTAGCAGAAGTACACCACTTTTTGAGTAAAATGTCATTTTCGTCCCTGAGGTTTTGCCAGATATGTGACTTTCATCCAAACTTTGTTTTTCCGCATCTGGATCCAAAAGGTTTGCAATCTTGCCATTTTCATCCGACTCATTTAACTCCATCCCTTTTTCTTTGTTAAGTCAGGGGTATTTCCATTTTTTGTTAACTTAAAGGTTATGTATAAAGACCAAATACCCCTGAAAAAGACCGAATTGCATTTTAAGCTAACAAAAAAGACAGAAATACCCCTGAGTTAACTGAGAAAAATGAATGGAGTTAACAAGCCGAATGAAAATGGCAAGATTTCAAACCTTTTGGATCCAGATGCAGAAAACAAACCTTTGGACGAAAATCGCAAAAATGGCCAAACCTCAGGGACGAAAGTGGCATTTTACTCTAATTTTTTTCTTTTACGAGTTTGACCCATTACAACTAAAACATAACCGGAATTGACTCATTTAAAAGTAAATGAGCCAAAATTGTTACCGCTATTAGTTTATTACTTTCTTTCTTTTCTTTTTAACATTTAATAACAACAATCGGGTACTAACAAGACATAAAGAGAAATACTAACCATCTAAGTCTAAAACAAGAGTAGTTGATGGGCAACTCTGTGTCTGTTTGGGTAGTAACACAGGCCTAAAAGAGGGGACCACTGATGCTAATTCTGGCAAGTTTTTTATAAAAAAAATAGGGATCAAATTCATCGAATTCTTCATATTCATCATCATCCATTTGAACATCAGATGATGTATGGTCATGATCATCTTCATCAACACATTCCAACTTTGACTCTTTCATGTATTGGTATATGGCTGAGACTTCACTAGACAGGCCACAACCTAAATCTGCATTGAAACAAGATAGCAACATAAAATATAACATAAAAAATATGTCCACATTTTACTTAAAGATTATTTAAAAGATTATTTAAAAAACTATTTTAAAGATTATTTAAAACACTACTTTTGCTATACACATTACATATTTTGATATAAATCTGTGTGTTTTCATACGAATTATTATTGTGTGCTACTTATATATTATTATTGTATGATACTTGATGCTTTTACTAGTGGACTTATTGTATAGTGTTTGCTTATTGTGTTTTTCTTATTGTTCACTAGACAAGTTGTATTGTGATTGTGTTTCTAGTATTGGTCGCCTGTGTGTCTATTTAAAGTTTTGGGTGATTTGTTGCAATCATAGACAGTAGGATTAATGACTTTTCCTTGAGATCATGTCCAAGGATGAGGGGTGCGGTTAAGGGAAATAACAGGGGGTATAGTTTGCGTGTGGCCTTTTGGAATGTAGGAGCCCTAAGTAGTAAATTGTTGGAGGTGATAGATGCTTTAAAAAGACATAGGGTAGAGATAGTGTGCCTTCAGGAGACTAGGTGGAAGGGGCATAAAGGAGAAGTATGCAATGGATATAAATTGTTGTATTCGGGGTCTAATGGAACAAAGAATGGAGTAGATTTTCTAGTGGACATGCAACTATATCAAAATGTGGTTGAAGTGATACGACACAACGATAGGATTATAGTGTTGAGGTTAGTATTAGGAGGGGAAGTAGTGGCAGTTGTTTGTGCGTATGCGCCACAAGTGGGACTAGAGGATCAAGAGAAGAAAGACTTGGGACAAGTGAAGAAAGACTTTTGGGACAGCCTAGACGTAGTGGTGAGGGCCATACCTAGGGACGAAAGAATTTGTATAGGAGGTGATTTTAATGGCCACATTGGTAAGGATAGCGATGGTTATTAGTCGGTGCATGGGGATTTTGGCTTTGGAGATAGGAACGATCCTGGTAAGGACCTTCTAGACTTCACGGTGGCACACGACCTAGGTATCATAAACTCGTACTTCAAGAAGAGAGAATCACAGTTAATCAATTTTAGCAGTGGAGGACGTAACACCACAGATCGATTACCTTTTGATGAGGCGAGGAGACCGACGATGGTGGAGGGCCTGCAAGGTTTTACCAGGGGAGACTGTTGTGTCTCAACACCGTTTACTGGTGGCGGATGTGGGAGGCTATGGCAACCACCTTTACAAATGTGGCGAAGGAGACTCTAGGGGTCACAACAGGTAAGACAAATGGGCACTCCTGGTGGTGGAATGAAGATGTACAAACCAAAATAAGGGATGAGCAAGGGAGTTTTAGGGCTCTTTTGAGGTCCACGGACGAGGACGATGAAGAGCGAGTGAGTTTAAGGGAGAGTTACAAAAAGGCCAAGAGGGGGGCGAAGAAAGCAGTGATAGAGGCAAAGAACACAGCATATAAGCGGATGTATGAAAGTTTGGCAACAAAGGATGGAGAGCATGAAATGTTCAGGATTGCAAACGCCAAGGAGCGTAGAAGGCAAGATCTAGGGATAGTGAAGTCTATAAAGGGGGAGGATGGACGAGTTTTAGTCAAGGAACACAACATTAAGTTGAGATGGAAAACCTACTTCTACAATCTTTTCAACAACGGGATGGCTCACCAACAAGGAAGGAAAACCATATTACTCAAATCCAGCAGCTGAATAACTGCTATTGTCAACGTGTCACACCAGCAGAGGTGAAAATAGCACTTAAGAAGATGGTAAAGGCTAAGGCAGTTGGTCTGGACAACATACCAATTGAGGTGTGGAAGTGTTTGGGGGAGGAAGGAGTTCAATGGCTAACTAATTTGTTCAATCTTTAAATCTGGGAGAATGTCAGATCAGTGAAGGAGTAGTGTTATAGTCCTTCTATATAAGCACAAAGGAGATGCTCAATGTTGTGGGAATTACAGAGGGATTAAGTTGCTAGGCCATACTATGAAATTATGGAAAAGGGTAATTGAGACCAGACTTAGGAAGGAAACTCAAGTTAACAATAAACCAATTTGGTTTCATGCCGGGGGGATCAACTACGGAAGTGATACACATTATAAGGAGATTGATGAAAAAGTATAGGGAGAAGAAGAGGGATCTACATATGGTGTTCATTGACCTTGAAAAGGCATATGACAGTGTGCCACGTCGATTGATATGGGATAGTTTAGAGGGTAGAGGGGTTCCAGGGAAATATATATGACAGTGTGCCACGTCGATTGATTTGATTTGATTTAATTTAATTTAATTTATTTATTTATTTAATTTAATTTAACTATATATTTTTAGTGATAGCTGATGAATAGTGTCATGGTAAAATTAATTTATTTTTTACTTAATATAGTTAAATTATTTTGAGTTTTTTTTTATTTACTCTGTCTTTATTGTTAATATGATTTTTGTTTTTTGCTCAGCATAGTTAAATTTTATTTTGAGTTTTTTTAGCTACTTTGTTTTTTTGTTCTTAACATGTTTTTTCTATCACTTTTCTTCTTTTTCTAGATCAAACACATTTCTCTATTATCTTTCTCAATAGTTTCAGAATGTCATTTGCTCAACTCCTTTTTGCAAAACGTGGCTTCTGTAAGCCACTTCCTTCTTCAGAGGAGGTTTTTATTTCTATAAAGCGTTGTATTTTCTTTTTATTACTGGAACGTAACCTACTCATAATTTATATGCAAAAGTTTTAAATTTTTTTAAGCATGGGCCCTTAGAGAAGCGAAAGACAAGCTGTAGAAGCGTAGCGAATAGCTAACATGGAGATTAGATGTTTAAAAAGCATTTGATGGTATATCTTTTATATGTCCAACAGAGATTAGCATGCTAATAGTAACAAAAAAAAATATTTTCTAAACGTTTTATGTTACTTACATGTTGATCTTGAAGAAGAAAAGGGACAAGAAATCATAAAGTTGTGGAATGCTATCCGAGAAATGCAAGGAAATGTGGAAGAGGCGCACAATCAAATTACTCATGAGAAGCAGCAAAGTCGCTACTAAACAAGCTCCGCGTAATCAAAGAAGTGCCAGTTATTAATAAAATGAAAGTGAAGTAGTTGTAAAATCGTAATCATGAACGGGGGTATTGCCAAAATAATGAAGTTCCTATCAATTTGTTTTAGTATTTTTTTTGGTTTTGTAGCTAAATAATTGATTCCAAAATATACACATACTATATGTTTATTATGTACAGATGAAATTGCAGATATGAAGACGATTGTTGAGTTGGAAGAATCACATGCTAATACCTCAAGGAGACTTCACAAGATCATTGAAAGGTAGCTAAATGGCCTTAAATATATACACACACATATAATTTATTAAATTATTGAAAATCTTGGTTTTGAAAAAGCACACCCATGCATCCACACCCCGTGCACGCGCACACACACCTATATTTTGATCAATAACTACTGGCGTGATCTTATGTCTCACTTTTTGTGCAGGCATGGCATAATAGTCTCAACCAATGATGATTGATGAGTATTCATTCGTTTGAATTAAGGTCATAATCGGTGTGGGTTGAAATTGGTGGGGTCTGATGGACCTGAGACACTTTGTCCAAAACGTGATGTGTTTTATAAACACTTAGCGTGTTTCATATTAATAAGAAGTTATATTTTTTCACTAATAATATGTTTTCTTAAATAAAAACGATGTAAGAGGTTTTTTTGCATTAGTAAAATAATTTATGCAAACATTCATCTGTGTTTGACCCGTTTTCTTTTTAACTACTTTTTTCCATTATTTCTTTTATTTTACCAATTCCGCATGTTAGCTTGCAGTTTATCAGTTAAAATAAGATTCTACAAAGTCGTGAACATTGACAAATACTTAGTTTTTTACATGTGGGTTAGTAAGAAAATTATTGAAGTAGTGCAATGGATCGTTATTGCAATATTTTAAAAGACAAAAATAGTAATGAGAAAAACTAGTTATATATTATATTAAAGAGATAAAGATCTAGAGTAGTATACTTCTATGGGTCCACGTGTCACTCTCTAATTAGTCCACGTAGCAAAAAAAATTTCTACTTTTTTTCTTTGCTAGCTCTCTCAATTTCACTCTCTGATTTATACAACTCGTTTTAACCTCTCAACGTGTTTCAATTACTCAATTTCACGTATCAAACCCTTAAGTTTATAATACATGTCGTTTCACCCCTTTCTTTTATATCCGTATAAAAGTAGCCTCCAATGCAAAACCATCGTCAAAGTTTATGGTATTAAAATTTCCAACATAAAAGACTACATATTTTCTTTTTACATTTGAGGTTAGTCTTAGGTGTACATGAGGCCTATATTGTTGTCTTATTTCACATACAGAGCTCCTAAGCAACTATTAGTGACATAAAGTTGCCAAACCGGAAGCACCATGACGGACTATTGTCGCAACTAAAGCAATGGAATGGATGTTGTTGCAATGTTTACGATAACTCTGAAAATAGAAATAGGGAGAAATTTATAATATAAAACGTAAACGTATTGCTTAATATTAAAATAAAAGCATCATTAGAGGTTGATGGATCAATCTTGGAACTCGCCCCGAACAGGATGAAGTTACACCTGAGATTCTTTGTCGTTAAAAAAATTAAGATACATCATTCGATTAATCATATGATAAAAGAATGCCAACAAAAGATATATGCAACATCACGTGTCATTTCAAGATTTGGAAACATACTTCAATAAAAAAAATGACTTTGACCGTTTGTGGTCAAACAGTTTGTTCCAAGATATATAATTTGTACATGTAATATAAGCAATTTTACAGTATGTTAACTTTCAAAGAAATATCATCAGAACATGGACTACAAGTTTCAAGTCCCAACCGATACTCAAACGAATATAAAATTATGGATGACTCTCATAATATTATTAGATCAAGAAAACTACACAAAAACTTGATTCTTATAATCCAGAATACCTAATACATGGTATTTATAAGCTAACCTATCACATTAGACTTACACTAGGATTGCTCATATAATTATCCTAAAGACATCCAAACCTGGCTCGTTTATAATGCTAGATAATTATCTAACCAATTAACTAGGACATGATAATTACAACTATTATATCATAATCACATTGTAATTTCAAAACATGATTACCACCAACTTCGACCTGGAGATTTTGTTAACCTTCCACCATGATGAATAATGAGTGTGAAAATATAGGGAAACCATTGCATTGTTCAACAGGTTTGATCATCATCAGTATTATTACAGCGAATATAATGTTGAACACAGAACAAAACAACAAATCCAGGGTATATTACCGTATAGAAGCAAAACTTGTTCGTGATCAATCCCTTCGCGCATGTACCATCCCTTCGATTAAGACATTGCAATTAATCGTCGTTGATAAACCTAAGGGACGAGTTGGGGTTTCAGGGGAATGAACGAGGGCCGGTCAAGGTTATTTGGGGTTTTAAATGGGGGAAAACAGATGGGTATGTTAAAGACAATAATGCCCTCACGTGGGCCCCACATGACTACAATAAACTGAGAAAATTAAATGGGTTTTGGGAAAAGGATATAACATGTTAGGATTTGTAAACATTAGGAAGGATTAAATTAATTATTGAAGACATAGGACATGACTTGCAATAACATACATACATAAATGACAATTTTTGTATTTTACTCTTAATTTAAAGAGTTGACTTATATTTGTGAACAACTCTCAAATTAATACATCAACCCTCAAAATTTTCATGTCCATTCACTTTACCTATTTGAATAAAACAGAAACAAGGACCTTCAAAATTCCCATTTACATTCACACATAATGAACTTAACAAGTTCAATATACGTAACTAGACAATCCTAGAATTTTGAAACATTTAAGTAATTATTAATTTATAGTTTTACTAAGACCAATATATTTACATTGGAATTTCAAAAAAAAATATTATCTTATTATTTTATCGATTGGGTCTAATTTTGTACTGGTCCCAAAGTTATGACCGGACAAATCATTATTTTTATCGAGGTTAGTAATGTATTGAATATTAAATTATAAAGGTTCTACGGTAAGGTTATACGTTAATATGAGATATACTTAGTTAGAAAACTTCAAATTTAATATTTACCCACTTCATTGCATATGATATCATAATTTACGATATGTTTTATTTTTTTTACATTCCAAATTCTCATAGTTTGCGCCATGTTTAACATAGGAAAAAAAACACATGTATGATGTTAAAACCAAACAATCAAACGTCTTTTTAGAGATACACATGCATTAATAAACAAGTTGCAAATTAGGAAAAGGAAAGGTCAATGATTATATCTGAGTTAGCTTTCAATCATGTAATGCATGGTTGCATGATAAACACATAAAATTAGAGATTAACAATGTTTATTTCAAAATTGGTATGATTTACAACTCAACATATGGTCATTAGTTGATATTTTGGTTTGATGTGAATAACCGATTTAGACTTTTAAATTTTAAATCATTGTATTTCAGTCGTTATAGGGGCATGAAGAAGATTGAGCGTTCCTAGTATGATGTAAAATAAGGATAAAAAAAATTGAAAAGTAATGATTGAAAAGGTATTAAGAGGCGTTAACAATTACGCAGCTTTTTAATGGGCGTTGTGATACTGATATGGCGGAAAATGCCCCTTTGCGTTAACTATTACGGATGGTCTTAATGGCGATTATTAATATCATAAATTAGATAATAATCATAAACATCATCCATCACTTTGGTCTAGTGGTTGGAAAGACTTGGGTTTTCTTTTGAGACTCTAGTTCAATCCTCACTAGTGTCATATTTGGTGGATAAAGGCAATGAAGGTTAGTTCTTTCAGTCCTGAGGTCAATAGTTCTAGCTCAAGCCACCCCGGGTTTTAGTCCATTCGTTACGTCAGAGAGATTCTCTATTGTGGCGGCGCAAGCCCCTGACACTGGCAGATGGTGGTATGGTTTTCTGGGGAATGTCGTTAGCCAGTCTATGATGTCAGCGTGAGCCTGGTTAAGACAACATAGTCTTGTCAGGGTGGGGTAAGGTCCCCTGTTTGAGAGGGTGTGAGATCTCTCTCAACTATTATAGATTCTCACCGTTCAAAATAAAAAGATAATCATTATAAACACACAAGCTTTACTAATATGCTTTAAAATAATGATTGAATAATAACCATACGATATAGGAGATTAACAATATAATGTTTCAACATTGGCATTGTTAAAAATCCTGGTCCTTAATAAACCATAAATTTGGTTTGGTTTATATAATTGACTTGAGCTTTCAAACCATAAATTAATAGAAACCATTGACGACGAGTGTACGATTTAAAATATCATAAATCAAGTAACCAAATTATAAGATAGCCAATATGCTTTGAGTTGATGATTGGGTTATAACCACACAAGGTTATATATTAGCAACCTTCTGTTTATAAAAATGACATGAATCAAAACACGATTCATCATTTTCAGCATAATTTGATACAAACAACTAATATAAAAGAGTAGAAGACAAAGAAAGGGGCCTAATATTAAGCAATGTCTTTGGAAATTTAAGGATGGACATTTCAAGGTTGCGATTAAAGTCCTATGCTCTAATGGAGTTGCTCCTCTAAGTGATTCGACCTTGAAAGCTCTTATTGACAAACACCCAGTGGTGTCGCCTCCGTCATTGCCTTCCAACCCTTTGGCCCAACCCACTCTTGTTGTTGATGGGGAGTGTATGCTCAAATGCATCCGATCCTTTCCTAAAGGGATGTCCTCGTGATAGGGACGGGATATGTGCCCATACCTGATAGATGCTATTTGGCGGCGGGGGCTCGGTGACTTCCTCATGTTTGATTACAAATATTTTTGAAGTTGTTAACTTATAGCTTGGGGATCCTTCCCTAAGGTGCTTGCTGAGTTTGTTGCCTCGCCCCCTCACCTCCTTATTGAACCCGATAAAGAGATTTGGCCTATTGTTGGGGGGGGGGGGTTTTGGCGAAGGCTGGTTTCCAAGATGGCGATAAAGAAGTTCGGGAAAGATATGGCCTAGTACTTGGGGGACTTTCAATTTGGGATGGTCCAATTTCTTTACGCCAGCCTACTAGGTTGTATGTTGGTAACGAGTGTATTGGAGCTACTACCGGAGTGCAACAAGGAGATCCCTTGGGGCCCATTCTCCTTGCCTTACACCCCCTTATTCTCCGGGTCCAGGATCGCTGTAACTCCAGTTTAATACTTGGTACTTGGATGATGGGACGATTATCGGCAACACGTCTGAGGTGTAAGGCCTTAGACATCATCAACGAGGAGGGGCCATCTTTGGGGCTTTATCTTAACAATAAGAAAACGATGTTTTTTGGCCGACATGTGACGAGCGGAAAGTTCAGGACATGCTTTGCCTGAGAGGGATTGGTAGACCAAAGAGGGGGGTTAAGCTCATTGGTGGAACTATTAGCCGTGATCCTAGCTTTATTGGGGAGTTGGCAGCGCGGTGGGTCTAGGGGGCGGTTGATCTCATGAAACTCTTGCCTTGCCTTAGGGATCCCCAATATAAACTACTTCTGCTAAGGTCGTGCATGTGGGTTGTTAAGTTACTTTTTGGATTGCGGACTTGTCAACTCCATTTGATGGAGGATGCGGTATCTCAGTTCGATGATGGCCTTAGGGAGGCTATAGAAGTCATAGTCGTGGGTGGTGGTCCCTTCTTTGGTGACCTCCAGTGACGTCTAGCATCTCTGCCAATGCGTCTAGGTGGTTTGGGCCTCCTCTCAGCTCAAGATGTTGGGGCTTATGCTTTTGTGGCGTCTATAGCTCAGTCTTGGGAACTACAGGATCATATCCTTCGAAACAATGGAGTCGTCGGGCTTGACCCATACTATCAGCAAGCACTCGAGCGCTTAAACGTCTCTCTCCCAGACTTGGATATTGACAGTTTTTCTAATTAGGACACCCCCCTCGAAGCCACAAAAAACTTTGGCAAATGCTCTGTTTAGCAAAATCACTCAAAGCCCCGGAGAAGTTTTTGATTTGTCATCCTGCCAGAAGGGGGTGTTTGAGTGCCTGAAGGGTCCCCATGCTCAGGATTTTTTGACTGTCATCCCGATTGAGGGGTTGGGACAATGCATGTCTGTAGTAGAATACAGAGCCATTCTCGAATACCGGTTGATGATCCCTATGTACCGGAAGATGAAACCTGCCTGATATGCCGTAAAGCTTGTATGGATAAACACGCGGAGTATACAGTTCATTGTAAAGAGCTCCATGGGTTCAAATATCGGCATGACTGGGTGCAGGATGTTTTGTGGGACATCCTAAAAAGAGTTAGGATTTCTGCTAAGAAAGAGGCCCCTGTGAATTTTCTCACGACCCTACGGAGGAGAGATCTACTCTGCGACCAACGAATCTGCTCGTCTTTGGCTGGGGGAAACATGCTTGTGTGGACCTCACGGGAGTTTCCCCTTTGGTTGGTTTAAGGGAAATCGAGTTTGTAGTTGGACAAGCAGCAAGAAAGGCATAATCAAAGAAAGTGGATAAGGACGTTAAAGCTTGCACAAGGAACCACAATGTCTTTGTCCCTTTTGCCTTTGATACATTTGGCTCTCTAGCCCCAAAAGCTATCCACTTCTTAACAGGGGTCCAACGGGTCATCTACAACAATTGTTTAATCCCAGGGGGAAGGGGTTTGTCTTTGAAAGGTTAGGATTTGCAATTCAGAAAGGGGTGGCGGCGTAGCTTGTTGCTCGACTACCTTCTTTTCTGATGTAACTTGACAAGTATTTTTTGATGAAATATATAATTAGTTATACCTAAAAAAATATAGGACTTTTAAAATGTAAATCAAATCAATTTAAATCATCATAAACCAAAATAACCGAAGCGAATTATAAAAAGGCAACAAAATAAATTTGCTTTGATTTTATTAATGAGCTGTTTTAGTGATTAACATTTTTTTTCCTTCAAGCCACCAGTATCTTATCGAATTAATATTGATTAATCTTATACCGATATTTTCTTGCATTACTGGTATCGGTTTATCACAGTACTGTTATAATCAATACGGTAACACTGTCGATAATAATACCTTATCAATCTCCTCCAGTATTGTTAGATTTTAACCGAACTATGTACACACGCAGCTGATATAAACATTTCACACAAATAGAAGTCGAGAGAGAGTTCTAGAACTAGACGACTGTTGGAATCATATAACAAACAAATTAGGAACAATACCGTGCCGAAATTAGGGACCCAAAGTGTCAAGATGCGTGACCCCATTCTAGAATTTCAAAACGATACCAAAATTGAATATTATTACTTTATATGTTAAAAGAAAAGAATATTTTTATTTTTAATTCATTCATTTAATTATAATTATATTATATTATATTATATTATAATTATAATTATAATATTGAATAGAACCCATCTATCATCAAATTCCTACACGTACTATATAAACCCCCCAACGATCGATACACTTTTTAACACATTTTCGTTTTCATTTTCATTTTCAAATCCCTCAGTCTGCTTCTTCTTCATCTTTTGGCTCATCAAACCCTATAATAACAATATTCTCGATCTCGATTGCAGTTTCTCGAGTGGTTATTCTGTTCCGAAACGGTTTTAATTTATGTTCCGGTTAAGCTCCGGCGATGTCGCCGGATTCAAGCTGCTGTTTTCGTTGGCGGTTATGTACGGAGTGTTGTCAATGGTGGCGTATTACGTTATGCAAGTGAAGTTTATCACGCCGTTAGGTCTCGATGCTCCTCTCGATCGGTTTTCTGAAGCGCGAGCGATTCAGCATATTCGTGTTTTGGCTCATGAAATTGACGGTCGTCAGGTGAATTTTTTACTCGATTTTAGTTGATTGTTGATGTTTTAGATGTAATTACGTGTTTTGGAGTTGTGTATCTGTTTGTGTTGATCGTAAGTGTTAGGTTACGGTGCTGTTTAATTGATTTTGTTGACACTGTAGACATAATTACATGCTCGTAGTTATGTATCTGTTTGTGTTGATTGTAATTGTTAGGTTACTGTGTTGTTTAGGTGATAGTTGATGCTACAAATGTAATTGCTTGTTTTGTAGTTGTGTATGTGTTTGTGTTGGTCGTAATTGTTAGGTTACGGTATTGTTTACTTGAATTTGTTGATACCGTTGACCTAATTACATGCTCGTAGTTATGTATCTGTTTGTGCTGATTGTAATTGTTAGGTTACGTGTTGTGTTCTTGATTGTTGATACTAAGATGTAATTACATGCTTGTAGTTGTGTATATCTTTTTGTTTGATTGTAACTGTTAGGTTACGGTATTGTTTACTTGAATTTTTGATACTACAGGCGTAATTATATATTCGTAGTTACGTCTCTGTTTGTGTCGATAGTAATTGTTAGGTTACGGTATGGTTTACTTGATAGTTGATGTTACAGATGTAATTACAATTTACATGCTCGTAGTTAGGTATCTGTTTGTGTTTAATTGTAATTTTTAGGTTACGGTATTGTTTACTTGAACTTGTTGATTGTAAATTTGGAATTGTTTGATTTGATAGAGTTTTGGAACTTATATGAAATACACACGGATGTCTATTTTATCTTTTGGAAGTGAATTGAAAGTAGTTAGGCATAGAGCATTACTCAAAGTGGCATGGTTACTGTATCAGGATGTAATTGATGAAGTTCTGAATTAACTTCACTTGCTATCGTTCATCCGATTTTGGATAATTTTGTGTTTTCAAGTCCTCAAATTTGTGTTTTCTCTTCCTTATTTGTTGATAATGGTTTTGGTTTGGCCATAATTCATATACATATATATATATATATATATAATTTAACTTGTGAGTGGAATGTGATTGTCAGCACATAGACAAAATTAATATTCACTATTTGAGAGATCTATGTCAGTGGCCCTGTACATGGTTTAAGAATACTAAGTTAGTAAGTTACGTACTTAATGTGCTGCTGAACACTCACCAACCAGCATGGTTGTCATTATGATGCTCATTTACTATTTCTGGTTGATGATGTCACAGTATATGACTATATGCTGGGCCATAACACCAACTCATTTTATAAAAAAAGAAAGAAAACGAAATCCAGGTATTAAGGGTACGACTGACAATATGCTGGGCCACATCACCAACTCA
The DNA here is from genome assembly GCA_947069175.1 of Scalesia atractyloides. Lineage (NCBI taxonomy): Eukaryota > Viridiplantae > Streptophyta > Magnoliopsida > Asterales > Asteraceae > Scalesia > Scalesia atractyloides. Next base: position 2,089,038 of record CAMTDV010000012.1, on the reverse strand, counting down.
TTTCATAAAAATAAGAAAAAAAATCCAGGTGTTAGTGCTGAAAGTGAAGAAAATTAATGTTTTTGATATCTGTGTCGATCTTTTTTTTTCTGGGGTTCAAGCTTAATACGGGAAACTTACATTGTGAAATAACTTAGAGTAAAATGCACAAAACGTCCTTTATGTTTCCTTAAACTTGCAGGTTCCGGCCTTTATGTTTAAAACTTGCTGAAAACAACCTTTACGTTTATTTTTGTTGCGGGTTCAACCCTTTACGACTAACCAAGTTAATTATCTCAGTTTAAGCTCCTCACATGCCTAACATGTGAGGGTATATTTGTCTTTTTAATTCTTCTTCCTATCAAACCCCAAAAAACCCATCGTACCATTTTCATTCATCTTCATCACCTTCAATTAAAAACCATATCCTATGATTCTTCTTCACCTTCAACTGAGAACCCTAGAATCAATTGTAATGAAATGGTTATTGTGAAAGGATTCACAGATCCACATGTTCTTATTCACCATTGCGATCAATAAAAGGAAACGACATGCTATTCCACCTTCAGGCTTCAGCCCTGTCGATCCAAACAAAGAGGTGGCACAACCCTGATAATCAACAAAGCATTCCCACCTCCTGCAATCACCACACAAGCCACGGTGTCAACACTCACGTTACCACCAGTCACACCAAAGGCAAAAGCTGTTAAGAGGAAGACCCCCCCCCCACCCCCTGCAAGTATTGGGAATCTTAGATCCCTTGGTTTTAAAAATATTAAAAGCATTTACATTATGCATATACCTATGGTTAAACTTCCGATCAAGGCAGCATGCAATAAAATTAGATCATGAAGATTTTGTAGTCTAGAAATGAAGTATTGAATAATTCTGCCATATCAATCAAATTATTAAACTTTTATGTGTTTCTTTGATTTAATTTCATTTTATTTAACACACATATGCCCATACTCCTAATCAAACATCAGATATCCGATTGCTCGGATTTCTGAGTTAATCAAACTTGAAAGCTCATACCCGTTTAAAATAATTAAGAGACTGGAACAAGCATAAGATGCATATCTAATCTAAATGCACCTGAATGTCGTGCATATATTTATTTCTCAGCTGATAAATTGTGTTTATCTCATTGCCCATGTTAATGAAATTGAGCATTTAAACAACAATACACAAGCAATTATAACCAGAAACCTAACATTGAAACCTGCTTTAAAAATTGACCTGCTCAAATAATGGATATAGAAACAAAAATTTTCAGCCAATATTGCTTTGTAATTCGTCTGCCGTACTTCAATTATGATGTTGGATTGTCCAACAAAAGCAATTAGGAATCATGGGTAGGGTTTTTAATTGAAGGTAAATGGTACAGTGGCTTTTTTATAGGTTTTACAGGAAGAGGAATTAAAATTACAAATATACCCTCACATGTTAGGCATGTGAGGAACTTAAACTGAGATAATTAACTTGGTTAGTCGTAAAGGATTGAACCCGCAACAAAAATAAATGTAAAGGTTGTTTTCAGCAAGTTTTAAACATAAAGGCTGAAATCTGCATGTTTGAAGAAATATAAAGGACGTTTTGTGCAGTTTACTCAATAACTTATTACAAACATTTAGTCACCACCAGTGCACGTTGTTGTTCTAGCTGTTAGGAGTGATGGAACCAAGTAACAATTCAAATCCTGTGAACCTGTAACATTGGTAGGTGGCAACAACACCAACCTGAAATTATTATAATTGTATAAAAAATCACATGAGATATGTTTTTGATAGATCGTTTTATGTGATTGATGATAGGAAGGGCGTCAAGGTTTACATGATGCTGCTAAATATATTAGGACACAATTGGAAATGTTGAAGGGTCGTGCTGGATCTAATGTAAGGTTGGTATACAAATGCATGTTTTTGTTTATATTTTAAGAAGAAAACATGAAAACTAACAAAGCATTCTGTTTTGTTTTTATTGTTCCAGGATTGAAATTGAGGAAAATACTGTTAATGGCTCTTTCAATATGATGTTTTTAGGTCACAGCTTATCTCTTGGATACAGGAATCACACAAACATAGTAATGAGGTACTTTAATGTAATGTATATCGGTCATTCATTAAATAATCTAATTAAAAAAACATGGGTTTAACTTTTAAGCTAATTTCAGGATTTCATCATTAGAGTCAAAAGATACAGACCCTGCCGTTTTATTGAATGCACATTTTGATAGTCCACCTGGTTCACCAGGTGCCAGTGACTGTGGTTCATGTGTTGGTAAGACTTCATTTTTTACACATTTACTAATTTTATTTGATATTCATTTTAAATATCTTTCATGATTTCATCATTTTTTTTATTTTGTTGCAGCATCTATATTGGAGGTAGCAAGAATAACAATTGATTCAGGCTGGGCACCTCCTAAACCACTTATATTTCTGTTCAATGGCGCGGAAGAACTTTTTATGCTTGTAAGTAATTTTTCATTTTACATGCTACTAACATCTATATTCTGTATTATCTTAATTATCATTTTTTTGTATCCATTAATTTGCTAATTTCTCAGGGTTCACATGGCTTTATAACAACACATAAATGGCGTAATACAATCGGAGCTTTCATAAATTTGGAAGCTTCCGGAGCAGGAGGGCTTGGTAAGTAGTTGAAGTCTGTTTAGCTTCTAGTGTGAATATATAAGCGGCTTATGTGTCTTCCACTGATGCCAAACTTCATAACTAGTATTATTTTCTTTATGTTCTCTGTGATGTTGTGAATTCCAGAAATTATAATTATTCTGTGGAATTACAGATTATGTCTGCCAATCTGGACCTGGGGCTTGGCCTTCACAAGTCTATGCTCAATCGGCTGTACATCCTATGGGCAATAGTGCAGCACAGGTTTTTTCAGTTCTTTATTGCTTCAATAAGAGTTTAATATGTTTATGTAGATCAAAATTTGTTTTAGTTTATTATATATTATTTTCTATGGTTTTGGCATATCAAAAAGGCATGCTGAAGATCATTGTAATAGAACATCAACTATTATGTGTGTTTTGAACAGGTTATGTGAATCATTTAATAAAACGTGTTACAAGAGATGGTATTTGGATGTGCTTCTTCTGCTTGAACTTGCAATAATTGATGATATTAAACTATACGAGTGGTTGACAAATTCTGACAAAAAGGATATTCGTATATATTGTTAAATTTGCTAAAACTTGTAATATAACATTATAACCCTCTATTGTATATGATAATAATAGTAATGATAACTAAATTGTCATATTGATTCCAGCAATTAATTGTTTTTCCTCATGTTATTCTTAACAATGTGAAAGGTCGATTAAAAGTGTCTAAAATAAAGTAAAAGTTAAGGGTAAGTCATTTTACTTTCGCTTATATAATAAGTTTTGTTGCAACCAGTTATAACTTTATCAAAACACACAAAAAATAAATGACCGATGCCGCTTTCAGTACCTATGAAGTTGTTTTTATTTATTAAGTAAACATATATTTTACTGTTTTGCGTCTTACATGCAGGATATTTTTGGCATTGTTCCTGGGGATACTGATTACAGAATGTTTGCCACCGATTTTGGGAGCATTCCTGGACTTGATATCATCTTTGTCCACGGGGGTTATTTCTACCATACCTCTACTGATTCGGTAGAAAGATTATTGTATGAATTACCACTGCTACTTTGGTACAGTTTACTAATTTACAATTTTATGACTACTTTATTCATGTAATTTTTCTAATTCATGCACTTTTCTATCTTAACTAGACCCGGAAGCATCCAAGCTCGTGGGGATAACTTATTTAATGTAGTTAAAGCCTTCACTAATTCATCCAAGCTTCAAAATGCTCACGATCGTGGACTTACTAAAGAACGTGATGATGGACATCCTATGTTTTTTGATTATTTGTCATGGTTCTTGGTATGCTACCACTACATTTTTCACCAATAATTGTGTTTTATATCACATGTCAGATGCTTTTTTTTTGCTATAAGGGGAACGGGTCATACGGGTTGAAAGCCGCACCCAGTCTATTTTTAGGGCATGCGTTTTCATATTGTTATATTCAAAGATCTAGACTATTATTGTAATAAATGATTTTTTTCTGTAATCAACTAATCATAACTAACACACCTATTTTTTAGAGTAAAATGCCATTTTCGTCCGTGAGTTTTGGCTACTTTTGCGACTTTCGTCCAAAGGTTTGATTTTCCGCATCTTGAAATATCGCTATTTTCATCCGACTCGTTAACTCCATCCATTTTTAACGTTACGTCATGGGTATTTTTCTCTTTTTTGACATTTTTTGTGATGATTAAAGGATTTGGGTGGGGAGAAAGTAAATAGAGGTAGATCTTTATTTCTTAGAGTGTTTTATTTTAATAAAAATGTTTAAAAAGGCAGAAATGCTTCTCATTTAACGAAGAAAAATGGATGGAGTTAACGGGTCGGATGAAAATGGCAAGATTTCAAACCTCTTGGATTCAGATGCGGAAAAGAAACCTTTCGACGGAAGTCGCCAAGCCTCAGGGACGAAAATGACATTTTAGTTTATTTTTTATTAAAGAAATGGACAAAATGTGTTCTAGCATAAGTCCAAACCGACCCATTCTAAAATTACCCATTTAAAGCTGATCCCCTTTTGAAATACATTTCTTTTTTGCATTATTTTAGACCAAAAAGTTAGTAGTTGAATGAAAGATGGATATATGTGGCTTGTATCTCAAACGAATAAAATATTTTTTTTTAATTAAAGGGTAATTGGTCCAACAGGTTTTAAAATTACCAAAGTCTTTTTTTGATGTGTACCTTTAAATCTTCGAAGTTTTATATTATTATTGTAAAAGTAGTGTTTGTCTAATCATAACCAGTACAATAATTATTTATTAAAAATATCTTCTGTTTTCTAAAGCTTGTTATTGAAAATCAGGTTTACTATTCTAGAAGGCAAGGGATGATATTTCATAGTATACCAGTAGCGATGTATATACTTATTCCATTTTTTCTGCGGTTTTCAAAGTATGGTTTGCAATGCTCGTTTGCTGCTTTATTTGACTTCATGAAAGGTAGTTACTTCTGCTGAAGTTTAAGCAGTTATTATTTTCATATTAGCACAAGCTTATAAGAATATCATTTGATCAATTATTTTTTTGATTTGGGCGTTGCAGGCACTTTGTTTCATGTTATCACGGTCATACTTGGAGTTATATTCCCGATTATTTTTTCTATCTTGAGACTGTTATTCGCTGGACAGTCAATGAACTGGTGAGGCAGATAATTTCTTGAAGTTGCTATTTTTTAACTGTTTTATTACTAGTGTGTCAAACATGATTATAAAAATTATTTTTTCAAAAATAATGATAATAATATAACTTTCTAATAAAATGATTCAGGAAATCCTATGTACTGAAAATTAACTTAGCCGGCTATTGACCCGTTTTCTTTGAAGCTGTTTTTGATTTGACCCTTTTGGCCCTTGAACACCTGACCTGAATCAACCTATTATGAGTAACTGGGTTGAAATTGCCACCTTTAACTTTATATACTTCTGTTTTCATATCTGATTTATTTTAGATTTTTAGTAATTGTGTTATTGAGCCATCATTTCAGTGGGGATCCATACTAAGTTCTGACAATCATTTGTTCTCAAATGTAGGTTTGCTCATCCTTACTTGGCGTATATGATGTTTATTCCATGCTCGCTTGCAGGGATGCTATTCCCAAGAACTTGGACTTTTTTTCCTCTTTCTCAAAGTAGTTACATTCTCAAATCATCAAAGGAGGTGTGTTTTTTTTGCATTTGCAATTTGTTTACATATATGTTCTGTTACTGGAATTTGTTTCTTGAGTAAAATGCCATTTTTGTCCCTGAGGTTTGGCCAGTTTTGCGACTTGCGTCCAAATGTTTGTTTTTCCGCATTTGGATCCAAAAGGGTTGCAATCTTGCTATTTTCATCCGGCTCATTAACTTCATCCATTTTTCTCCGTTAAGTCAGGGGTATTTTCGTATTTTCGTCTTTTTTTAACCTAAGGTGTAATTTGTTCTTTTCACTTTATGTACAAACATCCTTAGACCGAATTACCCTTTAAGTTAACAAAAAAGACGAAAGTATCCTGACTTAACGGAGAAAAATGGATGGAGTTAACGAGCTGGATGAATATGACTAGATTTCAAACCTTTTGGATCCAGATGCGGAAAAACAAACCTTTGGACGAAAGTTGCAAAACTGGCCAAACCTCAGGTACGAAAATGGCATTTTACTCTTGTTTCTTTTAGTATGTTTTTCTTTCATGAATTATGGTTTACTGATTTGATATTTTTTCACAGGAACTTGCCAAGGAAGCTTGGTTTTGGGGTGCATTTGGCTTATATGCTTTCATCAGTATGGTGTGTATTATTACAATTTCTTTTATTTTATGGCATAAATATTTCTATATTTTTTTTCAGCTTGATGAAACTAATACAGCCTTATAAAGTCAGGCTTATTTCTCTTTTGGATTAAGTGGAGGTTTCTTGAGCTTGTCATTAGCTGCTTTTATGGTTCCTGCATGGATTTTATACCATTTATCTGTGAAGTATTATGGTATTGAATCACTGAGGTAATACATGTGGCTTCTGAGTTGCAATTCTGTACTTGTTCTTTAAAGGTTGCAACTTCGACCCATTTACTTATGCCTGGGTCAATTTGGGCTATGCTTTCTCTATACTGGTAAAATGGAAAAAATATTATTGAAAAAAGAACGGTTCAAATGTTCTAACTGTCACGCAATGTGTATTTTTAAGACAATTGTCAAAAAAGAGTTTCACTAAATTGCAACATAAGTCCTTGAACCTTAATTTTGCATGGTTAACTCTATAGACTTTTTAAAAGTCAAAAAGGTCCCTTCAATAAAGTTTAGTGACTTAGTCATATGCAAAAATGAAGCCATTTTTATTGAATATCGAAAAGTGTAAGGATTTAACCATGCAAAAAAGGACTTTTATGTTATTAGTAAATCTCGGGGATCCTGATCACTAAGTATTAAAAAATAAGGTTATAACTTCAAAGCATAAAAGTTTCTTAGAACATTGTGCAATTTTCCATTTATGGTGTCAAAAAGGGTATCAATCTTTTCTGACACCCTGATTATTCATCACTGGTCAACCCACATGGCCCACCCAATTTGCCACCTTAAGTTTTTTCTTTAAATCAGCCATCTTTTATCAACTTGAATAAACTCAAAGGACTGTTGATCATGATATTTTTCTACTCTATAGTTTATTAATATTTAGTTGTGGTGTTATGTATGCTATATGACTTTGATGTCTAACTTGAATTTGTTTTGACAGTTGTGCAGCATTCGTAGTTGTACCTTCAATCCCTTGCCTTCTGCATTCTGTCTATTTTTCTGGGTTTTTAGCGCAGTTTTTAATTGAGAAAATGGGTATGATGGGATCGCTTCCACCTCCTCATGGTTAGTACCAACCAGCCGGTACCTGGTTTCTGCTATATTTGACACTACTACTAATATATTATCCCTTAAAACCTATGCAGTTAACATTGATGATATATATTGGTTAACGGTCCCATGTAAAATATTAGTGTCAAATATCAGTACCGATATCATCGGCGACATTGACCGGTAGTTGACTGATATTTGACCGATTTATCACCCGTTTTCCCTATATCACTACCTTTATTCTTAATTCTATAATTCGATTTGTTCTTATTGCTTCTATTAGTGTTTAAGTCTTAATTATTAATTGTTAGTGTTAAATGTTAGTGTTTTAAGTCTTAATCAAGTTCCTACTTGTACAATTGTTAAGTGTTTTTCAAGTTGCAAAAGCCTAATTTGTTAATGGTAGGAGAGTATACTGTATTGTTAGTGTTAGAATGCTATATGTATAAAGTCTGCATGATATTAAAATTACTGATATCCCACCGCGATAACCCATATCTCACATATCAGTCCTTGACCGATATTCGATTTTTTATCGCATTAACTGCATAGGTCCTGGTTACCAACCAAACACCCCTTTAACATGTTAAGCACTTATCCAAAGATTACTGAGATATTGTCTTGTTTTGACATTGGTTACAGGGTATTTCATTCCTGATGTTATAGTGGCAACAACTATTGGAGCAGTGACTGGTGTGTGTGTGGGACCCATTTTACCAGTTATTGGTCATTGGTTAGCCAGATCATCTGTTGTGCAGTTCTTGCTGCAGATCAGTGTGATTGCCTTGGCCCTCACATCACAGTTTTTTCCATACAGCATTGATGCACCAAAACGGGTCATTTTACAGCATACTGTTGTTACAGCAGGTATTATTATAGGCAAGTGTGGGTTCATTTGAGAGCCACAAAAAATAAACTTGATAACCAGCTTGGACTCTTATAAAAAGAAAATTGAAGGGTCAAGATGAATATGCCCCGTGCACATGTGCATGCTTTCAGTCACATGTGAAGATACCCGTGCGGGGTGTGAATCGCTGACACGACCCGAAAACACGACACGAACATTACACGAAATTTGCAGGTTTATGTTTAGTCTAAATGGGTTCGGGTCAATTTAGGTTGAACTTGCAAACCCGTTTAGGTAAATGGTTCGGGTTTGGGTCAACCTGGTCGGATTGATGGGTTGACCTGTTTAACCCATATTATATCTTTTTATTATATGTTTTATGTCATTACATTAAATTGGGTGTGTATTTTATCCCATAATTGTAACTTAAAAAGAGAAAATAACATAAGATTTTTATAATTTAATTGAAATTGTATTACATACATTTGTGTTTTTTAGTAAATCTTAGTTTTAATATATTAATTTGTTGAAAAATTAAAAAAAAAAAAAAATTGGGTTGAACCCGTGTTCGGGTCAACCCGCGAATATTCGGGTCTTGTTCGGGTTCATATGTATGACACAATTTTCGGGTTGGGGTCGTGTTCGGGTTCGTATAAAATTCTCGGGTTCGGGTCTGGGTTAACCCGCCAACCCGTGAACACGACCCGTTTAGCACCCCTTTTTCACATGATTACTCAATCTTGACCCATCATTTTTCAATCTAAGAGTCCAGATTGGTTTCTTGGTTCTCAATTTTTTTTCTTCTCAAATGAGATAATATGTAAATGCTTTACTATGCTTCTTTGCTTATCATATATTTAATAAATATATATGTTGTGATTAGAAGGGAAAACGGCACTAATTGACCCAACGTTACACTATTTATCGTGATTCTAGCATCCGACTTAAAATTAGGTGCAAAATAGAAGCCAACTTGTACTTTATTACCGAGTTACTTTCTATTACTGATTGTTCAACGAAAGACAAGTTCAATTTGTGGTGGATCATTTTTTACTGGTTTTTCAAAGTTTGTTTATTTGATTTTTTATTTGTAACTATAGTATATATGTATATGTCACATGACATCTGCTTTGACATTTAATAGCTAATTTAAAATATAAAGTAAACAAATATTAGTTTTTAAATATTAAATAAAAATGTGTATATATATTCACATAAGTCGCCTTTTCATATGTGGCATTACATCAACCAGTGCCACATCAGCAATTTACATCTAAGTTCAGTTAAAATGAGGTCAGTTGCTGATATCACTTATAGTTTGCAAGTTGGTTTTCAGTTTCTGCCTCGTTCAAAGTTGGGGAAAAGTGTAATATTTGTCTCTATTTCATGCAATATACCTATTTAATATTATTATGCCCTTGGAAGTGATTAAAATGATCAAAAATATTTTGTTGATAACCATCTCGACAAATCTCTTTTGACCTTTATCTAGAGGTGGAAATTTTGACTCGTTTACTTATTAATGGGTTGATTTGGACCGTGATTTATCCCTAACAAGTAAAATCAAAAGAAATTAGGTTAAGAGTGAACACGTCAAATGAGTCGGTGCATTCTTAATCCATAAAACCTCTTGAATCGTTTTATTCTAAAAAGTAGCCTTTTCTTTTTGTTATAATATACTTTTTTGTAAATGCTGTTTTGTTTGCTATTGTAAAATAGTATTAGTATCTTGTTATAACAATTTTTAGTTTCTCTGATTAACAGATTCAGGAAAAATTAAAGATACCAGCTATGATTTGTCTGTAGTGGACTCCAATGCATTACCTTACCTTTTCAAACATGCTCCAGAAGTAGCAAAGGAGCTGCATGTTGATTCAGATTTTTCATTTGAAACCGCTAATCTGTCTTATCGAGAAGCATGGATGGTAAACGTCTTAAAACACTATTTTTACCTTTTTGAATTAGATGATTAGACAGTATTTTGGAATAGTTTAGGGTGTCAGATAGGGTAATTTCGTAAAGGTTTACTTATCAAGGTAGCAAATTTGACCCGTTAGAGATAAAACATAACTTGGACTAATATTAATTGACCTGAAACACTTTCGTAATCTGTTATTTTAATGTACTTTTAGCTATCTATCCTTAATTTACCAGATTTGACCCTTGAAGAAAAAAACTAACCAGGAAATGTTTTTTAATGTCAAAATGGGCCCGAAGCACTCAAATGGATCACTTAATATAATTTAGTTGTTAGGCTAATTGGTGTGGAGGCCCGATCAAGGGAGGGTGGCCGGCCCTAGCCTTGGGTTGGCCCACACGTTTTTTATTTGGCAGTTAAATTAGGGTTTTAATTTAGCCGGCCTTAGTTATCTTTATGTGGGCTTGGGCCTAACTTGGGGAACAAGTTTCCTAATCCTAGATTAGTCTCTATATATTGATATCATTGTATTTGTAATTCCTTGAGCACCTGAATAATAAAGAAACCCTAGTTGCAGCACAGTGGACGTAGGTCAGCTGACCGAACCACTTTAAATCTTCGTGTCATTTATTGCTTTCGTGTGTGTGTTCAGTTTCGTGTGTGTTCAATCCTAGCGATCCTAACAACTGGTATCAGAGCTTTGGCTCTTGATCGGGATCACACGAGAACACCAGAACCGCCACCTTCAGTTCTTTCGTCGTCAGCCACCCAGTCAACCGCCGCCGCCGCCACCCAGCTTTGCTAGGGTTCCGCCGCCGTCACAGAAGAAGGTTTAGGTTCCGTTCTTTTCGAAAGCTTTAACAACCAGTCCCGAATCAGCCGAAATCAGAGATCTATTTTGCAGAAGAACAGTTTTGCTGAATCAAAGAGACCGACTACAGAAACCTAGAACCTGAGTCAACCGCATTTGTCAGGTTTTATCGTTTCAGTTAAAGTTTCAGTTTTGATTATCAAGTTCGTTATTCCGCTGCGTGTTAAATAGATTGATTTGCTGCGTTTATCTCTGTTTATCCATAACTAGTGTTTCGTTTAGTCATTGCCATGGCTGTAGACGGAAAAGTTGTAATAGAGAAGTTTGATGGGAATAAATTTGGTTGGTGGAAGATGCAGATTGAGGCATTACTTTGTCAGAAAGACTTAGATGTAGTGCTTGAGGGTGAGAAGCCAAAAGATATGCCACAAGCAGATTGGGTGAAGTTGGATAAGAAAGCCAGAGCAGTGATAACGCTTTCTCTGTCAGAGAATGTTGCCTATAACATCCAGAAGGAGACCTCAGCTAAAGGTATGATGGAAGCATTATCTAACATGTATGAGAAGCCTTCTGCAACAAATAAGGTTTATCTTATTCGAGAGCTTGTGAATACCAGGATGAAGGAGGGTGACTCGGTAACAAATCACATCAATAACCTAAACTCAATCTTGTCTCGCTTAGTGTCTGTCGATATTAAGTTTGATGATGGGGTTCAAGATCTACTGTTATTATCCTCATTGCCTGATAGTTGGTCTGGAAACGTAACTGCTGTTACTAGCACTTCGGAATCGAGTAAGTTCACGTTTGCGAAGATGCGGGATCTTATTTTGGGAGAGGATGCTCGACGTCGTGGTTCAGGTGAGTCTTCGAGTTCTTTGTTGAGTACAGAGGCCAGGGGAAGAAAGAATCAGCGGGAAAGTCGTCGGAGCAAGAGGAGGAGTGTGTCTAAGGTTCGGAAGGATGTGGTATGTTGGAAGTGCAATGAAGTAGGACACTTTAGGAATCAGTGTTCGAAACAGAAGAAAGAAATAAACTCTGCAGGAGACTACAGTGATGATGATGATGATGCGTTAGTCTGTAGTGTGGAGAGCAGTGTGGATTCCTGGGTCATGGATTCTGGTACTTCATGTCACGCTATCCACAGCAGTGAAGCACTGCAGAATCTGAAAGAAGGTGACTTTGGAAAGGTAAAACTAGCGAACGATGAGGTACTTGATGTTACGGGCATGGGTGACTTTGTTTTGAAGACTTCAGTTGGTTCGTGGACTTTAAGAGATGTCAGGGTTATTCCAGGTCTGAAGAGGTTGTTGATTTCGGTTGGCCAGTTGGATGATCAGGGACATGAAGTTAAGTTCGGGAATGGACAGTGGAAGGTTGTCAAAGGGAATATGGTCATGGCTCGTGGAAAGAAAAGAGGCTCATTATACATGGTCAGTATACCATCAGAAGGAAGTGACGTTCCAGTTCTGAAGAAAAACAAAGTCGGGTTCACAGAATCTCAGGGGCAGAAGAGGGTTTCCTTTGCAAGAGTGAAACCTAGAGTCACAGGGAAGATTCAGGATGAACGTGTTTGGAAGGTCAAACCAGTCGGGGGACATTGTGACAGTAGGAGCGCAAGGCGTGTTTCAGTTACAGTTTGAGGGCGACAGTGGGTTAAAAAGACCAGAATTCCAAATGGAAAAGTCTCTCCAGAGAATCTCTTGCTAGTATTGGAGTGTGTTCTCAGGATTTCTTAGGATTCGGCAGTTCGTTTAAGTGGGAGCCGGCAGGGACAGAGAATGAGTCACAGGTTGTGACTGATGAGTTGAGGCTCAGTGGGAGCTTCAACGTGCCTTCAGGTTAGTTGTTGAGGAGGCTGCTGCAACTAGGTGGTAAAGGAAGATTACAAGATGTACAAATTTTGAAGACTATTGGGCGTTGTTCGAGCCTCCAAGTGGGAGATTGTTGGGCTAATTGGTGTGGAGGCCCGATCAAGGGAGGGTGGCCGGCCCTAGCCTTGGGTTGGCCCACACGTTTTTTATTTGGCAGTTAAATTAGGGTTTTAATTTAGCCGGCCCTAGTTATCTTTATGTGGGCTTGGGCCTAACTTGGGGAACAAGTTTCCTAACCCTAGATTAGTCTCTATATATTGATATCATTGTACTTGTAATTCCTTGAGTACTTGAATAATAAAGAAACCCTAGTTGCAGCACAGTGGACGTAGGTCAGCTGACCAAACCACTTTAAATCTTCGTGTCATTTATTGCTTTCGGTGTGTGTGTGTTCAGTTTCGTGTGTGTTCAATCCTAGTGATCCTAACATTAGTTCCTTCTAGCTGCTTTTCTTTAATCTTACAAAAAATGACTCGAAACACTTTTGTCAAAATCATCTGAAGCACTCAAGGATGATTAATATAATCTAATTCTTTTTATATATATTTTTATTTTACCCAGTTGACTGTTGGAGACATAAACATAACCTAAAACACTTTTTCTCAAAATGGCCTAAAACTTTTTTTAACCTAATTCCTTTTAGCTAGTTTTTTTTAAAAATTTTATCTCACCCATTAGAGATAAAAACATAACCTGTCAATCATTGCAACCTAGTTTTTTTAGTCTTTTTAACGCCTTTGACCCGTTAGGACATACCCATTCATAAGCAATCTAAACCATTTATGTTCTTGGGTACTTATCATGGTTGTCCGTTGTCAGGGAATATATCCATTGTCTTCCTTGTTTTCAAGAAGCTTAAAGTTCCCTGCAAGTAAAGACGAAATCATGGGACATTATAGATATTTTCCTCATATATCAACTACTAAGCAGGAGACTATCTCAGCTGGCGGGTCCCGCAGAGTATACTTGGAATTTTCATTAGGGTAAGTGAAAGTAACAAATGGGTGGGGTCAGAGAACTCAAAATTGGTACTGGCAGAACCTATATTTATAAATTATTTTGTTTTTTTTTTATGTAGGAGTAAAATGCCATTTTCGTTCCTCAGGCTTAGTCAGTTTTGCGACTTTCGTCCCAAGGTTTGTTTTTCACATTTGGATCCAAAATGTTTGAGATCTTGCCATTTTCATTCGGCTCGTTAACTCCATCCATTTTTCTCCATTAAGTTGCGGTATTTCTGTCATCTTTGCTAACTTAAAGAGCAATTGGTCTTTTTCACTTTATGTAAAAAGACCGAACACCCCTGAAAAGGACCGAATTACCCTTTAAGTTAACAAAATGACAAGATGAAAATGGCAAGATTTCAATCCTTTTGGATCCAAATGCGGAAAAAACAAACCTTTGGACGAAATGGCATTTTACTCTTTTTATAGAGAAGATTTCAATGACAAAAGATTTAGGAGATTTACACATTATAAGTACACTTGTGGGCGAGTTTCGACCCATGTATATTCTTTAGCTAACCTATACGTCATGGCCCGTTTGACCTGTTATAGAGAACCCAGATAAACTAATAGACTGATTGATGATGGTTTTCTGTTATCTGTTCTTGTTCAGTTCCTTGAAGGAGGTATGGGTTTCAGTCCTCAACATAACGGGCCCGATTTCTGGTTGGTCATTCGCTAACAGTACCCTTCCAGGTGAATAACTGTCATTATATTCAAATCTTTAATTTAATATGGAATTGTTTGACTATTAGTCACATTATTATATTGCCCTTCAATAATCCGTAATTAACATTTAAATAGATGATAATAGTAGTTCTCAGATTCTAATTTACTTATTTTTGTCATTTTTTGCAGCCCCTGAATTTATTAAAGGTGCTCCTCCATCATATATATGCAGACTAAGTGGTGTAGCTAATGAAAATTGGACCTTTTGGTTGGAGGTAAAAAATTATTTTGCTGTGTTGTTTATGCTTTAAACTGTAAAAATGACAAAAAAAAGAACATCTAATCTTAGTCACATGAATAAGATGGGAAAAGAACCTGAACCCGACGTAAAAACTTGAAAGATTCAGGACGGTATTCGGGCATGGGATTATTCTTAACAAAACTCGCCCGCCCCAACCTGTTTACCCGCATTACAAACCGAATATATATTATAATATTAATATGTTATATAATCTTTAAGTGCAACCCGGTTTACTCATGAATGATACGCGTTGGTTTTTTATTGCCTCTAGGAGGTCATATGGTCAAAATAAAAAATGGTTAAGTTATTAGAGCATTCCTGAAATAATATAGTTTTTTTTTCTTTTTTTGCTATTCTATTATACTTGTAAAAAGGTGGGAAAAAAAGGACAAGAAGCGACCTTGTTTTGACTTATACCCACGGCCAATTTATGATAATTATCAGTTTCTTTAACGAAATTATTTCTTAATTTGCAGACAAATAGTTCAGGAGATATACGTATTGAGGTCGGTGTAGTAGAACAATACCTAATGGACTCGATGAAGATATTAAAGAGTCGGTTTCCCGAGTGGGTGGATATCATTGCGCTTTCAAGTTTTTTGTCAACTTATATCTTCTAGTCTAAATACACCACTTTGATTTATTCACATTACAGACATTGTATTGATGCAGTCTATAACTGTGTTCTTTTTATGTACAAGCAAATGAACCATTTTGATTGGTTAAAAGGGAAAAGAGGTGGTTCATAAAAATATGTTGTTAAAATCATAGATATTCCTTTCACATGGACCAGACATGCTTCTTATTTGTTGACGTACTCATTCATGATGAAGATCACACAGCTTATGTGAATCTCACATCGTTTTGTTTTGTTTGCAAGGGACCGTGAGCCATAAATGGCATGCATCAAATATCACCACCATGTTTCTATGCATGACTTGTACATGAGAGAAAAAGTCCACAATTAAGCGTACTTGAGTGAGATCAATACAAGGAAACAAATAAGTCAGACCCTTATTGGCAAAGCCGGATGCATTATTGGTTGGTATGAAAGGCTGAATGCGAAGGACAATGCAAACGAAAAGATATTTGTTGGAGACGTGGCCCAAAGTTTGATGTCTCACAAAACGAGGAATACAACTACAAACAACGTTTTGAAGAGACAGATTGACACAAAGGTAGTTCGGGTCCATACATGACCGAATATTGAATGACGAAACTCAAGATGCATGCATGTGATATGTATGGATGAGTTTACAAGGTTGAACGATACTTGGGAGTCCAAGGGCTCATCTCGAGGAACAAATAAGTGCAACAACATCCGTAAGCTCTTAGCATTATAATGTGAGCATTTTATTCCAACTTTTTGAAGTCGCTATCGGAAAAAAGCAACAGAAAATCCATAAATAAAAATAAGTGTTAGTCATGTGAATTAAGAGTAACTCTCTTGGCCTTAAATACTAACAAATTTAAAAATATTTGTTTACTCCTTGACAAAAAAAAATAGTAATTATATCAACGTTTCTTCTTTTTCATTGCCCTACCCCCATCACCTTGTTCATTGCTCCTTATTTATTGACATAGTCATCAAACACCTTATGTGAATCTGGTCTATAAATGGCTTGCCTCAAGTATTACCAACGTGTTTTTGGTGCATTAGTTGTAGATGAGAGAAGAAATTCACAACTCAGCGTGTCTGAATGAGAACAATCCAAGGATGGTCTGGTGGGAAGTTTTTCGTTTGGTGAATAAAAAATAAATTCTTGAGCTCCTCGTGGACAACATGTACACTATTGATTGATATGAGAGGTCGAATGTAATAGACAATGTGGACATAAAGATACTTGATAGAGACGTGGGCTAAAGTTTATTATCTCGTAAAACAAGGAATATAATTACCATGTACAAAGCTCACACCCAAAACAAAAGTAGACAACCAACGTTTTAATGGGACAAATCAATACCCACGCATGACTGATTATTGAATGACATGTAAGGGTGAGTTTACAAGGTTAAATGGTACTTAGGAATCCAAGGGTTCACCTTGAGAAACACCTAAGAGCGACGACATCTCTAAGTTATTACCAAGGTTAGACCAGATGAGAGATGGGGTTTTAGGGAATGTTTGAAGTGACTAGTGCATGTAAAGAGGAGGCAGTTAACACCGTCAATTAGAACAGTGGAAGCCTTAACTGTGGAAAGGGAGGATGAGTATAGGTAAGGCCCAAAATGACGTGGGATGCGCATATTAGACAATATATGCTAAAGTTGCACCTCTATGGGGCCATGGTATACATGATAGGGGTTTACGTAGACGTAGGATTAAGGTTAACGACTTTTAAAAGAGGGTACATTGGGGTCTTAGCTATGTGGTAAAGGCTTAGTTTTCCTTAAACTTTAGGTGAACTTTGCATGTGAATGTATTTTTGCATATATGTGGTCTTGTGATTTTATATGTATGTTATATTTTGATGTGTTACTCCACCACTTCTTCTATTATTTGGTATGTTGTTTGTTATTTGTGTCAAAGTTTTTGGAAGTAGGTACATTGTAATATTTCACTCTCTTCGGATGCTATCAATAGTTTTGTTATATGTAGGATTTCCAAGATACAGTTTTTATTTATAAATTATAAATTTTCATTACTAACTATTTAATATTTCATTTATTTAACTTATACAATACAAGTGTATCTAATATATATGCATTTTAAAGTCTCATGCTTATTACCTATCACTTATCACTCATCACATTTACATAGTATAAATTTGTAACATCTTTGTGCATGGAGGGTTCTACCCAATGTTTAGGGAGGGTTTCATTTTTTTATATTACACATCTAACCCAAAAGTATTTTATTTTCTTACTTTTAACCCAAAAGTTTTCACATTTTGCAACTTAACCTCACAAATTTTTTACTTATAACTTTGGTCCCCTGTACTTTTCAAATTCACACTTTTTTTTTTGTTTTACGTTTCGTTGTTCTAAATTTTACGAGTTAACATGACACAGCGTATATGTGGTTCAACGTTTTTACGTTTTGTTTTATGTTTCATTCTATGTTTTGCGAGTTAACATGACGCAACGTGCATGTGTAGGTTAACATTTTACGTCGTCTATTTTTTTCCTGTTTGATAGGTCTGTCGCAACCGTGAGCCCTAAATCGATCTAGTTATAATTTATTATGTTTAACCTCAAACTTCAGTGTTGGTGGCCGCTGATAGTGGTTGTGACATTGTTTCTATTTGACACGTTTTTGCTCCCCCACCGCAACCGGGAAGGGGGTGGCTTGATACTAGTATCACTCTAAGAATAAATATAAAGTAAAACAAAAAATAGAAAAGCCCAAAAACTTTATTAGTAGCCCATTAACAAATAACAATGACCCAATCCGAAACAGGCTCAACACAACGATCCGCCATCATTATATTAGAAAACCTAGGGTTCCCAAAGCGAAATCAAAGCTTTCAGACACCATATCCTCCAGTAACTCCATTGAAGCATAAGCAGCCGCATCAATGGTACTATTCGTGTTACTCGTGATCTTGTAATCTACTTCTGTGCTAATTTGATAATCGGCAATAATATCTAATTGATTCTGTTGTGAATGTTTCAGGTGAAATACTCGAAAGAGCCTGATAATCCTACAAAATGTAAGTATTTGTCTCTCGATCTCTTTTTCTTACAGTATTTATTTGGATTTAGTGTTTTATTACATATTCGATTCGTGTTTGATAAGTTGTTAGGGTGTTTTTGAAGGTTTTTGTTGTTAATCGTTTTTTCTATGTAGAAAATGTAGATTAGGCCTTGCAATTGTAGTCTGATAACTGTGTTGTGGATAGTTGATTTATGATTGTTAAAGAAAATGGAGGATAATGTATTGATTTTGAGTTCTCATTTAACTTAGCAAATTTGTGATGACATTTAAAAACTATGATATTATACAAGTTACTGATGCTTAGGCATATACACAAGTGAATTACATATCACTATTTTATTTGAAATGCTTTCCAAAATATTAATTTTAAATGATTTTTTTTGTTATTTTTAAATGGTTGAATTTGAAGGTATTTAGTCAGCTTCAAATCTATGTAGTTAATATCCCGGTATATCACCGATGTATCAGTGATATATCAGCTATCGGTCCCCTGCAGAGATATCAGTGCAAGACTTCGGTTGGAATGTCAGTATATCACTGATTTTCCTGATATTAGTACCTTTTTTCGTAGTTCTACCATTCATTTTTCTTTTTATTGTTGCTATTAGTGTTTTAAGTCTTAATTGTTAATGTTAAATGTTAGTGTTAAATGTTAGTGTTTCAAGTTGCAAAAGGTTAACTTGTTAATGGTAGGAGAGTATACTGAATTGGTAGTGTTAAATTGCTATATACAAAACTTTAGCATGATATTAAACTTACCGATATCCCACCTCGATAACTGATATCTCAAATATCGGTTCTTGACCGATACCTGATATTTTACCACATTAACTATTTAGCTTCAAATGATTAAAGTTTACAAAGAGAAGTTGAGTTGTGTAACACTTGTTTTTTTCTGGTAGTAAGTACACATTGTTTTTAAATATATTTTCTCAAGATTTATGAAATATATTTATTTTTCACTTTGATCTATTTGGACGTTCTCTGCAATATTGAATTTCTCTTTTTTTACAGCCTGCAAAGCTAGAGGTTCTGATCTCAGATGTCACTTTAAGGTACTTTTTTACTTATTTTTCAAGTTTACAAATATATTTAGTATTATGTTTTCTAGACATGTACTCTTGTCATGTTTTTATGTGGGTTATGTTGTATACCCACACTTACATATATTTTTACGGCAGGTTTTTAAGATGTAATGAACTTGTAAAAAGCAAGTGCTTGTTGTTTTGTGTCTATGAGCTCTCCTATCAATTACCTGATTAATTTTGATTAATTTGTTTACATTATTGTAGAACACAAAAGTTTGATACCATTTTTAATTTAAGTTATTTGTTTACAATGTTGTAGAACACAAGAGAAACCGCACATGCTATAAGGAAGTTGCCTTTGATCAAGGCAAAAAGATATCTGGAGGATGTTCTGGCCCACAAGCAGGCCATTCCGTTTACCCGTTTTTGCAGGGGTGTTGGGCGTACAGCCCAGGCGAAAAACAGGCACTCTAACGGTCAAGGTCGGTGGCCTGCCAAGTCAGCTAAATTTATTTTGGATTTACTTAAAAATGCTGAAAGCAATGCTGAGGTATGTTAATTTGTAAAGTCCTTGTGCTTCTTTTAAATCAAAATAAATGTATGCATTTGTAAAGTCCTTTTACTAGTTTGTTCATTTTATTCTTAATTGTTTTTTTTATCAAATCACTTGGTATCTTAAATGCCTTATGGTTTTATCTGTCACTTTTAATCAAAAACTGCATTTGATTAAATGCATCTTAAAATGTGTGTTTTTATGTTTGGTGATTTACTTTGTGACGTGAGGAATTTTTAATCGATTTAGTAGATGATCTGTTTTGGTTACAGCTAAACTTTTCTATTTTACTCATGTGAAACCATTTGGGATTAAATATAACTAGAATCCACATTGTTATTAGTTATCGGAATTTCCACATCAAATTTTAAACATAAAGATTGTTATTTAAGATCTGTGGGTTTGAATGAAGGTTAAAGGCTTGGATGTTGATGCACTTTTCATTTCACACATTCAAGTAAACCAAGCTCAGAAACAAAGGCGTAGAACATACCGGGCTCATGGAAGAATTAATCGTATGTATTTGTAATTTTATTTTCGTGAGGAATTTAGGATATTTTTTTTTACAAAAGATACATTTTTAACTGGTTGAAATTTTGGATTACAGCCTATATGTCGTCTCCCTGCCACATTGAGTTGACTTTGTCCGAAAAGGAAGAGCCTGTGAAAAAAGAGGTAATTTTGTAGTCTTTTTTTATATCACCAATATGAAGTTATTAATAATAGTATTATAGTTATGTGGTCCCGTATATGAAACACCAATCAAAACGAATTGATTGTTGTTTTGTTTATGAGCCCACATAGCTAGTTAATAACAAAAATCCTACTTCACACCATCTTCTCATTTCTTCGTTTAAAACGAAACACTAGTCAATTTATATTATGTTGTCTATTTAGGGAATAATAACACCACCGAATGTTATTAATAAAAAAGTGATATTTGAAATTCGGGAATGAAAGAATAGTAGTTTGTGGATCACTCAAATCCAGTTTTGATTACTTTTTTCTCATCTCTACCCTTTTCATAAAGTTTAATATTATTGGGGATTGTTTAAGATGTTCTTTAAGAATATAACATGTTTGTTATTTGTTTCAGGCAGAATCTCAACTTGCAACCAGTGGAAAGTCAAAGAAGTCCCAGGCTTAGTTCATGTCATAGAAACATTTAGTTTTGACAGAAACAGTTTTGAACTACTATTGTCATTTGTGCTTTGAAGACGATCTTTGTTTGGCTCTCATGTTTTTGTGCAAGTATACTTTGTTTTTGGATGTTCTTTTAAATGTCAAATGAAAGATGGTTCTTATGATTCTTGACTGCTGTGTCTACGAAATCAAAGTGTTTGGTCTTTATGGTTCTTGATTGTCGGCATTGAGCTGTTCGTTCTACCTGTTTACGGCTTATCTTGTTTGAACCAACTCAGAAACCATTTCAAGTAGTTCGACGGTTATCTGGTTCCACTATTACTAGTTTGTTACTCTTAACCAATAAACTTTTGAAGGAACCATTTTTTATTTAACTTGTTTGGTTTCAAATCCATGGTTAAAGTTTACAAAGAGATTATGTGGCGGTAAACTTAATTAGCTAATTCACTAACTCAACTTTTATAAAAAAGGGTTATTATGTGAATAGTGATGGTATTTTCTATCAGGTTGAAGGATTGTTAAAATTTTTGAAGTAGTTTTTAAGACGAAGGTGACAGGCAGACTAGTATTGTCTAACTAGCGAAGTGGCTTCAGCTTGGGCTCGAGTTTGAAGTTAAAACATTCTACTTGGCTTGGCTTGGCTTGGCTCGTTTATTCTTAAAGCAATTAGGGCTTACCTTAACTCGAGCAAGCCAGCTTTGTCAAGCTCAAGTTTGAAGTTAAACAAGCTGGTTAGACCTGGGTAGTTCATTTTTAACTAGCCGAAATTTGAACTCAATAAAACTCATTAATTTTTTCAAATTTGATATAGAATTAAATGCCAAAATGGTCCTTGAGAGTTTGCTCACTTTTGCCACTTTAGTCCAAAATCCAAAATTTTAAATCTAGGTCCCTGTGGTTTGCATTTTGTTGCTATTTTAGTCTAAATTTCAAATTTGGTCAGATTCTCAACTTAAATCATGATATTTTGTTTTTATTCTCAGGGGTATTTTTGTTATTTTAGCATCAATATATAAATATTAAAAAAATACAGATCTGCACTCTGTCTCTCTCTAAACACCCTATTTCTCTCTCTTCTCTCTCTCCCCCCTTCTCACAACCGCCACCTCATCCCCCTCCATTAACACCACCACTGCACCACCACCATCCCCACGGACCACCACTACACCACATCATCTTCCCCAAAAAACACCCTATCTCTCTCTCTGAACTACCACCACCACCCCTACCACCGCATCATCCCCACCACCACCATCCCACTGCCGCCGACAGTCACCCACAAACAAAATCAAATTTTGATCAAAACCCAATAACCACCATTCTCTTCAAAACCACCCCCAAACATCCACCCTTGACCCAATTTCACCAGAAAACCCTAATCCAAATCCTAATTCCTCTGCACCTGACCACCGCCGCTGCTAGCGGCTTTCTGTTCGTCTGCTCCCCCTTCTCCACCGCTCTCTCTGTACCTCGTACTCTCTCTCTTCGTCAGTTTCTTTCTCTCTACTTGTCTCTCTCTTCGTCGATCTCCCAACCGACACCACCCACCACAGTTGGATGGTGGTTGTTTGGGTTTGAGAGGATCGTGGTGTTGGTGGTTGTCCAGAGGTGGCGGCAGTTGGATGGTGGTGTTGGGGTTCAGTGGGATGGTGTGTCGGTGGCAGTGGGATGGTGATGGTGGGGATGATGCGGTGGTGGGGGTGGTGTGTGTTGGTGGTAGTTCAAGAGAGAGAGCAGAGTGAGAATAGGTGGTTTTGGGGTGTATTTTAGGGTATTATATATATATATATATAATTAGTTATAATAAATCTAATATGACCAAAATGCCCCTGAGGATAAAGACAAAATATCAGGATTTAAGTTGAGAATCTGACCAAATTTGAAATTTGGACTGAAATGACAACAAAATGCAAACCACAGGGACCCAGATTTAAAAATTTTGGATTTTGGACTAAAGTGGCAAAAGTGAGAAAACCTCAGGGACCATTTTGGCATTTAACTCTTTGATATATAACTTGCTTTTTTTACATACATGCATAATATAGATAGATTTGATACGAACCAACATTTAAGCTAATAAAAATTAAGAAATGTTTGTCGCTTAAGAAGCATTAAAGAGTAAAGGACAATTTCCGTCCTTGTGGTTTACACTAGATCTCACATACATACTCTATTTGTCAGTTTTGATCATTCCAATCCTTGTGGTTGTCAATTGCAACCAATAGCTTCTATGTGCTTAAACGGCCGTTTAAATTTGCATGAAAAGACTAAAAATACCCCCACAACTTTTAGTAACCATTTCAGTCCCTTCAATTAAACTTGAAATATTGCCTCTAATTTCACTATTACCTAAATCTAGTAATTAAGCACCAAAGGCAATTTATCTCCCTACTCTAATTCCTAATGGTGTTACTAATAACAAGTGATTACCAGCTGAATCGAAATTTGGTTTCTATAACTTGAACTGGCTTTGACTTTTTAGAAGTTGGGTTAGGTTAGACTATTAGAGGTTGAACTAGATTTGACCTTTAGAACTTGAATTGGGTTGGGTTTGACTAAAAACAACTGATTATCAATGTTGCATACAAAAGTAACTACATCCTAGTCAAAATCCTTACCCGAATCAAAGCCTAATCAAAGTAACTAAATCCTAGTCAAAATCCTGGTACCCTGATCAAATCATCAATATGAACGAACAAAGTTGCTTCAAGTATCTGATCAAAGTACCCTGACGTGCAGCAGTCAGTCGAACCAGCAAAAGTTTTGTTTGCAAACAATATGAACCAACCAAATTCCTTTAAAAATCTAATGTGCAACAGCCTTTAAGTATAAACGAACAAACGTTTCATGGTCAAAGTGCAACAGTCATTTAGTATGCAGAATGCGTTCCAACAAACATTTCTAGTCCAGTTATGCATACCTCAAACTTTCTATATCCGTAAAGTCATTATCATCCACTTGATCCTAACCACAACAAACTTTTTAAATCCAATTCTGCATACTAAAACGTATTGTGCATACTACAATTGATCCTAACCACATCAAAGTCACTATTAGTCCACTGTTAAATCAAAGTCATTATCATCCATTGTTAAAACAAAGTCATTACAATTGATCCTAAGCGCATTAAAGTCATTATCAAAACACAACAGTTAAATGAGAGTCATTATCATCCACTGTAACCAAACATCACACACACTTAATGAAAACATAACAATTAAATGTAAGCATTATTCACTTAAATCTCACCATTAAAGACCACTATTCATACACAAGAGTTTAATATCATCCTAATGACCATACGTACATAACACTTAAATAACAAAACAAGGTTAATCCTGATCATTAACTTCAAAAACCCAAAAAAATGATTAGTGGCCAAAATAACCCTTTTACATTGTTATACACTTATACATAAGCTAATAGTTAGGCATCATATTTACAGCCAACCAAGCACCACCGTCTTCATGCTCGACGGCTAAAATAGAGCTCCACACTCAAGCCCCTTCCTCGTCCTCAACAAGACCCGGTATTGGATACTGATGTGATGCCTGGTCACCTGGACCCTGATTCCAACTAGAATTACATAAAAAACAAACCACATTTCAAATTTATACAAGACACGAATCACGAAATCAAATATTTTAACTACAATTGACACAATGTCGTACAAGTAACGTGGAAGGTAATCAAAATGACTGCGTATTGCCTCATGTGTCACACCCCGACCCGCAGCGGAATAAGAGTCGGGGCATAATTGGGTTATCACCAAAGCTCATGATATTTACTAATATGTTTCATATTCATTTAAGTCAAAATTACATTCTCAATAATCCAAACATGTTCATACAAATACAAAGAAAAATAATCAACTAAACAATCCAAGCTCTAAACCAGTTTATTCTTCTAAGCCAATCCTATGTGTTTCTTGCTGCAGCTGGGTCACCTGTATCATGTGTAAAAATAGGGGTTTTTGGGTCAACATAAGTTGGCGAGTGAACCTTGTTAGATAAACATTTATTATTGATTTCTTGTTATCTTTATCAAGGAAAAATTGTGCAATAGTCATATGTGAGCAAATGTAAATAATCAAACAATAGCAATAACAACCACAAACAATAACATACAATAACATATGAACTTGCATGAATGTATAACATGAATGAAACTGTATATGTTGGCAACGTCACGTTCACGCTCATAATGTAATGGGGAACTGACGGCCTATGATGAATGTCTGTGCGATCAAGGCTCAATCAAACGGAGCCGATCGTATGTTGGCAACGCCCGGTTCACGCTCATAATGTAATGGGGAACTGCTCAACGCTCATAATGTAATGGGGAGCGGCGGCCTATGATATTGCATGTACTGAAAATAATAAATTAAATCTAAACAATAACCACACAGTCAGTTGATACAAGCTGAATACACATTTGTTCATGACATGATGTATGCACAATGATTTAAATATAATAAATGGTAAGACACATGATACACCCCAAAAACGTGATTAAAACGGGGAATTTGTAGAGATTCACTCACATTGGGTGCGTTCGGTTGGAGATGATGAGATGCGCACGAGTTTGAAGGATTGATCAACGAGGATTAACTAACCTAAATAATAACGGAAAGTATAGTAAATGAGTGGATTTTATTAATAATTTTAATAGGATTTTTAGATATATTTTTGTGAGTTTAAGGCTATTTCCTATCTTTAAAAGCATTATTTTTAAGTATTTTTAATTGATTTTTTAAATTAAATTAAATAAATAAAAATATAAAAAAATGTTGACTTTTACGTTGACCATTGACCGTTGACTGTTTGACTGTGACTGTTGACTGTTTGACCGGTTCTATTGTGTGTATGTATGCGCCGGGCAGGACTCGAACCCGAGACCTCCCGTACGCGTGCACGCAGCTCTACCAACTGAGCTACGTGTCTAACCCGAAATAATTCTGTTTTTAATTATATTTATATACTATTTTAGTTTATTCAAAATTCTTTTATTTTCAAAAAGGGTTTTAATCATCGAACCGGAGTGTGCAACAGGTCTCGAACCCGGGACCTGTGGGTTAGTGTTGCTCACAGTCCACCGCTGGACTGTGTGTCTAACCTGGTTAATATACCGATTTTTATTATACTTAACAACTACCGTGAGTTAATCCGGTTCAGTTAGAAAAATAAAACATCTTTATTACAGAGCATACGTGTGTGTCAAGGATCGAACTCGCGGCGTGTGATATATGTGTGCACACAGTCCACCGCTGGACTCTGTGTCTAACCCGAGATAATATCCAAATTATATTAAACTTATAAAAACCTAACTTCGTCTTCTTCATTACAAAATCACAGACTACGATTACTCTATTGTTTCTTGTTTAATTCGATTGACAAACATTCAAAAGACTAAAATGAAATGGCGGAGACGATTTTTGGAAGTAAACATACCGGAGAAACGATTTATCTCAAAATATAGTATAGGCTCTAAGGGTCTAATAACCTATCCTATATCCCTATAGTCATGGCTCTGATACCAATCTGTCACACCCCGACCCGCAGCGGAATAAGAGTCGGGGCATAATTGGGTTATCACCAAAGCTCATGATGTTTACTAATATGTTTCATATTCATTTAAGTCAAAATTACATTCTCAATAATCCAAACATGTTCATACAAATACAAAGAAAAATAATCAACTAAACAATCCAAGCTCTAAACCAGTTTATTCTTCTAAGCCAATCCTATGTGTTTTTTGCTGCAGCTGTGTCACCTGTATCATGTGTAAAAATAGGGGTTTTTGGGTCAACATAAGTTGGCGAGTGAACCTTGTTAGATAAACATTTATTATTGATTTCTTGTTATCTTTATCAAGGAAAAATTGTGCAATAGTCATATGCGAGCAAATGTAAATAATCAAACAATAGCAATAACAACCACAAACAATAACATACAATAACATATGAACTTGCATGAATGTATAACATGAATGAAACTGTATATGTTGGCCACGTCACGTTCACGCTCATAATGTAATGGGGAACTGACGGCCTATGATGAATGTCTGTGCGATCAAGGCTCAATCAAACGGAGCCGATCGTATGTTGGCAACGCCCGGTTCACGCTCATAATGTAATGGGGAACTGCTCAACGCTCATAATGTAATGGGGAGCGGCGGCCTATGATATTGCATGTACTGAAAATAATAAATTAAATCTATACAATAACCACACAATCAGTTGATACAAGCTGAATACACATTTGTTCATGACATGATGTATGCACAATGATTTAAATATAATAAATGGTAAGACACGTGATACACCCCAAAAACATGATTAAAACGGGGAATTTGTAGAGATTCACTCACATTGGGTGCGTTCGGTTGGAGATGATGAGATGCGCACGAGTTTGAAGGATTAATCAACGAGGATTAACTAACCTAAATAATAACGGAAAGTATAGTAAATGAGTGGATTTTATTAATATTTTAATAGGATTTTTAGATATATTTTTGTGAGTTTAAGGCTATTTCCTATCTTTAAAAACATTATTTTTAAGTATTTTTAATTGATTTTTAAATTAAATTAAATAAAAATAAATAAAAAAAATGTTGACTTTTACGTTGACCATTGACCGTTGACTGTTTGACTGTGACTGTTGACTGTTTGACCGGTTCTATTGTGTGTATGTATGCGCCGGGCAGGACTCGAACCCGAGACCTCCCGTACGCGTGCACGCAGCTCTACCAACTGAGCTACGTGTCTAACCCGAAATAATTCTGTTTTTAATTATATTTATATACTATTTTAGTTTATTCAAAATTCTTTTATTTTAAAAAAGGGTTTTAATCATCGAACCAGATTGTGCAACAGGTCTCGAACCCGAGACCTGTGGGTTAGTGTTGCGCACAGTCCACCGCTGGACTGTGTGTCTAACCTGGTTAATATACCGATTTTTATTATACTTAACAACTACCGTGAGTTAATCCGGTTCAGTTAGAAAAATAAAACATCTTTATTACAGAGCATATGTGTGTGTCAAGGATCGAACTCGCGGCGTGTGATATATGTGTGCACACAGTCCACTGTTGGACTGTGTGTCTAACCCGAGATAATATCCAAATTATATTAAACTTATAAACAACCTAACTTCGTCTTCTTCATTACAAAATCACAGACTACGATTACTCTATTGTTTCTTGTTTAATTCGATTGACAAACATTCAAAAGACTAAAATGAAATGGCGGAGACGATTTTTGGAAGTAAACATACCGGAGAAACGATTTATCTCAAAATTCCGGCAAGTCGTCGGCTCTGTTTTTACGGATTTCGTCTGAGCGAACAGGTTAACAATTTTTATTAACTAAATGCGAAATTGAAGCACTGAACAAGAATTACCAGGAGGTTTAGAAGGCTATACCGTTTCACAGCGAGAATTGAGAATTTTCAGCAGTTTTCCGGCGAGAGTGAATTATCCGATATCGACGTCTGAAACTGATTCCGATTGAAGGGTTTGAGTTAGCAATAGCTTAACAACTGATAAACTAAGAAAGAATTGAGAGACTTACTGATTTGATGGAAAACACGGTTTTCCGGCGAAAGTCCGGCGAGTTCAAATAACTTTTCCGACGAACTGAAAGTAGTGCGAAAATGAAATTGAAGGTCTGCAGATGAGTTTGAGTCGCGAGAGGGGACTATGGTTGGAGTAATTCAGGAAATGCAGACTTTTCAGTTATTAAAACCGATCCCACATGAATTCAAGTCCATTCAAGACTAAATTGATTGGAGGTGTCGGTGTATCGGTTATTGACAGAAAACCGCGAACAATCAAACGTTTTTGGACGTTTGGAGACCGATTTCGGTTACAGTTAGCGTAAACAGATCGATTCATGGTTGAACATAAGATTTAATTTATTCCAAGAACTATCAGAAAACATCAAGTGGCGGAGTGGTTATGAGTGCGCGTGTTAAGTCTTTGAGCTCTTTCCGGCTGACCCGGGTTCGAGTCCCGGCAGCCTGATTTTCATTTTATTTATTTTATTTTTACTTTTTATCAATTATAACTTTTATATTCTAGTTTGTTTATTAATTATGCATCATTAAAAATTAAAATTGACATAAATACGCAACGAAACATTTATAACTTGATATTCGATTACAAACGAAGCGGGTTTGGAAAACCCGTTTTTGACAAATGTTACATCATGTTAACGATGATCAGACTGTTTTTAGGTTGGATGGCCGGAGCAGTGAGATCGCCGGTGATGTTCTTCAAGTCAGGGTGAAATGATTCTTATGCGAGAAGATTGAGGATTAAAAAGGTGTGAAAAGGGTCAGCTTTGGGTGAAATGACCAAACTGCCCTTGACACCGTTATATAAATGGACGGTCAACTAACCGTCCTTTGCAGGAGGGATGTTATCGATTGCAATTGACAACCACGGGGACTAGAATGATCGAAATTGGCGAATAAGGTCTGTATGTGAGATCTGGTGTAAACCACAGGTACAGAAATTATACTTTACTCAATATTAAAAGCTAAGCTTAATCTAAACAAGCATGCCAAGGAGCGAGCCTACCAGGGGCGGACCTACCTTAATAGAAGGGGTAGCCTCCGCTACCCCTTGGCGCTCCGGCGGGTAGTGTAAATTTTGATAAAAATTGACGTTTTTTCGATTTCGTTATCCTTTTTTTATAAAACGTTACCCCTACGAAAATTTTTTAGATCTGCCACTAGAGCCTACCTTGGCTAGAGCCCAGCTCGTTTATACATAAGCCCGTTTCGAGACCCAACTTTTGGCCAACCCCAGAAGAAAAAAAACATACAAAACTTGCAAATAGTTAGGGATCGTTTTTCAATTTAAATAAAGTCTAGGGGTACTTTGTGTAATTCATTTCACACATTACTAAATGGATGCATATATCCACCATATTGAACCCAATTCGGTTCTAACAAACGCCTACATTCTCTCGCCGTCAGTTTTCACAGTAAGTCTTCATCTCTCATCTCCAGATCTTGTTATTATTTCAATTCAGTCTTGTTTGTATACGATCTGCACTTTTTGTTCTATGTATATCTCAGTTTGTTAATTTTTCTGGTACTTATTGTTTATAGTTTAACCTAAAACTGACAGATTTGCTGATTGAGTTATGTAATTGTGTAATTAGTCTCTAATCGGATCCTAATTAGAGAAATCGGTAGTCGATTGCGTTTATTGTGTTTGATTCGCCGCTCTACGTTGACTTCTCTTGATTCGTTATTGATTCCGTTTGCAGTTTGTTGTTTCAGATGTTAATTGTGTATATATGATTAGATAAATTGAAATCAGTGTTTGGAAGATTGAAAGTTTGATATCAGAAGTGCATTTTGTATTAATATAAAATTAAATGTTTTGTGGTTACTGTTAGATATTTTAGTGTAATCGGGATTAACTTGGTGACCAAAGGGAATTATGATGTACATCGAACAAGTTAGGAGGTGCGGGAGTGCACACTTGCTCGAGTTGTTATAATTCCAAGGGGGCAACGCCCCCTTGGCGGGGGTCCAAGGGCAGAGCCCCTGGCTGGGGTCGAGCTTGGAAAAATTTTATTTTAATTAAATTGCTTTATAGAAAATTCCTTAGAAAAATAATTTTATAAAAATTCGTCACAATTTTGTAGATAAAAAGTGAGGTGGCAATTTAAATAAATTCAAAATTTGAATTATAACTGCCCATAACTGCCAAGTGGTAGTTATCGGGGAATGCTCTCCAAAAATTCGTGAGTCTGGTTTTGGTCACACTGGTTCATACGAGTTCTACACAAAAGCATACGGTTGTTCCAATTTCTCAAAAATCAGAGTTGTATCCGATTAGATTATTCGGTAGAACCACCGAAATAATTTGATCTAAGAGTGAAAACACGCCTCTCTGATCATCCGGTCTCTAAAAATTCCCCAACAGTTACTGGTCTGTGGTGTTAAATTGGAATTTTTAGGGTTTCTACTGTTTTGAGTTTGTTATACTTGAACCTTATGATCAACATGAGTTTATCACATGATTAGATTCAAGTATCCAACAGTTATGGTTTTATTATTCGTTGAATGAAATTATCTCTTTATTTAGGGTCGGTAACGTTTCAATTTGTTGTACTGCAACGGTTTTCTTTTATTTATATTGGAAAAATCCAAGATTTGATTGATTGCTGCATATAGGGTAGTTCAATACATAACAAGTTTTAAGCAGAGAAATGCGAGATCTGTATAACCACTTGTATCTATTTCTTTATATATGATATACGAGTTTTACCTGGCGCTCTTTCCCTCTCCCGTTATCACTTTTCAACATTGCGTACAACTGAATTATGCGGTTCTCAGTTGAATGTGTCTCTACACATGTCAAAATAATGAAATATTATTATTTTTACATTTTTTAGTTTGTTTCATGTGTCCATTTTTAATAATCCATGGTCAACCTCTGTAGCCAAAGTATACAGGGCAAATTGAATTTGTCTTGATAATGTTTTGTATTATTTGGGCATCTATTTAGCAAGCAGGGAAGCAGTAATAATAGGTCTTAAAAGAACTTTTGTGTAAGCTTCTTGGCGTCATTTCATTAGTCTCTAAAATCAAAGTGACTGGATTATTTTGTAGAAATAAAATTTATTGACTTCATTTATTTGTGATTATTTTAATTCTGTTGATCCTAAAAGTTATTTTTTTCTGACATCTCTGCCTTGAATCCATGATTTGCATCTATCTGCGATTGTCGTGTACCTATTTGGATTATTTAGCTAAAGTAGGTTGATTTGAATGGTATTATATCTCTTAGCGGGTCACACTGGTGAAATTTAAAACTCTTAGCTATTATGAAACGGGTCAAAGTCAAAACCTCCTAAATGCTTTGTTTGTAAATTACAAGTTAAGCTGGGTCAAAACTCCCTGATGCTTGGTTGTATAGCTTGTGATCATATTTAGTACATAATTACACCAAAATATAACTTAATTTCGCAGTTATTTTTATATATGAATCACACTATAAAATCCTAAAAAGTGCTAAAGTCATGTTACTTATTATGATTCTGCCCTCTTGACTAACAGATGGATTGGCAAGGACAAAAGGTAGCAGAGCAACTAATGCAAATAATGCTGGTAGTATTTGCAATTGCAGCGTTTATCACGGGGTACATTGCTGGTTCGTTTGAATTAATGATGTACGTTTATGCCGGTGGAGTTGTGTTGACTATTTTGACTACTATTCCTAACTGGCCGTTCTTCAACCGCCATCCACTCAAATGGTTGGATCCAAGTGAGGCTGAAAAGCATCCAAAACCACAGGTTACAGCTTCGGTTTCAAAGAAAAAACCTGCCAAGAAGTAGGTTGTTGGGTTACTTATATTAGAACTCGTGTTTCTTCGATTTTTAAAAAATGTCTACCTGGATAAACCATATGTAACCAGGATTAGAGATTTATGGTGGTGAGCAATGAAATGTCTTGTGCCATTAGCTGATTTTTGGTTGGTTCATGGTCTCTAGGAAACACATAGGGGTGCAAACAGGCCGAGCCCGAGCTCGGCCACGCTCGAGCTCGATTAACTTATGAGAGCTTGAGATCGAGCTTGGCTTAGTTCGAGCTTTGTTTCCAAAGCTCAAGCTCGGCTCGTTTATTATTTGTTTATTAATATTAATATATTAAATATAAATAATAATCTCGTTTACGTTCGTGAGCTCGATAAATGAAGCTCGGGCTCGTTTATTAAATAAGCTTATTTTTAGATTTGGCCTCAGCTAAACAAAAAAAAAAGCTTAAACAAGCTCGGCTCGGCTTGTTTACTAGACAACTTTAAATAAGAGGTAAATGTTATTAAATGTTTATTACACTTAGGCTCGACGAGCTTCACATGCTAAGCACGAGCTCGGGCTCGATATTAAAACGAGCTTTATTTTAGGCTAGCTCGATGAGGCTCGGCTTGTTTCGAGCTTTTACTCAAGTAGCTCGCGAGCCACTTGGCTCGTGTGCACCACTAGAAACACATTCTTCCTTGGTTTGCAAAGTTCATTATTAGGTTTAAAACTGATTAACCGAGTCAAACCAAACCAAATTACAAAATTCACCTCTTGGCTCGGTATTAAACTGGAAGTCGTAACCCTATTGGTAAACTCTGTTTTAAACGAAACTAGACTGAAGCAAATACATATTTGAGTTTGCCTTGATTTTGAAAATATAAACATAAAACGAGTTGAGTTTCTGTTATAAATGTTACTAGACTGGACTGAAAACCAAACTGGATAGTCAGCCATGGTTCTACTTAGCGTAGTTAAGTTGATTTGGTTAATTATAAGTTCCGAAGTAGATGGGACTTAACCGCAGCAAAGGTCTTTGTTTTTTATTCTTGGTTTTAAGTTTTTAACACACCGATAAGCGAGACAGTCGGAAAAATCTCAGCCTTGATGATAAAGTTCATGTAAATATAACATCTGAAAAGGGGAAGGGTTTTAACACACCTGCGGCACAAGATGATTGGAAAAACACCTCGGTTCGTGTAGACAAAGAGGAGACTGAGATACAAGTATGATCAAAACAATATACAGATTACAAACGGTTTACTTGATGAAAATATTATCTAAAAACTTAGATGCCTCCTCTTGCTATACATAGCTTATTCGGGTAAGCTAACGCCTTGTATAAGCGCCCCAGAACCTCACCGTCTTGAAGCGCCTTGTATAAGCGCCCAGAACCTCACCGTCTTGAAGCGTTTACACTTGTTAAAACAAATGTTTTGCCTTTTTACAATAAATGAAAAGTTTCAAGATAATCCCAAAAAGAGAATTGATATTTGACTTTTAGATTCAAGAACTAGTCTCTTTTCTGTAGGAGGTCTAGTTTCTACATTGACCTTTACAAAAGAGTGCACAAAAAAGCATGACGTAGGCATTGAGTTTGTTCACATCTACTAGTAGTGTAAGTCTATAAAACGATTTTGCTTCTTGCACGATTGATTACTTAAGCCACGTCATCCTCGGTGACACCAAAAGCAAACTAACCATGATCAAACCTAGTATTTACGAATTAGGATATGTTCGGCAAGTGGCATGATTTACTGTTTTTCATTCTCCATTGCACGTATGATTGGATCATCATCTAAATAGCTTTCATCATCATCTTCTTCAAGTTCATTCTCTAAGTCATTTAAGAAAGACTGTTTTGTCGTCTTACGCGATTGCCTCCTATGTTTCTTCGGCTCCAGCCGCGGTTCAGCTTGCTTGATTCCCATGTCTCCCATTTTGAATCTGCGTATAATTCCAATCTATCAATTGCCACCTCCATCTCATATAAAAAATTAACCGTCAACGCGTCAAGATCGGAGAGCTTAAACAAGCTTGAGCCCAAGCCGGAGCCTAAGCTTCATATGCCGAGCCCGGATAAATATACGTATATGAAAAAAAAATTAAGATAAACTTTCGTCCAAAGATTTGTTTTTTCGCATCAATCCAAAAGGTTTGAAATCTTGTCATTTTCATCTAGCTCGTTAACTCCATCCACTTTTTTCCGATAAGTCTGGAGTATTTCGACTTTTTTGTTAACTTAAAGGGCAATATGGTCTTTTGAATACTTGTACATTATGCTAAACGCTTGTACATAGAGTAAAAAGACCGAATTGCCATTTAAGTTAACAAAAAAGACGGAAATACCCCTGACTTAACGGAGAAAAATGGACGGAGTTAATGAGCCGGATGAAAATGGCAAGATTTTAAACCTTTTGGATCCGGATTCGAAAAAACAAACCTTTGGATGAGAGTCGCAAAACTGGCCAAACCTCATGGACGAAAATGGCATTTTACTCGCAAAACCGGCTACGATTTTCATACTTAGTTTAAAAACAAATGTTTATTCAAGAAGATTATGGGCACACCTGACGTCGCCCTCGCGTTTGGTTCCTAGAGTTCGCAACTGAAATTCTTCTCTGATTTTGATCTCATCAAGCAACTGGAAATAGTATTGATATCTTTCCCAGTCGGGTTTCACAAGGCACCCTGGTTCCCCAAGATGCAAACAGTTACTAAACGCACACTTCGATGGTTGACTATCCGAAAGAATTTTTCGAACCCGATAATAACAGAAGATCAACGAGTCAACAACTAAGAAATAATCATTATGATCATTAAAGCCACGTAGATATAGGTTATAGTGAAAGAAGAAAGTTCTAGGTTTTGAGGCCAAGAATAGATCCCAACAAGAAGCACCTGGCAAAGGGTCACAGATGTTGTGTAACAGGTCAAACGCATTGGGTTGACCACCCTAAACACGTTGTCCAGAAAATATTATATAGTTAACCTTCAGCAATATTCTACCTGTTTAACCTAGGAATGTTCGTGTTTGTTCATTTAACTTTAATCGAACACGAACATATAATCAAACACTTTTTTCTGTTCGTGTTCGTTTATTAAGAAAATGGACATGTTCTTGTTCGTTTATGTTCGTTCCTTTATAACTTAAATGAATAGTTCACGAACATGAACGAACAAAAATTGAAATAAACACCACAAATGAACACAAACGAAGATAATGTACTAAACATGAACAAACATAAAGCAACTTTTTTATACAAATTAGTGATTGATTACGAGACATTACACTAGAAAACCCATTTTTATTACTAGAAAGCCCAATTACCAATTAGTTGTATTTATATAAGTAATTAGAAAGTTCCTTTTATGTTTAATATTTATATAAATATAACTACTTATGTATTCAAATTGAAACGAAGAAACATAAACAAATGAAAATAAACGACATAAATGAACATAAACGGGCGTTCACGAACATAAATGAACTTCCGTCGAACAAGTTCACGAACAATTCATGAACGTTCGGTTCGTTTACAGGCCTAGACTTTAACCCATTTAATGTGTTTTCTTCTAAGCTACCATTTTCATTGTACCCGTTAAATATACATATCAAGAGCCAAATCAACCCTTACCAACAGGCTTAATATGAGAACCCTGACAAACAGATGGCTAGCAAATATTACAAGACTGACCTCTGGGAAGCAAAGTGCAAGGGACTGTTTTGTAACTTTCAGTAGACTCGGTTGATTAAAACCAGGAGTATCTGCGATATATCCTCCACCAGATAATGGAAGCAAAGAAACATGGCGAGTTGTGTGCTTTCCTCTGCCACTTCTTGCCGACACTTCTCCAACTCGTTGATCTTCAAGCCACTTGCTTCCTGAAATCGTAACATCATGAAACAGATTTAAGTACGGCTTGAAAATACGAATGAATGAACTACAAGTAGAGTTTAGATCTTACAGAGTTAGGCCAATCATCCACTTCTGCAGGCCCAAAGCGAAAGTGATTGCTTCTTAAAGCGTTAATCAAACTGGACTTTCCTACACCGCTCGGACCCACAATTACAGAGGTCTGGTTTCTTAAGTTGAATCGCAGAGAATAAAGTCCCGTTTTGGTCTCGACACTGCAAATGATCGGTTCATAACCCCAGCTGCGAAGCTTGGATTTCCATAGACTCACAGTCTGCATTAAAGAATTAAGGAATCTTACCACAATCCCTAACAATAAAGCTAATAAGTTCTAGCAAGATAAGGGAAATTTGATTCATGTTCACAGTAATATACACCTAGCCAGCAGGTAATGGACCTAATCGCTTATCTGGTGACTCTAGCTAGCCAATAAGTAACGCGGACTCCTTACAGAAAACTAAACGAATAAAAAGGCTGACCTTATTATATGTGATACACTGATACTCAGATAATGTGGAGTTACAGATGCTAATGTGCTACAGGTAACCCATGAAACTGAAAATATTATGAAGGAACTAAGGAATGGCAGATTATAGCACTATCTTCGATAGATACAGAATTTGACATAATTTTATGTGATAATCAAGTAGTTTCTAATTCTAGAAGCTAATATACCTAGAAACATCCATGAAACGGGACATATTATAAGTCACTAACAAAAATCTTATGATAGTCTGAAACAAAAAAAAAACTAACAAGCTCTAGCAAGATAAGGGAAACTTTAATTCATGTTTACAGTAGATTTACACCTGAAATAACCATATACACGTCACTAGCAGGTAATGAACCTAATCACATATCTGGTCACACTTGCTATCCAAAAAGTAATGCAGCCTTCATACAGGAAATTAAACGGATAAAATGTTTTGGCCTAGTCTACTACAGGTTTTCCATAAAACCAAAAATAATACTATGAACTAATACAAATGGCAGATTATTGCATTCTCTAAAATGAATAAATAATTTGACCTAATCATATGTAATAATCAGACTGTCTAATTCTAGAAGCTAATATACCTATAAATATCCATAAAACAGGATATATTATAACTGGACTAGCTAACACAAATGGAAGAATATTGTATTATCTTAAATGAATACATAACTAAACTGATTACATGTGATAATCAGATAGTGCCTAATTCTAGAAGCTAATATACCTAGAACCATCAATTAATCAAGATATGTTAGAACTTAGAAGTAACTAATACAAAGGCAGATTATTGCATTATCTTAACTGAATACATAATTTGACCTAATTATATGTGATAATCAGATATAATCTAATTCTAGAAGCCAATATACCTAGAAACATCCATTAAACAAGATATATTACAAGTAACTAACAGAAATGACATATTATCATATCAATATCATGTATACCTCTTTATCTACCAATTCAGCCTTGTTCAAAGCAAGTGTAACGGTATCCGAGTCGACTCAGCCTCAACCAAAAACCTAGTAACCGAAAACTCCTCCGGTTTCGGTTGATCTAACGAGAACAAAACCAGCAGATGATCCACATTCGCTACAGGCGGATCAACCACTTCAGTTTTCCTCTCGAACACATTCTCTATATCCTCTATCATTCCAATCAATCGAACCTACTAACACCTTATCCCCTACCAAAACTCTCCTCTTAATCTTCTTCAATAAGTTCCTCACCACACACAGCAATTCAACTCCAGATCCGTTCTGTCCTTCATGTTTTTCATGTTCTTCATCCGATTTCTCCGATTCAACCACAACACGCATGAAATTCGCTTGACCTGACGCGACTTTTCCGATCGCTTGGTCCGGCGACAGGTGGAGCTTATCGGCGGCGTTAAGCGACGGCGAGAGTGCACGAGAACTGTTTCACGGCGTCGCGAGCTTTGAGCAGGTGTTTGCTCGGTTGTTGTGACTTTCTGGACACGTTTTCTCGGTTTTGGCTACGGCAAACGGCGATTGAGAGGGAGCGGAAGGTGGAGGAGTTTAGGCGGTGTACGGTGGTCCATATGAGCGGCGTGTGGTGTGGTTGTGGCGGAGGAAGGATGATGAGAGTGATGACATCGGAAACCGTTAGGGTTTTTCCGTCATCGGGTGTTGTTGAAGAAGATGACGCTAGTGATAGTGTTCACTGTTCAAGTGTTATATGATTGATCGGACAATGTGCAACGGCGTCGTTTTGGTTACGTTCTTTTTGTTTCTACTTCTTCCTTCAAGCGATACGATATGAATCTATACTCGTTTTTACTCTATAATAAAAGTAGAGGAGAGTTAAATGACACGCTAAATATCGCGAGAACCGTAGAACGAAAAAAAAATTATAGAATTTGGTCGAAAACGATTTAAATTCAAAATTTCCTTTTACAATTATTATTATTATTATTCGAATACGATGTTATAAATTAAATTTACACATTTAAATTTACGTTAATTTGTAAATAAAAAAATCTACACATGTGTAAGTTTGTAATTATATTGTACACATACGTAAAACATCTAGTAAGAGTGATTTTGAAAGAAGATATGAATTATTTGATGTTATAAATTCTTTTTATGATGTTGTATTTTAATTACAATGAGGTTTGTATTCGAAAATATTCGATTTTGATTGGTTTTTTTATTGTTCTCACAGTTATCGCAAGATTTAGCGTTCTCAAGATAACATTCCCCTAATAAAGCAAACCTATAAGTGACACGTATCATTCATTGAAACAATTTTTTTATTGTTTTTCCGTCTCTTTCATACTTAATTATCTTCTACTTAATTTTATTATTAAAGATCTTTATCATAAACTAATAAATGATAAGACTATTATGCATAGCTTGTTATTTTTCTTAACCTAAGAATAAAACTTAATATATAATTATACAGTTTACAGTAGCAGCTAGCTTAACTTTTTTTTTTGTTTTTTTCGGTAGAAATCAGTTTTGATCGATCACGTAATCAGTATAGTGTTTTTTACAATACAAAAAAACACTTTATTTCATTTACAACTCCGTTTGCATAAACGTGAGGGACTTACTTTTCGTCTTTGGTCTATGTAACTAACTTTGCACTATAAAACCCTTAGAAGTCAGAATGAGTGTTTATACCAAGTATGTTCACCTTTTTACAACCATCAAGATTCACATATATATAAACAAAGTTAAAAGAAGAATTAGAACCTTGTAAAATTTAACTCAATGCTAATTAAGTAATTAGTTGTTTACTTGTTCATTCCTTTATTGTGAAAGTTGGGCCTTGGCTCCTTTAAGAAATTTTAAGAGAGTTACATCTGGGCTACGGCTCAGCATAAATCATTAAATCTGTTCAAGAAGATATTTTTCAACTAATTTTGTTCCTCATTTTCATACCCTTTTAAGCTCAAATTATACGAGTCACCTTAGCTTGGCTCGTTTATTTTATCGAGCTAAAAAGTTAAACTTGAGCTCAAATCGTAAAATGTTCAATTCAGCTCGAGCTGGCACGTTATTTTTTAATTTATTTTACAAATATTGATAACATAAAAATAAAAAAAGAAAAACAATACACATATATCTATATCTATTTGTATTATTTTATTTTCTAATATTTTAAAGACCGTAAGAAATGTTAAAAGTATTACATGTATATTTTTTTTTATTTTTTATGTTATTATCAATTAAACTTAAAATATTAACATTTTAACTTCCTCCCACATATTTTTTTTTATTTAATACCTTTAAAATTAAAATTAATCTATACAAGATAAAACAATTAGAGCCGGCTCATTTACAACCAAGTTTTTTTTGAGAGCTAACTTTAGAGAACTTTAAAACTTTTTAATTTACTTGATTTTCATCCAAAATAAATCCTAAAATAACTAACTACTCATACGTATAACTACAACCTTCATATTTAGCAACTATATAACCGAAACTTTTGATATAAATATACAAATAAAACTAAAGAAGTCATCATCTTCTGTATTTTAAACATATAAATGGT
The DNA here is from genome assembly GCA_947069175.1 of Scalesia atractyloides. NCBI lineage: Eukaryota > Viridiplantae > Streptophyta > Magnoliopsida > Asterales > Asteraceae > Scalesia > Scalesia atractyloides. Next base: position 2,048,546 of record CAMTDV010000012.1, on the reverse strand, counting down.
ATAGACCTTCGCGGCTATGCCAGAGTTGTACCTTAGACTAAACGAAATTCTAACTAACTACTCGAGCTTCGATGAGTCGATGCCCTTGCTTTTGTCGCCCGTAACTACTTCTTTCTCTAAACTTTGAAACGCCATGTTCATTAACATAATCCAAGGTATGAAAGCTAAAGTTGTCAAATTATCCATCTCTAAATTCAAATTAAAAAATATCATTAGTTTGCATTCTTATCTTTAACTCTTTGTACGCTATCTTAATTCGAATCTTAACTTTCTACAAAGATGTTACAATGTATCATAGCCGGAAAAGTTTTCTTAAAACTTTATATTAATATATAAAAACTTGTCCTCCCTTTCCCTTTATTAATTAATAATGTTGATATATTATTTGACCAAAAACTCGATTGGATTTATCAACTAAAATGAGTTTGGACCATGGTATCGTAAACGATCAGCATCGTACTCAATAAATCCACCAGTAGCAAAGCTAAGGTAGAATCGTAGAAAGGTAAGATGTAGATAGTCTTACCTCTACTTTGTAGGAATAGAGATGTTGTTTATAGTGAGACCCCTGGCTTGATAGTAGTTTTGCATCAAGCCTTGGACATAAGGCACATAACACTCAGCAATCGGGACAAAGACCGATTAGTGCATGTACCCCTTTTCTTTCGGCTATCAACGCCACCACATGATGCATAATTAACCATGACACTTTTAACGTTATTTTTACGAAATTAGTATAATAACATTAACATTAGTGCAATTTCACTTTTGCTCCCCAAGGGCCCACGCCGTCCACACATATATACATTACATATGCACACCACAAACGGGTATTTATGAAAATAGTCCAATACATGGTTGCGGGTCCGGTTTTGATCCATGACGAGACCAAACGTGCTCATGCTTACCACTTTGTTTTTCTAAAACATATTAAGCATTTATATAATTATAACATATCCATTACCGTTATTCCCTTTTACTTCAATTTTTAAATTTGTAAAGGAATAATGAGTTGAACAAGTAAAGACAATGGGTTTAAGAAGTTCATATATTAGCAATTCCATTGACGAAATCTAAGAAACATATGACATTTGTATCAAATGAAGAGACGTGTTATCTTATTGTTTGTTGATAAAATATTTGGTATAGTGTCAAAGACCTTATCCAAATGCACATGAAAGAGTTAGATATAACCATATGTATAAGTGGACATCGGTTATGACTTATGTATGCCTAAGGTTTTAGTTTAACCATGGTTAATGCATGTTTGAGACGGGTACCATGGTCAAGTAACTCTATGATATTTCTAGTGTTGTCTAGTATCTGACAGTCGTTTTTACGGGTAGTATAAGAAAAGTCATCCCGATTCATCACACATATTTAAACACAGTTTGTCACGGGCTATAATCACGTACGCTTGAGAGTTGATTTAGTTACGTTTCAATGTTGGTATATATGTTTTTGAATTAATTACATATTTAATTATAAAATATCTATAGGGTTAAGAGGTACTATTGGATATAGGCCACGTTGGACTCATGGAGGGTGCCAAAGGCTCTAATCATAGTTAAATGTCTTGTACTCACCACATCAGTATTCCTATCGCAATAATATAAACAAAACTTAATCACCAATTGAATATGTCACTATGCCATATCTACCCTAAATTATAATGATCAAGGAATATTAAAATGGTATATACTTAAAATACAAGTCATATTTATGTATTAAAAATAGGTCCCATGTCTAATACACATAGTGTCGGACCCGTTTAAGACGCATGATAAAAAATACATAAGCCACATATTAACTTAGCTTTCTTTCGGTAAACAAATGAATACTTAACACGTTCAATAAACGAGTTATGCTCTAATTGGCATGTAATTGTATGGGTTTACATGTGGATTTTAATAATCCAAAGTATATGTCATTGGCTATTACCGATCCCACCTTTGAATGTACCTACTGGCAGTCCCACCTTTTAACTATTTTGCCTTCAACAGTCCTCAGTTAAAAAAACTTAACTTTCGTAAGTTTTTTTTTCAAGTTTTTTTTTCTAATTACAAATTGATATTTTAGGGCTTTTGATTAGAACGAGTATACGAGTCGATTGATGTAAAACTTACCTCGAAACGGTGCTCCAAACGACTTGATTTTTGTTAATTTAAAGTTTAAACACCCGAATTGAAGCACCGTTTTCATCATTTAAAACACCGTTTCGAGGTAAGTTTACATTAATCTACTCATATCCTCGTTCTAATAAAAAATCCTAAAACATCAATTTGTAATTCATAAAATAAAAACCTCAACTCCGTTAAGCTTTTTTTTAATTAAGAACTGTTGAAGACAAAATAGTTAAAATGTGGGACTACCAGTGGAATAATCAAATGTGGGACTCCCAGTGGCCAACTACCTCTAGATAGAATTATTAAAATCTAATTTTCCATATAGGTTTAGGAGTACGTTTAAAGTGTGTGTTAGCCACATAGCCGTAGTAAAAATGATAATATAAAAAGACAAAGTTATCATCTATTTCATTGGTATTATTCTTTTCTATCATCTCATCTCATGATGCCATATGGCAAATTTTCGCTATTGTAAGACTCAACATCGAACCCAAATCTTGTTAGTTAGACGTATAAAACATGAGCCCCTAGTTTCTTCAATGGTTGGCCAGAAACATCGTAGGCCACGAATGGATTTTCCCAGAAATCATTGTCTTTTACCGGTTTAACTTTATGGGCATGTTTTTCTTTGGGTAGCACTTTAAATATCTACCATTGAATTATATTATTCTTATGGCAATTCATATATATATATATATTATATTGAATGACTAATGTTATTCTCTCCATACTTCTATATTTAAAAATGAATCATCTTTGTTTCGGACTGAACTCATGATCTCTAAATTCATAATCTCCACTAAGAGACGAGAGTCTCTACCAAGTGAGCTAGCCCCACCTGACATTTTTTTTATTTATATGATTTATATTCATTCAATATGTATTTTGAAGTTGTATTTGCATACACAATACAAAACAATATAATAATATAAAACATACAAACTAATATTTGCATATGTGAGCTCTGAATTAATAACACCTTAGGCAATTGTCACATAAGTCGTGGACCTAAGCGATGTTCAGTTCGTATTAAGTGTCTCCTCCCACAAATTACTATGGACCAAGTAAGTTCTATCCATGTAATCGACCGGTAGCATATCGCACTTTGCGATCGTCAGGGCAATCGCAATTTAGAAAAGTGTTCTCCATTTCTTCAAACCAATGGAGGAGAGCGGTGACACCTTCAGTCCCTTTGTATTTCGGATGGTCGCATGATTTGAAATGCTTGTAGGTGCATTTAGTGGTATTTGGAGAAAAGTTGATAACGTTTTGGTTTGCTTGATTGACAGGATTATCGGTGAGTGCTTGTTGAACTTGGATTACAATGTTGGGTATTACGGCAGCCATTTGTTGAGCGATTTGGGATCATGGGTCGCATTAGGAATGAGCATATCATAAAATAATTATAGAAAAATAAATCTACTACATCCATAGGATGTCTTGGGCTTTGCTCGCCATTAGGCCCTACATGCCGTCATACTTTACCTGTGTAATCATGTGGGCCCCCATGAATACCGGTTTTTCATATGGTTGCACGGGTTTGCCAGGTTGCGTACACAAAAACCCGGAGAAAAATCGAGAAATATGTATACAACGTGTGATATTCGGAATGTGTCCAGGTGTAGACACGGTGACACCTCAAAGTAGGGTTAGTTCGAACGACGTTTGGTGTGGCATGCTTTGGCCTAATAGGTCCTTCGTACTCTCATCGTTGGTCCCCAGGTAGGCAAACTGGTCCGTTATATTGGATTTATACGAATGCCAACCTAGACAGGACGTTCCGACTACCGGTACTTGTACCCTTCCAGTTACTACATGCCCATCGCAGAACTTACTTTGATGATATTTGAAAATTGCAACAAAATCTTTGGATAATGAGAGTATGAAAATAAATTGAATACATGAACATCGATATATGTATAATGAATATGTATATAAGCATGTATGTTTGACTGTAAATGTAAACAAATATGAAACAAATAAAATATCACAAGTTTGTATGTAACCACCTAATCAATTAAAATTTAGGCAGACTATAGTATAGGCTCTAAGGGTCTAATAACCTATCCTATATCCCTATAGTCATGGCTCTGATACCAATCTGTCACACCCCGACCCGCAGCGGAAAAGGTGATCGGGGCATGATTGGGTTATCATCAAAGCTCATGACATTTATTATGCGTTTCATATTCATTAAATACAATTTAATGGAAATTTACAATAAATGTTACAACATGTTCTAACTATCAATCTAAGCGTCTTTGTTCTCTTCTAAGGCATTTCCTATGTTTTCTTTGCTTCAACCTGTTCACCTGTATCATGTGTAAAAAGGTTTTGGATCAACATAAAGTTGGCGAGTGAATCCTATGGAAAACATTTGAACAAGTTTATTTAAATTGATTATGAAATATGTGCACAACCAAACATGCGTAAAAATAGATGTAAACTTATTCAACAATCATAAGATATTAAATAAAGCACACATGAACAATAATGGAACATTTAGAGGCACGCGTTGCTCAACTCGTCTCTCACGAGGAACTGATGGGCCTAATGAATGAATTGCATAAACATGATAATCTGAATGACACAACTACAAACAATATAAACTCAATGATACACACATGAACAATAATGAATTGGTTTTGAGGCACCGTTGTTCAACTCGTCTCCCACGAGGAACTGATGGGCTTAATGAATGAATTTCATATAATTTGACGAAATGAAATAAGTAATCACAACAATATAAACAATCTAAGTTTAGGTCATGATATGGTATGGCACAAATTTAAATAAACGAGTTAATTATTTGAGACACATGACACACCCCAAAACGTGTAATTAAAAAGGGGAGTTGTAAGATTCACTCACAGTGGGTGCGTTCTGTTGATGATGTTGAATGCACGCGAAGTGGTTTTTACCACGAGTGAAATTAACCTAGATAAATATCATTATGGTTCGGTAAGTAAGCGGATTTTATTAATCTATTTTAGTAGGATTGTTGGGTGCATTTTTGTGAGTTTAAGGCTATTTTCTAACCTTAAAAATGTTATTTTTAAGTATTTTTAATTGATTTTTAATAAAATAATTAAATAAAAATAATAAAAAATTTTGACTTTTTCTGACCGTTGACTTTGTCTTTGACCGTTGACTGACCGTTGACCGGTTCGAGTGCGAATATAAGTGCGCTGGGTGAGGCTCGAACCGAGACCTCCCGTACGCGTGCACGCAGCTCTACCAACTGAGCTACGTGTCTAACCCGTCATATATCTGTTTTTAATTATATTTATATATTAACTAGTTTAAACAGAAAATCCTTTTATTTTAAAAACAATTTAAGTGAATCGGAGGGTGCGCTCCACAGGTCTCGAACCCGGGACCTGTGGGTTATGATAACACACAGTCCACCGCTGGACTGTGTGTACAACTTGTTAAATTAACTGATTTTTGTTATACTTAAACACAAATTAGTTATTTTCATTTCTGACTTATTTAAAAAGGTAACTAATTGTCCGGGTCGATGCAGAAGACCGGACTCGAACTCGTGCACTTTGATTAAACATACACACAGTCCACCACTGGACTGTGTGTCTAACTTGGTTATTTTTACCGATTATTAATATACTTAACATATATATAAAATGAATCCGGTTCAGTTAACAAAAAGAACATTTTTATTTACGCAGCGTGTGTGGAACAGGATTCGAACTCGAGACCTTTGTGTGTTTATTGTGCACACAGTCCACCGCTGGACTGTGTGTCTAACCCGAGTTATTTCTTGATTTAAATTATACTTATGAGTTACAGGTTCATCGTCTTCTTCGTCGGATTTTAACCAGAGTCGGAAAATCCGACTGGCTCGATGTGTTAAATCAGGTTCTTTAGCGTTATATGATTGATCAAAGGTGAGATATAAATAAAAAGAAAGGAAATTAGACGTGAGGTATACCGACTAGCTTCCTCTGTTTTCCGGCAGAACTCCGGCGACAGCAATCCCTTCCGGCGACGAGTGTCTTGCAGCAGCGAGTCTCCAGAAAGCTTGAAAAAGGTATGGGTGACTTCGGTATAAGATCAAAGGGTTTAGTAAGGCTCAGAAATGGGGAAACCGGTTTTCCGGCGACGGACAGAATAATTCCGGCGAGTGAGTTTTCGCCGAGAAAAGGTGCGGTTTTGAGCGAAAAGGTTTGCAGAGGTTCGAGGGGGTATTTATAGGGCAAATTATCAATGAACTTGGTCTGATTTCCGACTGGATTCGTCGGTTATAAAAACTCCGGCGGTTATAACTTTGGTCGCGGACTCAGACGTCGGTTATAACCGATGTCTTAGTAAATGTTTACGTTATAACGGAAGATGTCGTTAAAACTCGCGAGATTGCCGGGATTTCCGACGACTGAACTTTTGGGCGCCGGTTTTGAATTCGGGACGTCAAGATATGAATTAAATGATTTCAATATTTCACAAGGAACATTAGTGGCGCAGTGGTTTGTGCGCGTGTGTTAAGTTTGTTTGTGAACCGGTTACTGACCCGGGTTCGAAACCCGGAAGAACCAAAATATTTTTATTTTGCGATTTTTAACAGTTTTTCAAAAACTAATTATATATTCACGTATAATAATTGATTATGTATCGTTTAAAATTATTTTGGGCATTTAATTCGAAACGAAAATTTTAACTGACTGTTCGGTTGATAAACGGAGCGGGTTTGGTAAATCCGCTTTTTGACGGATGTTACAGTATCCCCTGCTTTTTAGATATTTCGTCCCGAAATTTAAATAGTGATATATTTGACTAAAGAATGATGGTGTTTAGTTTGACTGTTACTTGCTTAGAAAAAGTAAGGGTTTAAGTTTTTGTTTGAGGCGGTAACGTTCCTTGTAAGGGTTAAGTACCCTATTATAGGAATCGCTTTTTGTTGCCTACTGTAAAAGTATTGATAGTCAGATTTGATTCGCTAACTATGATATCATGTATAAGAGGTTGGATATGTTTGGAAAGGTAATGTTATATCCTAAGGCAAAACTTCTAATACTACAACCTACATGGAACATAAATAAACACAACAGCTAATATTTAAACATAAATAAACACAACAGCTAATATTTGAAATTAAATAAACACAACAGCTAATATTTGAATCCACATTCTGATAGCATATATGTTTGAATGGTGGAAGTTCCTCTCTCGTTTGTTATGATGGAGATGTTAGTTTATGTAGAAATGGAACACAAATCCAATTTCTCTAAATAGCAAGATGATATAAATGTAACACAATTTCAACCAAGACAATACTAAATCCTACATGGAACTTCTCATAATCGCCTGATAATGCCTCTGATCCTTTGGCAAGAATACTTATATATAGGAAGTACCAGCGGCGTATCCACCATATTCTTGCCAAATTTTCATTGTTTTATCCACAAGTTATGATTAGTTACCAAGAAACTAATAAATCCTACATAGAACTTCTCATAACCGTCCGACGATGCCTCTGATCCTTTGACAAGAATACTTATATATAGGAAGTACCAGCGGCGTATCCACCATATTCTTGTCAAATTTTCATTGGTTTTATCAATGAATTATGATTAGTCCTGTAACATCCGTCAAAAACGGATTTACCAAACCCGCTCCGTTTATCAACCGAACAGTCAGTCAAAATTTTCGTTGCGAATTAAATGCCCAAAATATTTTTAAACGATCCGTAATCAATTATTGTACGGGAATATATATTTAGTTTTTGAAAAACTGTTGCAAATCGCAAAATAAAAATGAAAGTATTCTGCCGGGTTTCGAACCCGGGTCTGTACCGAATCAGCCAACTGATTTAACTCACACACACAAACCACTGCGCCGCGGACTTTGTTTGTTATATAATAGAATCATTTAATTGATAAAGTGTCGTTACGAATTCAAAACCGGCGCCCAAACAGTTCAGTCGTCGGAATCCCGGTAAACTCGCGAGTCTTAACTACAATTTACGTTATAACGTAAACCATTAACCAGATATCGGTTATAACCGATGTTTAAAGTCCGCGACCAAAATCATAACCGCCGGAAAATTTAAATAAACGAACACAGTCGGAAATCAGACCAGATTCTTCAACATTTTGCCTTATAAATTGACCCACAACCGACGACAAACCTTTTCGCTCAAAAACACATCTTTTCACGGCGTAATTCCACTCGCCGGAATTTCTCTGCTCATCGCCGGAAAACCGCTTTCTCCATTGCCGAGCCTTACTGAGCCCCTGAGTTTATCCCGGAGATACCCACGCCCTTTCTAAGCTTCGTGGAGACTCGCTGCTACGAGAAACTCATCGCCGGAGGTGATTTCTGTCGCCGGATTTCTGCCGGAAAACAGAGGAAAGCGAGTCGGTATACCTCACGCTTATATTCCTTTCTTTTTACTTCTATCATACCAGTAATTAACCTAAAACACTAATGAAACTTGAATAAAAACTCGAACCAGTCAGACCCGATTTCTGGTTATAACCTGACGAGGAAGACGATGTATTTTCCGTATCCTATAAGTTTAATTAAAATCAGGATATTAATCGGGTTAGACACACAGTCCAGCGGTGGACTGTGTGCACATAAAACGTTAAACATGCAAAGGTCTCGAGTTCGATTCCCGTCTCACACACGCTGCCTTAATAAAAACCAATTTTTTTGTTTAACTGAACCGGAGTCGTCACTAGTATATGTTAAGTATATTGATAACCGAAATAATAACCAAGTTAGACACACAGTCCAGCGGTGGACTGTGTGTTTGTTTATATCACAGGTCACGAGTTCGAGTCCGGTCCTCAGCACCGACTCGGACAATTATCTCTCCTTTTTAAATAAGGCAGAAAAGGAAATAACTAATTAGTATTTAAGTATTATAAAAATCGAGTTATATAACATGTTGAACACACAGTCCAGCGGTGGGACTGTGTGTTAGATTAAACCACAGGTCCCGGGTTCGAGACCTGTGGAGTGCATGTCCGGTTCGCTTAAAACTATTTTTAAAATAAAATGATTTTCAGTTTAAACTAATTACTATATATATATAATTAAAATCAGATATATAACGGGTTAGACACGTAGCTCAGTTGGTAGAGCTGCGTGCACGCGTACGAGAGGTCTCGGGTTCGAGCCTCACTCAGCGCACAATAATATGCCATCGAACCGGTCAACGGTCAACGGGCCGGTCAACGGTCAGAAAAAAAATAATTTTTTTTTTATTATTTTTATTTAATTATTTTAATTAAAAATCAATTATAAATATTTAAAAATAACATTTTTAAGGTTATAAAATAGCCTCGAACTCACAAAAATACACCCAACAATCCTACTAAAATAGTTTAATAAAATCCGTTTACTTACCAAACCATAATGCGATCTATCTAGGTTAAATCTCACTCGTGGTTAAAACCACTTCGCGTGCATTCAACGTCATCAACCGAACGCACCCACTGTGAGTGAATCTTACAATTCCCCCTTTTTAAATTACACGTTTTGGGGTGTGTCATGTGTTATGAAATTAATTAATTTATTTATTTAAACTTGTGACATACCACATCATGACTTAAACTTAGATTGTTTCTATTGTTGTGATTTACTTATATTCCTTTTGTCAAATTACATGAAACTCATACATTAAGCCCATCAGTTCCTCGTAGGAGACGAGTAGAACATCGCGTGCTTCACATCAAATTCATTATTGTTCATGTGTGTATCATTGAGTTTATATTGTTTGTAGTTGTGTTATTCATATTATCATGTTTATGCAATTCATTCATCAGGCCCCTCAGTTCCTCGTGAGAGACGAGTTGAGCATCGCGTGCCTTTAATTGTTCCATTATTGTTCATGAGTGTTACATTTAACATCTTATGATTGTTGATCAAGTTACATCTAATTTTACTCATGTTTGGTTGTGCACATATTTCATAATCAATTTAAATAAATTGTTCAAATGTTTTCCATAGGATTCACTCGCCAACATTATGTTGATCCAAAAACCTTTTTACACATGATACAGGTGAGCAGGTTGAAGCAAGGAAAACATAGGATATGCCTTAGAAGAGAACAAAGAAGTTTAGATTGTTAGTTAGATCATGTTGTAGCAATCATTGTAAATTTCCATTTAATTTGTATTAATGAATATGAAACGCTTAATAAATGTCATGAGCTTTGATGATAACCCAATCATGCCCCGATCACCTTTTCCGCTGCGGGTCGGGGTGTGACAAGTCCTATATAACTCTACAACCAATACAACAAACATAAAATACTGAAATGAAAAATATCTGTGCGATCAAGGCTCAATCAAACGGAGCCGATCGTATTGTATGTACTGAAAATGAAATTGTCTGTGTGCTCAAGGCTCAATCAAACGGAGCCGAGCGTATTGCATGTACTGAAATGAATAACTTAATCTAAACAACTATCACACAAACATCCTATGCATGGAACCTCTCATAACCGCCTGTTAATGCCTCCGATCATTTGACAAGAATACTTATATATAGGAAGTACCAGCGGCGTATCCACCATATTCTTGTCAAATTTTCATTGACTTTATCCGCAAGTTATGGTTAGTTCTATGCGACTCTACTACAAACAACACAACCACAAGATACTGATAATGAAAATGTCTGTGCGCTCAAGGCTCAATCAAACGGAGCCGAACGTATTGCATGTACTGAAAATGAAATTGTCTGTGCGCTCAAGGCTCAATCAAACGGAGCCGAGCATATTGTATGTAATGAAAATGTAAAATAAACTGATCGATCAAGGCTCAATCAAACGGAGCCGATCGTGCGGGCACGCCACAGTTCAACCGCATAATAAAATGGGGAACAAGCTCAAAACCTCATAATAAATGGGGAACAAGCTCAAAACCTCATAAAGGGGGAGCTGCGGCCTCGGCAAATGCATATACTGAAAACAATAAAAAAAATTACTCTAATAGTCTACACATGGAACCTCTCATAACCGCCAGATAATGCTTCTGATCCTTTGACAAGAATACTTATATATAGGAAGTACCAGCGGCGTATCCACCGTATTCTCGTCAAAGTTTCATTAGCTTTATCCTTAAGTTATGTTTGGTTCTATGTGATAAAGAAAAACATAAAACTAAACGATAGGAGTTGAATCTGGATCTTCGGCGAGAGGACTAGTTGGGTATCTTCGTTTGGGCCGTCATTATCTTCGACAAGATTGGCGTTGATGTTGAAGACTCTTCCTCTTGCTGGCGGCCTAGTGGTTGGGTTTTCTTGGTTTAATTGGTAAACTGGGTTTGATTGGGCTTGAGTGTTGATGACGTTAACCAATTGAGGGCATGTGTTTCTAAAGTGGGTAGGGTCGCCACAATTGAAACAAGCTCGAGCATATGGGAACATGGAGTATTGGGGTTGATGATAAGTTTGGGCCATGTTTTGAGTAGGGGAAGAGGTTTGGTTTTGGAAGGTGCGACAAACCTTGCTCAAATGACCATAGCGTCCACAAGTTGTACATAGTCGACAAGGTAAGGTAAGGGATGGTGATAAAAACAGTTGTTGCATCGAGGGTGAGGTCCAAGATATGGCTTCTTATTTGGGTAAGTTGAGTTGGGTGCCACTTGGGTGATTGGGATAGCTTGGATGGGTATGGCGTGTGAAATAGGTTGGTTTCGTTGGGTAGCAGCGAAAAGTTGTCCGTCTCTTCTTCTCTTAGAATTGGGTTGAGAAGGGGATTCGGTTTGGGTGGAGTCGGAAGTTTCAGTCGATTCTTTATCCTTCTTCTTCTCCTCCTTGAAGTCTTTGTTTCGGATTCGGTTCTCGGTGAGCTCTGTTGCTAGCTCCATTGCTGCTTCCAAAGTTGCAGGCTTGGTACTTATTACAGGGTCTTGAATCTTTGACGGAAGACCACGAATGTAGTGCTCGATCAAACGGTAGAGGGGAGTGAACATGTTGGGAACCATTTGATGTAACTCGAGGAATCTTTTATTGTAGGTGGTGTGGTCTCCTTCCTTTTGCTTCAATGAGTAAAATTCATCTTCTAATTTCTTGATTTCGCTCCTTGGGCAAAATTGTCTAGTCATGATTTCCTTCAATTCGTTCCAAGTTAAGGACATAGCATCTTCAACACCTCGTTTGGCCTTCTCTGTATTCCACCAAGTAAGTTCTATCCCATGTAATCGACCGGTAGCATATCGCACTTTGCGATCGTCAGGGCAATCGCAATTTAGAAAAGTGTTCTCCATTTCTTCAAACCAATGGAGGAGAGCGGTGACACCTTCAGTCCCTTTGTATTTCGGATGGTCGCATGATTTGAAATGCTTGTAGGTGCATTTAGTGGTATTTGGAGAAAAGTTGATAACGTTTTGGTTTGCTTGATTGACAGGATTATCGGTGAGTGCTTGTTGAACTTGGATTACAATGTTGGGTATTACGGCAGCCATTTGTTGAGCGATTGGGATCATGGGTCGCATTAGGAATGAGCATTCATAAAATAATTATAGAAAAATAAATCTACTACATCCATAGGATGTCTTGGGCTTTGCTCGCCATTAGGCCCTACATGCCGTCATACTTTACCTGTGTAATCATGTGGGCCCCCATGAATACCGGTTTTTCATATGGTTCGCACGGGTTTGCCAGGTTGCGTACACAAAAACCGGAGAAAATCGAGAAATATGTATACAACGTGTGATATTCGGAATGGGGTCCAGGTGTAGACACGGTGACACCTCAAAGTAGGGTTAGTTCGAACGACGTTTGGTTGGCATGCTTTGGCCTAATAGGTCCTTCGTACTCTCATCGTTGGTCCCCAGGTAGGCAAACTGGTCCGTTATATTGGATTTATACGAATGCCAACCTAGACAGGACGTTCCGACTACCGGTACTTGTACCCTTCCAGTTACTACATGCCCATCGCAGAACTTACTTTGATGATATTTGAAAATTGCAACAAAATCTTTGGATAATGAGAGTATGAAAATAAATTGAATACATGAACATCGATATATGTATAATGAATATGTATATAAGCATGTATGTTTGACTGTAAATGTAAACAAATATGAAACAAATAAATATCACAAGTTTGTATGTAACCACCTAATCAATTAAAATTTAGGCAGACTATAGTATAGGCTTAAGGGTCTAATAACCTATCCTATATCCCTATAGTCATGGCTCTGATACCAATCTGTCACACCCCGACCCGCAGCGGAAAAGGTGATCGGGGCATGATTGGGTTATCATCAAAGCTCATGACATTTATTATGCGTTTCATATTCATTAAATACAATTTAATGGAAATTTACAATAATGTTACAACATGTTCTAACTATCAATCTAAGCGTCTTTGTTCTCTTCTAAGGCATTTCCTATGTTTTCTTTGCTTCAAACCTGTTCACCTGTATCATGTGTAAAAGGTTTTGGATCAACATAAAGTTGGCGAGTGAATCCTATGGAAAACATTTGAACAAGTTTATTTAAATTGATTATGAATATGTGCACAACCAAACATGCGTAAAAATAGATGTAAACTTATTCAACAATCATAAGATATTAAATAAAGCACACATGAACAATAATGGAACATTTAGAGGCACGCGTTGCTCAACTCGTCTCACGAGGAACTGATGGGCCTAATGAATGAATTGCATAAACATGATAATCTGAATGACACAACTACAAACAATATAAACTCAATGATACACACATGAACAATAATGAATTGGTTTTGAGGCACGCGTTGTTCAACTCGTCTCCCACGAGGAACTGATGGGCTTAATGAATGAATTTCATATAATTTGACGAAATGAAATAAGTAATCACAACAATATAAACAATCTAAGTTTAGGTCATGATATGGTATGGCACAAATTTAATAAACGAGTTAATTATTTGAGACACATGACACACCCCAAAAACGTGTAATTAAAAAGGGGAGTTGTAAGATTCACTCACAGTGGGTGCATTCTGTTGATGATGTTGAATGCACGCGAAGTGGTTTTTACCACGAGTGGAAATTAACCTAGATAAATATCATTATGGTTCGGTAAGTAAGCGGATTTTATTAATCTATTTTAGTAGGATTGTTGGGTGCATTTTTGTGAGTTTAAGGCTATTTTCTAACCTTAAAAATGTTATTTTTAAGTATTTTTAATTGATTTTTAAAAAAAATAATTAAATAAAAATAATAAAAAATTTTGACTTTTTCTGACCGTTGACTTTGTCTTTGACCGTTGACTGACCGTTGACGGTTCGAGTGCGAATATAAGTGCGCTGGGTGAGGCTCGAACCCGAGACCTCCCGTACGCGTGCACGCAGCTCTACCAACTGAGCTACGTGTCTAACCCGTCATATATCTGTTTTTAATTATATTTATATATTAACTAGTTTAAACAGAAAATCCTTTTATTTTAAAACAATTTAAGTGAATCGGAGGGTGCGCTCCACAGGTCTCGAACCCGGGACCTGTGGGTTATGATAACACACAGTCCACCGCTGGACTGTGTGTACAACTTGTTAAATTAACTGATTTTTGTTATACTTAAACACAAATTAGTTATTTTCATTTCTGACTTATTTAAAAAGGTAACTAATTGTCCGGGTCGATGCAGAAGACCGGACTCGAACTCGTGCACTTTGATTAAACATACACACAGTCCACCACTGGACTGTGTGTCTAACTTGGTTATTTTACCGATTATTAATATACTTAACATATATATAAAATGAATCCGGTTCAGTTAACAAAAAGAACATTTTATTTACGCAGCGTGTGTGGAACAGGATTCGAACTCGAGACCTTTGTGTGTTTATTGTGCACACAGTCCACCGCTGGACTGTGTGTCTAACCAATAATTAAAAACGAAATTCAATACCATCAGATTAAGATATATAATTATTAGATCACGCGATAATTTTGTTAGAAATGGCTAAAAATGAAGTTGAAAAAGTCATTGATGACAAAATGGGGTTGATCAACAAGGATAATTATATATACCTTAAAAGCTTGAATTATATTATGAAATACTTAAAAAATTGCAATATCAAATATGTTTGTTGTAACAATTGTGTAATAACGGTTTCAAAAACCCGTACCGTTATTAATCAAGTGTTGACTGAGTGTTTGTCCCGTATTTATTATTGTCGCTATTTTAATTGTCGAAAATAATAAATGTTGTTAGAATTTAAAACCATAATAAATAAACCTTAACTAATAAATAAAACCATAATTTATAATAAAACCATAAGAAAGTTAAATTAACATTTAAAGATAATAAAACAAAAATTTAAAAAAAGAGAGGGGGAAACGGAATCAAACCCGGTCTCTCGGGCGTCACACACAACCAACACGCTGCAACACACACACCTTATGAGTTTAGAATCAAACACATAAGATTTATACTCGACCTAAACCTAAACCTGCACATTAAACACTAAACCGCCAATCTATCTTAACATACGTTTTGAAAACTAGCGAATTTGTAATGATTATTTGATCAAACACGTTTCAGTCATCATCAAATCGGACCTAAAATATGCACACTTTGAAACCCATAAAGTGATTGTTAAAACCGAATGATTCAAATGATTGATCAACCGCTATAAATACTGATAATTCACATCTATGAGACTCGTCCTACCTCAAAATATCGAATTCATCAAGTTTCTATTCTCACCGGAAAGCTCGTACAGATCGCCGGAACTTCGCGCCGGAAGTCGAAGTGATCGTTGTGGTAATCGTCTTCCGTTTCCTTAATTAAAATATGTGTGTTGATTCATACAGTTCAGTCGTTCATGTGTGTCCTCAAATCGAGTTAACAGTTCTGGTTCAAGTAGTATATTAAAGAAGATGAAGTTCGAATGTGTGGTTATATATATTAGAAACTGTAATATGACGGTTAGACACCAGCCCAGTTGGATGGGCTGGGTGCAAATCACTTCAGGCCTCGGGTTTGAGACTCTTAGTGCACACTGATTCGAAGCTTTTAAATCTTTTTAACTTAAACTAATTTCTGAAATATCATTACGTGATCAATGTGTATATTTGTTTGTGTGCTTTTGTGTGGTTACATTTTAACATTTCAGTGCAATCATTCGTTAGGCCCATTAGTTCCTCGTGGGATACGAGTTGAGCATCAGGTGTCTCATTAGATCGCTCTGTTTGATTGAGCATTTATCTCAAGTTCATCATTCATCATGTCATGTGTTCATTGTGGATATTATGTGGTTTGTGATTGGTTATATATATACATATGCTCACTTATGATTCATGCACAATTTTTATTCAAACAACAAATATGATACAACTGTTTAAATGTTTTATTAAGATTCACTCGCCAACTTTTGTTGACCAAAATCGTTTGTTTTACGCATGATACATGTGAACAAGCTGAAGAAAGAAACACATAGGAATGGCCTTAGAAGATTAAACAAAACTATTATGTTCTGAACAATGTTTTTGTTTTATTTGTGCTTGTATGACTCATTGTGTTTGAATATTTGAAGTTTTAATTTCGATTTAATAAATATGAAACTTATTAGTAAATGTCATGAGCTTTGGTGATAACCCAATTATGTCCCGACTTTTATTTTCGCCGCGGGTCGAGGTGTGACATTTGTTTTTAAATCTATTTTGCTTCCATCTTTCTAAAATCAAGACATACACAAATTTTTGTTATACTAATGAAATTGAGAGAGAAATCAGAAATAAACGCCCTAAATGTAAAATTCAAAAGACATACAAAATTAGTTAAAACAAACCAAACAAATGGGCGGAAAACTAGCAGGTATTAAACGAACCAGTTAAACATAAAACTAGTTTTAAGCAAAAAAGAAACACACTTTAACAATAAATTAACACTTCACTAAACCAGTTGACCAAGACGAATACAATAAGGTTAATTATAAGCAAACCCATTAAAATTGTAAAAAACAAGTGAAATATGGATACTTGTCTTCATCTACCGTCTATTGGCACCTAAAACCAAACTGTGAAAATTTAGGGGTTGTTTGACAACTTCTGAATTGATAAGTGCTGAATAGTAAAAGATCTGAACCATTAAAAACCAGTATAATGCTTAACTATTCAGAGAAAATATCTGACAATTCAGATAAAATGTCTAAACAATTCAGACTCAATATAATACTTAACCATTCAGAATCTGTTCATGAAACGAACAATCCGAATCATTAACTATTGAATCAATAAAAGATGTGAACCATTAAGAACTCATTTAAAGCTGAAAAAACCACCTCTAGCGAAAAATATCCATGCCTGATCGCTTCATCTACCGTTATCGATTTCCAAAACCAAACCGACTAGCTAAACCCCTAATTCAACCACCTGACCCAACCCGGTTCTCAAAACAAAAATCCAAATCATTTAATTTATTTACAATTTTAATTTAATATTAAATTTCAAAAAAAAAACATATCCATTGAAAATGATAACAATTTATCACCACAAATCTCCCAATTTAATTGGGACACAAAGCAAAAATTCTGGTCACTGTCATTACCGATCAGGTCCTAATCTCATCCCATCATACCATTTTTTATCCCGATATCAACTGATTCGGGTCTGATTCTGTCATAATTTTATCCCTTTCGCCTTGATTTTCGGGTCTTTTTATCAACCCATTATATCCATTTCATCATCCATTTATTATATTATCATCATTCACTCACACAACAACAACACAAAGCTTCAAATATTCAAATCCACTCATAATCTCTCTTCTATTCAGGTATTCAGTTGTATTCAATTCGTGTTTATTTCATCATACTTTCATGTTTTATGTAACTCATTCACATCTAATTCGGTTACACACACACACACACACTCATATATATGTATATATATTACTGTTTTGATAATGTTATCGTAAGATGTATGTGTGTTGTTTTGAGACTGTAGCGTAAGATCTGGACTGTGAGAATGTTTTATTTATTTATTTATTTGTTGTTTTATAAGAAATTATTAGTAGATCTGCTGTTTTTATCAGTTTTTTTTTATCATATTTGTGTAAAAGATGTGTTTTTTCTTTAATTTTATAATTTGATGTTTTAGATCTGTAGATAAAAGGTTTTTTAATTGAAGTTTGTTTCTGAATTTGTTTTGAAGTCTGTAGAGGATGAATTCAATGCTGTTGATTTAATTTTTACATGTGAATAGACAGTTGTAGTATTGAATACTAACCTGAAATAGTTTCTTTTTTTGAATTTATATAATAAGAACCCTAATTGTGTGGATTAGCTTCTGGTTTTGGGCTTCTGTATGCATTTTTTTTGAATTTATATAACAAGAACCCTAATTTGTTGATTAGCTTCTGGTTTTGGGCTTCCGTATGCATTTTTTTTGAATTTATATATATTTTTTGAATTTATATAATAAGAACCCTAATTGTGTGGATTAGCTTCTGGTTTTGGGCTTCTGTATGCAGTAAACACTCAACAGTAAGTTTTTTAAGTAGAAATAAATTGACTTTTTTGTCAAATAATTGATATTTATGGTTCAATGGTCAAGTATGTCTTTTTCCGAAGAATAAATTGTCGATAATCACCGAAATAACGGCCAAATTCATTGTCTTTTCATTTAATGCTGATAAGTACTTTTGGTATAAGAATAAAGTTTAACTTGTAGGTTTTTCTCTTTTTAATGAAACACAGATCTTGACAGTGTAACATAAATGATAAAACTAATGATTTGTGCAATTTGGGTGATAAGTTATAATGCAAGTTTAATGGTAACATGACTCATACTTTTCACTTTTCATCACCTTTTGTTTTCCTTTTTGATTGAATTCATTATTTGGTGTTTGGTGTGGTAGGTGGCTGTGGTGGTAGGTGTCTTTGAGAGTCTAGCCTTTTAGAATTTTATATTTACTAGTGTTGTTATATAACGTGTAAAGAATAAGTAACATGTGTGGATTTACATTCTTTGCTTAGGTGTTAATCAGTTGACTTTGACTAGTTGCTAATATCGTAGATTAACTATGCCGCATATATAAGATCAAGCACCTAACCGAAACAGCATTAATTGTCCACGATATCAACCTACTAATAGCACTCGATTGTTGCTAAATACGTCATATGCTTTGAATATCAAAAATACGTTACAGTCGTTTATTTGATTATGTTTAATTTACCGTAACTGTCTTTTGTTGTAGGTGATTGTGCAAATATAGAGAAATGGAATACATAGGGGGGTTAAGCATATTTCTATGGCCTTGGCTGGTATGATTTACTGATCTACTTCTAATTGTTTCATTTCATTTTCAAAGAACACGTTGACTTTTAGGGTCAAAGACAATAAGTCTCGTTTTCAAATCCGATATACAGTTTTTCAAGAAAACATTGATAACCCTGTTTACAATATCAAACAATGGTTGCTATTGAATATGCATATCTTTCTTGCAACGTTTTTCAAATTTGATTCATGTTTACGCTTTACTACGTGTAGATTACTTACTGTCTATCGTTAGAAGCAAGTCTCGAATTTTAGGATTTCGGTTTATTCAAGGTGAAAGAAAGACCGAAAATTACTCTATGGAATTTGAACCAGACTGGACAAGTCATAAAAAATCGTCTGCTTTCAAAACTCAAGTGATTAGTACCGCAACTTCGTGGGCCCGTAAGATACCTATAAGCGAAGGGTATCATGAGTTTCTGTGATCGAGATCTCACGATTTCAATTTCTTTCATATTCTTTTCTTCTAATCAAGAAGAATAAGTTCATCAACTTCCAAAAATTTAGCCTTTTGCATTTCAGTATGCCTGAATCTGTTTGTGGAGATATTTGCGACATGAATCCAAGTATGTGCATCTCCAAATCGGTTCGGAAGACCAACTCATGTAACTCATGTTTACATTCTGAGGTCAACGATGACCTTGACTGCTGCCCGGTCTTGCCCGGGCTGCCCGACGATATAGCAAAGTACTGTCTTGCCCTTGTCCCGAGATCATATTTCCCGAAAATGGGAGGTGTGTCGAGGAGATGGAGGTCGTTTATTAAGAGTAAGGAGTTTATTGTTGTTAGAAAACTTGCTGGCTTAGTTGAAGAATGGCTTTACGTGTTGACTATGGATGCTGAAGGTGATGGGACCCACTGGGAGGTCTTGGATTACCTTGGGAATAAACTGTCGGTTTTACCGCATATGCCGGGACCCATGAAAGCGGGCTTTGGGGTTGTGGTTCTTAACGGGAAGCTTATTGTTATGGCGGGGTATTCGATGAGTGATGGTGTCGGGTCGGTTTCTTCTGATGTGTATCAATATGATTCTTGCCTTAACAGGTTTGTTCCATCATTACCTTGTTCACAATTTTGACCTGTTTACTTACTTATGAATGGGTCGATGTAGGTTGTGTTTTTATCTCAAACGGGTCAAATAAAAAAAATAGGCAAAAGTCACCAAAACTCTGTTTTCAATGCATATGACCTCTGTATCGTTCTATTTAGGGCTGCAAACAAACCGAACGACCTTGTTCGTGTTCGTTTGTTAAGAATATATATGTGTTCACGAACTGTTCATGAACACTAACCGAATGAGATTTTATTGATGTTGTCAATGTTCGTTTGTTAATTTTAGGCAACCAATGCGAACGAACATTCATAAACACAAATGAACCCAAATTAATTGTTCATGAACACAAATAGAAACAAACGGACACAAACAAGCGTTCATGAACATAATATATACGTTGATACATATTAAATATTTTATTTGCCGCTGTTTTGAAGTATTTAAATCAAATATAAAAACTAAAAACACTAATAAACTACCAAACACAAATGAACATGTTACCGAACGTTCACGAACATACATGAGTGAACGCGACCTTTGTTCATGTTCGTGCATTTAACTAAACGAACAAAATTTCTTGTTCGTGTTCGTTCAATTATTAAATGAACGAACACAAACGAACCTCCCGCGGAACGTTCGGTTCGTTTGCAGCCCTGGTTCTATTCAAAGACTTAGGTTATTATTGTAATTATATTGTTTTAGTAACTATATTTATCACATTAAGTATTTTAAAAAATATTGGCAAAAAAATGTTTGCGGGTCAGCCTACCCGTCTAGTACTAAACCGCAAAAATCCAGTAAGTAGTTTCAACCTGATAGTAAGTTTTATCAGAAGCAAATCTGTCTATCCAAAGATTAAATAAGTGATTATTACAGCTACCGGAAATAGTTAAATAATCAGTTTCAAAATGCAAATCCAAACACACCCCATAAATACACTTATTCGTTTTATAGGTTTTATGTATGTTATAATTCTGCGATTGCAGTTGGAGCAAGATCGCAAACATGAACGTGCCTAGGTATGATTTTGCGTGCGCGGAAGTAAACGGTGTTATTTACGCAGTTGGAGGTTATGGGGCGGATGGGGATTCTCTCTCATGTGCCGAGATGTATAACCCAGAAACCGAAAAGTGGACACTAATCGAGTCCCTTCGCCGCCCTCGGTGGGGTTGTTTTGCTTGCGGGTTTGAGGGTAAACTCTATGTTATGGGCGGGCGATCAAGTTTCACTATTGGAAATTCAAGGTTTGTTCATCTCATGACATTCTATATATACTTAAAAGGCTATCTTGTCGCCTCAACTTTGGTAACTACAAATTTAGCCCTTCAACTTTGATAATGACATATTTAGCCTCTCAACTTTAATAATGATATGTTTAGCCCCTCAACTTTGGTAATGACATACTTGGCCCCTCAACTTTGGTAATGACATACTTGGCCTCTCAACTTTGGTACCGACATATTTAGCCTCTCAACTTTAATAATACTTGTTTAGCCCCTCAACTTTTGTCAACATCTACCAACTTTGGTCCCTCAACTTCGGTATTTCATATTTATGCCCTCAACTTTAATAAGGACATGTTTAGTCCCTCAACTTTAATAAGGTTTTTTTTAACTTTCATTATTTACCCTTACACTTTATTATAGTTTTTCTTTTTCTCAAAGTAATGTTTTCCTTAATTTTCCATCTGCACCGTCGTAAGTAGGTTATCTGAATTACATTTAGAACCCGCCACAGACATTCGCTTTTATGGTTATAACGAGTGTTGATACCTTAATGAACTGTACAGATAACTTTTTCGTGACTTTTGAATACTGCCGCGACATGATCTTTCTTATCGTCACGTAGACTACTGGCTCGTCATAATTTGCTTATTTTTTTATCTACGTTCCGAACCTGTTGCGGAGCACGAGTTAGGTAGTGTGTATATCAGCTTAATGATTTTTTTAACATGTGTACAACTAGGTTTGTTGATGTGTACAACCCTGAAGATCACTCATGGTGCGAGATGAAAAACGGATGTGTAATGGTGACTGCGCATGCCGTGGTGGGAAAAAAGCTATTTTGTATGGAATGGAAAAACCAACGAAAACTCGCAATTTTCAACCCTGAAGACAACTCATGGAAAATGGTCGGGGTCCCGGTTATTGGAAGCTCGAGTGTTGGGTTTCGGTTTGGTATCATTGAAGACAAACTGTTGCTTTTTTCACTTGAAGAAGAACAAGGAGGATTCAACACACTCTTGTATGACCCAACTGCGACTCCTGGGTCCGAATGGCAAGTTTCGAAGATTAAACCGTCTGGTTTATGTTTGTGTTGTGTTACAATTAAGGCATAATGATTGATTGACCATTAAGGTTTATAAAATTATTGATTTGAATGTGTTGTTTTGTAAGAATAAGGGATTTTGGTTATGTTTTAGAACTTGAAAGGAAGTTGCTGTTAATGTGGTTATTCTTAGATTTGTTTGAACGGAAGTTGCTGTTAATGTGGTGATCAATAGATTTGTTTGAGTTGTTTCGGTCCTGTTTACGTTCGTTTGGTGTTATTTTCAACAAGCGGGTTTACTGACGTGTCAAAACGAGTGATTACTATTTAACACGACAACGTGAACTATATTACAATAATATTTAATTAATATTCTACTTAACTAAGACGATTTTAAGAAGTTGTATTCGTCTAGATGCTTTTGAGTAAGACGATTCTAAGAAGTTCTATTCGTCTAGATGCATTTTAAGTGGTTTTTTAGTTGTATTCATCTAGATGCATTTTGAGTGGTTTATTATCTGCTTAATGCATTGTCTTCATTTTAGTTTTAGCTAAATATTTGAATTTTATCGTATTTTAAGATATAAAATATAGCTTAAATTTATTCGTATCATAATTCACTAATCCGGTTGAAATTTGGACCTTTAGTTTTGATTCCTTTGTCGGTACGTCGTTGAATATTTTGCCTTGTTTGCGACATATGCGATTTTTTGTTTGTAAAAGGTTTGGTAGAATATGATACCCAAATTTGAATAACGGAACTTGGAAAAGGAGGCGTGTGGTGCTAAAAAAAATACATATAGAATCTATTTGTGCGGTACGAATCTTACAATATATTTGTGGGGTACGAATCTTGAGGATATAGGGCATCCAAAATGGACGCTTTAGAAACGTCTCCATGTCACCCATGGCTGGGCTTTGCCTCGATCACAACCAAAAATGACTCCAAAAACGTCCCCCCACAAATCCATTTTGAACTCTTTTTCATCGAAAACGCTTACTCTCCCTCTCTCCTCCGCATCGGCCTTATTTCCTCTTTTTCTCAAACCGAAAATCGCCCCAAAAATTGTGTTGGGGAGCTCTAACAATTTTTGAGTACTACCAACAAATGTATGAATTTCCAACAATTAGTTGAAAACAATAAAAACTTTACATTAAATATAAATATAAATTTAATTTTAAGCTTTCAAGAATAGTTTATAACATGCAAACGTAAAATTGAGGGAAGCATTTTCTTCTTCATTTACTCATCAACAACATTTTTCTTTAACTATTTGTAAACATAAATAACGAGGAAATGAAGGATTTGAGCTAGGCCTTGTGTGAGGTTGTTAGTTCAAATCCCGACCAGACGGTTATTTTAACAACTTACCATGTGAATTTCATGGTATCAACTTTTTTCTCCCCTTTTTACAACTAACATCATTTTATAATTGATTATATAAAATTACAATATTTACACCAACTATACTACATACATAGCATATAACTGATAGCATTTTAAATGATGTTAGGGGAGTCATATGAACTCCCCTGAAAGTTGCCATTTCAAAATATCACAACCGATTAGTGCCGGTTATCAAAGGCAACATGGCAGAACCACATGACTCCACGCACATCTATTATCCATATGAAGATTTACATAAATTCTAATGTATGTATTTTACACTATATTTATATTATATATTATAATTTTAATTCTATAAGTTGTGTTCAACATATGACATACATCTATATATATTAGAACTATAATTACTTTTATATATCATTCATACATATACAAAAGCTCCATATAAACGTTTAGATATAAATAGTAATGACAACCAATTGTCTATTGACCAGAACTTATGTTTGATAATTTAAATATCGATTTAACATCTTACTAATAAAAAAATCGTTTCACTTTTTATATATTCATTTAAGATTTTAGAACTATAAATATAACTAAACGGCTAATATGTTATTTATATATCTAGAAAACGGGATGTTACAATTAATGAACATCTGAAACCGATACCTGAACCGAAAACCAAATTCACAATTAAGATGCGATCAGAAACCAAACCAAAAACCGAATTTGCGTTACCGCTTAGCACCCGCGCAACCGAAATTCACAACCTTTTGTGTTACCGCTTAGCACCCACGCCATTAAACACACACCCACGCCATTAAACACACACACAATAACCCTCTCAAAAAAATTGGCGGCAACACATACACACACACCATTACGTCTAGGTCTTCATCCACACTCTCCGCCGTGCTCCGCCACAATGTTCGGAGCTCCGGCATCCTCCTCCCCGTTCGGCACTCCATCCTCCACCCCGGCGTTCGGCACACCGTCCACCCCTGCATTTGGTACACCGTCATCAACGCCGGCGTTCGGGACACCGTCAACGTCGTCGTTCGCCACTGGCTTCGGTACCTCACTGTTTTCCTCTCCGTTCTCTCAACAACAACAGCCGCAAACGACGCCGTTTCAGCAGCAGAGTTCTAGTCCGTTTGGATTTTCGACTCCTTTTACGGCAACGACGCAGGCGAACAATAATCTGTTTGGACAGACGACGCCTGCTGCGACGCCGTTTAATGCTCAGTTGACTACTCAGATGGCTCCTGTTGCTCCGCTTCCGTTCTCTCTTGCTGATCGAGATATTCAGGTGTTCATATAACCAAACCCTAACCCTAATTGAACAATTAATTGTCTGGAATATTCAATTAACTGCTTGAATTAGTGTACTTATGAGTTAACTTGTTTGTTTTGACTTTTAGCAGTCTAAACCCTAACCCTAATTGTTCAATTAACTGTGAATAAGTGAATTAGTATACTCATGATTTGAGTTATTTGTTGTGGCTTTTTACAGGCGATACTTGATGCTTACAAGGATGAAGTTACGAACCCTAAGTATGCGTTTAAGGTTAGGCCTATATATATAGATATATTTTCATTTTGTGTGAGTATGTTTTCATAGGATTGCACACATTATTGTTACATTTTGTGTTTTCAGCTAATTGACCAAACAAAATATAAATAGATAATAAATTGTATGAACTTATAACAATTGAATCAATTTCTATGCTATGGTTTGCCCCTATTAGTTTATCAATGATTTATTTTATTAATTAGGTTGCAGGATAATGATATAAATGATAAATAAGCGGGAAGGGAAAGGATAATTTATGAAAAGCTGGGTTTATAAATGGTTCATAGAGGGGAGGTCGAACTTGGTATATGGAAGCTATAAGTTAACTCTTGTCAAGGATTAGACTCAATTTTTTTCAAATTGAATTGAAAATGAAGGAAGAGTTGGCTTACATTGTGTAAGAAAGGCATGTATATGTGATATTAGAAATTGACTAGCTATATACGAGCTAAATATATAGCTAATTTTCTTTACTAATCGCATGTGAGTGTAGATGGGGATTCTATAGACGTCTTTCTGTCTCATCTGTGACTGTGAGTTGTATAAATGGATGAAAAATCAGAGTTTGAAATTTAAGATGTTGAAGTGAAACTGTGAAACTAGAGAATTGTATAACGCTATAACATTGAATAACTATAAATTATAAGCTACAGCCTACTAATAAAGGCCTGTATTTGCTTGTTTTTGAACATAAAAACTTACACGATATTTTGTTCTGCTTCTGCAGCACTTGCTGTTCAGCGTGACTGAACCTCAATTTAGGGCAAAGCCTGCTGGTGTATCGGATGTAAGTTTATTTGTATCATATTTTGTGGTTTCGTGTTCTGAAACGGGATTTGAATATCTTTAAATATCTCTTGGATTTTACTTTCTATTATTTTGGGTTTTGCTAAGAGTGGCAGATAGTTTATGTTTGTCAGATAATGTGGGCCGAGGCGATGGGTAAGCTAGAAGGTATGGAAGCTTCCAACCGTGAACGTCTTTGGCCTCAACTTGTTAAGGGCTTTAAAGATCTTTCTGAACGTCTTAAGGTATCTGATATTGAGCATGCTATTATACTGATGCAAACAGTTATATTTACTTACTTGCGTTCTGCTGGAACTATTATGATTTTGTTTAATCGCATATACATATTAATACGAGTATGCCATTATTCTGGTAGCTTGGAAGGTTGATAATGATAGGATGAATAGTAGATACTGTCTGTTTAATAGCATATTCATAGTAATATGAGTATGCAATTATTCTGGTAACTTGGAAGTTTGATAATGCTAGGATGAACAGTAGATATTTTTTTTCAGAAGAGTTGAGTATACTATGTTACTCAATTATGAACAGGCGAACCTAGGATTACCATAGTTTATTTTAACACACACACCCCTTAGTAATTATACAAACAATGTTTTAAATTCTGCATACGACTAATATCCACTGAAACTGGCATTCAGAGTAAAACCTTGATTTTATTAAATGAAACTAGCTGCTCTGTTTTTGGTACCGATGTTATAATTGCCGGTCACATGGTATGTAAATGACTAAATGGACCTACGTTATAATTAGAAGTTACACTTATAGAAATGGTAAATGCATTATATTTAGGGTGAGGTAATTTGTGTTACTATGATCATGATTTGGAAAATAGGCTTTAAAGATTTTAAGTCAAGTTGAACTGACAGTCAGGTTTTCAAAAGATAAATTTGTAAAGTACTAAAGTTTCAAATTATAGCATTTAAATTTATCTCTGAAGTTTGATCATTTCCAAACCTAAAAAACTTTCAAAGCTTTGTAATTGTGACCAACAAGAATATACACAAACAGTCAACATACATGCTTGAAACTTCAAAGTTGCAACTAGTGTGAGTTTAATATGTATATATGATATGAAGTATACTAATTTATAGGCTTTATAATTGGCAATGTACCCACTTAGATATATAGTTGGGAACTTGGGATAGAGGTAAGGCTTGCTATGGGTGGGATTATACTCGGTACGGTTGTTGTTTACTCACTTAAATATTAACAACAAAATTGAGTTAGTATTGGATGAACATGAATTCAAACATACAGAATGCAGGTATTTTACTTATTATCGGTTTCAATATTTGTCGGTAATCAGATTAATCGGTCACCATTTGCAACATTGAGTTCTTCTGTTATTCTTTCTTACCGACTTACCCTAGATGAACTAGCTGATTTTTTCCAGTTATGAATTGTGGTTACAAGATTGTGTTTAATTAAATTCTGATCTAGATATTGAAATTTTACGCAGCTTCAAGACGAGGTCATAGTTTCAGATGCTGAGAGATTGCAGATGACTCAAACTAATGTGAAAGTGGTACAAACGTCTATTCTCCATACTGTGCCCAAAAACACGTTTTAGCACATATATTTAACACTTCACTTTTACAGCTTCAAAGACATTTTCAAGCGGATACTTTTCCTAGGATAGAGAGATTGAGACAATCAGAAAAGGCTTTGCAAAGGCGCCTCTTAAGGGTAATTGTTTGCATGTTACTTCTTTTTGTGATGTACAACATGGGCGGGTCAAGTAATGAGTGAAACAGGCACAGGTTGAAACATATCATCTTTTAGTATGGATTGAAACAAGCGTAACGATGAATAGGCTTGTAAACGAACCGAACGAACATGAACAGAGACATGTTCGTGTTCGTTCATTTAACATTAACCGAACACAAACAAACATATAATCGAACACATTTTTTTGTTCATTAAAAAGATGGGCATGTTCGTGTTCGTTCGTTTGAACCAAATCGAACAGTTCACGAACGTAAACGAACATAATGCAATAAACATAATCGAACAAAAAAATGAACCCAAATTAACATAGTTGACCAATCATAAACGATCACATACGAATATAAAGTAGTTTTTATATAAATTAGTGACTAATGACGATAAATTTCATTGAAAGCCCAATTACTAATTAGTTATATTTGTATAAGAAGTTAGAAAGCCCGTTTTATGTGTATATTTATATAAATATAATTACTTATGTATTTATTAATTTAAACGAACATAAACGGACGTTCATGAACTTAAATGAACGAACAAAAAGTGTGTTCATGTTTGTTCGTTTAGTTAAATGAACAAATTTTTTTTTTCGTGTTTGTTCGTTTATTAAATAAACAATAAGCAAACATAAACGTATTTCCCGCCAAACAAGTTCACGAACAGTTCATGAACGTTCGGTTCGTTTACAACGATGGTAGATGAAACAGTTTTTTGTCCCCAAATTTATAGGGGGGATTTCACATGTATCTTTCTAGAAGTTTGAAATTTTACATATATCCCTCTAAACTTCATCTTATCATATTTTTCTTTTTAAACACTAAAAATTGACCCCTTCATAAACAAACAGGTCTGTTTTATTGACACGTTTGAGATAAAACATCTCAATTTGACACATTTATAAACAAACAGGTCGATAATGCCACCTCTAGTATGGATTCATATAGTATTTACTATTCAACTTGTTTTTTCTTGTTTTATTATTATTTAATTGTACCTTTTTTTTACTTTCAAAAGTTGATGAGAATACTGGAAGCATTAGAGGCCAAAGGTTTTCGGTTGCCTTTGACCAAAGGAGAAGTTGAACTTGCCGAGAAGTTGATTACAATAATCAGACAGGTTCGTATTCACTTTTACCGTTTCATGTACAAGCTTTTTAATGGTGTTTGACTTGAATTTCCAAAAATACCCTTGCAGTTGAAAGGATCTGGAGCTGAACTATCTAGAAGGGTTCAGAATCTGCTGACTGTAGCTCGAGTTCAAACAAATGTGAATGGTGGTGCTTCTGTGTATATACCGGGATCAACTAAAATAGATGAACAGAGTCTTGCTGATATGCACGAGGTACTTGTTTTCTGCAACCAGTTAATTTTTCAGTTATAGATAATCAGTACTTTAATTACGATAGTAAAAAGATACCCTTTTTGGTAAAATAGGGGGTTGACTAGTGGTCAAAATATGTCCGGGTTAAAAATTTGGACTAATCAGTAATATGGGTCAGAATGGGTAGGGTTGACTGGTCAAAGCACTTATTTATATATTAATGATGTTTCGAATATGTTTCCAAATTGTAAGATTTAAATGATAATATGATCTTTATGAATAGAATAATTTACAACATTTTAAGCATTTAGATTAAACTTGGGTGGTGGTCTATGTGAGTTTCAAATAATTAGGGGTGTAAACGAGCCGGGCCGAGCCCGAGCCCGACTAGGCTTGAGCTCGGCTTGTCATGTTTTCAATAAAGCTCGAGCACGAGCTAGGCTCGGTTCAAGCCTACTTATTTGAGCTCGAGCTCGGCTCGCGAGTAAAACCCAAACCTCGAGCTATTAACGAACAACCTTAAAAGCTCGGCTTGAGCTCTCTTCAGTATCGCTTAAACAAGCTAAAGCTCGGCTCGCTAATGTTATCATCATTATTATTATTATATCATATTATATATAAAGAAACTTAAATTTTGTTTGGGCTTGCGAGCCTAAACGAGCTTTATATATCAGGCCCTAGCTCGGGCTCGATAACTTAACGAGCTCTATTTCAGGCTTGAGCTTGGGCTCAGCTTGTTCGAGCTTTTAATCGAGCTGAACGCGAGTAGCTCTGGAGCTTGAGGGCTTCTTTACACCCCTAGTGGTCTTATTGAACGAAGTCGTAATACTTGGATATGTTCCATATTTGTTATCCGTTCTTGTTTTTGTATTTATTAACGCATATTAGATATTTGACACATAATTAAAGGGTATGCTTAAATATTAGTTTGAAATGAAATGAATAAATGTTTTACTTTAGGTTCTACAAAAGCAAACAGAAGCCGTTGCGAGGCTGGGAAATGTGTTGAAACGCGACATAAGAGATATGGAGATTATACTGGCCGAAGACACTCAAATGGCAGACGTGTAGAGTCATAATGTTGTATTTTGATTTTTTTTCAGCAGTGAAAGAAAGTGAGGTTTATGGTAGTAGTATTTTGTTGGTGAAATAAACCTTTTTGATTTTCGTGTTATTCAAACAAACATGTTGGTAACGTTAAAAATTCGAGTTTCAAAAGACTATACATCACACGAGTCTTGTGCTCGAGCAGAACCTTTTTTTTTATAAGTAAAACGAGTTGTGGTGCGTCTGGGCTCGGGTCATTTAACCTAAAAGTGCCCGAGCTTGGCTCGTTTTGATCCTTATGTATAAATTTTGAGCTTGGATTATGAATATTATCATTTATTATGTAATTACGTATTACTTATTTAGTCAAATTAGTTGATTATATGCATGTGTAATGTTTCTTTTATATGTATATTTTTTTCTTGTATATATGTAACAGTATTTATTACTTTAATTTTTTATTTTAACTTTACATGTGAATTTGTTTGTAAAGTTATGTTGTATACTACATTTATATAACATACTACATGATGAAATTCATTGTTTGTTTTGGGTTTATTTTGGTTTTGTTCACACGGGTTCTTGCGATAAAGGGTGGTTCTCGCATGAACGCTACCGAACCCAAATATGCATCTAAATCCATAGGGTAATCGTCCCCTTAGCTGTAACAAAATATCGCATCAGAAAGTGTCTGCTAGGGGAATAACGCCACAAAAAATGAATTTTATCATCATCATCATACTCAGTAAATCCAACCAATAACAAAGCTAAGGTAGGGTTTGAGGAGGGTAAGATATAGACAACCTTCTACCTCGTAGGAATAGAGAGGCAACTTCCAGTGAGACCCCGGCCTGACCACAAAATATGAATGTAAGAAAATTAAATGATGACCAGCAATGAGATAAAAGAATTGTCAAATGGCAGGCTTGAAGATTTCCTAATAAAATTAGTCTATTTAGGACTCTTTAACAGGTCAAACAACAGAAGACACTTTAAGACATCAAGAACAAGAGATCCCCTTATATATTATTCAAGAAAATTAAATGACTGAGATCAAGGCCACACCTATTGTTGCAAATGTTTACTAGATGCATAATATTACTATTGTTTATCATCAAAACCTGTTGTTTCACTAATACACAATCTCAACCTTTGCCTGGATGCCAAGAAAGATGTGGCACTGTGACCATCCCATACCCTTTTGGCATCAGGCCGAATTGTTCAGCACACGATGCCTATTCCATAACTTGCAACACAAGTTTCAACCCACCAAAACCCTTCATCACCAGCATCATCTCGAAGCATTAGAAATCTCACTGGAAGGCACAGTTCGTGTCAACAATCCGTTGTTTGACAGCTGTAATAACCGCACAGACCATCTGGTTGTAAACTTCACAAATACCCCATTTACGTACTCAACTACCGCCACTAGATTCACAGCTATTGGTTGCAATAATCTTGCATTAATCAGTGGGCCGATAAGGGTTCTTGGAGGTTGCGTATCGCTTTGCACTGATACTATACCGGATAACAACTGCTATAGAGTCTTGTGTTGTCAGGCAAACATACCTCCTTCACTTAAGTTTATTAATGCTTCTTTAAGCAGCATAGAGTCTCGGTATGGTAACGGTCCTTGCAAGTACGCTTTTATGGTGGATGTTACTTGGTTTGGTAACTTGATAGACATATATTCAGTGCAAAGCATGCCTAGTGTTCCTGCAGTGCTAGATTGGAGATTATCGGCGAATTGTAATGCGTTTGGCACGTTGGATTTAGGCAGTAATACGTCTGTTTGTGATAGTAGCGCTTTCTGTTCAAATCAAAGTGTATGTGCTTGTCCGCGAGGGTATCAAGGAAACCCATACCTCTCAGGTGGCTGTCAAGGTAAATATCTAATAACAGACAAAGGTTTTTTTAACAAAATTTGATTGTTTTAGTTATAGTTGTTAAAAGCCATCGCCTCTTGCGCCTAGGCCCGTTTTTCTGGCGAGGCGGGGCAATTGCGCCTTAAGTCAAGGCAATTGGGCTTTAATTCCCCAGGTGATGGTTCAGGCATAGATTCCGGCACGATTCACAGATTCCAGAGAGTTTCTGGCCAAATTTCGTTAAATTTCAGCAAGATTCCAGCCAGATTTCTACTTTTATAAAGCAATATACTAATATTTTAGAACTTTTAGTACTAAATATATGATATCAAATGTAATATAATAACTTTTGTTTATTTTATTTGAAGAATATTATTATTTTTCTTATACATAATATATTTTTAATTTTTTCCATTGTGCGCTTTTTTCTCCTTAGGCCCTCGCTTTTTTGACCTATGCGTCTTGAGTGCACCTAGCGCCTTTAATTACTATGTTTTAATAATAACCAATTGTATTTAGAAAATTTTAAGCATGAAAAATACACCTTTGGTGACTTTTAACGTGTTTCCTTAATAGATACGGTTTAGTTATTTGACCCGTTAGTGATCAAACATAGACTGGCCTAAATTGGCACACCAAACATCATGTATATTACTACTTACCATTTCGATTGGTTTTTTCAGACATCAATGAGTGTGCCAGCTCTTCGACAAACGATTGTGAATTTTCCTGTACAAATACTCCAGGAAGTTACAGATGTTCTTGCCCATATGTATAATATGTCAAAATACCCTGGTATATATTCTATTTTACATATATATTAAATAAAAACCTAATATCCAGCTATTTTATAGCTATATTTAATTGCTATTTATATTAAAAAAAATAAAAAATAAATTGTCGCTATTATCGTTACAACCTTAATAGAGAGCCTAGACCTATACGCTATGTAGCGCGCTATAGCGATCGCTACGTTCGCTATTGACAACTATGGTTAGGATTAACCGGCTTAAGATTAATTGAGTTTATGCTACATGAGATAGCAATTTCAACACATATGATTAAAGGGTTGATTTGGGTTTTGTTTAGTCTGATTAACATGCCAACAGTCTATTCTTGATTCAAAGATTATGATTATTCTTGTAATAGTATATTATTTGTAAGCCATTTACCATATAATCAAACCTTTAAAAAAAGAATAAGAAACTGTACCCTGTTTGTTTCAAGTTTCAACAGGTAGTAAAACTTTAGCCTTCAGTTTGAACCCGAAACCATTTTGACCCATTTTTCAACCCTGCCATCTTGACACCTCTAGCTATATGCATGGTTGTAAAAACCCCGACCAGTCTTCGATTAGTCGCCGATTAATCACTAATCGGAGGTTCGCCAGGCGGTCAATGACGGTCCCATTTTGGCCAGATCCCGGAATTTCGACCATACCTTATAAATTCCTGTCATTTACTTAAAAAACGGGTCAATGAGGGGTTAAAACGTCTATTTAAAAAAACCTACATATAAAAATATGTGTGTGTATATACAACTAAAAGTTACATATAAAAATCCCGATCCGATTAATCGGTAGTCGGTACCCCACTGACCGACTAGCGCCTAGCGATTGTTACAACACTGGCTATATGTAATACATACTGATCATCTCTACTGGCCTTGCAGGTTGTGTCAGTGGTTTGGGAGTTTTGTTGTTACTATTTGTTGCATGGTGGGCATATAAAATCATGAAGAGGAGGAAGAAAGACATGCTGATGGTGATTTTCTTCAAAAGAAACGGTGGTTTACTGTTGCAGCAACAGATGTCATCAGGTGACGATGGAAGCAGCGTCGAGAAAACTAAACTCTTCACCTCAAAAGAGCTCCAGAATGCCACAGATCACTTCAATGAGAACCGAATCTTGTTTACAAGGGAATGCTGACCGACGGGAACATTGTAGCAGTTAAGATGTCAAAGATCAAAGACGAAAGTGAAATAGAACAATTCATCAATGAAGTTGTGATCAAAGACAGAAGTCCCTCTCCTCTTGTATGAGTTCATCCCTAATGGAACTCTCTATGATCACATACATGATCAAAATGAATATTTCCTCTAACATGGCAACTTCGGTTAAGAATCGCTATAGAAATTGCCGGAGCGCTTTCATATCTTCATTCTCAAGCTGCAACACCAATCTATCACCGGGATATCAAGTCTACAAACATACTCTTAGACGAAAAACTTAGACCAAAAGTTGCGGATTTCAGGACATCAAGAACACATGCCCTTGATCAGACTCGTCTCACCACAAAAGTACAAGGCACGTTTGGATACTTGGATCCGGAGTACTTTCAATCAAGCCAGTTTACAGAAAAGAGTGATGTTTACAGCTTCGGGGTGGTTCCTGTGGAGCTGTTAACCGGAGAGAAACCCATCGCGTCATTGAAGAAGCTAAGGTTTGGGACACAATGATGATTGGCATTGAATCAGGTCCGATTAGCATCTCGTCTTCCTCGGACTCACATCCTTTGCTGATATGACCGAAGCCCGGAATGTTTATCTATATCTATACTATATTATAACATGCAAACCTGCGCCATGCAGCTGCTAAAAAGAAATTAAAATTCAAATAGATTCAATGCTCAAGTTTGAGCGGAAACATTGTTTAGGATAATATTCATGGTATGAGAAATTTGATTTAAACATCATACGAAAGTGATTTTGTTTTCTTAAAGACAATAATAATTTACTTTATATGTATATACATATGGAAAAAAAATTAAAGTATTAAGTGGGCAATACGCATTCATTTTGACTCGAACCCAGACACCCAACCCACCCATTCATAAAACATCACCTGAGAAAATACAAGCGTTTAAATACGCATTCATTTTGACCCGAACCCAGGACGCCCAACCCACCCATTCATAAAATATCACATGAGAAAATACAAACATTAAAAATGAGTGCTCTTTTTGATGGCCTACTTAGTGCTAAATAATTGGGTTAAGATTGAAATCTTTGACCCGTTTATTAAAATGACTTGCATTTATATGTGTTTGAATTAACGTTGAAATCTTTGACCCGTATAATAATATGGGTCAGGTTTGAGTTGAACATTTTAACCAACTAACCCGTCAACCTAACACAATTAACACTCCTAGTTAACACTGACTATTTAAATACTTTTTATGCATCTTGACAAGTGAAAGTTAAAATTAGGGGTGTGCATGGGTCGGTTAGGGTCGGTTTTGGCCTAAAAGCATAACCATAAACCACGATCTCGGTTAATGGATAACCATAACCATAACCGATCGGTTATGACGGTTATGGTTAATCGGTTTTGATGGTTATAGCGGGTCGGTTGTGGGTGGTTAACCGTGTATTTAGCCTAGCTAAAAATAGCTTAATTTTTTACATGGAATAAATTGTTATTGTATATTTGTATATATTAGTATATTACATAGTAATAAAAAAATACATATAATCTATAATGTTAATACCGATTATTACCGAATACATAAAGTGACATGATATATTCCGTAAATTCAAATAAACATTCAACCATAACTGCAAAACGATATGAAATAGCCCATAAATACTAAAGATTTTTAATAAAAACATCAAATATTAAACCCATAAATACTAAAAGTCTTTAATCAAAAACATCAAATCTTAAAAAAAATTGTGAAAAGTCCAAAATCCTACAAAGATTTATTACATGTCGGTTCGGTTCGGTTATGGTGGGTATGGAAACATTGATAACCATAACCGACCCGCTACTTTCAGTTTTCAAAAAAACCATTAACCGACCCACCGGTTTTTATCTGGTTCGGTTTTTCGATTCGGTTTTGTCGGTTAATTCGATTATGGTTCGGTTAATTCGGTTTTTTGCATACCCCTAGTTAAAATTCGCCATTTAAATACTTTTTATACATCTTGACAAGTGTAAGGTTTGAAATGGTATTTTATGAAGAAGAACATAGCATCGGTAGCGTTACGAAAGAAGGAAACTTTTTGACGCATGCCCACGCCAAAAAAGAAAACATCTTTTTCAAGGTGAATGCCCAACACGACACTCTCTTCCTCCTATTATTCAACCCTTTGATTAACAAATTAAATCATATTTTAATATTTTAAATCATAGTTTAGGACCTAATACTCTCATAAAAAATTACTTAGCTTCAAAGAAATTTGAATTGCTAACAATGTTTAGGGGTTGTTTGTTTTTGCTCTTAATGGTTCAGACGTGTTACTGGTTCACCTTTTAATAATTCAACAATTACCCATTCAGAAGTTGCCAAATAACCCTTAGACGGCTAACTCGTAGACCGCAGCGCACTCGTAATTTGCTTGTATGAATTTTCTAACCGAGTTTGAGTTATAGGTCGCTCGCGTATATGTCCTAGCTTTTCTTGTATACTGAGATTTGACACTTGTATTTATGTTAACTTATTTAATTAAGGCTTGTTAACTTATTTATAACACATCGAGCCAAAGGGGGCTCGAGCTTAATATGATTTGAATGCGAGTTGAGTTTTTTTACTTTTTAGCGCCGATTTGAGATTATGAGTCGGCAACTTGACTTATTATATCGTTATGAACTTGAGTTTGAGCCAGTAGCGGATCTAGAAAATCTTTGTAGGGGTAACGTTTTATAAAAAGGGGTAACGAAATCGGAAAAAACGTCAATTTTTTTCCAAAATTTACACTACCGCCGGAGCGCCAAGGGGCAGCGAAGGCTACCCCTTCCCCTAAGGTAGGTCCGCCCCTGGTTTGAGTAGCGTTGGCTGCGTATTTGTCGCACTATTTAAAAGGTTGTATTAAGTCTCAAAAATAAAAGTATCTACCGTTAAAAAGAAGAACTGATCATATAACTTAAATAATATATAGTTCTATGCAAGACAAGACATGTAAAAGACTAAATATAATTGTAATAGTTTTCTTAGTACAAAAAGGCATAAGGTTCAATCTTCTATATAAAGACAAGTGAGACACAAGTATTAAAAGGATAACCCCACACTTGAAAGCAAAAATAGCCTTCACACACCACAAACCAAAGACTTTCATTATAACCAATGGAAGAACGAGATGGTCTAAGAACAAGAAGCTTTAGGAATGAAGATTACACCAACAGAAGGGTGTTCTTGAGAAGTTATCCTCTTTATTTCGATAACGATGAAGATCATCAACAAACAACTGCAACCCCATGCAGCGATCATGACAACGTTGGTAACGGGCTAAGAGGTGTGATTGTCTCCTTCGATACGTTTAATAGTTTGTTGTTGATTTTATACTCGCGTTATTGGTTTTCTGGCTTGACTATTGTTTGCACTTTGTAGATGCATGTGAGTTTGATCATGGTGATGAAAAGAAAGAGAAGATGAAGATGAAGATGAAAGAGATGAAGATGAAGAAAGAAGCAATAAAGAAGATCATGGTGACAATAGTTGAATGGGGAGATGGAAGGGTTGTGGTTTTGAAAAGGTTTAAACACAAGGTTTCTTTTTATGTTGTTGCTTGTTTTCCTATTGTTTTCAAACCTCCCAAAGCCTTAATTTCCGTCAAGTTGATTTTCAACCCCTCTTTCATCTAATTCTGTTTTCTTAAAACGGATTTATCAATAGATGGATGCATATGCATCCATCCATCATTGTATATGGAATCTGTTTTCTTAAAACGGGTTTATAAATAGATGGATGCATAAACACATCCATCCATCATCATGTGTATACGATTTACACGAGTGTTTAATTTTGTAGATATATATATGTATGTTTATACAACCCGATCAAATAAACAGTGCACACTAAGAAAAGTTACGATCAATATCAAGTAATCTAAATTACTACTATAATGTTTGGGTGTTGAATATATCATGTTTTTTTGGGATAAAGGGTTTGTGTTTCTAACCGACATGAACAAAAATCGTGTTGGATGCAAGGAAGGAGCAAGACTCGAGTATTTGTGTGTTAACACAAACATTTAGCGAATTTTTATTCCCTTAAATTTTTACATATTACTACTCTAAACTACAAGCTCAAACATGTGCATTTACATATAATATAAAAATACTCAATAATCTATGTTTAGTTGACCAAAGGGCTAAGGCCAACCCATTTTGTTATTTTTGTTCGCAATACAACCTGAACTCGTTTTTCGTATCAGATTTTTGTTGTATAATAACGTTCAAGTATCCGTGATAGCATTCTTGGCAATGAACTCTAAATTAGATCAAAGGTTGTGACTGTATTGAGTTATAATTGTATAATTAGGGTTACATGAGGAGTTGTTTATATAAACCACAATATTTCAATTTCTACCGTATACATCACTAAATATTCTTGGTCTAATACTCCCCTGCAAGCTAAGCACGGTAGGAATTAAGCCTGGAAAACTACATCAATCAAAAAACATAACTGTAAAAGATAAACTAAACCAGACCCGTATCCTTAACCTAAGCCCAAATTGAAGCCCATGACTTCTTGACCCAGTGGACTGATTTGGAGCGGTTTGTAACCTAGCTCTTGATACAAATTAGATTAACGATTGTGATTGTATTGGATTGTAATTATGTAATTAGGGTTACATAACAACCAATTGATTTATATAAATTACAATATTTCAAATACTCTACAATACACAATTGTCAAAGATGATAAGATCACTATCTTTTTAATTCAACCAATTAATTAATGTGAATTATTAACTATTCTACAATACACAATTGTAAAATGTTCAACCAAT
Source organism: Scalesia atractyloides (assembly GCA_947069175.1). NCBI lineage: Eukaryota > Viridiplantae > Streptophyta > Magnoliopsida > Asterales > Asteraceae > Scalesia > Scalesia atractyloides. The sequence goes on along the minus strand of CAMTDV010000012.1, from coordinate 2,009,441 downwards.
TAATCAACGTTAACCAAATATCATTCAAACTATTTGCAACAAAAGTTTTTGCCTTGAATTTTCCTTTGACAAAATCTTCAATGTATGCTTTAACACAAAAAATTACGTTACATTATTTATGTAAGTTTATCATAATCATATTGAAAACTTTAACCACAAAATATAGTGTAAAATATTATGCTATACAATATAACTCTATATAATATTGTATTATAGATAGAAGATGAAATAACTGGTTAGAATATAAGATGTGAGCGTACAAGTTATTTCACTCCGGAACACCATCCCGGATACGGTGTGGAGGCCGACGTCGTTGAAGGGGTGGCAAGAATTTCACGGTGTGAAGGGCATAGTAGGAGACGACTGGCCACATGTGATTGAGTGCAATTATACTGATGTTTTTATTTAAATTTTATAGATTTTATATAATATGTAAGTATAAAATAATAAAAAAAGTGTGTGCTACGTGTCGAATAACGCCCTCTTTCACGCCTCGTCTTACTCCTCTCTTTTTGCATCACGCACTTTTCTGACACGTGCTGACATGGTCGTCACAGTTGAATAACGCCCCATATTCATACCCGTTTATACCGAATAGTCTTAACTATAAAAGTTATGAGTTATTATATTTTATCGATTAAAATGATTTTTGTTTGATTCTTGTTGGTAACTTATTTTACTCAAAAGTTGTAATATTGTAATTAATTAATTACTTGAAAACGTTGCCGATAAATCTTGTCAAAGTACAAAACAAGGATTTTCTTTGATAAGTACAATATGACGAATATACCCTTGTGCCTTATATGTGCCAATCTAGTGTACTTAGAGCGGACCTACCTTAGGCGTAGGGATAGCCTGCGCTGTCCCTTGGCGCACTGGCAGTAGTTTAAATTTTAGAAAAAAATGACTTTTTTGACGTTTTTCGATTTCGTTACCCTTTTTTATAAAACGTTACCCCTACGGATATTTTCTAAATCCGTGAATAGTGTACTAGTCTCCAATAGATTCCACAACATCGGCTAAAATCCAATTGTGTTCCTATTATGAACTGCCGTATTTTATACTAAAGTCATGCGATAAAACCAAAAGATAAGTTATTTTACATAACAAAAGATCCAAGTTATTTCACATGGAATATAAGGGTGGCTAAACCCCCTAAACGTACCACTCATACTTATATACTCAACGTACTTATGTGTGCGAAAAAATATTTAACTGAGGATTTATCAAGTGTATGCGATGGAAGCATGGCCGGCTTTGGGGAAGGGTCAGGGATCCGGTCTCTTCGAGAGACCGTTTTTAAAAGATTTTTTTTCTTTATATTTAATCCCAAATGATATGAAATCTAGCAAATTCAAATAGTTAAACCTAAATCGTATTGTAAATTGTAATAAAAACAAGCCCAACTACTCAATTTGTTGAAGCAGTCTAATAAAAAAATGCCTAACAGTTAAAACCTATTACAAATTTATAACAATTAATTTGTCATATTTTAGTCTTTATATATATGATTACTGTGTTTATATTATAAGGACATAATTTTGTTCACTTGCCCGGAGCCCAAAATATTTAGATGATTCTCAAGAAAAAAAGAAATATGTTTAACATCACTCCATATTTATGGCTAAGAGTTTTATATAATAGTATAAGATCTTCATGAACTCCATCTATTTCAACCAAATTAGTTTATTTATTTTACTTCTTTAGATATTAATACTTTAAACTAAAAAAAAGTTATAAAAAAGATATATATATATATATATATTTTTTTATATAGTGTTAATACTAGGAAAATTATAAGACTATAATAATTTGATATTAACAAAATTTTCTTATCGTTTATATTTCAAATTTTGTCACATGAATAAATCTAAACTGGTCAACACACAAACTTGCTAGGGCGACTCAGCATGATCAGTTTAGCTAAAAGTGTCTGCAAGTTTGACAAAAAAAAACTAACTCAAACTCGTTTTTAACTAAACCCAAATCTACGAATTTCGTATTTCAATTTAGTGTGGGATTATTTACGTGTTCTCGTGTTTGTTTTCTTTACGTTAATAGTAACTAGAAAGATGTAGAGAATCATTACCCAAACTAAACCAAAATACCCAACACAAAATCATTAATTAACCAAATATATTTATACCAAAACAATAACATATAAACTTCAAACTTCAAAGCATCATAGCTTTAAACTCATCAAAGTTCAACACACCACACCATTAAGATCAAACTCTCTAATCATCCCAACACACTCATCAACACTTCTCGACTCACCGAGTCGACTCAGCATCCGATTCAAACTCTTTGGAGTAATGCAACCACTCCCATCCATTTCATACATTCTAAAAGCCTTCCTCAATTCCTCAACCTTCTCATCCTCCTTTTCACTTTCAACCACCAAACTATAAAAATCATCAAACCTCAAGTGTCCATCACTTTGTACCGATTCAACAACAATCTCTACGTCTTCGATTAGTATTTCTTCGCCGCAAATCATTCCAAGACGACGGTGCAACTCTAACGATGAGATCATGCCGTTGTTGTCTTCATCGAAGTGGTCGAATACGCGTTTGTAATCGCTTGATTTGTTGGTCATGGTTAAACAAATGGATGAATGATGATGATGATATTAGAGAGTTGAAGTTTGAGTTATATAGTTATGGATATCGCTTGTTTGCCACAAGTTTGAATAATGTGAGTTGAATTGTAACGAAATAGATGTTACATGTGAAATTTTGTAAGCAGTTTCATAATGGGATTTATGATAGGTGATGATGGTGTAAGGAAGTTGCTCATGTAAATTTCATAACGAATTTTGGTTTTCAATGTGGAGTTCATGGGTTCAGTATCACCCAAAGAAATAATGTATTGGGTTGAGTCGGGAGTTTTACCACAGTGGCAGGGCCGTTTCTACATTCTTAGAGACCCCTAAGCGAGCTACGAAAGTGGAGGCCCTTTTGAAATATTATTCTTTTCAACGTATTTAGTAAAAAAACCCTCACACTTTACCCAGGGTTGGGACCGACACGTATAAACTAAAAAAATTTAGTTAGCAGAGTTATTTATTTATTTTTTGAAAGTTAGTTTTGCTTTTATTTGAGCCTAATACATATATAATATATAGAACTTACTAAAAATTGGAGGCCCTAGGCCCGTGCCTATGTTGGAAAGCCTAACGGGCCGGCCCTGCACAATAGTTTTCCTCTCGAATGATGACGGGCCAAGTCACCAGCGTTGTTTGCATTCACAAGAGTGGGTGGCCTTTTGCTATTAGCTTTACCCGGGTATTGGATATTTGTTGGTCGCAAAAAAATACAACTTATACATTATTTAATCATGCTACTAAAGTATAGGTTTTTCTTTTTAAGAAAAACAATCTTGTTCAATAACATGGTATCACTAGAACTAGAACTAAGGCCTTTAGTTGGCATATTGTTCTTAATAAAATATAGGAAATGAAAAAGTAGATTGAAAACTATGGTGGATAATGGTTTTTAGGTTATATTAATATATTCAATAGTCATGACCATTTATTTTTAATTCATCTATATCCTTATAGTAAACAAGAGAATTGTTTAACACAATGAACTTGATGAGCAAACCTCAAATATTTGAGAAGGGTTTGGAGTCAGATAATTGTCTATAGGACCAGGTATGGGATTATTTATTGTTGTCATCTATGCATCTGGGTATTTCTTTTTATATACATCTTGTTTTTATATGCATTGTAGTCATTTGAGACATTTTAATAGTGAATATGCCAAGTATAATTGAGTAATGGTTACCCAATAATTATCTCATGCGTAATTTTAAGAAACTAACGAATATGCCCGAAACTCACGGCTATATCCGATACCTGACAGACAGTTACTCGATAGAAACCCACTGGCCCGTTTTAACTACATAGTTTGTTTTTTGGTGGTTCTTTCTTCATGTTTCTCCATTCATACCTCTTATAGCCACCTCAACTGGCCCGTTTTAACTGTTTTCCTGGATTTAAGAACGTTCATGGTGGACATATAAGTGTTCACTAAAGCTGCTTCATTTCGGGTTTATGTAGCCGTACATATGACCATGATATGGTTTCTGGGGAACACAAGGGCCTGATGAATAAATGTTGATTGTTAGTGTTCTAGTTAAGACCTTAAATTTATTTTAATTTTTATAATAGTTGTATCCTTTTAGATGCTTCTATTTTTTAAGTCTCTTTTGAGGAGAAGTTCTTATATGCATCTCCGTCCTCCCTAAGATATTATCATCTGTCATAAACTTCAAGTTTTATAAATTTTCTTTCGATACCTATTAGTGTTCCTGTAATCGTGTATATGATCATGTATGCTTCTACCTATTGTTTATATTTCTGAGGGGATGTCAATAATGCATTTTTATATGGATCTCTTTCTGAAGATGTCTACATGACACTTCCTTAGCGATATTATTCTAAAAATGAGAACAAAGTATGTAAACTTGTTAAATCTTTATATGGGCTAAAACAATGTCCTAGAAAGTAGAATAAAACTTACAAATGTGCTGTTAGATGTTGGATTTGGCAAAGCGTTTGTGATCATTCTCTGTTTACTTTTTCTAAGGAAACTGTGTTTGTTATATTACTTGTTATGTGGATGATATTGTGATTACTGGTAATGATAACACAGAAATTGCTAAAAAAAAGCTATGTTAAGTGATACATTTCCAATAAAGATCTTGGAATACTTAAATATTTTCTGGGTTTGAAAGTGTTGTATAACAACAGGGGTGTGTTTGAGTCAGAGATCATATTGTATGGAGTTATTAAATGAATTTGGATACCTTGGATGTTAACCTGTTAATACTCCCATAGAGTTAAGTCATGTTGTTAACTCAAAAACTGAAATTAGTAAAGAAAAGTTCGTTGATGTTACTAGTTATCAAAAACTGATAGGTAAATTGATATATTTGTCCTTAAAACATCCTGATATCAGTTATGATCTTCAGTATTTGAGTCAGTTCATGCTTAGTCCCTTTGATGCTCATCTTAAAATTGCTTTAAGGTTGTTAGGTACTTAAAGTTAAGTCCAAGAAGAGGTTTAATGTTTAAAAAGAGTGTTAATCCTGAGTTGTCTTGTTATGCTGATTCAGATTGGGGGAAGTGTTTGTTAACTAGGAAATCCGCTACTTGGTTTTGTGTGTTTTTGGGTGAAAATCTTGTATCTTGGAAAAGTAAGAAATAGAGTACTGTTTTCTAGATCACTTGAGAGGCTGAATGCCGTGCTATGTGTTCAGCTCCTTGTGAACTTGTTTGGATGTCTTGAAAGAGTTAAAGGTTTATTATAAGTTGCCAATAAAACTTTTCTGTGATAGTAGTGCTGCAATTTCCATAGCAGCCAATCCTGTTTTTCATGAAAAAGCTAAACATTTTGAGATTGATTTATATTTGTTAAGGAAAAGGTGTCTATTGGTTTTATAAGTACATAAAAGGTTGACTCGGAAAGTCATCTAGCTGATATCTTTACAAAATGTCTTAATGTAAGTGAGCATGAACATTTTTGTGAAAAGTGTGGGTTGGTTGACTTGTTTAAACCATACGAATGATGGGGGAGTGTTAAAAATATACATGTGGGGCTTTGGGCATGTAACAGGTTATATGGGCTTCTGGAATGTGATATGGGCTGATGCTTTACAGTTATGATATGGGCTTGTATAATTGTGATAAGTGGGCTCAGTATTTGTGACTTGTATTATTGTTGCAACTGTTGGACTTATGTTGTACAGATCATATTATCAAGGGGGGCCATATGAAACATTTCAGGGACTGCAATCATCTTGGTTCTAACTTTTGGACTGAAGTGTAACTTGGGAAAGATGTTGGTACAAAAGACTTGTTAGTGTTTTGGGTTGGTTTAAATACGATTTTGTCACTGGTTTTGTTGCTATTTCTTGTGTTTGTTTGTTTCAATTACATACCATTGTTTTAACAATTACCCATCAATTATATCCGTTAGTGTTTTATAAATACCCCTTGCGATTTTAATATGTGTGTATATATATATATATATATATTATATATTCTTCTTTATAATTTTGCTTTTTAAAATCTATACAATATATTAAATCATTCATCACCATAAAAATATTTTAAATATTTTAAAACATAAATATATTATAATAGTAATCTCAAAAAATAATTTTGTATATTTCGTAGCATATAAATATAGACAATGTCATCATAGTATACATTTAAAAAAAAGTTCAGTTTTGAAGTAATGAACTTACTAGTTAAAACATTACTAAACAATAGTTAAGAGAATATAAATGCGAAACTTAAAAGTTTGCGGGTATATTATTGTTTTGTAAACAGGTAAGTAATACCTAATACCATACCCGTTCGATACCCACAATATATTATTTTCCAATCTCATACCCGTCAGATATCAAAACGTGTTCAAGGATTCAAACCCTACACCTTGTTTAGCATGCATTTATTTTTCCTTTCCGGACTTCATTTTTAATTTCACTAGCCTTATCCACATTTTTTTTTATTTTAAGTAAATGCTCCATCTCTGTTGGGTCAATTTTAGTGAAAAACTAAATAAAACTTAAACCCTAAACCTTTCATTCTTGTTTTTACTTAGTTCTCGACGATCTCACTGTTGTTGAACATGTGCTCCATCAAGATCTCGCCGTTACTCCATAGTTCTTCATAAGAGACCATAGAATACAACCATTTGATGATTCCCCTTTACAAATTTATCATATATCATTTTATTCTTTTTGACAAAATTCACGGGTATCTTTCTATTGAAACCGTAAAATATTTTTATGAAATGGTTTTCAAGGATTTATAGATTTTTGTTAGACAGTCCGTTAATTTTTTCAATTTATTGAATATATTTTTCTGTTGGTGATTGGTTATAGGGATAAAGGGTCTATATATTTTTATGTTGGTCATGATTTTTAGATCATTAAAAAAATACAACAAATATTATTTTTGAATCTATTTTTGTTATACTGATTAATTAATCACAATTCACAAAACCATAGTGGCATGCATATTAGTATGTGGCTATGTGCAACATTTAGATTGGGATATGGGCCTTTCATTCCCGGGCTAAGAAGAATAGGCTCAACCCATTTACATGACAAAACAAATATTATTTTGAAGTTACTCACATTACTAGTATTTAAATATATGTTTCCTTTCTCAATTTACTAGATTGAAACCTTGCCATGATTAATGATTCGTTATGAAACGTTGTGTCAGATGTGACATGTGACACATTTCCAAGGTCCCCAAATAACCATTTTACTACCCCTTACAATACAATGGGTTTCGAAGATAAAAATCCTTTATTAGATTGGATGTGAGTTTTTCGATTTGATTTGCTAATCAAAGTGGATTTGCCAATAAATTACAAAAGGGGGCATAATGCACCGGAATACCGATGTGTACCATTTTGTAATACGATGGTCATCGGTTTGATTATGATAGTCGAATCTAGTCGAAATCTGGTCGAAGACGAACTATGCTAATTCCTCATCTGCAAATCAGCACTTCCCTATTGGGTTCTAGAAATATTTTGTGATATTTTAGCAAAAAATCTAATAAATCTAAGTGTAGTACATAGGGTCGACATCCCCTCTCTCCCACTTCACACCTCGGAACGCGCCGTTCTTACAGAGAGAAAGTAGAGTATTGAAAAACTAAACATGAAATTAAAGGATTAACTAGATTACTATAGTGTCTGTTAAAATTACTTGAAGGTATAGTTCGACCTTCAAAGTATCTTTCGTATAGTAGTAGAAGCTAATGAAACAAAAAGTTAAATTATGACTCGGTTCACATTTCACTACATCAAAGTAATTAAATCTTCTTTAATTATTTACACGATTAAGCTTTTAGAAAAGCCTTTGTGTTACATCTAGGATCTTTGTAATCAACGGTAGTGTTGGTATAGTTCACTTTAAACTGTAAAAATTGTTCAAACCAGTCATCGGTTTAGACGATTTGGTTCGGTTTTGTTACCAACGGTTTTAGCTCAAATCGACTAGCGATTTCATGGTTTTTGTCCTAAAATCGTCAAAACCAGACATAAACACCCCTAATCAAAAGCATATATATAACTTTATAATAGTTCTAAAATGAAAGAATGATCAAAACATAAAATCCATAACTTAGAAGACAAGGCATACATGATATAATATATTCAGCTTTGAATCAAGGAACCAACAACATAAACTGTATAACTAAACACAACCTCCCACAAAATGTACCTTTCTTTACTTAGAAAATAAGAGATTTTGTCAACCACCAATGTGTGACATCCCATCACCAAAAAAAATTATGACTTTGTGTTACCTTACAACAAAAAAATGATAATAATATGCCAACGTTAAGCAAAAAAATATATATATATTACTTTATGTTCTAATCTTTTCAAGACTTTCCGACACTGTTTTCATTCGAGGTCGAATATCAGGGTCTCGCTCAGTACACGCGAGGGCTAAGTGAAACACTGATAGCACTTCCTTTTTCGCGTGCACTTCTTGAAGCAACATTGGGTCCACCATATCGGAAAGAGGAGTTTCATCCTCAAACCCCTTCCGGACCCACTTCACAAGATCCGGGATCTCAATCGACGTTGAGGTTGTCGGAGGTGAAAACTCCAGTGTCCTTCCAGTTAGTAGTTCAAGCAAAACTACACCGAAAGAGTAGACATCCCATTTTTGTGTATATCGGTTGGATGACCCTCGGGCTTCGGGTGCTTGGTAGTTGTTGACTTTTTCGGTTTGTGTTAAGTACGGGAGAGCCCCACCCATGAAACCGCCCGAGGACGATGGGTTGTTTCCCGTTATGGTAATTAGACGGTTCAAACCGAAATCAGATATGTAGGGTTGATGTTCGTTATCTAGAAGAATATTCGAGGGTTTGATGTCTCCATGAACAAATTTTCTCGGGCTACATTCGTGTATATACGCTAATCCTCTTGCGGTCCCTTTCGCGATTCTTAGCCTCGTCGACCATGAAAGAATCGTAGATGTTTGACCTATTATTAATAAAATTAAGTTAATATTGCATTTTAATAAAAAAAAATATATAGAAATTACAAAATAAATACATAAAGAATTACATATATGTATATACCTTTTAACGCAGAAGCCAAGTTACCATTCGAAATGAAATCGCTAATCAGTAGTTTCTCATCAGGGGCCCAATAATAAGCTCTCAGTTTCACCACATTCGGATGCTTCACCCTCCCGATCGCCTGAACCTCCGCCACAAACTCCTTATACCGCTGCTCCCCGCCTTCGCCCAACCGCCTAACCGCCACCGGAATCCCATTCCCGAGCACCACCTTATACACAATCCCCAACCCGCTCTTCCCCAACACATACGCCGAAGCCCTCAACAGCTCATCCAACTCGAAACTAAACCCTTTATCAATAGCAATAAGTTTCCCCCCTTCACCACCGCCACCGCCACCGCCCCCGTCCCCCTTTTCCGACTCCACCTCGGAATCCGTGTTCGGAAACCCACTTACACAACAGAATTTTGACTTCTGATTCCCGCCAAATCTTCTACTACAACTACAACTACAACCATTTGAATCTTTTCTTCTCCAATACAAATAAACAATAACCAAACCAATCAATGCAACACCAACCGCATCCACAACCGAAATCAATATGATCAACCCCGGTTTCAATCCTTTTTTCGACTCATCACCGTTAACTCTCGGCGTTAAACTCTGAGTTCCCGGTGTAACCACCGTCGAACCGTTATCGCGGCAAGTTTTTTGCAACGGAAAACCGCACAACAACGGATTGTTTAAAAACGCCGTGGGTCCTTGATTCGCAAACGAGCCCGTTTGCGGTATTTCGCCCATGAAATTGTTATGCCGGAGGTCAAAACTAACGGTCAACGGTAACTCACCTAACGACGCCGGTAACTTTCCGGTGAAGTGATTGAATGAAAGATTTAACGTTCCGGATAAAGATTTTAACTGACCGATATCGTACGGTAACGATCCGTTGAATGCATTTGAAGAGAGATCGAGTTGGATTAAGTTTGCTAACTCTGGGAAAATACCTGCCGGAACTTCGCCGGAAAAGTTGTTTCCCGCGAGAATTAACCGTTGTAACTGCCGGCAGTTACCTAGAAACTTCTGTAAGGTTCCGGAGAGTGAGTTGTGAGATAGATCAACGTTTTGGAGACGGTTAGGGTTACAAATAGACGACGGAAGGTCGCCGGTGAGATTGTTTCCGTACAGGAACAAGCTGTGAAGCGACGTCGCATTGAAGATTTGGTCAGGAATTGAGCCGTGGAAGTTGTTGTCGTGTAGATTTACTCGCCGGAGATAGATTAGGTTTCCGAGCTCCGACGGGATATAACCGGTTAATTTTTTTCCGGCGAGGGAGATTCCGACGACACGTGGATCGGAAACGCCGGAAATCTTGGCGCACGAGACTCCGGTCCAGTGGCACGGGGTGGCGTCGTTGTCGTTCCAGTCGGAGAACACCGTGTCGCCGCCGTCTACGGCGGATTTGATGGAGAGGAGAGAGAGGCCGTCGGAGGTGAGGGCGGAAGCGTAATTAAGAAGAAATGTAAGGGTAAAAAGGTAATTGAAATGACGGTTTAACATCGCTAGAAATGTTTAGAACTAGTTATTTGAGCTCGCGCGGGGTGACAGCTGCGATTGGTTGCGCATCTTCGTGTTTCTTTAACACTTGTTCTTATTCACCTGTTTCAAAAAGAAATAGCTTTTGTTACCGCGGTTTAACAGTAATTTTTTTTAATTTACACAGATCAGAATAACCCAACAGGACTTACCGTTGACCTTATCGGCTTTTCTTTGTGTTGATTTGGCAGATGGTGTGGAGGGAGGTATTGTTGTGGACTTGTGGTTGATTGGAGTAGCGGCGAGGGCGGCTGGTGGAGTGAAAACCGTGTTCACCGTGTGGGTAGTGGCATCTATGTAGCCGCCTCTATGCGACTGAACCCTAGAAGATCTTTATAAGATCTTTATGTACTCTACAAAACGTACATCATATATGAGATATAAGATTATGAATCAAATCGTTAGTTATTTGGGATCAAAAAATTTTAACAACAATTTAACCCTACGAACGCACTATCCTCAACCATGTTTAATTATAAGGTGTCTCGTGATGTTAAAAGAATTCAATTTGAATAATAAAGGTAGGGATAAGCATTTGGTATCGGATACCAATACTTAACTGGTACCGTACCAACCATGTTCCCACTTTGATACGATACCACAAACCACATCCCCTTAGAAAACTCTAATTGAGAAATAATATGAAAAGTATAATTATCATAATGCTAGAAGAATATCTAAACTAAACTTTCATTTGATCTTTAGCACAACAATGGCTGAAATGAAAAAAAAAAAAACACAAAAAAACTAGCACCACAAACCATAGGCTTTTGACACAATGTCAAAGAAAACATAGGCTTTTGACACAAAGAAACTATCAAAATAATAGTCTAACCAACTAAACAAAAATGACTCACCACAAAATCTCTGTAGATCCTCTAAATGTGCATTATTTTATAAATCAAATTTATAAATAAAGTGTCTTGGGTACTAAAAGTCTATCAAATTAACATATTGGAAACTAAAATTAAATAAAGCCCTTGGGGTACTAAAAGTCATAATGTTTCTACCGAATTGTTATCAAGAAAACATATAATAATTCTTTAAAAAAATCCCAATTGGGGTTGCTCAAATATGTTGAGATCTTAAAGCTTTGCTTAACCATACCCATATATATGTAAATGCATCAAAACACCAGTAGATTCAATTTTTTTATAATAAAAAGCATGATTAGCCAATAATTAAGCACAAAATGGGGGGCAATTTCGTCAACCCAGATCTCCCCAGCAAACACAATAAAATTGTGAAGATTAATGTTTTAAAAATCGGTTTTTAGATCGTATCGGGTTAGACTCAAAAATGGCTAAACCTGGTTGTATCGCACGGTTCAACCGGGCGTTCAGATTGACCAATTAACCCTATATATCCATAAAATACAATTTTTCAACTCAAAAAATAATAAAAAACGTCATTCCATAGTAATATAATATATATATTATATATATATATATAATATTCCAAAAGTTAATCCGGAATTAAAAAAAATATCCAAAAATTCACCACTGGTATCTTTTTGGCCAACTAAGTAGGTAAACCGGTCACCTTTTCGGGTGCATAAAAAATTAACAGTTCAAATTTTAACATTTGGTCTGGTACCGGTATAACCCAATTTACCGATGGGACAACTTATTTGCTGTTCCCTTCGTTTACCGGTATGAATCATATGATTCGTGCCGGCCAAGCTTCTGGCATCCGGTTTAACAGGTTCAAGCCGCCGGTTTTTAAAACATTGATAAAAAGCAGACAATTAAGCTCAAAATTGAGGGCACTTTCGTCAACCCAAATACCGTGAAGATAAAAACCAGCATACACATAATCCTTTTTTTCATGATTTCAACTTCTTTATCTTGAAAATCTTCATTCAGCACTTTCATCGAACACCTTATGTGCACAACCCATATAAACGAAACAACTCGTTTCCCACAACAAATTCAACAAATTACAACTGTTACCTGCACACAATGTGAAATTGGAGCTCCAGAATCTTTACCCACAAAACTTTATTGTATATAATAATTGGTGAAGATGATTTAGGGGTGTTTGGGAATGAAGATTTAGTTGAATTGTGACATTGGGTTGTTTGATATTTGTGTGTATGGGGATGGTGGTGGTGGGTGGTGGTATTTATGAATGAGAAATGGACAGTGAGAAGAGGCGGGTTGGGGGCCCACACATATTTGTTCCTAGAAGTAGAAGGAAAGCAAATGAGCTTTTAATGTGTTTTTGTATTCTACAACTTCTTGATTGTTATATTGCTAATGATTAGGCGCGGACCTACCTTAATAGGAGGGGTAGCCTCCGTTACTCTTTATCGCTCCGGCGGTAATGTAAATTTAAAAAAAATTGATTTTTTTTCGATTTCGTTACCCTATTTTTATAAAACGTTAACCCTACAAAAATTTTATACATCCGCCATTGTATATGATATGTGATCACTTTTAGTTTATGTTATAGGATATATGTATAATTAATTATGTATTTATAGTGGTGTATTTAAGGTTTGTTTTCTTTAATTAGGTTACTTGGTATTGGGATCTTTGTTGTTATTTATTTTATGGTTATATTTTACTATAAATGTTTGCATTTAATGTTATTCTTGTTTAACTTTTTTTATAATCAATTCCTAGATTTAATGGTATTCTATAGGATCTGAATAACTAATATTTTGACTGAGTTATACACCTTATTAATTGATTTACCTTTCGTGTTAATCAGTTTAGTGTGATTCAGTTACAGTTTTCAGAAATCATCTTAATTGAAAATCGTGCAATTGTGTATTGATATACTTGTTTAATTTGTGTAAATGAGTTTTGGGACCCGTGTGATGTGACAGGTAAACCAAACAAAAATTAGATGAAAAATGTTGAACAACACACGCGTGTTGCGGGTGTTATTACGTCGATTCTATATATAAATTGTTGTTCGCGTTGCAGCGGGATTGTTAAACTGAATAAAAATAAACGTAAAAACACTAAATCACGTACGCGCATTATATCGTTTTAACTCGTAAAAATTAAATAGAAACATAAAACATTATTGTAACGAAGAATAACTAACAATGTGGGGAAGCCCATATTTGATCATTAATACATGGTATATATATATATATATATATATATATATATATTAATTATGCACGTTATATATGTTTGTAAAATAAGAAAAATAAAGCATTTTCTAAGTTTCTACTTTCCCCTGTATGAGTACAAATATCGGTTTATATTAAAAATACTTTAAAAAGTATAGCATCAATTGCTTATACTAAACTTATACAAGACTCACAACTCAAACTCTTATGTATTTGTAAAAGTGAAGTATATCCTAATTTATATTTTGTGTTGCTATTTCTAAAGAAAGAATGGTAAAAAAAATCCAAACTAAAGATTTTCGAATTTAAGTCACTTTAGACTTATGAAATGTTGAAATGCATTTCTATTTTACTATTTTAATTATACCACTAGTGCTAAAAAGTCACTCGTGTGAATTAAGTAATATGCCATACAAATATTAATGATTTGGGTTGGGTGTTATCGCATATAAATGGTAAGAATATTACTAGTTGGTTGAGTGTTATCAATTCGTAATTTTGACTACACTTCGTATGGTGGCTACATGATTTTGTTATGTTTCAAGATGTCACATCCTAGTTTTATGAGGTGTGACCTACGTTGCTTTTTACATTTATTTCACATATTTAAAGGCTAGATGGTAATTCTTACAAGTGAATTTTACATGTATTCAAAACATAACTAAACAATCTAGAATTTGAATAAAAATAATTTCAAAGAAATGTAGCTCAATAATATCAAGGTGTTAAAATAAATATTTACCTGTAAAAATGGTGAGAATTTAAGTCTTATTGAATGAACTATGTAATTTACTAATTAAGGAGTAGTAGTAATGATGTGTGTTTACTGTCAAAAAAAAATTAAAAAAACTAATTATATGTGTTTTGATTTTTTTCCAACCATGGTTGTTTGTATTTCATCACAAACATGTCCCCTTAAAAACCCTTGATTTATAGGTTTTTAATTGTCGTTATATTAATGTTAACTTGTGTTAAAAATAAATGTCTTGAAATATCACTTTTATTATGGATGAGCATGGTACCCGTTTGATACCGAAAATACTGATATTGAAAAACGAGAAAAATTGGTATCAGTACCCGTACCGAATATACCAGTATTGGTACCGAAAAACAGGGAAATTAGGTACCGATACCGAATATATCTGGTACGGTACCAGTACATGATACCAAATGCATATCCCTAAATTTTATCATAATCTGAAATCAATAAAAATAATGCTCTAAACATAAGATATAAACCAAATAAATAGTTTCAATATAATTAAAATACATTATCTGACTTAATAAAAGAAAAACAAATATCACTCCATAGTCAAACATTGGTTTGATTCGAATGTAAAAGTTCATGACATTGATTTTGAATTTTAAGTAAACACTGTTTGAAATTATGGAGAATAAAACCAAATCTGCCAAACCAATATAACGGACAACAACTGAATTTCATATATTAATATCTTTGAATGAAATAAGTAGATTTGGATTTTATTATTATTCTAGAGCCATGTTTTATGTTGTCTAAGAAATAAGTGATTTAAAATCATTTAGTAATCCATAAAGAAATATTGATCACACGTTGTTCTAATATATATCAGATGAAAAGTAAAATTATATTATTCTCGTTACATTATTTTTACTATTTTTGTAATTCTTCTCTAAATATCATATATATTATTAATTTTTTCTAGAAACAACCTAAAAAAGGCGAGATAGCTTTGAATCATGTTATCAGGTAGTATATTACATTTGTATACCTTAATATCTATAACTCGTTTCATCAATGCGATGTTCTATTGATAAGTAAAATGGCTTTAAACACTTTAGATTTAGGAAAGAGAGATCTTGAATTCAATTTTCACAGACAACATAAATTAAAAAAAAGTTATTGTTCAAAAAAAAAATAATTCTAATTCGGCAAAACCTACATTAAAGGTAAAAATGTAAACAAATTGACAAAATAAATACCATTTTTCTTTAAAAAAAAAGGCTAAAGTTTGTTCAGAACTACATGTTCGGCCCCATAGCACTTAACTACTCGTAATGGTTAATGTTTCTTAAGAGAATTTTCTGTAACATCAGCGTTATAACTCCCCTTCAAGAAATGTTTAATGGATAATATCTCTTAATGCCCTTTCAGTTATTATTTTTCGATATTTTCTCCTTAATCGACGTTATACAAAAAATTTCCCATCTCTTTTCATGCTCTTATAACGCCAGGGGGACCGGTGTTGGGGTGTTATCGAGTCAATTCATGTCTCTCTAATACTCATTACGTATAAATTTATTAGAAAGCTCGATCAGAGTAGTTACGACTTACGATCCATAAGCTTTCTTGCCTATTTTTCAGTTTTATCATATAACATATTTTAAATATTTTGTATTGAACTACACTCATTGTTTTATTTTCTAAAAGAGAATATAAGTATATTGTTTTAGTGAAAAAATGAATAATGAATATAAGTAGATAATTTATTTTATGAGTCATGTGTAGTATGTTTGACTTTTTTTTCTCTCGTTATGTTTGTCTATAGTAAATTAATCTCCATTTTGAATCACGTTAATTAATCATGCCCTCGCTTGTTATTATTATATATACATTTTTTAATAATTAACGAATCCTGTTCCCGAAAAACTTTCTCCATCAAATATTTTAATAATTAATATTGTCTTAAAATTATAGAAGTATTATTAACCAATGATTTTTCTATTAATAGTTGGTCAAGTATTTCGTCTTTTATATATTGTCCTAGAAAAAATATACACATCCCCTCTTTGTATTAGAAATCATGTTCTGACTTTGGAGTAAGATAAAAGATTTAAAGGACAATCAAGTACGTAAAATATGACATATTGTTCAACTTAGTACTGTAATGATATATACGAATATAGGGTGAAGTTCGGCTATAAAGTCTAAATTTCATAAAAAGTGTAAAAAATCATAAAACATATAATTTCAGTCATAAAAAAACACATAAAACCCACAAATAACAGAGTGAATATTACTAAAACACCATATTTAAATCATAATAATCCACAAAAACTTCAAACGCATAATCGTAAAACCATGAACATAAAACCACGTTAATCAACATAAAACACAATAATGTTTGTCATTCGATAATTAGAGCTTTATCATCTAAAAGCACAAAACATAACTCACATGTATGATGTTTAGTAATCAGTGGCGGACCTAAAAATATCTTAGTAACGTTTTATAAAAAAAGGGTAACGAAATCGAAAAAAACGTCAAAAAATGTCAATTTTTTTTCAAAATTTACACTACCCCCGGAGCGCTAAGGGATAGCGGAGGCTACCTTTGCACCTGAGGTATGTCCGCCCATGTTAGTAATCTTCATTTCGTTATTTGTGGGTTTTTGGTGTATTTTATGGTTGACATTTTAGTGTTTTATAATTTTTTACACTTTTAGAAAATTTGCATTTGTTGACAAGTCATACCCACTAATATGATATTTTATTCTTATTGAGTACTAACACAAATCCGACATAAACCATTCAAATTCACACACATAGTTCTTCCTCTAGAATGTTTTAAAAAAAATAATAATAATCGTATCACATGAAGTTTTAAAGACGAAACACATGGTGATTAATATTGGATAATTATTTAATAAAATCGCCTTTCAAAAAATATTTAATAAAATCACAGGTCTAATATTTTAACATTATGTAATACCAATATATAATGTGTGAAACAAATTTGATAAAATAGTCATGAAAATAGTAACAAAAAGTTATTATTTTTTATTGTGTATATACAAGCTTATACGGATGCTAAAGCTTGCCATATTTTTTTAGTAAACCACATTGGAGTAAGTATTTTGATAATGTATGGTATTTATCTTGAAGTGTATAGATATCATAAAAACCAACTACAAAACAAGTTGTCATCTTGTATGAAAAAAAAAAAAAAACTTTTCACGTGATTACAAACACAAACGTGAAAAACATAGGTTGTGTTGTAGTCTAAGGACATGGTTTTTTAAACTTTGAGTTTCGAATAAGTAAATTCAAAGAAAAGGTAAATCATCAATTATGTCACCATCAGTGGCGGATCTAGAAAATATTCGTAAGGGTAGCGTTTTATAAAAAAATGTAAGTAAATCGAAAAAACGTCAAAAAATCAAATTTTTCCAAAATTTACACTACCGCCATTTTCCCTAAGGTAGGTCTTCCCTGGTCACCATTAATATCCCAAAAAATAAATAAATAAATAAATTCTCATGTTTTATTAGACAAACATAAAATAGGCAAGGTTTTAATTGCTTGCCCCCTCCCCCCCCCCCCCCCCCCCCCCCAAAAAAAAAATGTACAATAAAGTTCAATTATAATTGCATTTGTGTCCATTTCTTCAAAGTACTTGAATATACACACCAATATTGTTTTTATTTGTTAGGCTTACTTGGGTTGGCTATTTGTATACCCATCACTTTCATCCAACTAACACCATCCATACTCACTTTCTTTATGATGGATTTATTGGGTCCAAATAATTCGAAAACCATATCTTCAAAATAATATTGCTATATAGTACTAGTATTAAAGTGAAGAGTTTTATTGTAGGTTGATACATCAAATTATCACATATAGTATACAAATTTTTAATTCAGCCACTATCAGTAAATTTAGTTGTGTTATTAAACCTACACACTAAAATTTATACTTTGATATGTCATAATTTGATCATTAATGTGTGTATATACACAGAGTTCAATAATGGTGGATTTCTTAAGGAGAATGTTTTTAAACTAAAGGTGGATTTCCAAAAAGACTATGTTTAAAACCAATTTGGTTATAGAACCAGCTACAATAGTGGTTTGGTGGCCAGACTCGAAAATTGAGTGATGTTAGTGTAATATTCGGCCTCTTATATCATCAATATTGTTTGTTTTGTTCACTGGGAGGTTTACAAATTTGTTTATTGTCGCACTTTAACATGCTTAACTGTGGAGTTATTATACGATCGACAACCATTGCGCTTAAAATGCGTTGGTGATTTTTGAGGTAGGACATGCCTTATGAATCCATTATCTCTTTTGTCTACGACTGATGTAAGATTTGCTTAAGGTGTTACACTCACCCATCCGTATGGACTTATCGTAGTTGATGTGGTTTGCTGCACCATCATGATCAGGGGTGTGCGATTTGCCTAATGTAACATCCGTCAAAAACAGATTTTACCAAACCCGCTCCGTTTATTAACCGAACAGTCAGTTAAAAATTTCGTTGCGAATTAAATGCCTAAAATAATTTTAAACGATACATAATCAATTATTATATGGGAATATATAATTAGTTTTTGAAAAACTGTCAAAAATAAGAAAATAAAAATACTTTGGTTCTGCCGGGTTTCGAACCCGGGTCAGTACCGGTCAGCAAAGTCTTAGCACTCAACACATAAACCACTGCGCCACTGATGTTCTCTTTTAATTATTAAGATCATTAAATTCATATCATGACTTTCCGAATTCAAAACCGGCGCCCAAATGCAGTCGTCGGAAATCCCGGCGATCTCGCCAAGAATTAACGACATCTTCAGTTATAACGTAAACTTAAACGCTACATCGGTTATAACCGACGTCTGAGTCCGCGACACCATCTATGACCGCCGGAGAAATTCAAACCGATGAACCAAGTCGGAAATCGGACCAAATCCATCGACGACTTGCCCTATAAATACCCCATCGAACCTCTGCAAACCTTTTCGCTCAAAACCGCACCCTTTCTCGGCGAAAACTTACTCGCCGGAAATCACCTGCAAATCGCCGGAAAACCGGGTTCCTCATTTATGAGCCTTACTGAACCCCCTAAGCTTATACCGAAGTCACCCATACCTTTTTCAAACTTTCTGAAGACTCGCTGCTGCAAGACACACGTCGCCGGAAGTGGTTGCTGTCGCCGGAGTTCTGCCGGAAAACAGAGGAAGCCAGTCGGTATACCTCACGCCTAATTTCCTTTCTTTTTACTTATATCTCATCTGTAATTAACCTAAAAACGCTAAAGAATCCTGATTAAAATTTCGAACCAGATCGTCATCGTTCCTGGTTAAAATCTAACGAAGAAGACGATGTTGCAGTAACATATAAGTATAATTTAAATCAAGAAATAACTCGGGTTAGACACACAGTCCAGCGGTGGACTGTGTGCACAATAAACACACTAACGTCTCGAGTTCGAATCCTTTTCCACACACGCTGCCTTAATAAAAATGATTTTTTTGTTAACCGAACCGGAGTCACACTGTTATATGTTAAGTATATTAATAATCGGAATAATAACCAAGTTAGACACACAGTCCAGTGGTGGACTGTGTGTATGTTTAATCAAAGCGCACGAGTTCGAGTCCGGTCTTCTGCATCGACCCGGACAATTATTTACCTTTTTAAATAAGTCAGAAATAAAAATAATTAGTTTGTGTTTAAGTATAATAAAAATCAGTTAAGTTAACAAGTTGGACACACAGTCCAGCGGTGGACTGTGTGTTTGCATAAGCCACAGGTCCCGGGTTCGAGACCTGTGGAGCGCACCGAGTCTTGGATTAAAAATCGTTTTTAGAAAATAAAGGATTTTCTGTTTAAACTAATTAGTATATAAATGTAATTAAAAACAGAAATATTTCGGGTTAGACACGTAGCTCAGTTGGTAGAGCTGCGTGCACGCGTACGGGAGGTCTCGGGTTCGAGCCTCACTCAGCGCACAATTACACGATTCGAACCGGTCAAAGTCAACGGTCAACGGTCAAAGTCAACGGTCAACTGTAGTAAAAAAATCAAATTTTTTTATTATTTTTATTTATTTATTTTAACTAAAAATCAATTAAAAATACTTAAAAATAACATTTTTAAGGTTAGAAAATAGCCTTAAAACTCACAAAAATACACCCAACAATCCTACTAAAATGGATTAATAAAATCCGTTTACTTACCGAACCATAATGCTATTTATCTAGGTTATTTTCACTCGTGGTTAAAACCACTTCGCGTGCATTCAACATCATCAACCGAACGCACCCACTGTGAGTGAATCTTACAACTCCCCTTTTTAATTACAAATTTTGGGGTGTGTCATGTGTCTCAAATAATTAACTCGTTTATTTAAATTTGTGCCATACCATATCGTGACCTAAACTTAGATTGTTTATATTGTTGTGATTACTATTTCATTTTGTCAAATTATATGAAATTCATTCATTAAGCCCATCAGTTCCTCGTGGGAGACGAGTTGAACAACGCGTGCCTCAAAACCAATTCATCATTGTTCATGTGTATATCATTGAGTTTATATTGTTTGTAGTTTTGTCTTTCATATTATCATGTTTATGCAATTCATTCATTAGGCCCATCAGTTCCTCGTGAGAGACGAGTAGAGCAACGCGTGCCTCTAAATGTTCCATTATTGTTCATGTGTGCTTTATTTAATATCTAATGATTGTTGAATAAGTTTACATCTATTTTTACTCATGTGTGGTTGTGCACTCATTCCATAATTAATTAAATAAATTTGTTCAAATGTTTGCCATAGGATTCACTCGCCAACTTTATGTTGATCCAAAAAACCTTTTTACACATGATACAGGTGAACAGGTTGAAGCAAGGAAAACATAGGAAATGCCTTAGAAGAGAATAAAGAAGCTTAGATTGATAGTTAGAACATGTTGTAATAATTATTGTAAATTTCCATTAAATTGTATTAAATGAATATGAAACGCATAATAAATGTCATGAGCTTTGATGATAACCCAATCATGCCCCGATCACCTTTTCCGCTGTGGGTCGGGGTGTGACACCTAAAGTGTACTACTTGAACACCCTTGGGGATGTCATCATTTGCCCACACTATCCCAAATGACAAAGAGATGGTCATGGTACAATTTGTACCATTTGGCCACTCGTAACACCAATACTGCCTGCTTTGTCTACTTGGAGCTTTTATATTTTTTTTATTGCTTGAGTAAGGACTTCCTAGAATGTCACACATCATCATGCTATTCTCACTTGAGCACGCTTAACTATGGAGTTTTGATGAGATCCAAGACCAGTGCGTCCAAAACGTGTTGGTAATATTTGAGATGGGACATGTCTTATAAACTCATTCTTTATCTTGTCCACAACCGATATAAAATTTGTTCAGAGTGTTACAGTCACAATTAGATTTAAAATATTTATGTATTAAATAAAACTTAGGTAGTGTAATCAGTTATGGTGTCTATATTTGCTATGAAAAAAATTAATATGTTGTGTTTAAAAATATATAATTAATACAAAGTAAACAAGGTACTCAACATTAATAAAAAATTGTACTCAAAATATTATACTTTTGTTTACAACAAAAACATTTAAAACGCATAAGTGAAAGTTGATATCAAACCTTCATTTTTTACTCATTCCACTAAGGTATAACGAGATGCTTAAAATAAGTTTTTGTAATTTATACGATATATAAAATAAATTTATAAACTGAAGTTGTTACCGCAAATTTTAAATTCTCGTCATTTTTTATGTTTAAAAATAATGATACGAATATATGAATTAAGAATAATTTTGAGTGGGAAAGTAGATGATAGATAAAACATAAGGCATCAATGATGAAAACATGCTTAGAAGCAAAACGTACTCTATGTCCTAATAATGACATTGATTTCATGAATGTTTGGAAAAGTATTTTTATTATAATAATAATAATAGCAACATTAATTATACTATTTTATTATTAATACTACTGCTACCATTAGGTTAGAATTTTGTATATTACACAATTTGAATTAGTAAAACTTAGTTATATTTCTGTATTTTTAATATGTGGGATGATAAAAGGCAAAAGAGGATAATAAAAATCACAACTTTTAAATTAAAAATAAAAAAATACCGGTGAATTAAAATTTTATTATAAAAAATGTAAATTTTAAATAATGAAAAATGTGCGAGGTTGATAAAAACGAAATAAAGAATATAATATCGAAAAAGAAATTAGGTAATCTAAAATGGGTAAAGATTAGTGTTATGTTAAATGGGTATACGCTTTAGGGGAAAGACAAGAAATTAAGGTTGTCTAGAAGTGTGTCATGTATCCTCTAAAACTTTTATTTCTCTGGTTTAAATTATATTATAATAAATAAATAAATAATATAGAAAAAGAGATACAAAATATATTAAGATTTAATATATATATTAATATTATAGAAATTAAAAATTAATATTTAAATTAAAAAGTAGTATATAAGATAAATGTTTGAGAGTAATTGTGATAGTGATAAAATAACATTCTTTGAAATCTATTATAATATGCATTATTACAACTCAAATGACGGATGTGAGTCCTTTAATTTGAATGAGTTCCTCAGTTTTAATTGTATTCAAATCTTTTTTTAATATTTATCTTCATATTTTATACTTATAGATCTAAAGATTTCAATTATTGTATATTTATTTTCCCTACGCATATAAAAAGGAGATTTTTTTTTCTCCAATCCCCTGTTTAATAGCGTATTCATGTGAAAAAAATAATTAGAAGATTTTAGATTATTTTTAAGTCAACCCCAACAGCTTGCATAGATGATAAACCTCATAAACCATTTTAGTGTATTATTGTGGTTGTGTAATGCAGGGGTGTTTCGAACTCGTTTCGAATTAAAAAATTTCGAAAATTGATTTAGTTTTATTCGATTATCAAGATTTCGAATTCGATTCAATTCGAGTCTAGTAAATCGAATATGAATTTGTAATTTTAAATTTGATTTGATTTGAAATTCGAATTATGTAAGACCCTATCTTAATTTATTGAATTTCTATTAAAAATTTCGTATTTTGACGTGTGAATGCGAATATACGTCACTCATAATTACGAGTTTATTAAAACTTTTTCAACATCTTTAAACAATTTAACATGTTATCGTTGGTTAGTTTTATTATAATCAAAACCAGGTGCTGAAGCTTCGTCTTTGATCGTGTTCGGTTCTTCTTATAGCTTGATCTTCTTCCGGTGCTCCAAACATTACCTATATTTCATATTTTATGAAATACGTTAGTTAAAATAAATTATAACATGATCGAATAGACCCGAAGGCTTAAAACAATAAAACAAACATTTAGTTTTAGGCTCCACCGTAAGATACGGTGACCACCGTAGCTTACGGTCAAGCCCTACGGTCCTAGCTCACTGTCTTACGGTTAAGACATCCAGTTTCAATTCAGCAGCTACCCACCGTAAGCTACGGTAGGCCACCGTAGCCTACGGTGGCTTGCTGTAGATTTCTCTTGTTTGTAGTTTTAGTTACGACATTTTCCGTAACTCTCTCAATTCTTCTCCGTTTTACCCGAAAATTATTTCTAAATATCCGTAGAATATTTTCCTACATCTTTAACCCGAAATCCTTGACCCGGATACTCATTTTCTATAATTTATGCATTTATTTCTGTTTTATACTCACACTTTCCGATTTTTGCCCATTTTGCCCTTTAATCCCTTTTTGGACCAACTATACATTTATACGCCCCATTTGGTATGCTTTAGCATTCCCTTAATACCCGCATAGTTGCCTTAGCAAATACGTTGCCCTATTCAACTAGACCTTTATTTATTTATTATTTTGACCCGTTTGGTTGTTTTAGCGTAATTCAACGCTTATTTCAACCAAACCTTATCTATCTTTTTATATCCACACTAGGATATCTATCTATTCCCCACACAACTTTATTTGTGGTGAATTTATTATTGTAAATTCATTTTGTCCAGTTTCTGTAACATCCGACAAAAAACCGAATTTACCAAACCCGCTCCGTTTATTAACCGAACAATCAGGTAAAAATTTCGTGGCGTATTTAATGCCCAAATAAATTTTAAACGATACATAATTAATAAATATATTGGATTATAAAAGTTATATTTGAAAAAGTATTAAAATTAATGAAATAAAAATAAATTAATGCTGCCGGGTTTCGAACCCGGGTCAGCCAGCGAATCAGCAAACGACTTAACTTCCAACCATCCAACCACTGCTCCACTTGTGTTTCTTGTTCATTAATGGAAACAATTAATACATATCTTAAGTCTCGAATTCAAAACCGACGCGCCTAATTGCAGTCGTCGGAAATCCCGACTATCTCGCCAAGATTGGACGGTTTCTTCAGTTTTAACGTAAACATTAACTACTACATCGGTTATAACCGACGTCTGAACCCGCGACGCAAGTCATAACCGCCAGAAAATCTTTAACCGACGAATCAAGACGGAAAGCGGGCCAAATACGTCGATGATCTGCCCTATAAATACCCCCTCTAACCTCTGTTAGCTTTTTCGCTCACAATCACACTCTTTCCCGACATAATTTCACTCGCCGGAGAACTTCTGCAACTCGCCGGAAAACCGAGCCTTTCACCTCTGTGCCTTACTGAACCCCAGAGCTCATACCGAAGCCACCCACATTCATCTCAAGCTCGTTGAAGACCCTCTGCCGCAAGACACACGTCGCCGGAATCACCTGCTGACATCGGAGTTTCGCCGGAGAAACAGAGGAGTCCAGTTCGGTATACCTTACACTTAATCTCTCATTATTTTTATTTATCTCACATGTAATTAATCATAACACACTAAAAGAACATGATTAAATCAACGAACCAGTCGGACTCCGATTCTGGTTAAGATTAACGAAAGAAGATGAAGTTTCAGTAGTATATATGTTTAATTAAAATCAAGATATAACTCGGGTTAGACACACAGTTCAGCGGTGGACTGTGTGCACATAAAACACGCTTACGTCCCGAGTTCGATACTTGTCCCACGCATACTCGCCGTAATAAAAATGTCTTTTTTTAACTGAACCGGTTTCACTACAAATAGATGTTAAGTTTAATAAAAACCGGAGTAATAACCAAGATAGACACACAGTCCAGTGGTGGACTGTGTGCGCGTTTAAAACACACGTCACGAGTTCGAGTCCGGACTACCGCACCGATCCGGACAATTATCAAACTTTTTATATAAGGCAGAAATGAAATAATGTAGTTTGTATATAAGTATAATAAAAATCAGATTATATAACAAGTTAGACACAGAGTCCAGCGGTGGACTGTGTGTTAACCCAAACCACAGGTCTCGGGTTCGAGACCTGTGGAGAACACTGGTTCGATACATTAAAATCGTTTTTAATTAAATGATTTTCGGTTTAATTCAATAAGTATATAAATATAATTAAAAACAGAAATATTTCAGGTTAGACACGTAGCTCAGTTGGTAGAGCTGCGTGCACGCGAACGGGAGGTCTCGGGTTCGAGCCTCACCCGGCGCACACAAATACACAGCCTGACCGGTCAACAAGTCAACGGTCAACGGTCGCAAAAAGTCAACATTTTTGATTATTTTTATTTATTTATTTTATTAAAAAACAATTAAAAATACTTAAAAATAACATTTTTAAGGTCAGAAAATAGCCTTAAACTCACAAAAATATATATCCAATCATCCTACTAAAATTGATTAATAAAATCTGCTTATTTACCAAACCATTATGTTATTATCTAGGTTAGTTTCACTCGTGGTTAAATCCAACTTCGTGCGTATTCAACATCATCAACCGAACGCACCCAATGTGAGTGAATCTTACAACTCTCCTTTTTAATTACACGTTTTGGGGTGTGTCATGTGTCACTAAAAATTAACTTGTTTATTTAAACTTGTGCCATACCATATTGTGATCTAAACTTAGATTGTATATAGTGTTTGTAGTTATGTATTTCATATTGTCAAGTTATATGCAAATCATTCATTAGGCCCATCAGTTCCTCGTGAGAGACGAGTTGAGCAACGCGTGCCTCAAAACAATCCATTATTGTATGTGTGTGCATTATCTAATGTTTAAGTGTTTTTGTGAATAAGTTTACATCTATATTTACTCATATGTGGTTGTGCACTTTATTTTATAATCAATTAAATAAACTTGTTCAAATGTTTTTCATAGGATTCACTCGCCAACTTTTTGTTGATCCAAAAACCATTTTTACACATGATACAGGTGAACAGGATGAAGCAAGGAAAACATAGGAAATGCCTTAGAAGAAAACAATGAAGTCTAGAATGTTGTTTAGGACATGATGTAATTATGATTGTATATTTCCCATTAAATTGTAATAATGAATATGAAACGTTATAATAAATGTCATGAGCTTTGATGATAACCCAATCATGTCCCGATCACCTTTTCCGCTGCGGGTCGGGGTGTGACAGATTGGTATCAGAGCCATGACTATAGGGATATAGGATAGGTTATTAGACCCTTAGAGCCTATACTATAGTTGAATAGATCTTAATTGTTTATGCGGTTACATGCAAACTTATGATGTTTATTTGTTTCATATTTGTTTATACTTACAGTCAAACATACATACTTACATGCACATTCATCATACATATTTCAATGTTCATATATTCAAATCATCTTCATACTTTCATTATTCAAAGATTTTGTCGCAAATTTTCAAATCTCATCAAAGTGAGTTCTGCGACGGGCATGTAGTAACCGGAAGGGTACGAGTACCGGTAGTCGGAACGTCCTGTCTAGGTTGGCATTCGTATAAATCCAATATAACGGACCAGTTTGCCTACCTGGGGACTAACGATGAGAGTACAAAGGACCTATTAGGCCAAAGCATGCCACACCAAACGTCGTTCGAACTAACCCCACTTTGAGGTGTCACTGTGTCTATACCTGGACACATTCCGAATATCATACGTTACATATTTCTCGATTTTCTCCGGGTTTTAGTGTACGTAACCAGGCTAACACATGCGAACCATATGAAAAACCCGGTATTCATGGGGGCCCACATGATTACGAAGGTGAAGTATGGCGGCATGCAATGCCCAATTACGAGCAAAGCCCAAGACATCCTATGGATGTAGTAGATTTATTTTTCTATATTTATTTTATGAATGTTCATTCCTAAATACGACCCATGATCCCAAAAACATCCAACTCATACTCTTGATATGTATTCCTTGTAGATGTCTTCTAGCCTCGCCCGTAGGAAGATGAGAGCAGAAAAAGCCCGCGAGCGCATGGCTGCCCTAATCGCTCAACAAATGGCTGCCGTAATACCCAACATTGTAATCCAAGTCCAACAAGCACTTACCGCTAATCCTGTCAACCAAGAAAATCAAAACGTTATCAACCCTCCCCCAAATACTACTAAATGCACCTACAAGCATTTCAAATCCTGCGACCCTCCGAAATACGAAGGGACTGAAGGTGTCACCGCTCTCCTCCATTGGTTTGAAGAAATGGAGAACAATTTTCTAAATTGCGATTGCCCCGATGATCGCAAAGTGCGATATGCTACCGGTCAATTATATGGAATAGCCCTTACATGGTGGAATACAGAGAAGGCCAAACGAGGCGTTGAAGATGCTATGACTTTGACTTGGGAAGAGTTGAAGGAAATCATGACAAGACGGTTTTGCCCGAGGAGCGAAATCAAGAAATTAGAGGATGAGTTCTATTCGTTGAAGCAAAAGGAAGGCGACCACACCACATACAACAAAAGGTTCCTCGAGTTAAATCAAATGGTTCCCAACTTGTTCACTCCTCTTTACCGTTTGATCGAGCACTACATTCGAGGTCTTCCGTCAAAAATCCAAGACTCTGTAATAAGTACCACGCCTGCAACTTTGGAAGCAGCAATGGAGTTAGCTACAGAACTCACCGAAAACCGAATCCGGAACAAAGACTTCAAGGACGAGAAGAAGAAGGATAAGGCATCGACTGAAACTTCAAACTCCACCCGAACCAAATCCCCTTCTCAACCCACTTTTAAGAGAAAACGAGATGGGCAACTTTTCACTGTCACACAACGTAATCAACCAATTTCACAAGCCATACCCATCCAAGCTATCCCAATCACTCAAGTAGCACCCGACTCAATTTACCCAAATAAGAAACCATACCTTGGACCTCACCCTCGATGTAACACTTGTTTTTATCACCATCCCCTTACCATACCTTGTCGACTATGTGCGAATTGTGGCGCTATGGTCATTTGAGCAAGGTATGCCGCACCCCTCAAAACCAAACCTCACCCCCTACTCAAAACATGATCCAAACCTATCAACAACCCCACTACCCCATGTTCCCATATGTTCGAGCTTGTTTCAATTGTGGCGACCCTACCCACTTTAGAAACACGTGCCCTCGACTGGTTAACATCATAAACGCTCAAGCTCAATCAAACCTAGTTAACCAAGTAAATCAAGAAAACCCAATCACTAGGCCACCAGCAAGAGGAAGAGTGTTCAACATCAACGCCAATCCTGTCGAAGATAATGACGGCCCAAACGAAACCACCCAACTAGTCCTCTTCACCGAAAATCAAGATTCAACTCCAATCGTTTAGTTTTATGTTTTTCTTTATGTTTTAGAATCACATAGAACCAATCATAACTTAAGGATAAAGCCAATGAAAATTTGACAAGAATATGGTGGATACGCTGCTGGTACTTCCTATATATAAGTATTCTTGTCAAAGGATCGGAGGCATTATCAGGCGGTTATGAGAGGTTCCATGTATAAACTGTTTGTGTGATTATTGTTTAGATTAAATTTATTATTTTCAGTACATGCAATACGATCGGCTCCGTTTGATTGAGCCTTGATCGCACATACATTTTTCATTTTCAGTACATGCAATACGATCGGCTCCGTTTGATTGAGCCTTGATCGCACAGACATTTTTCATTTTCAGTACATGCAATACGATCTTTTGGTTGTTGTGTTTGTTGTAGAGTCACATAGAACTAATCATAACTTGTGGATAAAGTCAATGAAAATTTGACAAGAATATGGTGGATACGCCGCTGGTACTTCCTATATATAAGTATTCTTGTCAAAGGATCGGAGGCATTATCAGGCGGTTATGAGAGGTTCCATGTAGGATTTAGTATGTTTTGGTCAAAGTTTGTTCATCATACATTTCAGTGTATTTCAATTTCATCATTTAAAGAAGTTGAGCTATGTCTCACTTCCACAATGACTAACCTCTCCATCACAACAAACGAGAGAGGTATTGTCATCATTCAAACATGGATACTATCAAAATTTAGACTCAAGTTGTGGTTGTTGTGTTTGTTTTAGAGTCACATAGAACTAATCATAACTTGGGAATAACGTCAATGAAAATTTGACAAGAATATGGTGGATACGCCGCTGGTACTTCCTATATATAAGTATTCTTGTCAAAGGATCGGAGGCATTATCAGGCGGTTATGAGAGGTTCCATGTAGGATTTAGTATTGTTTGGTTGAAAGTTGTGTTACATTCACTGATTTAACATTCATATCATCTCGCCATTTAAAGAAATTGGATTGTGTTCTATTTCTACATAAACTAACCTCTCCATCATAACAAACGAGAGAGGAACTGTCACCATTCAAACATGTATGCTATCAGAAATTGGACTCAGATATTGGTTGTTGTGTTTATTTATGTTCTAGAGTTACATCATAGAACCAATCATAACTCACTGATAAAACCAATAAAAATTTGACAAGAATATGGTGGATACGCCGCTGGTACTTCCTATATATAAGTATTCTTGTCAAAGGATCAGAGGCATTGTCAGGCGGTTATGAGAAGTTCTATGTAGGATTTAGTAATTTCTTGGTACATTGGTTGTGGCGTTTATTTATGTTTAGAGTCACATCATAGAACCAATCATAACTTACTGATAAAACCAATGAAAATTTGACAAGAATATGGTGGATACGCCGCTGGTACTTCCTATATATAAGTATTCTTGTCAAAGGATCAGAGGCATTATTAGAAGGTTATGGGAAGTTCCATGTAGGTTGTAGTATTAGAAATTTTGTTTTAGGATATAACCCTATCCTTCCAAACATATCAAAACTCTTACGCCTGATATCATATTTAGTGAATCAACTCTGCTTATCAATATTGTTACCGTAGGCAACAAAAAGCGATTCCTGTAACAGGGTACTTAACCCTTACAAGGGACGTTACCGCCTCAAACAAAAACTTAAACTCTTACTATTTTTTTCTAAGTATGTAACTGTCAAACTAAACACCATCCTTTTTAGACAATATGTCACTACTTAAATTTCGGGACGAAATTTCTAAAAAGCAGGGGATACTGTAACATCCGTCAAAAAACCGGATTTACCAAACCCGCTCCGTTTATTAACCGAACAATCAGGTAAAAATTTCGTGGCGTATTTAATGCCCAAATAAATTTTAAACGATACATAATTAATAAATATATTGGATTATAAAAGTTATATTTGAAAAAGTATTAAAATTAATGAAGTAAAAATAAATTAATGCTGCCGGGTTTCGAGCCCGGGTCAGCCAGCGAATCAGCAAACGACTTAACTTACAACCATCCAACCACTACGCCACTTGTGTTTCTTGTTCATTAATGGAAACAATTAATACATATCTTAAGTCTCGAATTCAAAACCGACGCGCCTAATTGCAGTCGTCGAAAATCCCGACTATCTCGCCAAGATTGGACGGTTTCTTCAGTTTTAACGTAAACATTAACTACTACATCGGTTATAACCGACGTCTGAACCCGCGACGCAAGTCATAACCGCCGGAAAATCTTTAACCGACGAATCAAGACGGAAAGCGGGCCAAATACGTCGATGATCTGCCCTATAAATACCCCCTCTAACCTCTGTTAGCTTTTTCGCTCACAATCACACTCTTTCCCGACATAATTTCACTCGCCGGAGAACTTCTGCAACTCGCCGGAAAACCGAGCCTTTCACCTCTGTGCCTTACTGAACCCCCAGAGCTCATACCGAAGCCACCCACATTCATCTCAAGCTCGTTGAAGACCCTCTGCCGCAAGACACACGTCGCCGGAATCACCTGCTGACATCGGAGTTTCGCCGGAGAAACAGAGGAGTCCAGTTCGGTATACCTTACACTTAATCTCTCATTATTTTTATTTATCTCACATGTAATTAATCATAACACACTAAAAGAACATGATTAAATCGACGAACCAGTCGGACTCCGATTCTGGTTAAGATTAACGAAGAAGATGAAGTTTCAGTAGTATATATGTTTAATTAAAATCAAGATATAACTCGGGTTAGACACACAGTTCAGCGGTGGACTGTGTGCACATAAAACACGCTTACGTCCCGAGTTCGATACTTGTCCCACGCATACTCGCCGTAATAAAAATGTCTTTTTTTAACTGAACCGGTTTCACTACAAATAGATGTTAAGTTTAATAAAAACCGGAGTAATAACCAAGATAGACACACAGTCCAGTGGTGGACTGTGTGCGCGTTTAAAACACACGTCACGAGTTCGAGTCCGGACTACCGCACCGATCCGGACAATTATCAAACTTTTTATATAAGGCAGAAATGAAATAATGTAGTTTGTATATAAGTATAATAAAAATCAGATTATATAACAAGTTAGACACAGAGTCCAGCGGTGGACTGTGTGTTAACCCAAACCACAGGTCTCGGGTTCGAGACCTGTGGAGAACACTGGTTCGATACATTAAAATCGTTTTTAATTAAATGATTTTCGGTTTAATTCAATAAGTATATAAATATAATTAAAAACAGAAATATTTCAGGTTAGACACGTAGCTCAGTTGGTAGAGCTGCGTGCACGCGAACGGGAGGTCTCGGGTTCGAGCCTCACCCGGCGCACACAAATACACAGCCTGACCGGTCAACAAGTCAACGGTCAACGGTCGCAAAAAGTCAACATTTTTGATTATTTTTATTTATTTATTTTATTAAAAAACAATTAAAAATACTTAAAAATAACATTTTTAAGGTCAGAAAATAGCCTTAAACTCACAAAAATATATCCAATCATCCTACTAAAATTGATTAATAAAATCTGCTTATTTACCAAACCATTATGTTATTATCTAGGTTAGTTTCACTCGTGGTTAAATCCAACTTCGTGCGTATTCAACATCATCAACCGAACGCACCCAATGTGAGTGAATCTTACAACTCTCCTTTTTAATTACACGTTTTGGGGTGTGTCATGTGTCACTAAAAATTAACTTGTTTATTTAAACTTGTGCCATACCATATTGTGATCTAAACTTAGATTGTATATAGTGTTTGTAGTTATGTATTTCATATTGTCAAGTTATATGCAAATCATTCATTAGGCCCATCAGTTCCTCGTGAGAGACGAGTTGAGCAACGCGTGCCTCAAAACAATCCATTATTGTATGTGTGTGCATTATCTAATGTTTAAGTGTTTTTGTGAATAAGTTTACATCTATATTTACTCATATGTGGTTGTGCACTTTATTTTATAATCAATTAAATAAACTTGTTCAAATGTTTTTCATAGGATTCACTCGCCAACTTTTTGTTGATCCAAAAACCATTTTTACACATGATACAGGTGAACAGGATGAAGCAAGGAAAACATAGGAAATGCCTTAGAAGAAAACAATGAAGTCTAGAATGTTGTTTAGGACATGATGTAATTATGATTGTATATTTCCCATTAAATTGTAATAATGAATATGAAACGTTATAATAAATGTCATGAGCTTTGATGATAACCCAATCATGTCCCGATCACCTTTTCCGCTGCGGGTCGGGGTGTGACAATTTCTGCCCTTTTGGTTCAACCGATTACGAAAAAGACCCTTTAAAGGTATCAAACCAGAAAGGTTTATGCTTTTCGCTTTTACGTTACCAAAAAGGGTCTATTATGTTATAGAACTCATTTTTAAACTAATATTAGAGTCGTTTACTTATTTTATCATTCGATGGCATTTTGGTCAACTTAGACCCTTCTTTGCGACGAAGACATACAATATCGTGTTTTGACCAAAATGAACGTTTGACCATAATCTATGTAAAATCATTATGTTCTTAAGAACATAATGTTTACAAATTAGATTATTGGATTTACCTTACCTTAGGTAATCCATTATTCATTTATGACTCATTTAACTCTCATCGGACTTTTAGGTCCTTATTGAGAGTTTGACCCGTTACACGTACCTGGCTCGGCTCATAGCACTGATTCGTTTTAATACCTTGCTCTATTAGTTTCGATTTAAATAATAATGCAAATCATCCTCATTCTTCCTATGAGTACAAAACTCAACAAATATTCATTAGTCATCATCGTCAAATGGTGACAATGTCATCATTTGACCCGTTTAGTCTTCATGACCATTTATCTTTATGAGATGGTATTATTTGCCATCTCACCTATCTAGTCCATTTCGGTTTATACTTTTTGATCATATTGCTTTAGGCCGTTTCTTAATCTATTTGATCCATTATGGCATACACCATAAGGTAACTTTTTTCCAAAATCCTTGTTTACTTGTCATTACATGACTAAATTATTGTTTTACCCTTTTTACCATCAAATATGGTTTATTACCATTTTCGTTTGTTCCAACTCGTATCCATCCATGTCGGAACTTAATATTTCGGAATCTCGTTCCGAATGCTCGAAACGCTTATTTATTTTCAAAACATAAATAAAATTTACTATTTTAAGAATGTAAGCTTAGCTTACCTTGAATTCCAATTATGCCCTTATCCGCGTACTTGTTCCGTTTGACCCGCTTCTTCCCAAGCCTCCTCCTAGCTTGTCAAGCGTCAAACTATCATTTATCATTGTAAGATGGTATAGGTCAGTTTTGTCTTCTAAAAGTCAACTACCTATTAACACACACAAATGCATAAATAGGTTCAAAGAACTTACTGTAACGCCTCGCATTTTCGTAAAATTTTATTTTAGGAAATACGTGTCGTACCACTAAATTATTTATTTGTCCATTTTTATTATCGTTGTTATTATTTATTTATTTATTTATTCTTTTATAAATAATAATAATAATGAGAATAATAATAATAATAAAAATAAAAATAATAAGAATAATAAACAGAATAAATACGACATATTTTATGGAGCTCGTATTTAAACGGATCTTGTAAACGTATTGGGCCGCTCAAAGAACTCTAGGTACTAGTTACCGGGCCTTGAGCCCAACACACATTAAACCCTAAACCTAACTCTAATTATATTATAACACTACACACACAACACACAGGTCCGTCACACACACACCCCACTGTCCCTCTCGTTCAAATCTGGTGACCGAAGTCGGGCTCCGGCGGCGCTCTTTCCGGCATGCCAGCATTCCGCACAATCACCGGCCTCTTCCTTTCTCCTTAAACCACCACGACACCTCCTCCTCCTCAAACTTCACTTCACTCACCACACAACCCCCCTGCTTCGCACCTACTCTTTGAGCAGCCGGCCACCACAGTGGTGGTAGCGCACGACAGTAACAGCGAGAGAGAAAGGGAGAGATGCAGGGAAGAGAGTTCGAGAGGTAACAACAGTGACGTGTCTGCGGCGGCGGCGGTTCCGTTCTTGTTCGGGTCACGGCGACAACGTTGGTGCGTGGTTTGGGTCCGAGCAGTGACGACGGTACTGGTGGTCTTGTGTTAGGCCACGTCAGTCACACCGTGCAGCGGCAGTACCGGTGACGGGATGGTGGTGGTTTGCTAAAGGTTCCGGGTCAGATTCTGGAGCCTCGGTTCAGGTTTTGCTCGAGTCAGACTTAGGTGTTTTGGTTCAGTCTCGGGTCACGAGTTCCGGGTTCGGGTCAACCCAGTCGATACAGCAGGTTGACTGGTCAACCATGGTCAACGGGGTCAGTCTTGGTTTAGGTATGTCGCGGCTCAGATTCGTTTAAAGCAACCAAAAGGTCACGATTCAGCCTTGGTTTCACTCGGTTCACCGGTCAACGACAACTCGACTTAGCCAACGGCTCGATGCAAAGCTCGGTAAAACTCTAATTTCTCTTTATATATATAAAAATTCAATATTTAACACCAACTGAACTCAAACCTTTGCATTAGTGTTTATTTACGTTCTTGACTATTGATAAAGATTTATAAAGTCGAGTCGTTGGGCCTCAAAAACATATTGAAGTTTCGTTATTTAATGCGTTCAATTTAGTAAGCAACAACTCTACAAAGTATAGATATATATGCATATATATGGTTTCGTATATTTAATGAGTTTTGAAAACATTTTATCGACAACTTGTATTGTCGGGGCATCCTAAAAACAGAGGAAACTCTGCCCGATTTTCGTCAAAGTATACATGAAGATATTCTTACATATCATATTTTCGACAAAACACCCATGTTCCTTTATTATGCTTTTCGACAAGAACATAGGTTTATTTTCTATAATTTTCTACAAAACGTATGATTATTTATTTTTACTTTGAAGAATTACATATATATGCCAACCGTCAAGCGTAAATATATGTACGTCCTAGTCTAAACCGCAAATAAACCACATATCGGAACTCAAGCATAGTTATAAAATATACTAGTGAATATTTATTTTATGGCCTTCTTCTTAACTTCGTTTGTCCATGTGAGGTGACCTCGGTGAGCCATCTTTCGACCGTCGATTATCCACGGAATACCAAAGGACGCTTCGCGAAAAGTGAGCATACTCGACCCCTTTTTACACTTTAACGCATTTTGGGTTGCAACATGTACAAATTAACAAATTTATATTACACGATACTAAATATGTTCAAATTACCAAACGTATTACCAGTTTTGCTTAAATGAGTTATACGTGTTAATTCAAATTAGTCTATTTCATGCTATTTGTTATGTTTGAGTTGTTACGCTTATTTACCTCAACTTGTATTCACATGTTATTATTATGCATAGGATGCCCTGCATGCTAGATAAAGAATCCAGTTATATGCTATCGTTATGCGAAAGTCGTCTACATACATGTGAGATTTGATTTGAACATACACTCGTCGTGATTGAAACAAAGTTTTATACTATTATTTATTTTCAAACTTATATGCTCGCCAATACCTTTGTATTGATCTATGCTTTTAATACACGTTGCAGGAAAGCTGATGATGCAAGGAATCTAGTAGGATTGCCTAGAAACACACTTAAAACTTTAAATGTTTATTGTACTGTATCTTATTTCAAACATGTATTTCATTTCAATATCTTGTATTAAATCGTTATCAATGAAATGAAATTATATTTGTTACGTGTCGGGATCTAAATTTTGTATTATTTGATTTAAACTACGTAAAAAGGTAATTATTAAACACTTGACACAATTAGCGTTATGAAGCCTCTTGCAATCTAGTTTTCGTCTCATCCCGATGTTTCCGCCATCGGTTGGGGTGTGACACTTACTTAGGCATTTCATCAAATACCCGGTAGGCGTTATTTCTAGTCTACCATAGTAACTAAACTCTCAATTAAGTTCACACAATCGTTAATATCAATGTAACATAATTTCAATCATTGTATGCTAATCTATCAATCTTATGACAAGAACTGGGATTGTTTCATCACTATGAAACAACTCATTGCATCATATACATGGAATTTACCCAAACATTAAACTTAACCAAATACTTTAAACATTCTCATTCACATGGTGATTTTGAGCATCTATTAATATGTATTTAACATAAATCTCATCTTATCATCAAAACCCATTTCAAGTCATGTATGAACATCTATTTGAACCTCTAATTTGTTCAACTATCTTATACATACATACAAGTATGATGATCATAAACACTTATATATCATCAATTTCATCATAAAATCAAAACCTACTTTATAATCTACTTGTTAATCACTAACAAGAAATCTTACATCAATTGTGCATAGTTTCATTAAGTTTAACAAAATCAATCATACACATACACTTAATATCGTCTTTGGATCATAATCCAACTATCTGATTACAAGTAATCTACTTGTCTCAATCACTTTCACCAATCTAGGTTTTAAGACATACCTTATGATCCCTTCGATTAGGTGATCGTTTATATGCATTCATGCATAATTCCAAGCTCAATTCACCCTTCAATTTGATGATTTAAGCAAAACTAGGTTCACTCCCTTTGTTTGCTCCTGGTCGCTACACACACACACACCTTTTGTGTCTGTAGTGTTTTATTTAGTTTTATTTTATATATTCAACTTTTCAACCTTTTCCTCTTTTAGTCCCTCATATTTGAGGTCTTATTTCTTTAGAGCTACAACTCATTGTTTATTGCTATATCCATTTTATGGACTAGGTTAACTTGTTCCTAGTTATTTTGTTTACGGGTTCACTTTTACCTCTAACGGTCTTTTACCCGCTCTTTAATATTAACGTGGTTCGATTACCAAATCTGTTTTTGGGGTGTTACAAATCTATCCCCCTTAAAGAGGTTTCGTCCCCGAAACCTTTCTTACGTGGTTCCTTGGGTTCAACCCAATGGACTTGATTTCTTTTTCACCCAAGCGCTGATCATATTTTAATTATTCAACAAATCTTACCTGGAAGGATGGCAGTGCCTTTTAGGCTTCTAGGTGCATGCGCCCTTCGTGTAAGGCCTCATGTGCCGTTACCTTCATCTTGTATCCCCTTTTCTTTACTCGATCGAGTCACCGTTTGTCCACTCGGTCATATGTATCTGTCAACATACCTATTCCACGCAAATCTTATATCGATAAGCGTATACAACAAGTTTTGAATTTTAACTTAATCTTGACGGATCTTGTCGGTTAGACTTATTAGTCACCGGTTGCCTTATACTTCATAATTTAAGTATACTCATATTGCCTTCGCAAGGCTTTTACAAACTTTCGAGACCCTTGTCTCATAGCTCGTGTTACAAGGTAATCATATACCATGTTATATGTATATATATATTTCGACCGTGATTGCATCACGTCGTGTTAAATTTTTTTTTATTTTTATCTTTTTCGTTTTCGAAAACTTTTTTTTAAATTTATCGTCTCGTACCTAATGGTGTCGAGACCTGATTCCTTTAATATTAATCGTTTTCCAATTCATCTCCACTATTTATGTTTATTTAAACGTTGTTTGTAACTAGAAACTGAATTTTAGTTTAATGTTTTTCCTTTTAACTTACGTCCATTACTCATATCAAGTAATTGGAAATCAAGTATTTCTTCCTTACTGTTCTTATTTTATGCGGGGAATCGTAACCAGTTCCCTTGCTTGGTTTAAATAACCCTTAAGCCCTTTTTGCTTAGCCTTATAAGCTTATTTCCTTAGGCTTTCTCCCTCTTCTTTTCTTTTATTTACCCTCCTAAGTGAGGTCTTTTGATGCATCATTCATCTTGATTCAGTGATCCCACGTCGTTTTGACCCTGTAGATCATTACACTATTCGTAACCCGAAGGTTTGGTGATCCTTTAGATCATCCTTTTACCCGTATCGTTCTTTAAGTATATTTGGTGTCAATGCACCTCTTTTGTACTTGAAAGAAAAATTATTTACGTTATCCTTTCTTTATCCGCCAAATCATGGCTCCCTTTTGCCATGAAGGCTAAATTATTTTATCTCAATTATGGCCCTCAGACCATGTTTGATTCGGTTTGTCAATAATTTTATTTTCTATGACTCCGTGAGTCTTTTACGAATCACATTCGCTCGTCGGATCTATTAGTCGTTTAATAATCACTTGCATCTAAGCCTAGCGCAAGATCAAATAGTGTTGGCCACTCGTCACCACCGATTCATAACTACCATCTTTAGTGGCAACCACATCATTTTGTGTATGTCGCCCGGACATTTATTCAGATCAGACACTGTCTGTTGGTAGCCGTGCGCGCCTGCGCGATCGTAGTCCATGACTAGATCATTTTTCGTTCGGACAACTATTTCGACTCTATGACTTCATATTCATTTATGCGTCGGTTTGTCTCACCTTTACCGTTATCCGGTTTAAGCCTATATCGCTTTACAACCGTTACTCGAGTTCTTTTAACTTAATGTTTGTAACGTTCCCGTTATCCGATTTGCGTCTTCATTTATATTTATTCACGGCCCATTTTATGGGTTCATTTCTGTTTCACGCTCCCATTATTCGGTTTTGCGTCTACAGTATATTTAATCACGTCCCATTACCCGGGCTCATTATTCTTTTGCTTTAACGCTCCCGTTATCCGTTCGCGTTTACTTTTAAATTCAATCACTATACTTCTTTTTGACTCGTTTGCTTGCTCGTGTGAAATCCATCACTTATGAGCAATCAAACTTTATTCTTTATCTGATCCGTTTGACTTGTTCGTGTGAAATCCATCACTTTATGAGACAATCAAACTTTATTCTTTATCTGATCCGTTTGACTTGTTCGTGTGAAATCCATCACTTTTGAACAATCAAACTTTATTCTTTATCTGACCCGTTTGACTTGTTCGTGTGAAACCCATCACTTTGAACAATCAAACTTTATTCTTTATCTGATCTGTTTGACTTGTTCGTGTGAAATCCATCACTTTGAACAATCAAACTCTATTCTTTATCCGACCCGTTTGACTTGTTCGTGTGGAATCCATCACTTCTGAATAGTCAAACTTAATTCTTTATCTGATCATCTTTGATGGCCTCACGGACCATGAATGATGATTATCATCATCATCTCTTTCTTTTCCCTTTTTAATCTTTTCTACGATCATAGTCATCGACTTTGATCATTTTCCGTGTGGGCACTACCTCCGTTTCTATGACCTCGCAGGTCATTTATACTTTGGTTTTACGTGCCCTTTTGTTAACCATGGTTCTTTCGTCCATAATGACTTATTCCACAAATTTCTTGGGTTATTATTTCTATGTGCGCCGTATATCGTTTTTATGGTTCTTACTAAAACCATTTATACGAGTACACTTGTAAGTTTCTTGATCCCAAGGATCTTTTAACTTTTCCCATTCACATCGATTTACCACATTGAATGTATATGTGTTTATTATAACAAGTTCATGGTATCATGTGTTTATCATTTACTTGGCCAGAGTAAGCGATCAACACATGGTACACATGACTTTATTATAGCTAACACATTACTTCCCATGTAAGTAAATCCTCGGTTCATGTCATATTTCTGATTTATTTGGTAAAACTTTGTTTAATTGTTGTTTAACAGTTACTTTGTTTTTACCTTTCTCATCTCACAATATTAGCATGTTTTACCTTTTATAAGACTTTCATGTAACCACATATATCTATGTGATCTTTACTTTTTCCTCGATAAAATCTTATTAAAATTTCTATTTGGATGGCCACCCCATCCAAGATTTTAGATTTGAACTCTTTTATATATTTATTATTCACGATTTGTGAATAATGAGTATTACCCGCCCAATTTCTTTTGGGAACATCATCATGGATGGGCATCCCTTCTGGTTTTCCCATGCTTCAGTCCCGTATACAATCGTTGTTCATTACGTATCTGTTGTATACTACTAGTTATACAATAATTTAAAGTGTGCACCTGTGCGATGTTTTCTTCATTGGCTTTCATTGCCGTTCCACCTTTATTTAATATCATCATTTAGTTTAGGTCCTTAACGAGTATGCTCTACTTCATACTTCAGACCATTCTGTCATCGCGTCAGCAGATCATTGGACTCCCGCCATTTTCAGATGCGAGCATCCTTTAACCAAAACGTTTACATGGATTAGTAATATTGAAAATTAATAAGCGCCCTTACTATAGTACAGGGCTATCTACAATACTTGTTAACACAAGTAATTCACTAACTGTATCGGTCTTTTATCATTTTATTTGGGGTAACGTGCATTCACACGATAACCCTATGTGTTATTTATAACACTTTAACTATGTTAGACAGCTAAATTTATAATAACTTACCGGATCATGTGACCAAGCCTCAAACCGAACACATTTGATCATTAACCTCGAGCTCTAATTACCAAATTGCTTAACTCTCAGTTACGAACCGAGCAATAGGATGGAAATGACAGGCTGACTATGTTTAGATATGCTCGAAGATTATTTATCAATTGATATAGTGTCAAAAATACATGTTTAAACGTTTATAAGTTCATTATATATGTTTTCCGAAAATGGCGTTTTGACTTTTAATTAAACATAACTTTGACCCGTCATTTGACCAACTTAACGTGATTTTCAGTAGGTGCCCTCATGAGGATTATCACCTACCTTATTACAATCACGTAGCCATGTTCAATTCGAACATTGTCATTACCATAATGGTCATAACCGAAAGTGAAAAGAGGTATGAACGAATACTTACTAGTATTCTAGAAGAAAGGTTTAACTCATAAGATGCTCCTTTTTTTATGAAGAACAACTCCAATTAGCAGATAGGGGAGAAAGTATGAAATGAGCAAAGAACTTAGTTGAACAAGCTTTTTATTTATACTTGAAAGGAATGCATAGGATCAAGACATGTGTCTAGGGTGTTTCAAAGATGTTAGCAGGTGTTTATGAGGTGTAACAACCGGGTAGAAGGTGACACAATGCGAAAAAGGTGGCACAATGGCAGAATGCCTTGGCCTCCACACAAAATTCTACCAGTACCGAGTCTTACGGATCGTAAGGACCTCAAGCTTACGATCCGTAAGCCTTGTACGCGCCCATGGTTTTGAATTACTTACGGTCCGTCAGACATGGGTCTTGCAATTCGTAAGGGACTGCGAGTAACAATAAAATAACCGTCTTACGGTCTGTAAGACGTATGCCTTGCGGTCCGTAAGGGTCGCTCAGAGGCCAAAATTTGGCATGTTGACATATTTAGTCCTTCCACATCCAATCATACACCATTTTACACAATTAAACCCTATCGTCCAAATTATTAGGCATATTTGAGAGTTGATTGGACACGTGTTGCCATAGAATTCGATAAAATTTTTTAAGTTGTTACAGAACACCCCTAGGGTAATGATGTGGATCAGTAGAAGCTTCTCTTTTAAGACTATTACGGAGTAAGTAAACGTTGGATTGTTTCTAATGAGTTATAAGGACGATAACAACCATATAAGCATATATCACGAGATGATGACGAATTGATTTGGGAATGAGTCTATAAAAGAGTATGATCGAGTTCAAGCTGATAAAATGTAACACCCCAAAAATATCAAAATATGTATATACACAATTATGATTGCTTAAATTCTCTAACATCCTTAACTAGGTAAATTAAACCTAGTTAGTAATGTGGTGATAAGTTAATAAAACCATGAATGGAAACCTTTAAAATAAAAAGGAAACAAATTAGAGGGATCAAAGTTAGTAAAAAGGAAAATTATGTTTTAAAAATAAAATTAAAACACAACACACTGTGTGTCTGTGTCGATAGAGAAAGGGGGAAGAACTTCATTTTTTTCCTAATCCTCTAAAAATCTCCAAATTGAAAGGCTAAAGATGTTGTAATAATATGCATGAATCAAAATTAGTGATCAACTAAGCTAGGGATCACAAGTTATGTTGAATTTTCATTTTTAGTAAAGTAAAGATTGATGATGAACACCATGGTTTACAATTCTTGAATGGGTTTTAGACATTATGTGTAATTAATGATATGTAGATGCTTCGAAAGATCATACTTGCTAAATTAATAAAGAGATTACTTGAACAAAGTGTTAGGATTAATTAGCATATGCATGTGTGAGTGGGTTTTGATGAAAAGATTAAATCCAGGAAATCTAGATGGTTACTGAATTTTTATGCTAAAATGATTATAGTGAATGTAACTACTTGATAGGTTGAAATTACATGGTTAGAAATTTGCTAAATTGAATTAACATAGCTAGATAAAAGTTATGCATGTAAGGTGTTTGACAAACGCCTAAACGAGATATTTATTGTGAATAATAAATGAGCAGCGTTGATAAGAACTTATGATTGAATGTTTGCCAAGTATACATGCCATATCCTAGACAAAAAGGTTTTATTGATAATTTGGGTTGCACTCTTTAGGCAACTCTAGTGGAACTCTAGACGGTCAAACCGGGACGGACACGCGTTTGAAGGGAAAGCTTTAAGGTACGTGACTATACGTTTTGTAGTTACTTCATTGTTTAAATAATGTGATTTGTTTAACGTTGAGAAAGCGATATGCATAGCGTTTGGTTGTTCATAAGTGAACCATTTCACACGAACGAACCAAACGGGTCAAATAAAGGATGCATAACATTTGGTTGTTCATAAGTGATGGATTTCACACGAACGAATCAAACGGGTCGAATAAAAGAATAGTAAGTTTGGTCGATTATAAGTGACGAATTTCACACAAACGAACCAAACGGGTTAAATGAGCGTAAACCGCGTAACGGGAACGCGGGTTATAATATGGCGAACTTGAGAAATGGGTCAAAATATAGAGGATGTAAACTCCTTGAGGTAATTATAGTAAACCTTAAGTTTGGCTAAAAGTTAGCTAAACGGGTCAAACAAGTGTGAACGCAAACCGGGTAAACGGGAGCGTGAAGCATAAGTTTAGTAAGCCCGGATAATGGGTAAAGTCGTAAGGAATTAATCCTTACCATAAAACGTGGGAAATATAGCTTATATGCTTAAATAAGAGAAACATGTCAAATAATTATGCGCACAAACCGGGTAGTGGTGGGTGTGTGGTAA
This sequence comes from Scalesia atractyloides, assembly GCA_947069175.1. NCBI lineage: Eukaryota > Viridiplantae > Streptophyta > Magnoliopsida > Asterales > Asteraceae > Scalesia > Scalesia atractyloides. Next base: position 1,965,212 of record CAMTDV010000012.1, on the reverse strand, counting down.
AAATTAAGAACTTGGGTTTAGGATTTTGGGTTAATTACGTAGGCAATTGTTTTATGATCATTTAGAAACAAGTTTGAAGCGAAACGGATGAATAATCGAGAAGTTACTAAGTTTTACGTAAAAAAAAGGGCATTACTGGAATCGGCAGCTCTAGCCTGCTGTAAGCTATGGCAGGAGGCTGCTGATCAAAACAGACACTACCGGCCGTAAGTTACGGCAGAGAGCCGTAGCTTACGGAGGGTTATTTGGCAAAATGTTTGTTTTAGTTTGTTTTTGCATTCGGGCTTAATTAGATAAGTTATTAACCCTGTATAACTAACGTTTCTGATGATTTTTGAAATCTAGGTGATTGTTAAGGAAGTACTGATGACGATCAAACAATGTGAAGAACCGAATACAAACTAATATTAAGCTTCCGCGTTTAGTCTAACCGTTTTTTTTTTTTTTTTGTAAATCTAAACATCGTTAACAATTAGTAATGTCTTGAATACTCTTATGAAGTTTTAAATAACTTCAAATTTTGTGTATGGTTATGTATTTGCATTGTGGATATAATTATATAAATGCAAACGTTTTATAAACATACTTTATATATAATAAGTATTGGTCTTACATAAAACGACCATATCGTCAAAACAAAATAAAAGGCAAGAATAATCTTACCTATACATCCGCAACAAAAAGGTTACAAAGTTATTTAATATCTAGAAAGATTACAAGTAATTAATAAATTTAATTACTAAACGTAAGGCGTCGTCATATATCAAGTTTATTAATCTTTTTTTCTTGTTAGCGTATACTTTATTTTTTCACGAACAGAATGTATCGATATTGCATTGAGAATATGTATACCGGTAAGTTTAATGGCTTAGGGTGCCAAATGGTGTTTTGTGCCTTACATAATTACATACAAATATTGCCAAAATGATTGGGATAGCTTGAAATATGTCCAGATTTTAAGTGTTAAAGTGTTTAAAGCATAATAAGAGGTAACTTTCTTTAAAAAATCACAAATATCTTGGTTACTTAATATTTTCAATAGCTTAGAAATGTTTTAAGTGAATTAAGAAATTCATTTAATATTTTAAACTGTCACAAAAAGAAAATAATTTATCATTAAAAAACAAGAAAAATAATAGTTAATATGGCAAACAATGTGGATCACATGGATTGGTTAAGGATCCAGTTTAAATCACAATCTCTGACATGTGAAGACTTTTTAAGTACTGGTTTTCAGTTTCAAAATAAGAACAAAAAGAAGAATAGAAAGTATATTATAAAGCTGCAACAACAACAACAATAATAATAATAATAATAACAATTCATAAAAGTGCATCCCTCCCGGTTACTTTCTTTACTTTTAAGTAAATTTAGTATCATAAAATATAAAAATAAGTATTAGTGTATACACTTTAATATATATCTTGCCTTTCATATGTTATGAATTTACATCGAGATATATCGTAAACAGGCAACAAACTGCGCTTCTACCCATTTTTAAATAACAAAACTAAGTCTTTTAAAAACTACGTTCATAGATCTCGATGTTATACCATTACTATGCATGACCTTTTGAACTCAACTAAGTAGGTACACTTTATATATTAGATGTATAAATGTATAAACCTAATCCAATAATATATAAAAGAAAAGCAATTGTATTTGCAAAGATGGGAGAATGTTCACTTTACATGTATAGGTTTTTTATACTTTTGCAACTACAATGGTCATAGTTTTGAATATGATTCAATGAACGTTAAGTAAATCAAATAAAATTAATAAAGATTTAATTGTTGCGTTTTTATATAAACAAAATAAGTTTTAAAATATTTTGTGTCTTGAAGATGGGGGAGTGGCCGTGTGGGTACTGAGGTTGGAACAACGACATGAGTAAGAATAGCATACTAACATGGCTCATGGGCCAATTGCTGTCACTTACAAACACTAGATGTCAAATAATCAAGAATTTATTTATTTATTTTTATTTTACGGATTCCATCCGATTCCCTCACATCTAGGGGCACAGTCTCATGGCGGTCGATGAGTTAACCTTGGACATAGCCCCGAGTAGAGTGAGTTTACACGTGAGATTCTTTGTCATTAAAAAAAAGTAAAAAAAAATGCCTAATAGATTTGTTCTCTTAACAAGAAAACTAGAAATGTATAAGTTTTTGTACAATTTAACTTATCTAAACACTTAAACCCTAACAAACTAATATTCTACATAATCAATAACAACAACACAAGAAATCAAAGGACAAGAAACACCCACAAATCACAAAGGTCAAACGCAGGTCAACGGCGGTCAATAGCGATCAGACTTGCAGTCTGCAGCAGGGGCAATATCGACAACGTGCAACTCGTCTCCAGCATTCCGCGACCATCCGTTTCCAAAATCTAATTGATACCTTAATCTAAACTTAGGTTTTTTATTGCTTTGAACTTTGAGGCTTGGGCTAAGTTGGGTCTCCTATCGATTAAACTATTCTTAATTTGGACTAACTTTATCATTTAGGCTTATAAATTATACAAGTTTGAGGTTATAAAATGTTTGGGTTTATAAAAATTGAGAATTTAAAACTAGGAAAAAAAATACACAATAAAGACAGGTTGACGGTAGCCCGTACTACCCCAAATAACTCTATGTCTCCGCCACTAAAAGGGTGGTCTTTGGTTCAAATTCACGTACAACAAAAATTAAAAGAAAATTGATTTAAAAACACGTTCTTTCTAACATTAAAAAGCTATAATAATATATTATCTTTACATGACTATAAAAGTATAAAACAATATTCTATACTTTTGGTTTGTCCGATTCCCAAAGAAGATTTTGTAGAGTTCAAACTTCAAAGGCCATTACTCCATCACGAGTGCACACATGGCTTTATTTTAAAGAAAATTACTGAAAAATGTCAATTTTCAAAAACTAACACTATATAGGGTTATAAATGAATTGTTTGTTAAAAAAATATATGTGTTTGAACCGTTCACGGACACTTATCGAACGAAATTTTATGTTTGTGTTTGTTTGTTAAGGAAATGAACTTGTTCGTGTTCGTTTGTGTTTGTTTGTTAATTTTACGCAACGAACGTTGACAAACACAAATAAGCACAAACTAATGTTCATGAACACAAATAGAAACAAACGAACACAAACAATTGTTCATGAACAAAATATATAATACACTGACACTTATTAGATATTTAATTTGTCGGGGTTTTGATATATTTACATAAATATAAAAACTAAAAACACTAATGAACTATCGAACACATACGAACAAGTTACCGAACGTTCACGAACATAAACGAACGAACGCGACCTTTGTTCATGTTTGTTCATTTAACTAAACGAACGAAATTTCTTGTTCGTGTTCGTTTGTTTAATAAACGAACGAACACAAACGAACTTCCCGCCGAACAGTTCACGAACTGTTCGTCGAATGTTTGGTTTGTTTACAGCCCTAACTATATGGTCCCAACAAGCATGCTTTGTTCACGGAATTTAATGGTAATTATAAGTTAAACCATTAACTATTGCTTCGTCCGTGATGTAATCCTATAATTTCAGGTTTTCAGTTGTAAGCTATGGCTCCGGAAATGATAAACCAAACTAACCGGGTGTAACATTTGATTTAGTTTACACAACCAGTTTCAACTTCCAAGTTAATAAACAAGGAAAACAAAATAGTGAACCAAACTGCATGGATCTCAAACCAGCCAACTTGATTTAATCTGGACACTTCGATCGTTACTACAATTCTTTAACACCCATAGTCCCAAAGCCTTCTCTGACAAAGCCAGTAACAACTATCAAAATACTTGGATTGGTGGCAGTGTGTGTCGATAGATCTACGTGTTTTTTTCTTATTATCTAGCTAAGTAGATTTTGACAAAGATTCTGAGTTGAACCACTAACTACGGTTCAGAGAATAACAAACCTCATGGTGGCAATGACGAAGATTCTGAATTGAACCACCAACTATCGTTTAGAGAATAGTGAACCAAACTACTTATATCTCAAACTGGCTAACTTGGTTTAGTCTGGACACTTCAATCAGTTACTACAGTTTTTTAACAACCCCGGTTCCAAATCCCATTAAGCTAGATATTTAATGACATACAACTTCAAGTTTTTAACCAACATCATGTCGAAAGCTGTCTTCGACAAAGCCAGCAACGACTATCAAAATACTTGGATTGGTGGCGGCGTGTACTGATAGATCTACACGTTTTTTTTCCTATTATGTAGTTTAGTAGGTTTTGACAAAGATTCTAAGTTGAACCACTAACTACGTTTTAGAGACACCACATTAGTAAGGTTGGGTCGGTTGACCACATCAGCCGTGCTTACTGATTTGAAATGATTATAATCATTTTTCCCAGAACAATTTAGGTAGTATAAAAACTTTTGAAATGATAAATATGATTTATGATTATAAAACATCTACATAACTAAATAGTTCAAAATGGAACGGTAACACTGGCAAACCACCAACCTAGCCATTAACCGAGCCGTTTGGATCTTAAACTGGCCGATTTGGTACAGTTTGGGTGGTTTGATCGGTTCAAGAGGTGGATGAACACTCCTGCTAATAAATGCATAAAAGTTTTTAGACGGAAGAAACAATACGAATGGCAAACTCTAGTGATAAACAAGTTAATGTCTTTGAACATGTAAAATCATAACAAAGTACATCATGCTCCAATGCTTTTTTGGGCAAATTACCAACCGCAATCCGTTCGGCTCAGGCAACTACAGCTTCCGTCATTTCGTGCTCAACGGTGGCTGGTTCAACGGGATAGTATGAATAGTGAAGTTCACCAACATCATCACCCGATAGCTTTGTCCATCCGTTTGGGCCCACATGATAGACTAAAACATAAACACCAAACAATAATCAAAACATAGATGTAAGATTGTAATTTCAACCCTTCTACTTATGAATGGGTTAGTGTTATATTTTCTCTAATTGGTCAAAAACGTAAAATGGAACATTTCGGGTGGCCTCCCTAACCATGCATCCATAATTCTATTTAAAAAAAAATACATCATTGCTGAAATAGCATAGCTCTGTTATCATATTTGACACTAATTACATATAAATGGAAACGTAAAATGCCATTTTCGTCCCTGAGGTCTGGCCAGTTTTGCGACTTTCGTCCAAAGGTTTTTTTTTCCGCATCCAGATCCAAAAGGTTTGAAATCTTGCCATTTTCATCGGTTCGTTAACTCCGACCATTTTTCTCCATTAAGTCAGGGGTATTTCCGTCTTTTTTGTTAACTTAAAGAGCAATTCGGTCTTTTACAGCGGTCTTCGGTCTTTTTACATAAAGTGAAAAAGACCGAATTGCCCTTTAAGTTGACAAAAAAGACAGAATATGACTTAACAGAGAAAAATGGACGGAGTTAACGAGCCGATGAAAATGGCAAGATTTCAAACCTTTTGGATCTGGATGCGGAATAACTAACCTTTGGACGAAAGTCACAAAACTGGCCAAACCTCAGGGACACAAATGGCATTTTACCCTAAAAGAAATTTAACAGATTTGGACAAAACATGCTTCAGGTAATCTGAGCTGCCAAATATTATTAGTCTGGCCTGAACCATTTGACCCATTACCCAAGTCACCAACCCATTTAACATCTTGTAAAGATAATTTGACACCGGAAAGAAGATGGGGTACCGCTAGCAACACCGCCACTAGCTCCATCACGGAATGTTGCATGATAAATGGCTCTTCTTGCCAATTCAGCAGCTTCATCAATTGTCAAATCATATTTGTACCTACCATATTGAAAAAATTAAGACAACATGAAACCACTACAATCTTAATGTCATGAAAACACATGAAAATAAAATAAGACTTATACAATGTTATGATGGTATTATATACATTGTCAAGCTATTAAGATTTCATATTAAAAGTGAACGTATGTGGGGTGCTCACCCGCTATCTAGTACACCATAAGCATAGGGTGAACCAGATCCAACTGAGAACTTTGTTCCCTTAAGGCGCCCTCCTTCACTATCTACATAATACAGACCTGGACCCTAAACGCATGAAACTTTCGAACTACCTTAAACATGCCAAACATGAAACTAAAGTACACAAAACAATATTCGGATGTTTGATTGTGTTTATATTACCTTTTCATCCCAACCTGCAATCATAGTCCCAACAGACAAACCCATTCCACGATAAGAATATAATATATTTGCCAGTAATTTTGAAGCACCGGTCACTGAAATCCTTCTCTTGTTTGCCAATTCATGCAAACGACACTGAAATATAATGAACAAAAAACAAGTATTGGTTAGGCCGCAATGTATATATTATTTACGTATACATCCAGTATTTCAGGCTTTCAGCAAACTTTACACTCTAGAAGAAAAAAAGGCCACAGCAATAGTTTCCAATTTTAGCAATTTTAATTTAAGGTAATCTTCAACATCGTCAGCAGGTAACAAATTTCATAGCCACATCATCATTATATCAAAGAAGGTCAGACTTGTCAAAGTTACCGGAAAAGTCATCTTTCACGTTATCATTTTACCCTTGTAACCCGTACGATTTACCTTTTTTTTTGGAAAGGCCAACGGATTTTTATTACTCAGTGTACAATTTACCTTAAGTGCCGAACTCTTTGAAAGATTGAAGGGTTTTTACTTTTTATTAGAAAGTTTCTAAAGTTTGGTTTTTTAAGGACGAGAAATCTAAAAAGAAAATACTGTAGCCAAACAGATGTAGGCAACACAAGAATATTACCTTAATACCTAAATTTCTGTGCCAGAACTGGCAATCTGCAGCTCCTCCAGCCATTGTACCCAGCATATATGGATTAATTTCAATAATTTTCTTCACAGATTGAGATGCTGAAAATATCATAATGGTATATTAGACCGTGTAATGCTTTCGAACACTGGTTAGTGGTTACAATAAACCTCTTACAGAGCGAATCTTCACCACTTTTCTATAAGTGTAATAATGCTGAAAACTAGATATAGTACCTAATAAGTAAATCAGCTATCGGTCAAGGACCGATATTTGAGATACAGGTTATCTCGGTGAGGTATCGGTGGAATATCAGTAATTTTAATATCATGCAGAATTTATATATACATAGCAATTTAACACCAACAATTCAGTGATATATCGGTCAAACATCGGTGATATATCGGTCAAATATCTGTCAATATCGCGGATAATATCGGTACCGATATTCAGACCGATATTTGACACCGATATTTTACATGGGGACCGATAACCGACATATTACTGATATTAAATGCATAGCTCATTTGCTTATAAATGGACCGAACTGGGTTATGGTTTAGCCTTAATAGACTGAATGAAAAATAATAGTTGAAAGGGAAATATACATTTTAACTGTAATAATATAGTTTTTTTAAGTCCTATTAACTATTTGTCATGGATGATATAAAAACAAAGGTTGATGAGGTCAACACAACCTAACCCGTGTCAGCTCATACTAAATACAGTGCGTTCCCCTTTAGCAAAAAAGTATAGATGGTGGGATACAAATAGTTCATGATACAATGTTTGTGTCTAGGTTACCACTACAGGCATACCGCTACAGCATCTTGACACATGGTAACGATATATGATATATCTATCAGTATCACTAACCATCAATTTGTTATCACTAACATAGTTACATATCAGTGTTTTGTGACCAGAATTACGGAAAGCACAAAAAAAGCCTTCTGGGAGGATCTTTCTAGGTTTACTACACGTCTACACCATTATTTTGGGTTCCATCTTAATCAAGGATGATATTTTGCCTTTGTATTATCCTATGTATCTTAAAACTTAGCCTATTGGGAGTAGATATACACAATGAACTAAATTTATTTTTGGTGGTAACAATATTCAATCTCTTTTAGCACAAATAAGGATAATCGAAGTGGGTAGCATGTCCAAAAGCGATTTGCAAAAAAAAATTGGATATGTTATATGTAGTCAGACCCAAAGGTAACACAAGCAGATCTGATATAAAGCTGCTTCAAGTTAAAGTTTGTTATAAAAAGTTGAAAATTAAAAAGACTTAAATGCATGCACTGCGATTGCACAATGTATTATAAAGTTATAAATAGATTATCATTGCAGTTAAAACAAAAGAAGTGCATACAGATATAGCCCCCCATGCTAGCTCGGGAATCAGCAGCAACCATCACACCATCCTTGAAGATAAAAGCCAAGGTTGTTGTCCCCTTTGCTGGCTTTACCATTTGGATTGAATTCTTCTGGAAATCATCAAACTGAAGCAAGGGATTCGAGGTATTTTTAGCATAATATTGCATTCATCAATTTTATATTTAAAAGAATACGCATTTTGAATATACAGAGGTATAAAAAAAACTCACATCTGATGTGACTGGAAGATCAAATGAAGGGGCAGCTGAGAACCCATCAGACAGCAACTCATTATTTAACCCGTAGAGTGGTGCACTCGATTCTAGTCCACTAAAGTCAAACTTCATGATTTTCACCTAGAAACAACAATTCCTCAGAATTTATTAACTTTCAAGTTTCCTGTGGAAACTACATACTTTATATTATACACAAAAGAATTTGATACCATCAACAACTAAAATGAAAATCTTGATAATCTTTGCTTTTGAAAATTGAAAAACAGGAGCAGATATACCCTTGAGATTTGACTTACAGGATCAAGTCATCAAACATGTTAACATTTCAAATTTGATATGCACAAGAATTATGAAATAGTTGGAGAAAAGATTGATGTCTACATCAAACATCATAGAAAATGCTATATAAATTGTTGTTGTATAATGAGAACAATTGTAACCAGTTTACCATTTAACTTTTAAAAGAAAAGCAACTGTAATTGCAAAAGATGGAAAAATGTTCACTTTACACGTATAGGTTTTTTATCCTTTTGCAACTACAATGGTCATAGGTTGCTAAAAACCCATTACAATGTCTAAAAACGTTAACTACGCTCTGACATACATTTCAACAATTATATGGATATCTATGAGTAATTATAATCCATAACCGTCGTATCACGCTTTAGCTTTCGAAAACACATTGCCGTCTCAATCCCAAAAAAACATTTACCACAGAATTATTTTATTCCATCATTTTTGCATCAAATTTTGCAAGTATAAGATTTTCTTCAAAGCAAAGCCAAGCACAATGCTAAAAAATGTTCAAATTTTAATTGTTATAGCATTTCTTTATGCCTATTGACTACAATAGCAACCTACAATTGTTACATAAGACGTTTAATCTCAAAACAGAGACGTGCATATCTCTTCGAGTAAAAGAATCATGAAAAACAAAACAAAACTTAGTATGTGTCATCAAGCAAAATCCTACAAATTATCCACAACCAACAAACCATAGAAACTGTTAAACTAACTCAGTGATCAGCATTATCAGTCAGTTGTCTAGAACCTATGAATATTTTCAATCCACTGTTGCTCCAATCAGCAGAGTGAAAAACTAATTGCACCTAAACTACTTGAAATTAAGCCTCTATTTAAATCTGTTACAAATCAACAAAAGCTCTACACCAAAATCTGTAAATCACGTAAACAAAAAGGCATACGTAGCGAACAAGACGAACGAGAAGTAAACTCCGTAACAAAACCCTAACTATTAACTCATGATTCAAACAACTACTCACATAATCAGCTGATAAAAACTAATTGCACCTAAACTACTTGATTCTAAGCCTCTATTAAAAGCTGTTACAAATCAACAAATGTTCAACACCAAAACCTATTAATCCTGTAAACAAAAACAAAATCATAGCAAACAAGACAACAAAAAGTAAATTTCGTAACAAAACCCTAACTATTAACACATGATTCTGTTCAAATTCCATATAATGCATACAACTAACTACTTGAAATTAAGCCTCTATTTAAAGCTGTTACAAATCAACAAATGTTCTACGCAAATATTGAAAAATCCTGTAAACGAAAAAGGATTTCGTAGCGAACAAGACAACAAAAAGTAAATATCGTAACAAAACCCTAACTATAACACATGATTCTGATCAAATTCTAAATAATGCATATAACTACTTACATAATCAGATTGAAGAGCAACTATAAGTGAATAATCAATTGGAGATTATACCTTTCAATCGAGAAGTGTAGAACAGATCTTTAATAGTGTGATTTAACAGACAAAAGCTCGAACGAGAGTATTTGAAGAAAGTGATTTCTTGAACAACAATATAACTTGAGATCCGATATTTGACCCGGTTAGTGTGGATCTGATAAGCCCAAGTCGGTTCGGGTTTTTTTTGTTTCATCACTTGGGCCAGTTGTATAACTTTGGGCTTGACCCATTAGTTCAGTAGATAATGATTAGCAATTAAGTAGTTTAGATTCAGTAGATAAGGATTAGCAATTTAGTAGTTTAGATTTTAGATTATATGTTAAGGGTTTAAGACTTTGTTAGCGACTCGTCGCAATTCGCAAGTTAATCACATAATCCCGACAATTCTGCCTCTTAGATGAGAGGTCATGTTCAAATCTGAGCAATGGAGTAATTTAGCGTTATTTGTGTAAAGCATAAGAGGAGTAATATTTACCGTTAAAAGAAACATCCGGTCGATTATGAAAGAAAAATTATTTGTTGTAACTATATATAAAACTTCCGGTTTATTAGTGGTGTTGATGTCAGATCTACAACATATATAATATTTAAACTGTGACATATTTTTTGTTACTAATTGAAGATTGTGCGCAAGTAAGGGAATCATTAATTCTATATTGTATTCATTCGTGAACACATTAGGTCATGAGATATACCTCAACTCTTTTTGATTTCATATAACTGTTATATCACTTGTGTTTTTCCTTTTTACTCTACCTCATCCTAAATAAATGGTTTAACCTTGTTAACTTTGTCTCATCCACCATCTTTTTAATTATTTAAATATTAAATATTTAAAATTAAATACAAAATAAATAATAATACCATTTCGTTAACTTCTTAGCTAAAATAAATATTGATAATAAATACCATAAATTTCTTTTTTTATGAGGCCTTGGGATGTGCTCTAACTTCATTGGTGTTAAAGATAACATAGCAAGTTACGTTGTGTTTCAAACCACTCCCTCCCCATATTAATAGTGTTAAAACCTCCCTTGGTTAACATGTTAATTTATAAAAAAAAAAAAAAAAAGAAATTAATACTATTTATAAAATGTTAACTTAGACAAAGGATTCTGGCAAAGAGGTTTGTTACATTGTTGTACCAAAAATTATGTTTCTGATTTAGCTTTTCAAATTAACTAACTAATTTTTATTTTATTTACTTTGCATATTTGATTGTTTATATAAGCATTAAAGCATATATACAAAGCTGAGTGAGATGACAGTGATAATATTTCGCATCATTGTTCCAAAAAAAGAAATCAATCAATTATTTTAGAAAGTACAGGGACCTATTTTGTAAAACTGAAACTGCAAGTATCCCTTATGATTTTTTTATAAATATAGAAAAAAGTATAGAAGGTTTGCAAATAACTTAAAAACAAAAAAAAATGCTGGCTATGGGGTTCGAACCCATGCGCACTTATGTGCAGAAGATCTTAAGTCTTCCCGCTTAACCTCTCAGGCAAACCAGCTTATGTTTTGCATTTGAACTTTTTTGATACAAAACCATATTTTTGTCCTTATTTTTTAGTGTTTATAATTGTATATAACTATATATATATAACTTCGAACGTTTTTCAGAAACAATATTATGTTAAGAACTAGTAAAATGAAACCGCGTTACACGGTAGGAATTTAATTGATATCGCTTGAGAAAACCCAAAATGAAAAGGTAAGAATGGCCATAGTTCCGATATTGTATATGCAATAGAAGATGTCGATATGTATTTTATAAACGACCAAGAACAATAAAAATGAATATTAGTAACGGTTTTGATAAAACTGAAACTGACATGGATGTTGTTCGGTAAGATGGCGATAGCACCGATATTGTAATCGCTCAAATTTGAAACATTTTGTTGAGATTAAAAGAATGTGGTTAATTATATATTTTGTTTTGAATTAAGGAAAAAAAACTCCAAACAAAGATTAACAGAAGGAAGAAAATTAAAAGTCATCACTTAGGTTAAATAAAATAAATGTCGCTAATTATATTAAACCGCGGTTTAGCCCATTTGGTTATAAGCTTTTGTATTAGAGCAAATAGATTGGTGTTTGATCCCTATTACGATGGGGGTTGTTTTGAGTTTTTTGCTTTTGTATGTTTTCAAAAACGCCTTTAATTTGTAAAATGGACCAATCAGAAGTAAGGCATTGTGGTTAATCATGTAATATTATTTGATAAAATTTAAAAAAAAATTGATTAATAACAGAATTGGACATTATACCATTGCACTTATTTTAACTTCAAACCTCATAATATCCCTATGATCGATCACTACACATAATCTTATAGATATTCGATATATGATTTTGAAATTAAAGCAAGTATATATAAATATGGATATATATTATATACACACATGCATACATATGTATTTATATTTGACTATAATCTGCCACTAATTTCAAATCTTTGTTGCATTTTTTGACCCGTAAACCCTTTAAAAGTTGGAAATATAACTCGTGGATGTTGGAAATAGAACTCATGGAATTAATGTTGATGTGTTTCAATCATACTTTCATGTGGGGTCACATGAATTTGATGATCATACCCTACCATCATTTATGATATAGCTACTCAAAATTCAGTTTATCATAAGTTTTCATATATATATATATATGGTAGGGTTATAGAGTGAACACTATTTGCGAACCGAACGAACTAATCTGGCCATTGATTTACACACATGTAAGGCCAGGATTTCATCATCAAATTGTAAAATACAATAGTGTATTTTATCATCAAATCTTGGCCATTGATTTACACACGTGTAAGGCCAGGATTAGTTTGCTCGGTTCGCAAATACACTTGTGTTTACCATTGAACCAAATCCTATATATATACACACACATATATATAGGAGTTGGTTAACGTACAATATTCCTTAACATGTGATGTGTACGAGATGAAATTACGCACGTTATAAAACTCAAAAAATCCTAATCATGCATGTTGAAAACCATAATCACGCATATACAAAATCAGAAAATCACGCATGGGGTAAAAAAACCTAATCACACATATTATAATTTAATAAATGTACACAACATACGTTAAGCAAAATTATACAATACATTTTCACTATATATATATACACACAACTAGGGTATAAATATAGTTATCCACAAAGTTGCATATCTATGTTACTTTATTAAATGACTTATTATAATAAGATTACCCATAAGTTTATGTTATTGAAATATTTTTTATTGTTAATCCATGTATAACCATAACCATGGGTGGAACGATGTTATCACAACCTTTTCGATTGAGAAGTCGTAATACAACTTTTTCAACGTATAGTTTCATTCTCATCCGGCATAAAAAATGCCTAATAGATTTACGTTGCTACGTACAACCATGTCTTATATAGTTGTAATTCGGAAAACAAATACAAAAATTCGACAAAATTGGTTGGTAAAAAGGGACGAGAACCCACAATTTGATTTGTACACAACTGTCATGATTATTGGGGTAAAAGGTTAAATTCAATGGGTCGTTTTCACGTATCATTCATGTTTTATGTGTAATAAATAAATGTGTATTAAGTTAATTTTCCCATTATACATTATAAATTATTCAAAAATCTAATACGCTCGTTTGGAGTTGCTATTGTTACACTCAATCGTTGTTTCATCGTATATAATTTTAGCAATTATCGTTGACATTTGAAGAAGACTAATATAGAATAAAGATACAACTTTTATAGTAAGGGTCATGTATCACATAGCTTTAAAGGTTTCAAGTAATCTAGTTATAAGTATTTTATATTTTTCAAGACATTGATATGTGTTAGACATGTGGAGTGCACACTTTTTTAAGATTATTTCATTTTCTGACACATAAAAACCTCGGGGTAGAAGTTTTAATTTTCATGGTTGATAATAGCAGCTAATCATCATTAGAGTTAGAAACCGTGAGCTACTACAACTTGGGCCATCAACAACTATGATATGTAGATATTGCGATCAACAATAACCAAGTGCAGTCATCACTAACTAGGCCATTAGTACTAACTGCGTCACTAATAACATAACTGAATAACTTCTAACCGTTTTAATTGTTAACTTAAACATTCTTACACAGAGAGTTGTTATCGTTCTAACCAATGTTGTAGAAGGCGCTAGCGCGAGTCGGGCGTGAGATACCGCCTAAGGATTAATCGGGATTAATAGGGATTATCGTATTGGACTTTTATATGTAATTTACATTTTTTATAAATATGTAGTTAACTTTATACTTTTTATATATAATTTCACAAGTTTAGGAACCATTTGTAAACTAGTGAAAGATAGAGGGGGCTAAATATCAAAATACCCAAACCTAACATAACCTAATAATACCCACACACGTTCATAAGCCGCCCCTTCCTCATCTTTATGTTTTCATCAGAGACACAACAAGAAAACTTATACTCTATAACCAATTTCGCTTCTTCTAGTTGATTAATTCTTCAATGTTGTTCGATTTTGCACAATGGAGACAAGTGCAGATCAGATTTAGGTTCTAGTCAAGGTAAAATCTCGTTCTAATTTGACTGTATTGCTCCGATATCAACTCATTTAGATCCCGTTTTGACCTCATATATAACCGACTAGGCTCGATTTAAAGCGATTTTTGACCGACTTTTACGAGTTTGACCGATTTTGACTATTACTGCCTAAGTTGGCCGATTTGGCAATTTCTGGGCGATGGACCTCCGATGACCGCCTAGGCGCCGATTAATCGGCCGCCTAGGCCGATTTCTGCAACACTGGTTGGCCGATTTCTGCAACACTGGTTCTAACTAAATATTAGGTTTCCCAAATGTAAAATGAAAATCTTTTATATGTTTTTTTTTCTTGTAAGTTATGAAAACAATGTAAACATACACACGTGTCTTTACTAGTTATATCATACGTGAATGGTTAACATGCTACAAATTTTAAGTATCTTTAGTAACAAAAGTTTACTTAAAAAATATCACTAATTTTGAATTAAAAGCAAAAGTAATAGGAATATAGGCTTTTCGGGAAGTGGGGGCCAAAAACCTAATTATTTTGTACTAAAAATTGTAGGTGTGTGTTAAGATGGTAGGTGTTCGATAATATATCTGTTCCATTTTCATTGGCATAATTAATGCAGCAAAGGTTGACCATAAGCTATTTTCTTTTCATTTTGATTGACTACAAAAATAACTTCATGTGGCTATAAACATTTGTATTAGAAAGTATCAGATTTGGAGGCCACTGATATTTTCTTTATTCACTGAATTTTTCTTTATTATTTACTCTTTTGTCTCACTCATTTATTTTCTCTCGCATGTATTATTGGGTTTTATCCGTACAACTTAATAAAATACAGTATAAGTAGATAAGGGTCGTATTATTGGCACAACTGAATTCTCAAATCGATACTTTTAATACGAGTCGTATTGCTTTTCAATTTCCAATAAAGGCTGATTTGTCAGATTTTGTCTATTTGACTGGACCTATACGGGTTGTATTGGTTGATTTTTTTTATACAAATCTTTTATACATTTGCTTTTTTAATAAAAACTTCCTGAATTTTTTTTAAGAATATCATGTGCAATGTAGTATAGTATAGGTGAGGTATAGGTGGGTTGTGGGAGTTCAGAAAGCATGATTGCTGATGTTTTTTAGTATTCGGGATTTGTTGGGTTGTTTGCAGCTAGGGTTCAGAATGCTTGAAGTTTTATTATAAACCGTGTTAAATCAAAATCGAATAAGAGTTCTTACAAAGGACCTGGTTCGGTTGTGGAGAATTTTATGGAAATTGAAAGAAAATGAAGGTTGTAGCAATTTAAGATTAACTAGTAACATTGTAGTCGTTATGTGTTCAGAGCAAATATGTCCATACATGCATTTAATTCACTCACATCATTACAATTTCTAATGATGTGGGGAATTAAACGCATGTATGTGACAATAGTAGATGTTGCGCACTTGGGCCTAATGATTTTCTTGGATAATTTCCGGATAGCAGGTTAAGTACTTATTATTCTCCATGCTATTTTCGATGTAGAATCTGCTTCCTAAATATGAATCTGAAAGTTAATTTTGACATACGAGTTGAAATTAATTAAGTAGTTCCTTATATAACAAAGTGTATTCAGGTTCTATAGTTAGACTTATTATTATTAGGAATGTTTTGAATCATCACAGAAGTTGATGTTCATCCCGATTAAGCGGAATAATTTCTCTAATATTGACAATACAGTGCTACTTTATGAAGAAACAAAAAGACATGTCGGGTTCTTCTGCTAGTGGGTTTTATAAGTCTAAGAGAGAATAAATTTATTGCATGAATAATTGTAAGGAGAAACGTTGGGATTCAAGGGTTTAGTCATCATTGTTTGAGTAGTAATATATTTATAGAAGAAAAAGGTAAATACATAGAGAAATGGAATGTTGCTGGGGGATGGTTCAGCGACTTCCAGCTGATAGTCAGCCAATCAGCCTTCCCCAAATAACGACCTACAACAACCTTCCTTGTCTTCGAGTTTCCATCGTTCTTCACCATGAAGGGTTTATCACATTTGAATCTGAAAGTTAACTTTGACATACCGACGTCAGCAATCTTTTTATTTTGAAACAAATCCCATTTTTTCCTTTTTCTTTACACATCCCCGCGTTGATAGCTTCCGTCCTCTAGTTGACTTTTCTTTACCCATCTCCTCTAATTGAACTATATTCCGTCCAACATACGACACATGAAAAAGCGTTCTTTTATACAATCTGGCTTCCAATGCTTGCACAGGGTGATAAACAACGCTGCTCTGGAATTGGAGAACCTTGGTGGTTTCTGTACCCATCCCCACGTTGATAGCTTTCGTAACCAATGTTTGTCATAGCCCATTTCCATAGCCACCGTTTCCGTAGCCACCGTTTCCATGACGCTTAGGGTTTAAAGTTTAAACTGAAAAGGGTAATATAATGAGATGAACAAAAACCTTTAGTTTTGCATTTACTAGATAGTATCCATCACGCCTTTAATGTTACTGGGGGTCGGTAATCATGAAAGTTGCAATTTGGACTATCACAAAATTGACCTATATGATCCGTATTAGCCTGCTATACGACCCGGTATTGACCTATACGATCCGTATTATGGGTTCCTTTAACTTGTTGTGATTGGTTCAGCGACTTCCAGCCGATAGTCAACCAATCAACCTTCCCCAAATAACGACCTACAATGCCTTCGATTTTCCATAATTTGAAACTTTAGTCTCCGATTCATCAGAAGATGAAAACAAGACATCATTTGCAACTGTAGTCTCCGATTAATCAGATGATACCAGACATTTTCTTGCATTTTGTTTAGCCGAGGTTTTAACACGATCTTTGTTTTCAAGGCATTCTATCTCTGATGCAGTTACATTGAACATAATGATACCAAACGTTGAACACCCTTTGTATTTGAATACCAACATGTTAGAAAACTTGAAACCATAATGCTCTGCAAACTCACCCCCGCGTTTCCATAGCCACCGTTTCCAAGACATTCATTGGTGGTATCTATACTCATCCCTGTGTTGATAGCTTCCGTAACCACCTTTTCTCTCTATATTTACCTTTTTCTTATATAAAAACTTAAATAAACTCTGGATACTGAAAACCTTTAGCAATCATACTCTCAGAACTCTCACAACCCACCGTCGTATAACGTTATAAATATACTACTATGCCTTTTTCTTTTATAAATATACTACTATAACTTACTTTAAATAGGAATAATTCGCTGAAAACCCCCATTACTCAAACCATTGCATCTAAACCCTTGAATCCTAACGCTTCTCCTTACATGCATTAAATTTCTTCGTTTCCCGTGATTATGAAACCTACTTTCGTGAGGTGGTCTTCTTTCATATTTCTTAGAAAAATTTGAACAAGTCATCCTGCTTTGAGCATCTCTGAATGCCTTTTTCTCTTTAATCTATTAGAACAATCCTTGTTTCGTCTCGTATCGGGAAGCATATTCTACATCTAAGAAGTATGACTGCAAACTAATTGCGTTAAGGTTGATCTTATTTCATGTTCTTACAATTTGTAATGATGTGAGTAAATTAAAAGCATGTATGGATATGTTTGCTCTGAACACATGCCGACTATAATGTTACTAGTTAATATTAAATTGCTACAACCTTCCTTTTTCTTCAATTTACATAACATTCTCCACAACCAAACCAGGTTCTTTGTAATAACTCTTATTCGATTTCGGTTTAACATGGTTTATAATAAAACTTCAAGCATTATGAAGCCTAGCTGCAAACAACCCAACAAACCCCGGATACTGAAAAACATCAGCAATCATACTCTCTGAATGTAACGCCTCGTATCTTCGTATTTCTATTTTAAAAAATGTTCGTATTCGTATTCTAATTTTAGAAACCTTACATTTGTATTTTAATTTTAATCTCACAATTCGAGGCGTTAATCATAATAAAATTCATATTTTATATTTTTTTATTTTATTCACACAACCGATCATTTAAAATACGTATTTATACGCAAACCAACACTTTTATACATATAAATACTTATACGCACATCCTCAATACTTGAATTATACTTTTATACTTTTTATATACTCATTACATAATATATACTCAAGAAATACCAAGAAATATACAATCCCGGGTTCGAGACCTGTGGAGAGCACCGGTTCGACGCATTAAATCTTTTTTAAAAATAAATGATTTTCAGTTTAATTCAATTAGTATATAAATATAATTAAAAACAGAAATATTTCGGGTTAGACACGTAGCTCAGTTGGTAGAGCTGCGTGCACGCGAACGGGAGGTCTCGGGTTCTAGCCTCACCCGGCGCAAACAATTTCACAGCCTGACCGGTCAACCGCTCAACAAGTCAACGGTCAACGGTCAACTGTCACAAAAAGTCAACTTTTTTATTATTTTTATTTAATTATTTTATTTAAAAATACTTAAAAATAACATTTTTAAGGTTAGAAAATAGCCTTAAACTCACAAAAATACATCCAACAATTCTACTAAAATTGATTAATAAAATCCGTTTACTTACCGAACCATTATGCCATTATCTAGGTTAGTTTCACTCGCGATTAAAACCAACTTCGTGCGCATTCAACATCATCAACCGAACGCACCCAATGTGAGTGAATCTTACAACTCCCCTTTTTAATTACACGTTTTGGGGTGAGTCATGTGTCACAAAATTAACTTGTTTATTTAAACTTGTGCCATACCATATTGTGATCTAAACTTAGATTGTATACATTGTTTGTAGTTATGTATTTCATAATGTCAATTTATATGCAATTCATTCATTAGGCCCATCAGTTCCTCGTGGGAGACGAGTTGAGCAACGCGTGCCTCAAAACAAATTCATTATTGTTCGTGTGTGTATTATTTAGTTTATATTGTTTGTAGTTATATATTTCATATTGTCAAGTATATGCAAATCATTCATTAGGCCCATCAGTTCCTCGTGAGAGACGAGTTGAGCAACGCGTGCCTCAAAACGATCCATTATTGTTCATGTGTGCATTATTTAATATTAATTGATTGGTGAATAAGTTTACATCTATTTTTACTCATGTGTGGTTGTGCACTTTATTGTATAATCAATTAAATAAACTTGTTCAAATGCTTTTCATAGGATTCACTCGCCAATTTTTTGTTGATCCAAAAACCATTTTTACACATGATACAGGTGAACATGATGAAGCAAGGAAAACATAGGAAATGCCTTAGAAGAAAACAATGAAGCCTAGATTGATGTTAGGACATGATGTAATAATGATTGTATAATTCCCCTTAAAATTGTATTAATGAATATGAAACGTTATAATAAATATCATGAGCTTTGATGATAACCCAATCATGCCCCGATCACCTTTTCAGCTGCGGGTCGGGGTGTGACAGGTTGAAGGAGATGATGCTATGAAAACAATATAGCAAGGACTAGATACACACAAATTAGACGTTAGGTTTAATGTCGATGTATCAGTTTTGTTATGACTTTGCAAATGTTATGTTGTTTCTTTGTTTTTTACATTGATGTATTTGACAATTCTTATGAAATGAAATATGGTTTAATTAATTATTGTCACTTATTAATGTTGTGAGCAATCAGCAATCTCGTTTTCGTCTCATCCCGATATTTCCGCCATCGGTTGGGGTGTGACACTGAACTCTCACAACCCACTTATACCTCACCTGTACTATACTACATTGCACATGGTATTCTTAAAAAAAGAAAGTTTTTACTAAAAAAAATAAATATTTTTTGTTAAAACTATGATTAAGTGTATAACAAAATTTGTAAAAAATAAAATACAATAAAATAAAATAGCAATACGACTCGTATAGACCTATACGACCTGTATTTGACCAACCAGCCGCCAGACAAGAACTGACACATGTAGATGTGACTTTTGTCTTTTGCACCAATACGACCCGTATAGACCTGTACGACCTGTATTGAAAAAGTAAAGGTGTGCGGATAAATTTTCAGGTGTACCGATAGAAAACCCCGTAGATAACTATAAAATGGTGACAATTAGACATCATCACAAACAAAACAAATACGATAAGAAAGATAACCAGGCTGTTGTAGGTTAATGAATTTAACTCATTTAATAAAGAAGTCATGTTCGTGCTGATATGTCTAAATTGTACTATAAAGATTTTTTAATTAGAATTTGAAAAAAAAATCATAAAACAAAATGTGAATTTATACCGTCACATTACGTAAAACATGTCAAAGGTAACGCGAACTTATACCGTAAGATAGCGTCAAACAGAAATAAACTCACTACAAGGCAAAAAAAATGAAAGACAAAAAATGCACTATAAAACAAAAACCACAAAACACAAAATAAAATAAGAGTAAGAATAAAAATCTACATTTATAAGATGTGTCATCAAAAACCACAAAACACAAAATAAAATAACAATAAAAAAAATCTACTATTTATAAGATGTTTCATCATTTGTTATATATATAAATATAAATATAAATATAAATGTACTAACATTAACTAGAATGGCTCTTATAAAATTTCATAAAAAATGTAAGAGATTATAATGTCTAAGTTTAACATGTTAGCCTATTTACGATCTATCTAATCTTTTACAACATAGAACACGCTCACGATCCATTTACTAAGTTTATTATAATTTAGTACTCATTAACTCATTTTGGTTTGCATGGCGCATTTGATCATTTAAATAATAAATTGAATTTTCATAATCTTATATAGAGGTGATTGGTTATTGGTGTTCCATCTTTGAAAATTACTATTTTTAGCCTCATCTTTTAAGTATTTTTCTCTCTTTACACCTCCGTTAAAAAGCTTAACAGATTTTTTTTTTATTTTTTGAATTACAAACCGATGTAAGTTTACGTCAAAACTAACAAAAAAATCAAGTTGTTTGAAGCACCGTTTCAAGATAAGTTTTACATCAATCGACTCGTATAAGCGTTCTAATCAAAACCCTTAAAACATCAGTTTGAAATTCGGAAAAAAAAAACCTCAACTCCATTAAGTTTTTTTAACAGAGTTACAATGAGAAAAAAAAATACTTAAAAGGTGAGACTGTTAGTGGTAATATTCAAAAAAAGAGACTACCAATAGCCAATCACATCTAGGTGATATTATTGAAATCCAATTTCTTTTTAAATAAATGGTCATACAATTTAAAAGGTGGGACTGTTAGTGGTAATATTCAAATATGAAACTACCAGTAGCCAACAACATCTTGGTGATGTAAGACCCTATCTTACTTTACTGAATTTCTATTAAAATTTTTGTATTTAAACATATAATTGCGAATACAAATCACTTAAATTTGCAAGTTTATTAAAACTTTTTAAACATATTTAAACAAACTAACATATTAACAATGATTAGTCTTGTTATAATCAAAACCAAGTACGGAAGCTTCGTTTTTGATCGTGTTCGGTTCTTCATATAGCTTGATCCTCCTCCGGTGCTCCCAAACATCACCTATATTTCATATTTTATGAAATACGTTAGTTAAAATAAATTATAACATAACCGAATAAACCCGAAGGCTTAAAACAGTAAAAACAAAACTTTAGTTTTAGGCATCTTACGGTTAAGACTTCTAGTTTCAACACAGCAGCTGCTCACCGTAAGCTACGGTAGGCCACCGTAGCTTACGGTGGCTTGCTGCAAATTTTCTCTTGTTTGCAGATTTAGTTACGATATTTTCCGTAACTCCCTCAATTCTTCTCCGTTTTACCCGAAACTTGTTTCTAAATATCAGTTGAATTTTTTCTTACATATTTAACCCGAAATCCTTGACCCGGATTCTTATTTCATATAACTTATGCATTTATCCCCGGTTTATACTCCTATTTTCCGATTTTGCCCTTTAACCCCATTTAAACCAAACTATACATTTACGCATCCATTTCGGTATGCTTTAACACTCCATTATTACCCGTATAGTTTCCTTAGCGAAATACATCTTTTATTCAACTAAACCTTTATTTATTTATTATTTTGACCTGTTTGGTTGTTTTAGCGTAATCCAACGCTTATTTCAACCAAACCTTCTATCTTATCATTTCTACACTAGAATATCTATCTAATTCCCACCACAACATTATTTGTGGTGGATTTATTATCGAAAATTTATTTTATCCAATATCCACCCTTTGATTCGACAGTTTACGGAAAAGACCATTTAAAAGGCATTAACCCAAAAGGCTTATGCTTTTCTCTTTTACGTTACCGAAAGATTCTATTATATTATAAAACTCAATTTTAAACTAATATTAGAGTCGTTTACTTATTTTCATCACTCGAGGGCATTTTGGTCAACTTAGTCTCTTCTTTTACGACGAAGGACTTACTATAACATGTTTTGACCAAAATGAACATTTAACCATAATCTATATAAAATCATTATGTTCTTAAGAACATAATGTTTATGGATTAGATTATTGGATTTACCTTATCTTAGGTAATCCATTATTCATTTATGACTCATTTAACTCTCATCAGACCTTTAAGTCCTTGTTGAGAGTTTTGACCCGTTACATGTACCTGGCTCGGCTCATACATTGATCCGTTCAAATATCATGCTCTTTTCTTTCTAAGAACACAAAAATTCAACAAGCGATATTATTCATCATTGTCAAATGGTGATACTATCACAATTTGACCCGTTCGGTCTAAATAACCATTTATCATTATGAGATGGCACTTAATTACCATCTCACTTATTTAACCTATTTCGTTTTACACTATATGATCATATTGCTGAAAAATTATCCCTTAATTCGCTTGACCCATTATGGCTTATGCCATATAGTATCCTTTTCAAAACTCCTTATTTAATCGTCATCACATGACTAATTTACCGTTTTACCCTTTTTACCATAAATCATGGTTTAATACCATATTCACTTGTTCCAACCTGTAACTGTCCGTATTGGAACTTTTATATTTCGGAATTTCGTTCCGAATACCCAAAACGCTTTATTAAACTACATAAGTAATTTTACTATTTTTAAAGATGTAAGCTTTACTTACCTTGAAATCCAATTATGCTATTTTCGCGTACTTGATCCGTTTGACCCGCTTCTTCCCAAGCCTCCACCTAGCTTGTCAAGCATCAAACTATCATTTATCATTCGCAAGATGGTTAGGTTAGTCATCATTTAACACGACTATTCCACCTTACGGATTTTACATCAAAGTTATCATTCGATCCTATTACGGGTCAGTTTGACTTTTTAAAGTCAACTGCCCATTTACACATACAAACTCACGAATAAGTTTAACAACTTATTTAGGCATTTCGTTAATTATCCGGTAAGCGTTATTCTTAGGCAACCATTATAGCTACTTTTCTCCGACCAAGTTCATGTCGTTTCTTTCATTTAAACAAATTCAAACGATTGTCAACATCAAGTTAACTTGGCTTTTGATTAACAAATGCTAATTTATCGATTAGCTAGGTTTTCATCTTTATGTAGCAACCCATTTCATCATATTATTAGACTTTTCATCCGAATACCTAATATTACCAAATTTTACACACTAACTAGTAGACAACATGATCTTATACACTTATTAACATTAACTTAACATTTATTTCATCATTTCATACACAAACATTCCATAGCAAGTATGAATATGTACTCAAACTCATAATTTGTTCAAGTATCTTCCTGCTAATATCATGCATAATGATTCTAAACATAGATATATCATCAACTTCATCATATTATTAAAACTCACTTTATAATCTACTTGTTAATCACTAACAAGTAATCTTACATCAAATTGTGTATAATTTCTTTAAGTGTGACGAAATCAATCATACACATACACTTAATATCATCTTTGGATCATAATCCAACTATCTAATTGCAAGTAATCTACTTGTCTCAAATCGCAACTTTCACCAATCTAGGTTTTAAGACATACCTTATATTCCCTTCGATTAGGTGATCGTTTATATGCGTTCATGCATCAGTTCCAAGCTCAATTCACCCTTCAAGTTGATGATTTAAGCAAAACAAGGGTTCACCCCCTTTATTTTGCTCCTGGTCGCTACACACACACACCTTTTGTGTGTGTAGTGTTTTAGGGCCGGGATTCAAAAGAATTAGGCGAAGTGTTTGTTCCTGAACGACGGAAGTGGAAAGACACTAAGGGAGAGGGATATACTCCTTGATTTTTGTAATCGCCGAAATTGTACGACGAACCTTCTTGTTCCAGGCGTACTACCCTGATACGTTAAGGTTAATTGATCCAGGCCCGGTTTATAAAGTGATAGTAGTCAGAATAAATAAGAAAGATAAGAACTAAGATTCAGGAAAGTTTTATTTTTATATATTCAACTTTTCAACCTTTCCTCTTTTGGTCCCTCATATTTGAGGTCTTATTTATTTAGAGCTACAACTCATTGATTATTGCTATTTCCACATTATTAACTAGGTTAATTTGTTCCTAGTTGTTTTGTTTACGGGTTCACTTTTACCACTAACGGTCTTTTACTCGCTCTTTAATATTAACGTGGTTCGATTACCAAACCTGTTTTTGAGGTGTTACAGGTGATATTATTAAAATCCAATTCCTTTTAAATAAATGGTCATACAACTAATGTAAAAGTTTAACTTATCAGTCCATAAACCCTTGAAACTAACATCTACTTATGTCTGTAATAGTTAAAATAAAGATGATACATAAATAGTAACCACAAGTATTTTAAATTTTAATTCTTTCACCACATTCTCTTGTACCCATAGGCCATAAGTTTTAAATTTTATCTATAAAGATGACATTTTCTCTATTCATAATAAACGTGACATGGTAAAACTGAAAGTCAAAAGGCAAACCTTTATGCACTAAATCATTTTGAAGTTTGGCCATGTTTCTTTAGTTTTAACATGCGGGCAAAAGAATTATAATGTTCCATTTTCATTATGATGTTGCTATCTGTCAGATAAAATCTAAAACATTTTAAATGATGACAACATAAGTGAAATTTAGCCAAAGAGAGTAAACTAATAGTAATTAAGAAACATGTAAAAAGATATTAAATGATCAATTCACTCTTTTGTCAACGAGAAAAGATAATAGATATGTATTAAGGAAAGTTGATGTGAGGTAACTATTATAACAAATTACTATTGTTGTCACTATTTAGTAGTGTTGTAAATAAGTTGAGTCGAGTTCGCGCTTGATCAGCTCGGGCTTGATTAATTTATGAGAGCTTGAGCTTAGTTCGACCTTTGTTTACGTATAAACGTTGTACCTTATGTAAATGGTTTTACAAACACAACGTATTCAGGGTAAGTTCCATCCGTTAGATAATAACAGTATTCGTACTCCACATCGTTTACAAGAAAAGAAGAAAAAAAAACTTTGGCTCCAAGTTTATATAGTCGTTGAAAATGAGTGATTAATTAAGAATGTTTAATTCATTATTTGAAACGGCCACACCAAAGAATGCAGTGCGAAAACCAAAGATCTTGTGATGCAACCGCTTCAAGCATCATGGTCGGTTTTTTTATAATATCCACTCGTGTGTTGGCCGCGACAAACTTCACACTCCCATTTTATACAATCTATACTACCGATCATCCTTGGGAAACTATGCCGATCTCCATGAGCCTCCAATTTTATTTGTACGTCACTAAACGTTGGTTTTCTCTAATGTTTTTTAAGTATAGTTGAATGACGTATTCACAAAAATATTGAAAACTTTCTCTCGTCACTCGTTCCCATACTACCACGTGCATCGGGTTTTTGTTGCAAAATATGCATATTTATTCAAAAATGTTTGTTGTTCTTAAAAATAAACCTGGCTCATATGAAAACGGTGTCTAAAACTCCTATAATTATATGTTAGGTTCGGTGAAAAATAATCACTTACCAATAATTCATGTGCGGCGAGCCGATCGCATATTATATATTTTCTCCTTTTGGGTTGTTCAAATTTACATTGAACGACTTTCTGAATCAATAATGTTATTAGCTCCGCTCCCTCGTTAGATGAAGATGATAATATAAACAAACTTGTCAAGCAAAGATGATGATGAAGATGATTACAAAGGATTGCATTTTTTCTAGTGGATGATAATTTGCTAGTGAAAGAATGTGTTTGTACGGAGAATTAGGTTGAATACAATGTCTGTGAATGGAGAAATAGGTTGTAGATGGTTAGTATATATGTTTTTAATATATATATATATATATATTGAAAGTGAATTGCACAATTTTGCTTAACGTACGTTATGAAGATATAACATGTGTGATTATGGTTTTCAACATGCGTGATTACGATTTTCAACATTTGTGATTAAGGTTTTTGAGTTTTATAACATGCATAATTTTATTTCGTACACATCGTACGTTAAGAAATATTGTAAGTTAACCAACCCATATATATATATATGTATATATATATATAGCCGTTAAACGACTATATTGATCGTCCAATAGAAGCGTGCCACGTCATCACCACCATTGCCCCACGCCGTGTGAAAAATCCGACACCACCCCACGCCATGCTTGGGGGCAGTGTGCTAGCGTTCTTGAACTCCCACGCCATCACTCTGCAGTCTAATGACCTACGAAAGAGGTAAAACACAAAAAAATATATTTCAAAAGTTGAAAATGTGTTTTTTTATTTTGTTTTATTACTATATGTAACAAGTCATTTCCCTCAAAAGATTATATATAAATTTTTTATTTGTATTTTTTTAAATATTAAACTCGTGTAATACACAGGTTCTAAACTAGTACTATATAAGTAAATAATTTGGTTAAATAAGTATTTTTTTTTCTGAATTACTGCTACTATTATTATTATTTGACGTATAAATAAACTAAGACTTTCTTTTAATTTCATCATCATTATTATTATTATTATTATTATTATTATTATTATTATTATTATCTCCATGGCTTTATAGCCTAGTGGCATATTGGGGGTGCGATAAAACTTTGAGATCAATAGGTTTTGGGTTCGATTCAAACAAGTGGTTTTTCTCATATTTATTAGGTCTCCTTCTGAATTGGTGTATAGGCATTATGCTTTGTCACACCCCGGATTTCCAACCCCGAAATCCATACATCGGTGGTGTCACACCCCGACCCGCAGCAGAATAAGAGTCGGGGCATAATTGGGTTATCACCAAAGCTCATGATGTTTACTAAAATGTTTCATATTTATTAAATTCAAATTACAACTTAAATATCCAAATCAAAATTCATACAATTACAAGGAAATGAAACTATGTAAATAATCCAAAGCATAAACTGATTTATTCTTCTAGGCCTTCCTATGTGTTTCTTGCCTCGACTGGATCACCTGTATCATGTGTAAAACGGGGAATATTTTGGGTCAACAAAAGTTGGCGAGTGAACCTTGATAAAACATTATTATTAAATTTCTTGTTTTATTTAATATTGAAAATTTGTGCAATAATCACATGTGAGCAAACATATATAAATAAAAACACAAACCACTTTGAATGAGTATATGATATGAATGATAAATGAATGTGAGATCAAGGCTCAATCAAACGGAGCCGATCTTATGAGGCACCTGATGCTCAACCCGTCTCCCACGAGGAACTGATGGGCCTAATGAAATGCGTGCACTGAAAATGATAAATCCAAACTACATATAATCCACACAACAATTGATACACATTTGATACACATTTGTTCACGGATATGATGGATGCACAAGTGTTTAAATATAATAAAGAATTAAACGACACATGATGTCACACCCCGACCCGCAGCGGAATAAGAGTCGGGGCATAATTGGGTTATCACCAAAGCTCATGATGTTTACTAAAATGTTTCATATTTGTTAAATTCAAATTACAACTTAAATATTCAATTCAAATCCATACAATTACAAGGAAATGAAACTAAGTAAAACAATCCAAAGCTTAAACTGATTTATTCTTCAAGGCCTTCCTATGTATTTCTTGCCTCAACTGGATCACCTGTATCATGTGTAAAACGGGGGATATTTTGGGTCAACAAAAGTTGGCGATTGAACATTGATAAAACATTGTTATTAATTTCTTGTTGTATTTAATATTGAAAATTTGTGCAATAATCACATGTGAGCAAACATATGTATATAACAAAACACAAACCACATTGGATGAGTAAATGACATGAATGATGATGTATATGAGATCAAGGCTCAATCAAACGGAGTCGATCGAGTGACATGAATGATGATGTATGTGAGATCAAGGCTCAATCAAACGGAGCCGATCGAATGAGGCACCTGATACTCAACACGTATCCCACGGGGAGCTGATGGGCCTAATGGAATGCATGCACTGAAAATGATAACTTCAATCTAAACATAATTCACACAACAATTGATACACATTTGATCACAGATATGATGGATGCACAAGTTTTTAAATATAATAAGGAATTAAACGACACATGATACACCCCAAAATGTGATTAAAACGGGGAATTGGTAGAGATTCACTCACATTGGGTGCGTTCTTTGATGACGTTGGATGCGTACGAGTTTTGGGATTTGATCGACGAGGAAAACTAACCTAAAATAATAACGAAATGGTTCGGTAAATAAATGGATTTTATTTGTGATTAATACTTTTAATTCATAATCCTAATAGGATTTTTAGATTTATTTTTGTGAGTTTAAGGACATTTTCTAACTTTAAAAATATTATTTTTAAGTATTTTTAAATAATTTTCTGATTAAATAAATAAAAAAATAAATAAAAAATGTTGACTTTTTGACTCTGACCGTTGACCGTTGACCGGTCGGATTGTGTTAATTATATGCGCTGAGTGAGGTTCGAACTCGGGACCTCTCGTATACGTGCACGCAGCTCTACCAACTGAGCTACGTGTCTAACCCGAAATATTCTCTGTTTTAATTATATTTATACACTAATTAACTTTTAACTTATTTGGGTTTTTATTAAAACAATTTATATGGCCGAACCGGTTGCAGGGACCCGGAGTCGAACTCGGGTCCTTCGGTTCGAGTGCGCACAGCCCAACCAGTTGGGCTGTGTGTCATATCTGTTTAGCTTATGGATTAAATTATACTTATTAACATTCGGTGACCTGATCCGATTCAGTTGTAAAAATGTTGGTTTTAATTCTGAAATTCGGTAACGTGTGTGATTCGAACCCGTGACGTGCGTGTTATGTTGCACACAGTCCACCGCTGGACTGTGTGTCTAACCCGGTTAAATATTCAGTTTTAATTAAACTTATACACATGTTCAACTTCGTCTTCTTCGTTTACAAAGACACAGAACAATGATGTCCGACTGTTCTTGTTTAAATCGGTCATCGAACATATAATTGATTGGAATGAAATGGATAAAGAGGGTTACGGAGTAAATACCGAACATAATGTTTTTCTCAGATTTCCGGCAAGAGTCGTCGGCTCTGATTGGTGACTTCCGTCTGAGTGAATCAATTAACAGTTTTGATCAATGAGTTGTGCAATTAAGTTACTAAACAAGGGATATCAAGGGGTTTAGATGATTGTACCGATTGACAGTGAGACTTCGGAATTTCCAGTGATTTTCCGGCGAGTGCAGGAATTCCCGGAAACGTTGTCTGAGACATATTCTGGTTGAACGATTTATGTTATACTTGCCTAATAATGGATTGCAAACAAAAGAGTCAAGAATTTTACCGATTTGAAGCAAGTCTCGGTTTTCCGGTGAAAGTCCGGCGAATGTAGAATATCTCCGGCGACGTGCTAAAGCTTCGAGAGATTGTGCGATTTTGAGCGAAAAGGTTACCAGAGGTTTGGGTGGGTATTTATAGGGAAGAACAGGATGTATTGAGTCCGAATTTTGGTCTTTATTCACGGTTAAAGTTTCTCCGGCGGTTACGACCGCAATTGACTGTTAGACGTCGGTTATAACCGATGTCGAAGTCGGTTATAGTGTTTTAGTCAAAAGGAAAATGGCTAAACTCACGGATTGCCGGATTTCCCGGTGATTACGAGTTCTGCCGCGCTGAGGTCCGGTTTTGAATTCGAGTTTTAATTTAAGTATTATTTGTTTCAGTAATTTCACAAAGGAGTCATGTGGCGGAGCGGTGTGTTGTGTGTTTGAGTTTGTGGGCGACCCAGGTTTGTAACCCGGCGTCCCCATTTTATTTTTTTTATTCACTATTTTTTTGTTATTTAATAATTGTGATTTAAAATTCTAATATATATACTAATTATGTATTGTTTAAAATTTATCTGAGCAATAAATACGCAATGAAAAATTATAACTGAGTATTTGATTAATAAACGAAGCGGGTTTGGAAACCCGTTTTTCGACGAATGTTACACATGATACACCCCAAAACATGATTAAACGGTGAATTGGTAGAGATTCACTCACCTTGGGTGCGTTCTTTGATGACGTTGGGTGCGCACGAATTTTAGGATTTGATCGACGAGGGAAAACTAACCTAAAATAATAACGAAATGATTCGGTAAATAAATGGATTTTAATTGAGATTAATACTTTTAATTCAATACTCTTAATGGGATTTTTAGATTTATTTTTGTGAGTTTAAGGAGGTTTTCTAACTTTAAAAATCTTATTTTTAAGTATTTTTAAATGATTTTCTGATTAAATAAATAAATAAAAAGAAATAAAAACATTGACTTTTTTTGACCCCGTTGACCGTTGACCGGTCGGACTGTGTGTTTATGCGCTGAGTGAGGTTCGAACTCGGGACCTCTCGTATACGTGCACGCAGCTCTACCAACTGAGCTAAGTGTCTAACCCGAAATATTCTCTGTTTTAATTATATTTATATACTAATTAATTTTTAACTTATTTGGTTTTTTTATTAAAAACGATTTATACGGCCGAACCGTTTGCAGGGACCCGGAGTTGAACTCGGGTCCTTCGGTTCGAGTGCGCACAGTCCAACCAGTTGGGCTGTGTGTTAAATCTGTTTAACTTATGGATTATATTACTCTTATAAACATTCTGTGACGTGATCTGATTAAGTTTTAAAAATGTTGGTTTTATTTCTGAAAGTCGGTACGTGTGCGATTCGAACTCGGGACGTGTGTATTGTTTGTGCACACAGTCCACCGCTGGACTGTGTGTCTAACCCGTTTGAATATCTGAATTTAATTATACTTATACTTATTTGTGACTTCATCTTCTTCGTTTAAGAATACAGAACAGTGAAATCCGACAGTTCTTGTTTAATCGTTCACGACCTAAACTCGATTGAAAAGAACAGAGAATTTAAATGATATGGTATACCAGAACAGCGGGTTTGCTTTGGTTTTCCGGCAAGTGTCGTCGGCTCTGATTTGCGATGTCCGGCTGTATGAACTGTTTAACAGTTTTGATTATTGATTTGAACGATTAAAACATAAATTAAGAGATAGCAGAGAAGTTTAGACAGTTATACCGACTGATGAATGAATACGGTTTTCTGACGATCGATTCCGGCGAAGTTCCGGCGAAATTGAAGTTTCCGGCGACGTGCTCTGGAAGGATTAAAGCTTCGAAAGAGAGTGCGATTCTGGGCGAAAAGGTTACTAGAGGTTTGGGTGGGTATTTATAAGGAGGAACAGGGTGTATTTGGTTCGAATTTGGGTCTTGATTCATGGTCAAAGTTTTTCGGCGGTTATGACTGAAATTGAGGGTTAGACATCGGTTATAATCGATGTCGAAATTAGTTCACGCGTTTCAGTCAAAGGAAACGGTCATAATTCGTGATAATCTCGGCTTTTCCGACGACTACGAATTTGGGCGCGCTGATTACCGGTTTGACTTTCAGTTTCATTATAAGTGTTATTTGTTTTAATGTTTATCACAAAGACAGTGTGTGGCGGATCGGTGTGTTGTGTGTTTTGGCTTGTGGGTGACCCGGATTCGAAACCCGGCGTCTACATTTATTTTTTTATTCCTTATTTATTAGTAATTTTAAATTATGGTTTTTAAATTATAATATATTTTTTAATTATGTATCGTTTAAAATTAATAACAACTATAAATACGCAACGAAAATTATAACTGGATATTTGATTGATAAACGAAGCGGGTTTTGAAAACCCGTTTTTCGATGGATGTTACAGTATCCCCTACTTTTAGAAATTTCGTCCCGAAATTTAAGTAGTAGTGGTAACAGGAAAAAGATGCGGGTATTTCTCGCGCATTGAGTCTTCACGTTCCCAAGTAAACTCAGGTCCTCGTTTCGACTCCCAACGTACCCTGACAATTGGAATACGACTTCGTCTTAAACGCTTCTCTCCGAAGTCCATGATTTCTACTGGTCTTTCAATGAAGTGCATAGATTCATCGATCTGAATGTCTTCTAGAGGAATATGGAGGTTTTCATCGGCGAGGCACTTCTTCAAGTTTGATACGTGGAATGTGGGGTGAATTCTGTTGAGCTCTTCTGGTAGGTCAAGCTTGTATGCTACAGGACCTACTCTTTCGAGTATCTTGAAAGGTCCTACGTAGCGTGGTGCTAGCTTGCCCTTCTGGCCAAAACGAACCACTCCCTTCCACGGTGATACTTTTATAAGTACTTGATCACCAATGTCAAATTCCAAGGGCTTTCGTCGTTTGTCTGCGTAACTCTTTTGACGACTTTGAGCCGCTAGAAGATTGTTTCGAATTTGAATGACCTTGTCGGTTGTTTCTTGAATTAACTCTGGACCGGTGATTTGTGATTCCCCAATTTCGTGCCAACATACTGGAGATCGGCACTTACGACCATATAAAGCTTCGAAAGGAGCCATGCCGATACTTGAATGATAGCTATTGTTGTACGAAAATTCAACTAAGGGTAGATGAGCGTCCCAATTCCCTTTGAAGTCTATGACACATGCTCGAAGCATGTCTTCAAGAGTTTGGATGGTGCGTTCAGATTGTCCATCAGTTTGAGGATGAAAAGCGGTACTGAGGTCTAATCGTGTACCCAAGGCGGTTTGTACGGCTCGCCATGTTCGTGAAGTGAAACGACCATCACGTTCTGAAATGATGCTTAAAGGTACACCATGACGGCTTACGATCTCGCTGATGTAGATACGAGCTAACTTCTCGTTTTTGAAGTCCTCGCGAATCGGTATGAAGTGAGCTGATTTCGTAAGATGATCGATGATTACCCATATGGTGTCATACCCACTGGAGGAGCGAGGTAACCCGGTAATGAAGTCCATGGTTATGTTTTCCCACTTCCATATAGGTATTTCGTGTTGGACTAGAAGTCCTGAAGGTCTTTGATGTTCCGCTTTTACTTTGGAACAGGTAAGGCACTTGGAAACAAAAACAGCGATATCCTTTTTCATGCCAGGCCACCAGTAGGTGTATCGTAGGTCTTGATACATCTTGTCGGCTCCTGGGTGTACAGAGTACCGTGCTTTGTGCGCCTCATTCATAAGGAAACCACGAAGGTTATCGCGATCGGGAATCCATATGCGATTTAAATAGTATAGAATAGGTTTCGATTTTGAGTTCCGCTCCACATGACAGCTCATCGCGTACGTCGTTTTCTGTTACAGAAACATGTTGAGCTGCTCGGATTCGATCTTTGATGTCGGTTATGATTTGCGAACAGAGAAGACGAATGGAGTTCGCATAACCTTTTTGACTGAGCGCATCGGCCACTACGTTTGCCTTGCCAGGATGATACCGAATTTCACAGTCGTAGTCATTGAGAAGTTCGACCCATCTTCGTTGCCTCATATTCAACTCCTTTTGGTTGAAGATATGTTGGAGACTTTTGTGGTCAGTGTATATTTCACACTTGGTACCATAGAGGTAATGTCTCCATATCTTGAGAGCGAACACAACGACTCCAAGTTCCACGTCGTGGGTGGTGTAGTTCTTCTCATGAACCTTGAGTTGCCTAGAAGCATAGGCTATCACTTTTCCTCTTTGCATTAATACACAGCATAGCCCTTGCCCTGATGCGTCGCAATATACTACAAAGTCATCGCAACCTTCAGGGAGTGTGAGGATAGGTGCATCACAAAGTTTTTGCTTTAGAGTTTGGAAGGCTTCTTCTTGTTTAGGTCCCCATATGAAGGGT
Organism: Scalesia atractyloides; assembly: GCA_947069175.1. NCBI lineage: Eukaryota > Viridiplantae > Streptophyta > Magnoliopsida > Asterales > Asteraceae > Scalesia > Scalesia atractyloides. The sequence continues at coordinate 1,930,477 of CAMTDV010000012.1, read as the reverse complement.
TTTCCTTTATGAGTCAAAGCCGTGAGTGGTACAGCAATACGGGAAAAGTTGGCAATGAAGCGGCGATAGTAACCAGCCAAACCGAGAAATGACCTTACTTCGGTAGGGGTACGTGGCGCTTGCCATTCTTGTACTGCCTTGATTTTTGAAGGATCGACATGTATTCCCTTGTCATTGACGACATGTTTGTATACCCTATTCATTAGATTCATGAAGACAGCGGGGGCGTTGGTTAAACCGAATGGCATGACCATGAATTCGTAATGACCATAACGAGTCCGGAAGGCGGTCTTTGGGACGTCTTCTTCATGTACTCTGGGCTGATGATAACCAGAACGAAGGTCGATTTTTGAAAAGCAGGTGGCGCCTTGTAGTTGGTCTAGGAGGTCATCGATGCGAGGTAGTGGGTAGCGATTCTTAACCGTTAACTTGTTGAGTTCTCTATAGTCGATACACATGCGAAACGTTCCGTCTTTCTTCTTCACAAAAAGAACAGGTGCACCCCAAGGCGAGGAGCTAGGACGTATGAATCCTTTGTCAGTCAGTTCTAGCAGTTGACTGGCCAGCTCTTGCATTTCGGATGGGGCTAACCTATAAGGAGATTTTGCGACTGGTGTAGCGCCAGGTACAAGATCGATGCGGAATTCGACTTCTCTCACTGGAGGGAGTCCTGAGATGTCGTCGGGAAAGACTTGTGGGAATTCTTTCACAACTGGTATATCTTCGAGTTTCTTCTCCTTGTTTCCCTTTTTGACGACGTGAGTTAGGAATGCGACATAGTTCTTGCGGAGATATTTTCGGGCTTGAAGGCAGGACATTAATTTGAGTCCTTTCGAAGGGGTTTCTCCAAAAATTCGTAGGGTCTGACCATCTGCAAGAGGAATGCGAATGAACTTTTCGCGGCATACTACTTCAGCGTGATGCTGGCTGAGCCAGTCCATACCGATTATAATATCGAAACTTCCCAACTTCATAGGAATGAGGTCAACTGAAAATCGTGATCGTTTAGAGTGGGAGTACAATTTCGTATAATAGAATTTAATGAAATGGGCTTTCCGTCAGCAACTTCCACCGTTAGAGATTCCATGAGATTATCACGAGTTTGGTTGAGGATAGGTTCGAATTCTAAGGACACAAAACTCTTGTCCGCGCCAGTATCGAATAACATGGATGCATAACTACCATTGATGAGAAACGTACCGTGAACCACGTTGTTGTCAGCCCTAGCTTGGTTGGCATTGATGTTGAAAGCTCTTCCTCTGGCAGGTGGAGGAGCTTGGTTGGCTTGGTTTACTGGGTTCGCTTGGGCTTGAGCATGGATGATGTTCACCAAGCGTGGACAAGTGTTCCTGCAGTGGTTTGGGTCTCCACAGTTGTAACAAGCTCGCATGGGTTGCATCATGGGGTAGTTGGGTTGGTAGTAGGATTGGGCTATGTGTTGTGCAGGTGGTAGAAGTAAGGGTTGTTGGGCTTGACCCACTATCTGATGGTGGGTTTGGGTTGGGGGTTGATTGCGGTTCGTTCGTTGCAGAGTGCGACAAGTTTGAATGGTGTGACCCGCACGGCCACAGCTGGTGCAATGTTGGCAAGGAGTTTCGGGAGGGTGATGGTATTGACAACGGTTGCATTTTGGGTGTGGGCCGGTGTATGGATTTTTAAATGGTGCAGACGAAGGAGCAATTTGGGTGATTGGTGCAGCAGTGATAGGAGGGTTGGTTTGGGTGATAGCAAAATTCTTGTTGTTTCGTTTCCTCTTACCAGCAAACCTTGAGGAGGAGACTGAGTGGTTTGTGGTTGAGGTCTCTATGGGTGTTTTCTTCTTTTCATCCTTGAATTTGCCGTTTCGGATGCGATTCTCAGTGAGTTTGGTAGCTAGTTCCATTGCGGCTTCAAGTGTTGTAACATCCGTCAAAAACCGGATTTACCAAACCCGCTTCGTTTATTAACCGAACAATCAGTTAAAAATTCCGTTGCGTATTTAATGCCCAAATTAATTTCAAACGATACATAATTAATAAGTATATTGGAATATAAAAGTTGTATTTGAAAAAGTATTAAAAATAGTGGTTTAAAAATAAAAGGCTGAAGCCGGGTTTCGAACCCGGGTCAACCAGTATTCAGCAAAGCATTAACACACACACTTCCAACCACTCCGTCACTTGTGTTTCTTGTTCATTATTAGAAACAATTAATTCAAATACACAAACTCGAATTCAAACTGACGCGCCCAAATCGCAGTCGTCGGAAATCCCGACGATTTCGCCGAGATTGGACGGTTTCTTCTGTTTTAACCGACGCATTAACCTTAACATCGGTTATAACCGATGTCCAGTTCGCGACATCAGTCATAACCGCCGGAGAAATATTTAACCGACGAATCAAGACGGTAAACGGACCAAATTCGTCGATGTTCTGCCCTATAAATACACCCTTTAACTTCTGATAAACTTTTCGCTCACAATCACACCCATTCTCGACGAAATATTACTCGCCGGAAAATTTATGCAACTCGCCGGAAAACCGAACCCCTTCACCACTGTGCCTTACTCTAAAAACAGAACACCTAGAGCTCATACCGAAGCCACCCACACTCACCTCAAGCTTCCTGAAGACCCTCTGCCGCAAGACACACGTCGCCGGAATAACCTGCTATCATCGGAAATTTTGCCGGCGAAACAGAGGAGCTCTGTTCGGTATATCTTACACCTAACCTCTCTCGTCTTTATTAATCTCACATGTATCTAATCACAACTTACTAAAGAAACTAATTATTTTTGTCAAAACAGTCGGACATCGATTCTGGTTAAGTTTAACGAAGAAGATGAAGTCTTCGGTTATAAATATATTTAATTTAAATCAAGTTATATCTCGGGTTACACACACAGTCCAGCGGTGGACTGTGTGCAAATAAACACGCATACGTCCCGAGTTCGATTCTTGTCACACGCACACTCGCCTTAATAAAAATGTCCCTTTTTAAAACTGAACCGGATTCACTCGCAAATAGATTTTAAGTTTAATGAAAACCGGAATAATAACCAAGATAGACACACAGTCCAGTGGTGGACTGTGTGCGCGTGTAAATCATACGTCGCGGGTTCGAGTCCAGACTACCGCACCGGTTCTGGCAATTATCAAACTTTTTTTATAAGGCAGAAATGAATTTATCTAGTTTGTATATAAGTATAATAAAAACCAGATTATTTACCAAGTTAGACACACAGTCCAGCGGTGGACTGTGTGTCAAACTAAACCACAGGTCCCGGGTTCGAGACCTGTGGTGAACACCGAGTCATGCATTAAAATCGTTTTCAAAATAAATGATTTTCGGATTAATTCAATTAGTATATAAATATAATTAAAAACAGAAATATTTCGGGTTAGACACGTAGCTCAGTTGGTAGAGCTGCGTGCACGCATACGGGAGGTCACGAGTTCGAACCTCACTCAGCGCACATAATAACACAATCAAACCGGTCAACGGTCAACAAGTCAACGGTCAAAAAGTCAACATTTTTTTTTTATTTTTATTTATTTATTTTATTTAAAAATCAATTAAAAATACTTAAAAATAACATTTTTAAAGTTAGAAAATAACATTAAACTCACAAAAATATATCCAATAATCCTACTAAAGTTGATTAATAAAATCCGCTTATTTACCAAACCATTATGTTATTATCTAGGTTAGTTTCACTCGTGGTTAAATCAAACTTCGTGCGCATTCAACGTCATCAACCAAACGCACCCAATGTGAGTGAATCTTACAACTCCCCTTTTTAATTACACGTTTTGGGTGTGTCATGTGTCATTAAAATTAACTCGTTTATTTAAACTTGTGCCATACCATATTGTGATCTAAACTTAGAGTGTAAATATTGTTTGTAGTTATGTCTTTCATATTGTCAAGTTGTATGCAAATCATTCATTAGGCCCATCAGTTCGTAGAACAACGCGTGCCTCAAAACTCATTCATTAGGCCCATCAGTTCCTCGTGAGAGACGGGTTGAGCAACGCGTGCCTCAAAACAATTTATTATTGAATGTGTGTGCATTATCTGATATTAAGTGTTTTATGAATATGTTTACATCTATATTTACTCATATGTGGTTGTGCACTTTATTTTATAATCAATTCAATAAACTTGTTCAAATGCTTTTCATAGGATTCACTCGCCAACTTTTTGTTGATCCAAAAACCATTTTTACACATGATACAGGTGAACAGGATGAAGCAAGGAAAACATAGGAAATGCCTTAGAAGAAAACAATGAAGTCTAGAATGATGTTTAGGACATGATGAAATTAAGATTGTATGTTTCCCTTTAAATTGTAATAATGAATATGAAACGTTATAATAAATGTCATGAGCTTTGATGATAACCCAATCATGCCCCGATCACCTTTTCCGCTGCGGGTCGGGGTGTGACAAGTGTTGCAGGCGAAGTGCTTAGAACCGAGTCTTGAATTTTCGAGGGAAGACCTCGAATGTAGTGTTCAACCAAGCGGTACACGGGGGTGAACAAATTAGGGATCATCTAGTTTAGTTCAAGAAATCTTTTATTATAGGAAGTGTTCTCCTTCCTTTTGTTTTAGTGAGTGGAATTCATCTTCCAACTTTTTGATTTCGCTTCTTGGACAGAAGCGTCTGGTCATGAGTTCCCTTAACTCTTCACATGTTAAGGCCATGGCATCTTCAACTCCGCGTTTACCCTTTTCCGTGTTCCACCAGGTAAGGGCTACCCCAAACAGTCTTCCATTTGCATAACGTACCTTGCGATCCTCGGGACAATCGCAATTGAAGAAAGTGTTCTCCATTTCTTCAAACCAGTGAAGGAGAGCAGTAACACCTTCGGTCCCTTCATACTTTGGGGGATCACAAGATTTGAAGTGTTTGTAGGAGCACTTTTTGGAGGGAGGGTTGGCGACGCTCTGGTCTTCTTGATTGGGAGGGTTGATGGAATTTGCGGTGAGAGCTTGTTGAACTTGAATCACGATGTCAGGAAGCACTGCAGCCATTTGTTTAGCAATTTGTGTGGCCAAGCGTTCATTGGATCTTCCTGACTTTCTACCTCCACGTAGTTGCCTAGCCGACATCTACAGGAACATACATAGGAAGATTGTGAGCTTAAGAAGTTTCTAGGTGTCATGTGTCATTAAAAGAATAAAAATAACATAACTAACAATAATGCAACTACATCCATAGGATGTCTTGGGTTTGCTCATGTTTGGGCCTCCAATGTCCCCCATACCATCGCCTGTATAGTCATGTGGGCCCCCATGACTATTGGGCTTGGTAGGATTCACATTGGTGTTGGTGGATTAACACTCGCATCACCCGAATGAAAACCGTAAAATATGATTGCGAGATGTATGGTAGGAGGGTGTCCATGTGTAGACACAATGACAACTCAAAGTGGGGTTAGCTCACACGACGTTTGGTATAGCATGCTTTGGCCTAATAGGTTCTTCGTACTCTCGTCGTTAGTCCCCAGGTAGGCAAACTGGTCCTTTATTTTGGATTTATACGAATGCCAAGCCTAGACAGGACGTTCCGACTACCGGTACTCGTACCCTTCCAGTTACTACATGCCCGTCATGAGAACTCACTTTGATGTGATTTGAAAATACAAAAATCATTGCAAAAAAAAATATCATGGGAATTGTGAGGTGCGTGCTCTCATGGATATGATATGTTATGAGGATATGATTTATGATGAGCATTGTATAATAACATGTATTTGTGAGCATGCTTGCATAACATTGAGTGTAACAATAAACATAAAGCGTATAAACATTATGAATTTTGTATGTAACGCATAAGCAATTTAAAATTTTAATCAACTATAGTATAGGCTCTAAGGGTCTAATAACCTATCCTATATCCCTATAGTCATGGCTCGGATACCAATCTGTCACACCCCGACCCGCAGCGGAATAAGAGTCGAGGCATAATTGGGTTATCACCAAAGCTCATGATGTTTACTAAAATGTTTCATATTTATTAAATTCAAATTACAACTTAAATATCCAAATCAAAATTCATACAATTACAAGGAAATGAAACTATGTAAATAATCCAAAGCTTAAACTGATTTATTCTTCTAGGCCTTCCTATGTGTTTCTTGCCTCAACTGGATCACATGTATCATGTGTAAAACGGGGAATATTTTGGGTCAACAAAAGTTGGCGAGTGAACCTTGATAAAACATTATTATTAAATTTCTTGTTTTATTTAATATTGAACATTTGTGCAATAATCACATGTGAGCAAACATATATAAATAACAACACAAACCACTTTGAATGAGTATATGATATGAATGATGAATGAATGTGAGATCAAGGCTCAATCAAACGGAGCTGATCTTATGAGGCACCTGATGCTCAACCCGTCTCCCACGGGGAACTGATGGGCCTAATGAAATGCGTGCACTGAAAATGATAAATCCAAACTACATATAATCCACACAACAATTGATACACATTTGATACACATTTGTTCACGGATATGATGGATGCACAAGTGTTTAAATATAATAAAGAATTAAAAGACACATGATACACCCCAAAACATGATTAAAACGGGGAATTGGTAGAGATTCACTCACCTTGGGTGCGTTCTTTGATGACGTTGGATGCGCACGAATTTTAGGATTTGATCGACGAGGGAAAAACTAATCTAAAATAATAACGAAATGATTCGGTAAAGAAATGGATTTTAATTGAGATTAACACTTTTAATTCATACTCTTAATGGGATTTTTAGATTTATTTTTGTGAGTTTTAGGAAGTTTTCTAACTTTAAAAATCTTATTTTTAAGTATTTTTAAATGATTTTCTGATTAAATAAATAAATAAAAAGAAATAAAAACATTGACTTTTTTGACCCCGTTGACCGTTGACCGGTCGGACTGTGTGTTTATATGCGCTGAGTGAGGTTCGAACTCGGGACCTCTCGTATACGTGCACGCATCTCTACCAACTGAGCTACGTGTCTAACCCGAAATATTCTCTGTTTTAATTATATTTATATACTTATTAATTTTTAACTTATTTGGTTTTTTTATTAAAAACGATTTATACGGTCGAACCGGTTGCAGGGACCCGGAGTCGAACTCGGGTACTTCGGTTCGAGTGCGCACAGCCCAACCAGTTGGGCTGTGTGTTAAATCTGTTTAACTTATGGATTTTATTACTCTTATAAACATTCTGTGACGTGATCTGATTAAGTTTTAAAAATGTTGGTTTTATTTCTGAAAGTCGGTACGTGTGCGATTCGAACTCGGGACGTGTGTATTGTTTGTGCACACAGTCCACCGCTGGACTGTGTGTCTAACCCGTTTGAATATCTGAATTTAATTATACTTATACTTATTTCTGACTTTAGCTTCTTCGTTTAAGAATACAGGATAGTGAAATCCGACTGTTCTTGTTTAATCGTTCACGACCTAAACTCGATTGAAAAGAACAGAGAATTTAAATGATATGGTACACCAGAACAGCGGGTTTGCTTTGGTTTTCCGACAAGTGTCGTCGGCTCTGATTTGCGATGTCCAGCTGTATGAACTGTTTAACAGTTTTGATTATTGATTTGAACGATTAAAACATAAATTAAGAGATAGCAGAAAAGTTTAGACAGTTATACCGACTGATGAATGAATACGGTTTTCTGACGATCGATTCCGGCGAAGTTCCAGCGAAATTGAAGTTTCCGGCGACGTGCTCTGGAAGGATTAAAGCTTCGAAAGAGAGTGCGATTCTGGGCGAAAAGGTTACCAGAGGTTTGGGTGGCTATTTATAAGGAGGAACAGGGTGTATTTGGTTTGAATTTGGGTATTGATTCGTGGTCAAAGTTTTCCGGCGGTTATGACTGAAATTGAGGGTTAGACATCGGTTATAACCGATGTCGAAATTAGTTCACGCGTTTCAGTCAAAGGAAACGGTCATAATTCGCGATAATCTCGGCTTTTCCGGCGACTGCGAATTTGGGCGCGCTGATTACCGGTTTGACTTTCAGTTTCATTATAAGTGTTATTTGTTTTAATGTTTATCACAAAGACAATGTGTGGCGGAGCGGTGTGTTGTGTGTTTTGGCTTGTGGGTGACCCGGGTTCGAAACCCGGCGTCTACATTTATTTTTTTATTCCTTATTTATTAGTAATTTTAAATTATGGTTTTTAAATTCTAATATATTTATTAATTATGTATCGTTTAAAATTAATAACAACTATAAATACGCAACGAAAATTATAACTGGATATTTGATTGATAAACGAAGCGGGTTTTGAAAACCCGTTTTTCGATGGATGTTACTGGTGGGCCCGGGTGGGGAGTATCATGACGTCAGTTGATAATCATCGTAGTAGGTTAAACACGGCACAACGGAAGTCTTGGAGTAAAATTACTATTACAAATCGAATGTTCGAAAATAATATACAAGCTTGTCATAGAAGATCCACAGGCGGATCATTAAATTGTACAAGAAAGAATATAAGACAGACTTTAGGCAGATTTAGGATTTGCAAGATCCTCTATCACTACCGAGCAACTTCCGGCCTATTTCGTATTGTACCTGCAACTTAGCCTTTGGACGATATGTCAGCTTACGCTGGTAAATACACCCAACTTACTCATTTTTAAAACTTTAAAATAGTTTTTAAGTGCAAAATGGCACAATATCTTTTATTAACTTGGGAAAGTTGACCTTGCAACCAAGACATGATTAAATACACACCACTCAGGACTCACGAAGGAGTCATCCCCAACATCTTGGGAATATTGCATATGAGCATCAAAAGGTGTATGCCTACACCCCGTGCTAAAGTCGTGGCCAATAACTAATGTATTGAGCCGATGATATCCATGACACGGTAATTTAACCCCCGATATTTAAGTTATCAAACAAAACTGATTAAAACGAAATATGCGGGTTTACTAGCCACAAGCGGGCATTCGATTGACCCCATTTTGGACCAAGCGGTAATAATTTACCGTATCCCAAGCCCGTATAGGGAAAATAAGTCGAGAGTATTTACCTGAGCTAGTCTTCTTCTTTTATTTTTAAATAAATCAGCCGTATACAAAAGTACCAAGTGCAGATAGCATTTACCGAGAAGGCTCTAGTCTGGATTATGGCATAAGCTAGCCAATTAAATACTATTGGTCTTATAAACCGAATAGTGTACATGATCATTACGTATAACGCTTGATTAAACGATGTGCGGATAGAATGTAGTTTAATCCCGACAAGTACTTGACTTGTATAATATGGGTAAACAAAACTTAAATGACAAGGTTAAACCTGTTTCGGTTAATTTTCGATAAATAGTTACGTATACGTAACCGTGCGCATATTAGCGATAACGGGCAACCGAGTAAGTCATGGACAAGTTCTATATGCCATTATATTTTAAATAGATTAAGATATCGGTAGGATATCAACTTGTATGCCGGTTAAGGTTTTAAAATGAAACTATGCCTTATAAGGGCATTTCGGTCAAAGTTGGCATAATTATGGAACTTGCGCATAAACTTTGATTTTGATTATGATCATGTAATATAACCTTAGAGGGTTTATGCTACATTATATTACGATCATAATGAAACTTTAGATCAGTAGGTAACTAATCTAAATCGGGTCAGAATCGAAAGTCAAAGCAAAAGTCAAACTTCGCGACTTTCGGTTGCGAACCGACCCTAGAACTGAAGTTGACGAGCCGAACATGTTCTCACATGTTCTAATAATTATTACCAACTTGTTTAAGTGTCAAAACAGGTTTCATAACATATATAAGATCAATTTATGATTTTTCCGAAAAATGGTCTGTTTGACTTTTTTAATATCATAACTTTGACCCGTCAATTGGTCTAGCAAACGTGATCTTCAGGAAGTGCCCTTTATAGGGACTAACACCTACCTTATTGCGATCACTTAGCCATGTTCATTTCGAACAATGGCTGGACCATAATGGTCTTAACCGAAAGTCAAAGCGTTTTCCGAAAACGCTTGACTTTTGGCTATAAAAGCCTATAAACGAAAATGCAAGAGCAATGAACACTTACAAGAGGTTCCTAGAATGCAAGAGAACTAAGTTGGATGCTCCTTTCAGCTAGGAACTTCCAGAGGAGAGAGGAGAGTTATGATTTAGAAAGGTACAAGTTGGAATGAAACACTTAAACACCTATTTATAGTTGGAGAGCTCAAAGAAGGTGAAGCCATGTGTTTAGGGGTGTAAGAGGAAGCTTACAAGTGTCCTAAAACGTGGCATAGCTGATTTCAAGTCCATGGTTTCGAATTAATGGTTTTGGAGCTTTGCTTGGCTGCCAAACAAAACTTTCTCCAGCAGACCTGTTCTCGAGCCCCGCGAGAGACCCAGGCCTGGTCTCTCGCGGCCGGCGACCGCCCCATGGCCACTTTCAAAGTTTGACACTTTTAACCTCTTAACTTATTAAAGCTTCTAAAAACCTTTTTAAACACCTTTTTGGCACTTTTAGCCCTCCGTAGCCAATACTTGGCATACCCGGGATTATGCCGGACATTGTTGAGCTTTCGGTTCGTTAAAAGGTCACTCAGAGGTATAAATTAACATGTTGACACTTTTAATCCCTCCATCATCCAACTTTCACATATTTACAAAATTGAACCCTCACGTCCAACAAATGGCACGAATGAGAGTTAGGACTTCACAAAGGATCACTCAGAGGCTTATTATAAGCATCTTGATTCCGATGTCACTCAGAGGCTGGGTGTAACATCCGTCAAAAACCGGGTTAACCAAACCCGCTTCGTTTATTTACCGAACATTCAGTTAAAAATTTCGTTGCATATTTAATGCTCAAATTAACTTTTAACGATACATAATTAATAAATATATTAGAATATAAAATTTATAATTGAAATTTTATTAAAAATAATGAAATAAAAATATTATGCTGATGCCGGGTTTCGAACACGGGTCAGCCGGGAACCACAAAGACTTAACTCACACTCGCCCAACCACTCCGCCACTTGTGTTCTTTGGTGAAAAACTGAAACAATTAATACATAAAATAAATATGGAAATCAAACCCAGTCAACAGCGCGCCCAAAACCGCTGACGCCGGAAAACCCGACGATTTCGCCAATTATCGTCGGTTACTTTTGACTTAACGTAAGAATTAACGACGCCATCGGTTATAACCGACGTCCAGTTCCGCGACATCCGTCGTAACCGCCGGAGAACGGCTGACCAACGAATCAAGACGGGAATCAGACCCAATTCATCGATATTCTTCCCTATAAATGCACACCCTAGCCTCTTGTAAACTTTTCGCTCAAAATCGCACCGATTATTTAATCAATTTCACTCGCCGGAAAATCTCTGCAAGTCGCCGGAAAACCGAGACTTTCAACTACACGGTAAATAACTCGACTTTTTCTGTTTTAACCCATTGTTATACTATTACTAACATCAATCCCTCACCCAGAATCTATTCAAGACGACGTTACCGGATTTTCTGTTTTCGCCGGAAAACTTCTGGAATTTCCAGAATCTCGCTGTTAATCGGTATGATCATCTAAACATCCTGATAATCGTTACTCAGTAATTCAATTTCACATCTAATCGATCAAAGTTGCTAATTGATCCGAACAGACGGAATATACAAAACAGAGCCGACGATCCCTGCCGGAGTTCCGGTACTTTCTTTCCCCAAACCCTCTCCGTTCATTACCTTTCAATTGCTCATAATTTTCGTTAACCAAATTAAACAAGAAACAGTTGGTTTAACCGTTGTCTGTGTTTTGAACGAAGAAGACGAAGTCGTGTATGATATAAGATTAATTAAAATCGGTATTATAAACGGGTTAGACACACAGTCCAGCGGTGGACTGTGTGCAAACAATACACATACGTCCCGAGTTCGATCCTTGACACACGCACATTCTCGGTAATAAAAATGTTCCTTTTTAAACTGAACGGATAACTCACAGAATCATGTTAAGTATAATAAAAACCGAAATATTAACCAGGTTAGACACACAGTCCAGCGGTGGACTGTGTGCAACATTAACTCGCACGTCCCGTGTTCGAGACTGGTTAACGGCACCGGTTCAATACAATTAAAATCCTTTTTAAAATAAATGATTTCCGGATTAACTTAAATAGTGTATAAATATAATTAAAAACAGAAATATTTCGGCTTAGACACGTAGCTCAGTTGGTAGAGCTGCGTGCACGCGTACGGGAGGTCACGGGTTCGAGTCTCACCCAGCGCACACATACAAACGACCGAACCGGTCAACGGTCAACAGTAACGGTCAACGGTCATGGTCAACGGTCAAAAGTCAACATTTTTTTTTATTATTTTTATTTATTTATTTAATTTAAAAATCAATTAAAAATACTTAAAAATAACGTTTTTAAAGTTAGAAAATAGCCTTAAACTCACAAAAATATATTCAAAAATCCTATTAAAATTGTTAATAAAATTCACTTACTTACCGTACCTTTTCGTTATTAATTAGGTTAGTTATCTCTCGTCGATCAATCCCCTAAACTCGTGCGCATTCAACATCTTCAAACAAACGCACCCAATGTGAGTGAATCTCTACAAATTCCTTTTAATCACGTTTTTGGGGTGTATCATGTGTCTTATTATTTATTACATTTAACCTATTGTGCATCCATCATATCCATGAACAAATGTGTATTCAACATGTATCAACTGTTTGTGTGGTTATTGTTTAGATTAAATTTATCATTTTCAGTACATACATTATCATAGGCCGCCGCTCCCCATTACCTATGAGCGTGAGCCGTTCCCCATTACCTATGAGCGTGAACGAGGCGTTGCCAACATACGATCGGCTCCGTTTGATTGAGCCTTGATCGCACATACATTTCATCGTAGGCCGTCTGCTCCCCATTACCTATGAGCGTGAGCCGTTCCCCATTACCTATTAGCGTGAACGAGACGTTGCCAACATTTACATTGTCATTCATGTTATATATTCATGCAAGGTGTTTTGTTATGGTATGTTATTGTTTGTTATGGTTATTGTTATTGTATGTTTATTTACGTTTGCTCACATATGATTATTGCACAAATTTTCTATATTAAATACAACAAGAAATAAATAATAAATGTTTGCTAAAAAGGTTCACTCGCCAACTTTTGTTGACCCAAAAACCATTTTTACACATGATACAGGTGAACAAGATGAAGCAAGGAAAACATAGGAAATTGCCTTAGAAGAAAAATAATGAAGTTTAGAAGGATGTATAGAACATGTTGTATTTGTTTGATTTGATTGTATGATTCCTTTTAAATTGTAATAATAAATATGAAACATTATAATAAATGTCATGAGCTTTGATGAAAACCCAATCATGCCCCGATCACCTTTTCCGCTGCGGGTCGGGGTGTGACACTGGGCATGTTGACATATCAGTCACTCAGATGCCAAATTTCAAGCATGTTGACGTATCAGTCACTCAGAGGCTAATGATTTAAGCATGTTGACATATCAGTCACTCAGAGGCTCGGTTTGAGTATGTTGACGCCTTTAGTCCTTATTGGTCTTTAATCGACAATATTTAAAATACAACACGTGTCACTATACTATTGGACACGATTTTTACATGGTGTTACATGCCTAGTAAAGAAGGATATGATCGGATGGTTCCCTTGGTGACATGATAATATTCAAGTGGTCCGTTAATGATCCAAATTTGCCGTTAAAAAAATTATACACATATAAATAAACCAACAATATTTTTTCAATTTATAATCAGTATTTATTTATTAATTTTCGTTGACGCCTATTGAACCTCATTGGTGAAAAGAAAATGCAATGTATCCAAACATGTGCCTGCCATGTGATTAGACCGTGATTGCGTTTCCTTCCAAACGCGTTTTAAAGTTAGTTACATAATTATAATTTTGATATTGTGTGATGTCTTTTATTAAATTCAAAGTCAGTTACATAATTATATTTTTTATATCGTGTGATGTGTTTTATTAAAACCAGTTTTAGGAAATAACATGGTATGTTTTAGCCCAAAACGAATACGACTAAAATGAATTTTCAATTTAAAACTTACAAAAGCTCACGGTTGGTCACTCTAGTTAATGTTACAAACTATAACACGTCTAATACATTACATGTTTTTTAAGATAGGATGTGAGACCTAAATAAACACTTATACGTAATGCTTACGAGATAAAGTATGGTTACACAGTGGCGAATCTTGAGATTTTTGACCGGGGGAACGTAAGTCACCAGACCTAAAATTATACCTAAAAAATTATAATATCAGGGGGTCGAAAACGTATATACCTAAAAAATTCTATAAGAAAACTACATACGGAACACTATTGAGCGAAAAGTTCGCCCGCCCCCCTCCCCGGCCCCAACTATGCTACGCCCAAGTGGTTACATATGCCAGATGCTAAATACACGTATTTATGTATCCGGTCAGCTGACTCATCATATTTTTACAAATGCACCAAAATCACTCATTTTCTCTACAACCCTAAAAACATTCTTACTGATACTTTTATTTACATCATCACCATTTTTTACATTTTATTTTTAAACATAAAATTTCTTTATAATTAACCCATTTCTATTTCAGTATTATTTAAAAAATAGATAAATTAGTTAAATATATTTAAACATAAGTAAACATTTTATTTTTGAACGTAATTTTTTTGTTTGTTTTCTTCGATTATTATTCATATAAAATAATTTTATATTTTATTTCCATTATTTATTACACTTATTTTATTTTTTGGAAGCTTTGGCCCATTGGTACAAAAACTATTACCGTAAGTATTTATTTGTTTCCGAGGAGTGCTGGAAAAAGAAATATAAAACTAATGAGTAGACCGTTATTGTAAAAGAAAAAAAATATAGATAAATGCACTGTTCTTGCATTCTATTCAAATGCATTTTGCTCCGATAAAGCCTTTGGTGTCACAAATGCATTGCCTAAATGTATGCCTTAAGGATGGTCTAAGTATCATAGTTAATACGATAACTTTTTTTTGAATGGTAACTTTTATTCATAAAACCAAAACCCAAAACAAGAGCGACACAACAACCACACAAGACAACACACGATTACATGAGATCAAATTTACACGATTCCTATACAATAAAAAGCCGAGTGACTTGACACTTTGAAAAATCTCCTCAGCCTTAGCTTCCACACTTGAAAACCGTTTCTTGTTTCTAGCCAACCAAATGCACCAACTCGAAACTATCATAATACCTTGAATCGCTTCTCTAGCTTTACTCCCGACATTACAATACTTAAGTCTCCACTATATCTCTGACCGCAAAAAACAAGAACGGACTCGCCCTGCACCAAACATTAACCTTGCTTCAGACTATCGAAGCGATTCTGCACGAACAAAGGAGGTGCTCTGTAGTTTCATCTCCGTCTTCGTATAACTAAAATACATATTTTATCAAGATACTTATTAACACTAATTTTATATTAAACATCTTTTATAAAAGGGTTATTGTATTTTAATAAACCCAACTTTCATTTATTGGTCAGGATTAATCTCAACCAAGGAGATGTTTAAAGACACTCCTAGGTCTTAACTTTGAGCGTGTTTTCCTCCAACGGCCTCATACTAACCGTATGTTAACCATGTTAGTTTTTTGAGTTAATTACAACGTTAGTCCTTGTGGTTTTTGAAAAGTAACAACCTTAGATACTAATAGTTTAAAGTAACACTTTAAGGTTTTTATATCTAATTTTGTAACATTATAGGGCCTTAAAGCTAATGGTTGTTAAATACTAACTGAAAACTCAGGGTATTTTCGTCATTTCAGAACTTAGTACTTAACCTTGTTACTTTGGAGAAACCACAGGGACTAACCCCGCAATTAACACTTGTAATATTTAAAACATAATTTTTATTTTTTTCTCTTTTTATTTAACCAAGTTTTTTAAATAATTTTATAATGGTGAAAATGTAATATATTTTAAACAATTAAATATATAGTTTTAATAAAGTTCGAATATAAAATACTGTACAATTGTTTGTTTTCTCAACTTAAGATTTTTTTTTATTAAAACTAAACTCATTATTATAAAGACTTATATAACAGTTTACATATACATAGAGGTTGTATTAAAAATGAATCCTAAAAAAAGATTTTATTTATAAACTAGCAACTATTGTAGTAACGTTCAAACTGTTCTAGTTTTGTAATTAGATTGTAAAATAGGCTAAAACTAATGTAACTAAAAATGAACAAAATGCATAAATATTTTTTTTTAAACTTAGTTAAAGCTTACTCATAGATCAATGGCTTAATTTTTTCAATTTAAGCGTCAGACCCAAGTTTCAACATGTATGTTGAATTGGTAAATATCATTCATATATGCATGTATAATAATAATATCAACTATCTCATACAACAAATATATAAAAATAGATACAATAAAATATAAAAATCATCCTATTTTGCTTATACTATATACCAAGAGATGGAATAATTATACTAATAAATATGTAATAAATAAAATATATATAGTCTAGTTAAATAATTAAAAATTTTAATTAAATAATAAAAGAAAAATAAAAATTGTGTTTTAATATTACAAGAGTTAATTTCGTAGTTAGTCCATGTGGTTTCTTCAAAGTTTAATGTTGGGTGCTAAGCTCTCAGTTAGTTTTTAACGATAGTTAGCCTTAAGGCTTTAGAATGTTACAAAATCAAACGTTAAAACCTCAGACTGTTACTTTAAACTGTTAGTACCTGAGGTTATTACTTTTCACAAACCAAAGAGACTAACAATGTAATTAACTCTAGTTTTTTATGACATGGCATACTTATGTGACGGCTTTCTGATGTGGCAAAAAATTTAACTTTTTATGACGTGGCACATTTTTCTGCCATGTCACATCAACAAAAACTAACGTTGTTGGCATTCAGTTAACATGATATCATTAAAGAATTTTTTTTAAAGTTATGACTGTATTTAAACATTTCCTTAATATAATTAATCTCGCTAAAAAATATAGATGAAAGTTGAAATTATTAAAATCTGATAACCCTTTATTAAAATATTAATCATATTATTCTGATATTTTTTTCGTTTTAAGTGATATTTGTTTGTCTATCTTATAAAAATAGTATTTTGTAAAGATGTCTTCCATTTATTGTAGATAGGCTCAAAGAATGTTCTTTTTTTGTGGATTACAAGTCGGTCGACGGTCAACCAACGTATAAGTGCTTAGATCAGGGTCGATAGTGTAATTTTAATTCTTTAATATTCAAGACGTTATTATGTAAGGGGTTGTTTTTGAGATCTTATATGGGTTTTATAGCTTCTGACTGGCAATTTTTTCTATATTTTTATAGAAGTTGGCTGTTTAAAAAACAATAATTAGAATTAACGTTGGTTATCCTATGTTTTAGGTTCGAGTTTTGAAAACCAAAAACAAACAGGCACGTGCATTTCACATGGACGGTGTTGACATCTTGTACTTTCATAGTTTCATGACCAACTTGTCCTTTACCCAATAATTAAGTGCCAGGTGTCATACTCTTTGTATGTCCACGTATTATGCATGTTGGATTTATGTCCGTATTATATTATATTTTATAATTATATTATATTATATTAATAATAATATATTTGTTGTAGAAAAATGATGTGACCTCGAAACAGTAGATTTTTTAGATGGGTTCGAAATGCTAACCATTGGATTCCATGACTTGGATGATTGCATGTTTTGTGGTTCATAGCTTCACTTCACCTTCTATCGTTTTCTAACATTTTTGACATTTTAATCATGCTGAGCGGGTTTCGGAATGGTACTGACGGATTTAAAAGAAAATTTCAAAAGTGTTCTAAATTTTTTTAGACCAATGAGTATCCTAGCATTTGCTCAGGTAGTATACGATACATAAAACGAATAAGATAATAAAACTTTTGCACTAATTTTGTACCTCACCGACAATGTTGAGGGGTTGCTCGAGTATCCCGGGCTACCCCTACTTACATGCTAGCTCCGCCACTAGCAATGGAGGATTTGAGAAGTTGGACCACCATCTGAACGAGTTGTTTGATAAACTTGATTTACCTCTCACGTGATGGGCTTAGTACAATTTGATTTTTTTTTCACGACAAATTTGGATCACTGACGTACCACTACTGGAGTCTTATCATGCCCGATCATATCCATCTCCACTAGGCAATAGTACATATACATCTATTCAGGAGAAAAACCAAATAAATATAAGAAAAAACCCATTGTGAGAATCAAACCAAAAACCTTATGATACTAAGCCTTATCTTACCTTAAAGATGCCACTAGACTACGTGCAATACCATTTGATATTAATAGGTGGATTTTGTGAGAATTCCAACTTTCAGACAGCCAATTTACATGTTTAATTCGGTGCAATACAAGAATCAAACATTTTTACCTGTTGTTTTCGAACTTAGGGTCATATGCTAATAAAGTTTACATTTTTTCATATCAAGATTAACTTTAAAAGGTTTTAAGTTCACAATGTGGTTTGAAACTAAGCTAGTCCCACATCATGACCGACCCCATTTAGACAGTTTAGTTCTAGTTTTTTTTTAATCTAAATGGTGCATGCTAAATTTTCATATTATAGTGCAAAAAGATATCTTTTTAGAATATGGGTATGCTATTTATCTACGCTAATGTCTTGTATGATATAGAATACATAATAAAAATATTCATTTCGGTCGTTTTGATTTGATTTAAACATTTTGTATACTCTACATAGTAAATCACATGGATTATTTAGTAATAGGAACTTATACTATGATGATGCTCTCTACAAAGTCATGGATTTCAGGGACGGATCTACCCCTTAACAAGGGGTAACCTACGTTGCCCCTTAACGCTCCGGTCGTAGTGTAAATTTTGGAAAAAATGATGTTTTTTCGATTTTGTTACCCATATATGGATTTTCTAAATCCGCAACTGATGGATTTCCACTTGAGTGGATAAATCAAGTTACCTTACCAGAAATAGAAAAAATGTGTTTTGGGTGCAGCGAATAAACACAGGGATATCAAGTCAGTTATGTACAGGATATGCGTATAAGTATCAAATGATAATGGAGAGCATGTATTGTATCTCATACCTTTGTTTCTTTATATATAGAAGTTGCATATTGTTACAACCCCTGATCCTACCTTGGACGGGAGTAGTGAGCGGATATAAGTGGTACTGATGTTTATTAAATTTATCACAGCGAAAGTTTTATCAGGATCGGGTGTCAAGAAGATATCAGAGTTATCAAACACCGTAGTTTCATTTCATAAAATGTGAGATGAAACCTACATTTACATAAAAGATTTTCACAAGATAAACCGTTAACAAAAAAAAGAAAAAAAACATTTTATTCAGGTTACATAGCCACGTATTCAAGCTCGAGTGCCTCACAGCACGTTTCCTTCTCTTCACACTAACTTACCTGAAACGCATTTTAAAACATTTGACTAGCGAAATATATTGGTGAACTCGTTCAATTTGTATAAAAAGACACAATATTGTAATTACAGCATTAAGAGTTTTTACATTTGTTTATATCTATCAGTTACCCACAGTATTTGTCACTCGCCTATTTCGGTGACCCTTGTCATATTACTATTGGCTAACCCTTTGTCCAATAGTAAAACCTATCAAGTAATGTATACAAAACCTCACATACCGACTGTATTTAAGAATACAAAGATTTAATCACTGTAAATACAACTACAAAAATCTAGGGTTTTGCAAAATCATTTGAAAAAAAGAGAATGACGACATTGCAGACTTAGGGTTTTTAGTTATCGCCTCCTGGTTTAAGTCCTGGGTTCCTAAATAAACACACAATGCAACACATATTAGTTTATTAACCAAATTCAAACTTTAGCGATAATCACGATATCAAAACCTCAACGTAGTTAACAAAGTATAACCTTATTCAGCCAGCACTTTGATATCCGTTGATTGGTTTCAGATCAATCAGACAATGTATCATACCAGCGATCAGGGTTAGCACACTTTATACGGAGTAGACTTTCGAGGTTTAGAGGCTTAGGAATTATAAAGACAGATCTAGAAAGAAAGAGTTGTCGATTTTAAATCGAACAGGTGCACTGAGACTTCTCCCACAGCTGCCCTTGTATAGCCCACCTAGGTTCCCCCGCGCGTCGCGGAAGGATCAGGTGTATCCTCTGCGTGGCGCTGGAGCTGCCTATTAGGGGGCTAAGTCAGCCTTGTCACTTGTCGCGAAATGGTGCCACGTGTCTTGGTACTCCCTCACGCGTCATGGGAGATGCAGGGGTATCTCCCGCGTGGCGCCTAGGATGCCTGGTTTCGAATTATTCGATTATCACGCTGGTTCTCGTCGTGCACGTACATGGTTTCGATTAATGTTCTTCATAGGGTCTTTTTGGGAGTTGTTACACATGCCTTACTATGCCTCTGTCATTCAGTAGCTGCATGGAGATGACGTGCATACATGTAATAATGGTATGCAACATATTCAAAATATAATATCAACACGTGTCTTGTTTTTCTTAATACGGATAGATGCATTTAGATGTTGAGTATGCCAACTCGAAGTGCATGGACACTCCTAATTCAACAATGATGTTTGAGAATACACACAATATTTTAGTCTCGTGCCATGCTTCACACATACACTTTATCAAAGATGCATATATCACTTTTCATCCTTTATATCGTATGGTCTTACATGGCTTAATCATTCCAAGTGTTATCTGAACTGACCTTCATCATATAGTAAATTTTATAAAGGTTAAAACAAAACACCTAAATATGTCCCATCTCTATGCGTGTGGTGAATGCACAAGTAAATAATTAGTTGTTTGTCCATTTTTTTTTTCCAAAGGGTGATTGATCATAAACTTTAGAGTAAATTGCACAAAACATCCTTTATGTTTCCTCAAACTTGTAGGTTCCAGCCTTAATGTTTAAAAGTTGCTAAAAACAACCTTTAAGTTTATTTTGTTGCGGGTTCAATCCTTTACAGCTAACCACGTTATTTTCTTCAGTTAAGTTTCCTCACATGATCAACCAAAATGACGAATATACCCTCACATGTTATGCATGTGAGGGAACTTAACTGAAGAAAATAACGTGGTTAGCTGTAAAGGATTGAACCCGCAACAAAAATAAACTTAAAAGCTGTTTTTAGCAACTTTTAAACATTAAGGCTGGAACCTGCAAGTTTGAGGAAACATAAAGGATGTTTTGTGCAATTTACTCTAAAATTTAAGGGCTATTCAAATGTGTATGATGTTGATTTCCTACGTGTTCACTTCTTAGATAATTTTACTATCCAAACAAAAGTGAAGTCAAATTATACCCATCTAGCCAGAATGTTATTGAGAATCTACAATTATATATTCTATATGATTTAGTAATATTTTCATTTTAATGATAAAATATGTTTAGTAATATGAATTAACTAAAATACAATAAGAAGTAAAGCAAAATTACATTAATTTGAAATGTTAAATATAAAACTTCCCAGGCATTAGATTAAATAAGACGATGACTAATCATCACACTAAAATAATATGAACTGTTTGATGAAAATAGCAGAGCTAATTCCGGACAAGTTACATGACATTAGTGTGATAATACACATATTAAGGCTGATGGGTTGGTTCACTAGCGAACACATATCACCATTCTTCACCTTATCGCTACGCTAGCATCTTCTTCCACCATCTCTCTCCTCTATTATCTATGGGTGTGGTTCAGTATCCATTTTTTTTATTAATTATACACTTTTAAATTATTTTTCATGACTTGTGGGCTTCGTGAAAATCTTCACTATCATCACCATTCACCAATGAGGGATGCGGTGTTCCACTACCGGCAATGAGGTCACCTCAATTCCACGAGATGTTCCACGAAGCCACACCCTTTAGTCCTTTAGCCTAAAACCTAAATGTACTAAAGATGCTCCATATTTGTTAACTGACATATGATGATACAAATGAAAAATAAAATAGATTTTTAATTACAGACTTAAGAAGACAAAGTATATGCACTCATGATGAATCACTATATCTATCTCTTGATAAAACGGTAAATTGTAAATGAGTATCAATTATAAACTAACATTTTAGTTGCATATGAATGATATCTAACTAATAAAAAACACACACAAACAATGTCAAACACATACCTAAAAATAGAAAGCGTACCAAACAAACGAATTGAGCTTATTATTACTCCATACCAAACTAGTATTAAAAAACATGATCTAACCAACTAAAGACTTCAAAATTAAACGTGCACCCATTTATATTTCTTTTCAATTTAAACATATTTTTCAAATCATTCATATCTTTATTTAAATTATAGAACAATTTTTATAACAAACTACTTAATGCATTAAAAGTTTTTGAGTCATATTAAACTATTGGTTTAAAACTGGTTTTCTCGAAGTTTTCCAGATTAATAACATATTTGTAAAACACTACACACAAATACATATATGTAAATTCCCGAGCTACATTTATGTAAGCTTCGTGAACTACATGTATTTTTCTTATTTTTTTACAATACTAACTTTATACTTAAAAGAAAAAAAAACTGATTGATATGTAGTAGTTTTTTTGGTCGTCAACTTTATAATGGTTTTCTTGTGAACTAACCATACTTAAAGTAATCATCTTATGTGTTAAACAAAGAAAGTTTAAGGGTGCTAGGGCCGCTCTCGGTGAGTGATGCGGGGAAGGGGTTTGCCGATTGCGTATAACACCGTCACCCCTTGTTTGAGTGGGTGATTGAATGGGATTCGGGTTATACTCACCGATGTGAGAAGAGAAGAGAAGAGAGGGGCTTAATGGTGGGCCCCACCCTCTTTCAACCAATCACAAATTTTTTCTTGTTTAAAAAAAAAAGTTTACCACCCTCTATGTGTTTAAAACACCCATAGTGTTTGAGTGCAAATTGGGGAGTGAAGTGGTGAGTTGACATGACATAATATTATTGGTTAAAAAATTGTTTACCACTCCCCATTTGAGGAGTGTCCCTTCCACCCTAAGTAAACAATTATATAGACGGTGATTAATATAGAAATACAACAGATGATTAAAGTTTACCATCCTCTTTTTTAATGACAAATTTGGATCATTGACGAACCACTGGAGTATCATTGTGCTATCATGGAATCACCCGATCATATTCATCTCAATTAGACAATAATGTTCATCCAACAATTCAGGATAATACCCAATAAATCTGGAAAAATACCTATTTGTAAGAATGAAACCTAGGACCTAGTAGTCCTAAGCATTATCACACTCTAATTTAATATTTGTTATATTGTTGAAAATAATTAACAGGTGAAATAAGTTCAAGAAATACAACCGGTGATCACGGATCTTGGAGATTTCGGCAAGTATTTTTACTTTTTTATATTTTTGTATCGAAAATAGAGTGACGACGACCACAACCACGTGTATTCCTCGTGTATGCTATTATTTATGTATTAAATATATTTATTTATATCCTCCATGAAATTTGAACTAACCCATTATTCTAAAAAATATAAAATAACACATTAAAATAACTAGTAGAAATATTTAATTCCCAGAATATGCCATTTTAAATTCTGGTATATTATATGGATCTATAATAAACACTTCCATTAAATGCTACCACAATCTAGGTATTTAACCCTTAGTTATTCATTTGAAGTGGAACAATGAGGGGCATAGGGTTCACTTAACATATAATAAAGATATTAATACTTCAACGAATACCAACTATTGTATAGACTTTTAACAACTAAATTCTAACAAAGTTGTCTTACTCAATGCATTCAATGAATTAATTAACTATCAAACCATAGGACAACATGAAACACAAGGTGTATATATATATATATATATATATATATATGAGAATGTTCATTTAAAAAGAAAAAGAAGAAAGGAAATAATTGTAAAATATTAAATAACTTTTAACTCCTATCATCAATTATGTGATCTCTCATTAATAAAATAAAAACATTTTATCCTACACATTTCAAAATTTATTCTACATATATATCTTATACTTATCGGAATTATCCTACACACATGTAAATTTACCCTACACATTTCAAAATTTATCCTACATATACTAAAATTTATCTTACACATGTTGAAAATTGTCTTTCACTATAAATTATTTTTTCTTGAAAAATTATATTAAAAAATGAGTTACAAGTTTAATTAATTAGCTAATTAATGACAATTCTAGATTACCTATATGTTTTTTTTCATAATATTAAATACACACATTAAATGAAGTAAATGGAGAATTTCTATTGGTTTAAAAGTTATTTTTTTTTATTCTTACAAAATTTTTCTTCTTATTTGAACTCTCCACTATATATATATGTGTATGTATATATCATATACTTTTGAAATTGCTGTTTATCGAAAATAATATCGGATCTACTTATTATAAAAATTTATAACACTTATACCATTTTGTTTTAGCCTATCCTTAATAAACAGTGGTAGCCTATCCTTAATAAACAGTGGTTAGGTCATATTATTGCTTTTCCAAATGTTCCTAAAGTCTGATTGGAGTGGCCGGTTGGACCTAGTTTCGCATACATAATTGTTTTAAATGAGTACTCTTGACACGTTAATTTAACTTGACAAGTTATAGCACCGACTTGTTGAACCGATGAAGTAGTTCCAGTTTTCAAACTATTTATGGGACTTTCTGGTTTCGAAACTGCATGATTATGAAATTTTTTTATGTTTTTAAATCCACTGGTTTACAAGTTATGAGTTTAGCGATTATGTATAAGCGGGTTTTTGAGTGTTTTACAATCTTTATAGATACAAACAAATGTATAATGCTCATATTATAATTTGTAATTAGTGAAACCAGTAGAACTTTTACCTTTTTATATAATCAGACAATGTTTTCATATGCTTCAATATACATCTAATGTAGGATAAGCCATATCGAATAGTTTTTTACATTGTACGTAACATAAACAGAATCACATATGTTTTCATATGTTTGCAGATCACAATTTAAGGTTCTAGATTGGGATAGGTGGCTAGATTTTAACCTTCAAGATGTAATTTCTTAGGGCTGTTTGTTTAACTATTAATGGTTTAGACCTCTTACTGATTTAACACTTAATGGTTCGGACATTTGTCCCTGAATAGTTAAGCATTATACTGAGTATGTGTAACATCCGTCAAAAAACGGGTTTCCAAAACCCGCTTCGTTTATTAATCGAATATCCAGTTAAAAATTTTCGTTGCTTATTTAATGTTCAAATAAATTTTAAACGATACATAATTAATAAATATATTAGAATTTAAAAACCACAATTTAAAATTCCTAATAATTAATGAATAAAAAAATATTTGCAGACGCCGGGTTTCGAACCCGGGTCACTCTCAAGACCAAACACACCAAACACCGCTACACCACATACTCAACATCTGATATGACCTAATCAAATAATCTTTTATACTCTCGTCCAGGTTCAAAATGCCGCCCAATGTAACGGCACCCAGTCAACCGGAAATCACCAAGATTTCCGTTTCTCTTCAATTGATCACGAAATTTACTCTCTATCAAGCACCTAGACTCAAACCGAGCCAAAACCGCAGTTAATTGATCTGCTAACATCTCGCCATAACCGTTTTTGACCGGAAATTCTCTAAACCGAAACCCAATCCAAGCTATCTCCTCTCATCTATAAATAGGAGCTCTAGAACTCTTTAGAATTGCACATACACGCTCTTAAACCTTCTCGCAACTCTCTGTTCACCAGAAAACACTTGTCGGAAGATCTGCACTTAACGGGATCTCGCCGGAAAACCGAAAAATCCATGTCGGACATAACACTATAAATACAAACCCATTTGCTTCTCAGTCTGACACACACACACTCACTCGCTCATCACTCGGAAGTTTCTGTTAAAGTTTGGTCATCAGTTTTGTTCCGAGCCGTCGGAATCAGTCGCCGGAGGCATCAAGATTCCGCATTTTCCA
This sequence comes from Scalesia atractyloides, assembly GCA_947069175.1. Classification (NCBI taxonomy): domain Eukaryota; kingdom Viridiplantae; phylum Streptophyta; class Magnoliopsida; order Asterales; family Asteraceae; genus Scalesia; species Scalesia atractyloides. The sequence goes on along the minus strand of CAMTDV010000012.1, from coordinate 1,904,441 downwards.
GTTGGTATGCAACCTTAAAACCTTTCTATGTCATTACACAATCTTTTCAAATAACCAGAACTGATACAGATTCCTATAAGTAGAAGTTCAGTTCTGGGTCATGTTCTAGGAAGAAGACGAAGTCAAGTTGCGTTGATAATTAATCAAAAACGGGTTATAATCGGGTTAGACACACAGTCCAGCGGTGGAATGTGTGCATTTTATACGGAAAATACCGAGTTCGATGCTCGAACCACACCGATCCACTGAAATTAAATCCATTGTTTTTAAAACCAATCAGATCGCTTCACAGAAAGTGGTTAAATAAAATAAAAATCCTATCTTATACGGGTTAGACACCCAGCCCAGTTGGATGGGCTGGGTGCGAATCAATACGAAGGTCGCGGGTTCGAGTATGGTATGCGCACCGGTTCGATTAGTTTAAAAACCTTTTTAATTAAATAAAATTCTGAATAATCCAAATAGTATATAAATATAATTAAAATCAGAAATATTTCGGGTTAGACACATAGCTCAGTTGGTAGAGCTGCGTGCACGCGTACGGGAGGTCACAAGTTCGAACCTCACTCAGCGCACATAATTAACACGGTCCGAACGGTCAACGGTCAAAAAGTCAAAATTTTATTTTATTTTTATTTATTTATTTTATTTAAAAATCAATTAAAAACACTTAAAAATAATATTTTTGAAGTTAGAAAATTTCCTTGAACTAACAAAAATAAATCTAACAGTCCCATTAAGAACACTAATTAAAAATATTAATCTCAAATAAAAGTTTATTTATTTATCGAATTATTATGTTATTATTTAAGTTAGTTTCTCTCGTGGTTAAATCCCAATTTCGTGCATTCATCATCAATCCAAGAAACGCACCCACTGTGAGTGAATTCTTACAAATTCCCCTTTTTATTCATGTTTTGGGGTGTATCTGTGTCGCTTAAATTAATTCGCTTATTCAAACTCGTGCCATTACCATTATATGATCTAAACTTATAATGTAAATATTGTTTGTTGTGATGTGTGTTTACATATTGTCAAGTTACGTGCAAATCATTCATTAGGCCCATCAGTTCCTCGTGGGAGACGAGTTGAACATCGCGTGCCTCAAAATCATTCATTAGACCCATCAGTTCCTCGTGGGAGACGAGTTGAACATCGTGTGCCTCAAAATCAATCATTTGGTGTATGCGTGTGCATTAGTAATATTATGTGATTTGTGATTAAATTTACATCTACGTTTACTCATATGTGGTTATGCACTATTTTATAATCGATACAATAAACACGTTTAAATGTTTTCATAGGATTCACTCGCCAACTTTTTGTTGACCCAAAAACCCTATTTTTACATATGATACAGGTGGACAGGTTGAAGCAAGGAACACATAGGGAATTGCCTTAGAAGAAAAATAATGAAGTCTTGAAAAATGTATAGAACATGTTGTACTTGTATGATTGATTGTAATGATTCACCTTTAAAAAGAAATAATAAATATGAAACTTTATAATAAATGTCATGAGCTTTGATGAAAACCCAATCATGCCCCGATCACCTTTTTCCGCTGCGGGTCGGGGTGTGACAGTATGAATGGTTAACACCTCCAATCTGAATTGGTCAAACATATTTCTCTGAATGGTTAAGTATTATACCGGTTGTTAATGATTCAGACCTCTTACTGATTCAACACTTAACCATTCAAAAGTTGCCAAACAACGCTTTAATCTTTGTATGTGTTATTTCGAGTTTTCAGTTTCTTGCTAGCCCCGTTTCTATATTATATATAGAAGCTTATGCCGTTAAAAAAATTATATACACATAAAACACTATATAAATTTTCATATGTAAGTTTCCGTTAATATGTTATTATATTTTAGGGATAATCACGAAAATAGCCCAAGGAATGATCAACTTTTCTAAAATAGCCACCTAACACGGCTCTACGAGCCGTTTTAATATACTGACACGGTTTAAAAAAATCCTTTCAAATCAACCAACCCATGATTGCCACGTGTCCAGTTGAGCCGTTTCAGTGTGGCTTGAGTCGTTTCAGTGTGGCTTGAGCCGTTTCAACCATAGACTTAAGCCGTTTCAGTGTGGCTTAAGCCTTTTCAGTGTGGCTTGAGATCTTTCAGTGTAACGGCTTAGCTTGGCTTAAGATCTTTCAACACGGCTTGAGAACTTTCAACACGGCTTGAGATCTTTCAACATAGTTTAAATATACACGAATAATTAAAAATATAAACGAATAATTTAAAAAAAATCTCAATAAAATGTGAGAACTTGAAAATCTCAATTAAAAAAATCTGAAAGTTTTAACTTGAAAATAAAGAATATTTAACTTGAAAATAAAAAATTACTAGGTTAGAAGCTCGTGTATTAAACGGTTAAATAAATGTAATTTTTATACTAAATAATAAAAATATAACTTTAAAAACCTTGTTTATTACACAAGTCGAATAAATGTAATTTTATATATTAAGTAATTAAAAAGTTATATATTTAAGAATCTTGTGTATTGTACGAGTTGAATAAATGTAATTGTATATACCAAATAATTAAAAAAAGTTATACATTTAAAAACTCTGTATATTACACGGGTTAAATAAATGTAATTTTGTATACTAAATAATAAAAATATAATACCTTTAAAAAAACTCGTGTATTGTAAAAAAGTAATATCTTTAAAAAACTCGTGTATTGTACCCGTGTAATACATTTATTCAACTCGTACAGTACGCGAGATTTTTAAAGTTATATTTTTTTTTATTATTTAGTATAAAAATTAAATTTATAAAATTACATTTATTTTCAAGTTAAAACTTTCAAATTTTTTTAATTGAGATTTTCAAGTTCTCACATTTTATTGAGATTTTTTTAAATTATTCTTTTATATTTTTAATTATTCGTTTATGTTTTTAATTTTCCGTTTATATTTAAACTATCTTGAAAAATCTCAAGCCATGTTGAAAGATCTTAAGCCAAGCCGCTACACTAAAAGATCTCAAGCCACACTGAAAGGGCTCAAGCCACACTGAAACGGCTCAATTGGACACTTGGCAATCATGAGTTTGTTGACTTGAAATGATTTTTTTAAGCCGTATCAGCATATTGAAACGGCTTGTAGAGCCGTGTCAGATGGCTATTTTAATAAAGTTGACAATTCCAAGAATATTTTGGTGATTATACACGAATGAGTCATTCTTGGTATATCTATAAATGCACGGACCGGATCCACCATATAATAAGGAGCGACCCACCCAAGATTAGCTGAATATATTATTTTATATATATCTTTTGTTTTTTTTAAATAATCTTACATTATTATTATTCAGTAGATGTGTAGGTATCAATATTTTAAAATGTTAATCCATTCCTTCAACATGGAAAAAAACATCTGGCAATTAATAAGTAATTAATATAAATTCAAGGGTGTTAAATGGGTTATGTTTATGAGTTAACAAATAACGTAACATATCCAAATAACGTACATATCCATTGTCCTAACCGTTTAAAATATTATAACATGTATCGAATGTTTAAGACGATAAAATATTCATATAACCTAACAAATAACGTAACATATTCAAATAAAAAGTCCATCACTTGTGGTTTAGTGGAAGGGTGATTTAGGTTCTCAAATGTAGGCTCAAATTTAATTTCATTTGTATCACTTTGGTGGATAAGACAATGATAGATAGAGCCTATCCTTCTTGCAGAGATATCACGCTCTACCCTGAGCTCACCTTGGTTTTCGTCCCACCGTGGGTTACGCTAGAGAGTTCTGCTCTTGTAGTGGCACAACGACTGTCAAGTGGCAGCCGGCGGTATGGTTTCCCGGGGGAACGCTCAAGCCAAACTCTGAAGCCAATGTGAGTCTAGTTAAGACAACATAGTCTGACCAAAGTAAGACAACGAGACTTTCCAATTTAGAAGTACGATAACGCAATACAAGAAACTCGCCATTAAAAAAAACATATCCAGTCAAAATTCAAACATTATATACGTAATGATTATTTATATGTTAATATTCACTTATTCGATCTCCATTTGTTCATTTCAAAAATATCCCCCAGTAACCTTTACACGTAAAGCCACTCGTTATCTACACCCTAAAACTCTGTTTTTCATTCAATTTCACAACAAATTGCATCAATCTGTCAACTGTTTATCAAATCACACGCGAATTTGACAACACTAATCGAATGGATACTGATTGCGTGTTCGAAACCCTAACAGTTTGAGTTATTACCGCATTAATTTCTGTTTAAATGCTCGTTTGATGAAGCTTGTTCGCTCTGGTAAGTTTTCACGCAAATTAGGCTGTAAATTTCATCATTATTGCTTCGATTTTGATCTAATTTGTTTCTGTTGATGTGAAATTTTCGTTATAAGTGTTGATTTGTGATGGAGATTGTAATATTGTGATAATTAATTAAATTATGTTTAGGTTTTATAGAATATTCGTTGATTATTGAAATTTTTTTGAGATTTAAGCGAATGTGTTTATCTGGATGTTTTTAATTTTAATTTTAATTAATTTGATTGCGTAATTTAGTGATTTACTGATCGGAATTTTGTAGATGCGTTGATGTATTTGTTTGTTGTGATTTATTGATTGAATTTATGAAACTTGATTGGTGTTAAATTGTTATGTTATTATTTAGCTTTTCTGCAATTTACTGATATTGTTACCAGAAATGGATTCATGTTAATTTGCTTTTTCTTTTTGCTGATGTATTTTGCTGGTCAACTCTTTACATAAGCGTTACTTCGTATTGAAAAAAATTAAAAATAATAGGTTAAGTGTTAGCATATTTTAGTTTTTTTAATTATTTTACTCCAGTTGATGATGCTCATGATTGGATGAGCCTATGATGAACTGAATAAACAAGAAAGAGAAATGTAAATTATAAATAAATTTGATAGGTAATCATTGATCAGGTTATTTGAAGTTGAAGAATAATCATCTTTTGGTGGATGTAAATCATGGAAAATTCCGAGATCGAAGAGAACTTGTTTGCTCTTGGTGAACCAAAGGTAAATTTAGGGTTCTTTTTTAATGTAACTTGATTATATTATTCATAACAGCGATATTCAACCGCTGATGTTTATTTGTACTTTGTACATTAAAATGTCTATGAGCATCCATTTACCTTTTTTTTCTTCCATTTCTGTATATTCAGAATTTTAAAACCAGATTTCGCGATAAATCACTAATCGATCAAGGATCTAGTAAGAGGTGTTTGAAATTGCTTATTTTAACAACTTCGGCTTCTAAACGGATTAGATAACTTAGTAATAAAAACAAATCGTTTCATCGTAAGGGTAAACTTGTAATTTTAAATCCTTTTGTAATCAGTTTATAATAAGCAATACCAGTTACATATTATAAAATAACTTATTTCAAAGTGTCATCATTTTTTTTTTCATTAAAACGCTATGATATGCTTATCTACTACTAGAAACACATTAAGCAGAAAAAAAAACCTTTTAAATTGGGAATCCATAACACCCACCAAGATAATATATGTGTTGGAACCTTTAAGTATGAGTGGATGACTGGATGGTGGACCTAAATGGGGACAGTGGGAACCTTGATTTTTCTTTTTGTAGTTTAAAAAGGTATAAAAATTATTCTTTTGATGATTTGCATATTATGAAAAGAATTGTTAAGGACGTTTACGATTTGCGTGTTTAAACAACTTATGCTTATAGTTAGAAGCAGATAATTAACTAATTGAAAACAACTTATTTCACCTTCTGTAAGACTGACAATGGTTTATTGTAGCTGCATGGAGAAATGTGCAAAACACTTTCTCTAATCTACGTCAAAGTATTAAGCGTTTTTCCCGAATTGGAAGCTGCTCGTCCGCGAAGCACTTCAGGGATTCAAGCGTTATGCGCTTTGCACATAGCATTAGAGAAAACGAAAATGATCCTTCAACATTGTGCCGAATGTAGCAAAATTTACTTGGTAAATTTTTTATCTTTTCATTTATGTTATTTCATACTCCCACCATCTATAGTTTAAAATGGAATTTAGAATCTTTACATGACAGAGTTCCTGATCTCTGGTGGTCAGTGTTACCGTTTTCGCAATTATTAAACCTTTATATTTTGCAGGCTATAACAGGAGACTCTGTTGTTTTAAAATTTGAAAGGGCAAGATCGGCTCTTGAAGATGGTCTTAGAAGGGTTGAAGATATAGCTCCACAAACGATAGCTTGTCAGGTATTAATGATTTGCAAATACTTTGTCAAACCTTTTTAACCAATATGTGTGTGGGCCGGTGGGTTTAAATGAGAACCACTAGACATTTTGGAACCATATTATTCGTTGGCGAATACACTATTTGTTGAATGATTACGAACTTTAGTGTATTCACAACAAAATGGTTCATACACATTTAGTGGTTCTTTTTGAACTCATCAGTCATCACTAAATATATGTGTATATATATAGAGGCCGGTTAACGCACAAGGCCACCTTATCGTGCAATGCGTACGCGAGCATCTCAACCGCACATCTGATCTAATCTAGGCCTTCAATTGAATGCGGTGGCACAATAGTAATTAACTTTGCACAATTACGCACTTTATAATACATAATTACGCACGTTATATTGGTGGTCGCGTACCGTCGTACGTTAAAAGTCTTTTGTATTTAAACCTTTCACGATATATATGTGTGTGTGCACTAACATATATTCGGAAACAAATACGCGTATCTTCAACAAAAAACCATGATGTGTTATGATCCAACTCTAACGATGAATTCCCATGTCCCAGATTTCTGATATTTTAAGCGAACTCGAAGGAATAGAGTTTTCACTCGATCCATTAGAGAAACAAATAGGTGATGAAATTATTGGATTAATTCAACAAGGTAAAAACTTCAGCAACAATAGCGACAACTACGAATTAGAAACATTCCATCAAGCTGCATCAAAGCTCGGGATCACATCTTCACGGGCCGCCCTTCGTGAAAGACGGGCCCTCAAGAAACTTGTGGAAAAAGCAAGAATCGAAGAAGATAAACGAAAAGAATCAATCGTTGCATATCTTTTACATCTCATGAGAAAATACTCAAAATTATTCAGAAGTGATTTCTCAGATGATAACGATTCACAAGGCTCAATCCCTTGTTCACCTACAATACATGGTTCTTTCGAGGGTTATAGTGGGTCTGGGACCCACGCGTTTGAGAGACAACTCTCGAAATTAAACTCTTTTAATTTCAAACCGAATTTTAGGCGGTCGGGGCAGGTACCGATCCCGCCCGAAGAGCTAAGGTGCCCGATTTCATTACAACTTATGTATGATCCGGTCATAATTGCATCCGGGCAGACGTATGAGCGAATTTGCATTGAGAAATGGTTCAGTGATGGGCACAACACCTGCCCGAAAACTCAACAACAGTTGGCTCATCTCGGTTTGACCCCTAATTACTGCGTCAAGGGTCTCGTAACCAGCTGGTGCGAACATAATGGAGTCATAGTTCCCGATGGACCACCCGATTCACTTGATTTGAACTACTGGCAGCTCTCACTGTCCGAAAGTGAATCAGTAAATTCGAAACCGGTGGAAAACGGGGGTTGTGTAATTACATGGGTATGAAAGTCGCACCTTTTCCTTTTGAAGAAAGTGGTGTAATTGAGGAGGTTGAAGGTGGTGGTGATGACGTGGCGGTGACAGTTGACCACGAGGGTGATGTGTTTGAGACGTATGATGAGTTCTTGACGGTTTTGAACACAGAAGAGAAGCTAAGGAAAAAGTGTAGGGTTGTTGAGAAAATAAGACGGTTGTTGAAAGATGATGAAGAGGCCCGGATCTATATGGGTGCAAACGGTTTTGTTGAAGCGTTGTTACGGTTTTTGGAATTGGGTCTGCATGAAGAAAATGAGTTTGCTCAAGAAAGTGGAGCAATGGCTCTATTTAACCTTGCGGTTGACAATAATAGGTACGTTTTTGTGTTAGTACAAATATATTAGTGGCGCCAAAATTGGGGGGGGGGGGGGTTAGGTGGTCAAAACGGGACTTTTAATATGGGTGGGTCGGGTTAACACATGAACAATTTTGTTCGTTTCGTTTAAAGAATTAATTGAGTAAAGTACATAGATGGTCCCTCTAGTTTACCAAAATTTTGGATTTGTTTCCTAGCTTTTCAAAAGTATATGAATGGTCCCTGTGATTTGCACTTTGTAACACATTTAGTCCCTAGCTTTTTTGAAAAGTACATATATGGTCCTTATGGTTTGCACTTTGTAATGCATTTAGTCCCTAACTTGGACACGCTAAAACATTTAGATATGTTGCCTGAGGACTAAATGCGTTACAAAGTGCAAACCACGAGACCATCTGTGTACTTTTGGAAAGCTAGGGACCAAACCAAAATTTTGGTAAACCACAGGGACCATCCGTTTACTTTACTCTAATCAATTTGATAGTTATGAACTTTTGGGAAAAAAAATGGTATAGGAGGTTGTATGCATTACATATACTTTGGGCAACTTTTAACATGTTTGTCTCGTTCAACCCAATCGATCCCATTGTAGGGACTTGTTTATATCTGACCCGTCTGACCGTTTCAGGAACAAAGAAATGATGCTAGCAGCAGGGATACTATCTCGACTGACGCAAATGATCCAAGGGTCAAAATCGGTCAACGCTGCTATAGCCCTGTACCTAAACCTCTCATGTTTAGATCAAGCCAAACCGATCATAGGTTCCAGCGAGGCGGTCCCATTCCTAATCAACGCCCTTCAAGGCCCATTGCGATTCCCAATGCAAAACCGACTCACTTCACACTCTTTACCACCTCTCATCATGCCATTCCAACATCCCACGACTCATCTCATGCGGAATCATACCCGCCCTACTACCATTTTTAACCGACATGGGTTCAAACTCATGGACCGAGAAAGCCATAGCCGTGTTAATAAACCTAGCCGTGACTAGCTCGGGCCGAGACGAGATCATAGCGGGCGCGGGCCTTGTTAGCGGGCTATCTGCATTGCTTGACATGGGTGAACCCGAGGTCCAGGAGCAGGCGGCAGCGTGTTTATTGATTTTGTGCACCGGGAGTGACAAGTGTTGTGAAATGGTGCTTCAAGAAGGGGTTATACCTTCTTTGGTGGCGATTTCGGTTAATGGGACAATGAGAGGGAAACAAAAGGCGCAAAAGTTGTTGATGGTTTTCCGGGAGCAACGGCAGAGGGATCCGCCAGTGGAGGCGGTTCAGGGCGGTGGAGGGCGGTGTGATGGCGGTGAAGAGCGGAAGGTGTTGAGTAAGTCGACGTCGAGGAAGAAGTTGGGGAGAGGGTGGAGTTTTTGGAGGAAGAACAAAGTTTTTCGGTGTACCAATATTAAATTCTTGGTTCCTATGGTTAAAAGATGTAAAAAGGAAAATTTCAGTTATCTTTTTTTGTATGTTTTGGTAGTTTTTTGTTTTCATTTTACCACAAAACGAGATGTACAGCGACCGCGGTGTAATTTTACAAAAGTACGTACCAAATCTATATATAATCTATAATATGATCAAACGAATCGTGTAATTTAGAGAAAAAACTAAATAACTAAATCATGAGCAAAATAACTAAAATTACTTAAACCGGTGTATCATCAAACCAATTTAGCACCCGATGGTTAGGATATATGGTTTTTTTTGGATAACCGACTATAGTTATGTGTATAAATAACTGAATGAACCAAATCATAATTTACATCAGCCTTTCGATTTTTTTCACCTTTAATATATAATATGTTATACTAGAAACGAGTACATATTAGTTTTATCGCATGCTAGTGGAAAAATTTTTAATACTTCATTTTATTGACGGCAAAATTGGATCACTAACAAACAATTTGAGTATTATACCAAATAATTGATTAGCTCGAACGAAGCACTTGCAAAGCTGACAGTTACCCAAACTATCTTTTTCTATAACCGTATTTACTAGATCGTTGATAAGCATGATTATGAAAATCTAAAAATCGAATCATCAAAAACACACATTTCGATAAAAAAAAGAAAGAATAAGAGATATTTTATTTCATCGTTTGATGATCAGTTTTGTTAAAATAGTATCATACACGCCCTACCTACACGTTACGGTTAGTATGAAACGTGTTAAATGTAATTATTGACCTAACATTATCAGAAATATTCGTTTCTCTAAACATTAAAAGCTGATTACTTGCGATTTTGGGTCACAACACTGAAGATATCCGGTCCAAAACTACGATTACATGACGCGGTCAGGAGATTTCATGCTCACAGTTGAGCTAGAGATGGCTCGCGGGACATGTGCCAACCGCTTCGAATAAGTCGAAGATGGGATCTTCCTGATCTTGGTCCTCGGATTGATGGATATCATCCGCGCTACTATTTGTTCGTGCGCTATAAAGAAACTCGCCATTGGCGTCTTCCATGGTTTCGTTTTCTTTGTTATCATCCATAACGTCGTTGAGACTCGAGTTATCAACCGGTCTTGAAGCATTCGTCAAGACATCTTTACCGGATGTCTCCTCTTTAAGGTCCGGTTTCGCCACATTTTCATATTCAAAGGAGTTTTCTTGATCCACTCTATACCCGTGACACGTGATATCGATCACGATCTCCTTATCGTCCTTTTTAACAACGCGATTAAGAAAAGGTACCCGTTGGATGAAACTCGGCACATCGTGATCAAAAAACTCATCAAGTTTTTTAGGTAAACATTCCGAGGCTTTAACCATGCCATCAATCTTGTCAAACACACGCGTTGATGATGGGAAAACCTTCTCCGTTACATTCTCGATCACCATAATATGATCATCGAAAAACGAGAGGATCGCTAGCCAATTATGTTCCATCCAAAACAATATTTTCGCCTTTTCCCCTATCGGCGTTGTGGGAATATGCATTCTTTTAAGGATCTTTTGTACGATGGCCATTATTAACGTTGCGAAAGTGACCAAAACGCGACGCCTATGAGAAGTCATTGTGGCGTGGGGAAGGGGGTGTGGGACGACGGATGGAAAGGCGTTAAACGCTAAGAAATGTGTTCGTATAGAGATTGAAACGAGACCCATAAAACTATTTGGTAGAATGAAACCGTTGATGAAGGAGATGTGTTGTTGTCGATATAGAGATTGAGGAAGCCATAGTTTGTTTGAAAAGTCGTAGGATGAAAATGTCGGAAAGTTATGTGCCAATTGACAAGGGAAGATCGAGGTTTTTTAGTTATGTATGATCGTACCTACCGACAGATTCGGACAATGCTAGAAGCCCGGAAATCATGAAAGAGTGTCCTATAGTTTTATGCCATAAATCTATAGTTTTGCTTTATCCCAATTAGTTTTTTTTTTCCTTACGCGATATTTGTGCATTGACATGGCATCTGGCGTGTAATTTTTGATGACGTGGCAGCTAATATGGCACTGGTTTGGTGACGTGGCAGCTGATGTCGACAAACTGGGTTAGTGTTTTTTTAGCCTTATGATTTTTTATATATATACAAAAGAGAAACTATGAATAGTGTTATAGTGAACAAGCTATATATTAAGACTACGTCAAGTCAGACTTTTAGTCATATGTTTTTTTAAATTGCTACGTTACAGTTTTGATTAGATGTGTAACTAAAGATCATTAATCACATTTAAAAATCTTCTAACATGCTTTTTTAAACGGTATCGAACCGAGAGTAACGATTATGAAAACGTCAAAAGGTGGGTACCAAACTGGTACCGAAAATGATTTGGTACGGGTATCCCACTTTTGGGGATTTTTGAGGGTAAAAACCGGTAAATACCAGTACCTTACCGGACATGTACCAAAAATAACAAAAGTCGGTAACGAAAATGTACCCGGTATAGTAAATTCGATACCGATACCTGGTATCACTTGCTTATATCGGCCATTTTGTGAAAGTTGAGATTATTTAAATCCAGTATCTCAATAAGAAATGGTTGTATCTCCCACTAATTAGGACCTACTGAATATGTATTTTCAATTGCTTGGAAGTTATATGTTACGTCAATATGAGTTGAATCGAATTTAAGTTCGGATAGTTATGTGGTTTGCCAAGTTTGATAAACTTCGGCTTGGACTCAGACCTACGTTGGGTTGTACAAAGCTTGATTTATGTGGATTTGAACTCGGTTCACTTATGGTTTTACAAATTCTATAGCCTTATAAATTTGGACATTTAGGGTAGCGAATCTCGCTTCAAATTATAAATAAATCCCTAAAAATAACCTACCGATTCATTATTTTTAACTCCTTTTTTAGTTGGGAGGGTTGATACGCGTTTTTATTCGTGTTTTGACGTACTTTTTTTAATTATCATCGTGACATTTTTTTATGTACGTTTTGATATTTAAAATGGAGTTGAAACAACTTAATACGATTCTCTTTACATACTTTACCACATCAATGTCGAATCCGCAATTATTTATATTCTTTAAATGTTATTATCAAGTTAATTGATTCTTGCTCATTCACAACCTATGATGCAAAATATAAAAAATCAGATACTTTCTTTATTTAAAATACAAAAAAAAAAAAGATTATTAAACTACAAAATACCAAACACCTCTTTGAATGCTAGCTTTTTTTTAACGCCAAAATGGAACTATCATAAAAAAGAAACTAGCCTGAAGCTAGAGTACAAAAAAACAAACTCAACAAATAAAAATAAAACCTATACAACTAAACACGAAAACCACTTGCACCTATTTAGGGATGTAAACGAATCGAACGAACACGAACAAGGCCTTGTTCGTGTCCGTTCGTAAGGAAATAAATGCGTTCACGAACCTTAACGACAAGATTTTTGTTCGTGAACGTTCATTAAGAAATCATCAAAAGCGACATAGTCTAGAGGTGGATGGCGGAGAAAACAAGTTGGAATTTGAAGCCATAATAGTGGAACAGAGGGTAATAGTGTTCGTCCGATTTTAATGTTTAGGATAATAAATTAATTGAAGTTAAAGAAGATAAAAAGTTTAGATAAAATAAATAAAAGTACAAAAAAACTTATGCACAACATAAACAAACAAATTCGTTAACAAACGTTCACGAACACAATTGAACGAACGAGACATTTGTTCATTTAACTAATTGAATGAAATTTCCTGTTCATATTCCTCCATTTATTAAACGAACGAACATAAACAAACTTTCCACCGAACAGTTCACAAACTGCTCGCTGAGCGTTCGTTTTGTTTATAGCCCTTCTTGCATTCCAGCGTCCCGTGAAGTGAAGCCCAAAGCCGGCCCACTTGGTGTTTTTCGAAACCACCCTCATCTCATTTGATCATCAGCCCAATTAATGAATTAGGAGGCCCAGCCTAGTGATTTCACTTTCATCCTGCATGCCAGATTCCCATTTAAATAAAAGTGATTTGCAATTTTGAATAATGATCGTCCAAATATCATACGCAATGAATGTAAACCGTACGCATGATTCACGACGGAAACATATCGATCAGATCGAATTTGATTCTCAGATCACTCCACTTTTAACATTCCAAACCTTAATTCTTCATCTCTGCAGGTAAATTTCTCCGTTTCAATCCCAGATATTCATCAATTTAGCCACTCTGAATCTCATACATTCATGTCAAAACCTAGAAAATTATCGTTCGCTACTGATTTCCGTGTGATCAGTATGTATTTGTTCTATTCAATCCGTGCGAGTGATTGATTATGTGTTGATTTCATGAGATTTATCGTTTATACTTCTTTAAGTAGCATAACTTGTTCATCAATCAAGCTGAATTTCATATATTCATGTCAAAACCTAGAAAATTATCGTTCGCAAGCGATGTGTGATTAGTATGTATTTGTTCTATCAGATCTGTGCGAGTTATTGATTATGTCGTGTTTTCATGAAATTTATCATTTATACTTCTTCAAGTAGCATTAATTGTTCATCAGTTAAGCTGAATTTCATATAATCATTTGCTAGCGATTTGCATGTGAGTAGAATGTATTTGTTCTATCTGATCTGTGCGAGTGATTGATTATGTATTGTTTTCATGAAATTTATCATTTATACTTCTTCAAGTAGCATTAATTGTTCATCAGTTAAGCTGAATTTCATATATATATTATATTTATATATTCATGTCAAAACCTTGAAAATTATCTTTTGCTAGCGATTTCGTGTGATTAGTATGTATTTGTTAAATCCGATCTGTCGAGTGATTCATTATGTAATGATTTCATGAGATTTATTGTTTACACGTCTTCAAGTAGAATAAATTATTCATCAATTAAGCTGAATTTCATATATTCATGTCAAAACCTAGAATACTATCGTTCGCAAGCGATTTCCGTGTGATTAGTACGTATTTGTTCTATCAGATTGTGCGAGTGATTGATTATGTGTTGATTTCATTAGATTAATCACTTATACATCTTCAAGTTGCATAGATGAATGATTTTTTTTGTTTGAAATTATTCATCAATTAAGCTGAATTTCGTATATTCATGCCAAATCCTAGAAAATTATTGTTTGCTAGCGAGTGGGTGATTAGTCTGTCTGTGTTTCGACTGTGAGTGGTTGATTATGTAGTACTTTCATGAGATTTATTGTTTATACGTCTTCAAGTAGCATAGATGAACGATTTTTTGTTTGTAATTATTCATCAATTAAGCTGAATTTCGTATATTCTTGTCAAAACCTAGAAAATTTTGTTCGCTGGCGATTTCGGTGTGATTAGTATGGTCTGTACTTCTGTTCTATCCGATCTGTGCGAGTGATTGATTATGTAGTATTTTCATGAGATTTATCATTTATACTTCTTCAAATAGCATAGATGAACTCATGAAAGTTTTTTGTTTGAAATTAGTCATCAATTAAGCTAGTTTGAATTTCATATATTCATGTCAAAACCTAGAATATTATCGTCGTTTGCTAGCAATTCGCATGTGATTAGTATGTTCGGGTGTATCAGATCTGTGCGAGTGATTGATTATGTATTGATATCATGAGATTTATGCGTCTTCAAGCTGCATAGATGAACGGTTTTTTGTTTGAAATTTATTTCTATGAATAGGTATAACTGGAGATGGAAGATGCATGTTTCGATCTGTTGTTCATGGTGCTTGTTTGCGAGCAGGAAAGCCAGTTCCAAAGGAGAATGTTACTCGGGAGCTTGCTGATGATCTTAGAACCAAGGTATTATAGAATCAGATCTGGATTTTTGTATTAATTTGTTGTAGCAATTAAGATGCTTGTATGACGTCAGTAAAGTTTCTATGTTTATGCGAGTTGTAGATTTTAGGTGATTAGATTAGATTTTATATTTATTTTTATAGGGAAAGTGTGACCTAGCAATTTTTTAAAATCTGGTGACCAGTTTGAATACTATTTGACATCAATTTTGAGGTTGTTTGGAACACTATGTGACATCTATTTCTATGTTTATGTGAATCGTAGATTTGTAGGTGATTAGATTTTGTGATTCTCATAAGGAA
Organism: Scalesia atractyloides; assembly: GCA_947069175.1. NCBI lineage: Eukaryota > Viridiplantae > Streptophyta > Magnoliopsida > Asterales > Asteraceae > Scalesia > Scalesia atractyloides. Next base: position 1,888,975 of record CAMTDV010000012.1, on the reverse strand, counting down.
GTGTGACCTAGCAGTTTGCAAATTTAATCTGGTGATCAAGTTTTGAGATCATTTAGAACACTATTCGACCTCAATTTTGAAATTGAAACGAGTCCAAATGATTAAACTTTATACTGTTGCTCTTCATCTGAAACACAGGGTGTACCTTCTAACTTCTATATATTGAAGGCAGTGATGAAGTTATATCCGTTTTTAGAGTAATTTTATTTTTTTTTTCTTTTGGGCTGCTCAAGCTCAAATTTGGAGCTGTAATCCTCAATAATTCTTGTTAACATACTTTCTTTGGTTGCATTGTCTTACTAGTGCTGTTGCTTTTCATGAAACACTGATGACGTATGTCCGGATATGTGTTTATGTTATTTATGTATTGATATATACGATTTTTTGGACAGTGATCAGTGTTTCGTTTGATAGGTTGTGAAGGAGCTGATTAAGAGACGGAATGAAACTGAATGGTAAGACAAATCTTTGGATAGTGTTCAGTGTTTTCATTTCTTCAGTTGCAATGACTGAAATGCATTTTAATCCATACTTTATCACATATATTTTCAATTTCTATTAGAAACTACTTCTTTTCACAATATTTTAGTACTTTGTTTATACACATACTAATGGTATGAGAGAGAGGGAGAGCCTTGCAGTTGCGGGTAATCCACACACGTTGTGCATACGGGCAAGTGTAAGATATGTACAGCCTAACAAAAAAAATTAGAGCTTTTCGATCAGAGGCGATCGATCATCGTCCACCTAACTCCTGTTTGCACCAATGCCTCTAAATTTTGATTTCTGCACATATCTGTATGCATTGCTTCATTATTCGACCTTGAATAATCGGTAATCATCAGAATCAAACTGTTATCGTCCTGTTTTTTTTTTCTTTTTCATTTGTAAAAGGATCCTTTTAAATGTGTATTAGTGGCTAAATAGGAGATTTTGTGATTGGATCTTCAGGTTTCTTGAAGGTGAGTTTGAGACTTATGTCTCACATATGAAACGGTCACATGTATGGGGTGGCGAACCAGAACTGCTTATGTCATCACATGTCCTTAAGTATGTATCCTAGTTTATTTTCTCTGATATATTTTAAATCAGTAGGTTGCGGATGTTTGCAGTATTAAATTGAGTAAAATGCCATTTTTGTCCCTGAGGTTTGGCCAGTTTTGGGGTTTTCGTCAAAGGTTTGTTTTTTCCGCTCTGGATCCAAAAGGTTTGAAATCTTGCCATTTTCATTCGGTTCGCTAACTCCATCCATTTTTCTCCATTAAGTCAGGGGTATTTTCTCTTTTTTGTTAACTTCAAGGGCAATTCGGTCTTTTTCACTTTACGTACAATCATTTAGCATAATGTACAAGTATTCAAAGTACCCTTACTAAATAAAAAAGGTGAAAATACCCCTGACTTAACGGAGAAATGTAGATGAAGTTAACGAGCTAGATGAAAATCACAAGATTTCAAACCTTTTGGATCTAGATGCGGAAAAACAAACCTTTAGACAAAAGTCACAAAACTAGCCAAACCTTAGGGATGAAAATGACATTTTACTCTATTAAATTTGATGCAACTTTACATGTTACTTGCCATGTTCAAATCTATTTTTAATGTGTTTACAGGGTGCCTATAACAGTTTATATGCGGGATAAAAGGACAAATTCTGTTAAAGTTATTGCGGAATATGGACAGGAATACGGGAAGGAGAATCCAGTCAGTGTTCTTTATCATGATTATGGACACTATGATCTCTTGAAGAGTCCCTAAGCTGAAAGTCACAACTAAGGTATATGTTCTTGCAACACTTTGACCTTGGCCGAAAATATTAATGTTTGAGTTATTATGTTAACGATTTGTGTTTCCTCCAAATTGCGAAGTTTATCTTTAAAATGTTGGGTTATTGGATTTAAATAACCCCAACTTTCACCATTTGGACCGATAGCGCCCCCAACTTACGAATTGTAGCAAGCCACTCCTAACTTTCAACTTATTTTTCTCTGTCACTCCCAAACTAACTGAACCTAACCCGGTTAGTTTTTTTGCTGATGTGGCACTTGTTTATTGACGTGGCATTTGTCTTGGCCTTTTTTAATGACGTGGCACTTGTCTTGGCCTTTTTTTAATGACGTGGCACTCATCCAGTGATGTGGAATCTGATGTCGCTTTTTTGAATGACGAGGCACTTGTTTAGTGGAGTGACATCTGACGTCAGATAACTGGGTTAGGGTTCATAGATAATAACACTTCTATAAAACTATTTTGATGATCAAGTGCAACAAGATTTACCATTATGTCATTGTTTCAAGTTTTTCAGGTAAAAGATAAAGTAAGCTTTGCTTGAAAATCTGGATGAGCGTTTAGAGTCCAACAAGATATCTGACAAAAGGTATGACTATTTCTGGCCTTAATGCATACTTCATCTATGGCAGGATCATTTCCACTGAAGTTAATGGTATGTTTGTAATATTTACCACACGAATATATTTTCCGATTATTTCAAATATATATTTTTCTAATTTATACTAGTAATTCATGTGTATACGAGGATATGAGATCTCATTTTCCTTTATTTGGTCTTCCATTTGCCCCCCTAACATAGGAGGGTAGGGTTTTATTGTATAATAACATAATACTACACACTATGGTATTCAATATAACCTTAAAATGTATCGTGGGACAGATTTGTGACACAAAAGGTGGGATAACACCCTTGGTTTTTCTTTAGATTAAACTAATTTATTGGTTTCAAACTTTAACATTGTCATTAAGTTTTATTATCTTGGTTGTTTGATAGTAAAAAAATTCAAACAACCCTATTGTACAACCATCGATACGACTATCGGGACTCTTCAAGCTTTTCTATACATAATACCTGTGGTTTAGAATCTACAAATATACTGACTATATGTAACTTTCGATAGACAATGGATCTCTGACTTATGTATAAATGGTTCGGTGTGGCTGGTTTAGCCAGTGTGTCGATCAGCAAATTATCGAAAACTGGCTTGGTTTAGTTGTTTAGGCCTTTTGACAGAAAATGCATCATGATTGTACAAGTATTGTTCAAAACTGCAGTCAGCTTCAATATATGTATACCAGTATATGTATAGGTACATGTAGGGGCACACTTGAATCAAGGGAACTTCTGAGCCTTTTAGACTGACTTGTAATATATTTGAATTCAACTCAATTTAAGTCAAGTCAAACTCAAGTATTAAAATATTCAATCCGTAATTTATCAAGCCTTAGTAAATATATGTTTTTTGTGTTTCTATTATATTCCCATACTTACCCATGCTATATAATTGAGTCAGGCCGATTCTTTTTACTCTGAACTATAACATATAGTATCTTATTATGTCTAATCGAGTTGAGTTGAACCAAAGGTCAAGTTTGACACGTTTGGACTTGACCCGGCTGGGTTACTTTTGTATATGTATATAACTGTATACCCTAAAAAAATTGGTAACTAAATTGCAAGAAATACAATATTCTAATTTAAAAGTAATAATCAAAATAAAACTTGTTTAACTAAGAGTGTTTGTGTCAATTTTGTTGTGTTGGCGGGGTGAATCGTCACAACTCGTATGTGTATATGTGTCAAAGATATTAAAACTAACCCGACACGCATAAAATCGTATAAAACGAACATAACAAGTACAAATCATTTATCTAAACAACTCAAAACATGTTAATGAGTTGTAAATGGGTTAATGAGTTAGTGGGTTGTAACAAACGGTTTAAACGGGTTAAACATCAACCTAAACATGATACCTTTATTTAACAAGTTAACTCAAACACGACCCGATTATTAAACCTAAGTATTTTCATGTCGTATTAGAAATCATTGTCTATAGTTTTAACTTTTAACCATTTGTTTTGGAGCTTTTTGAAATATTACAGATTTTTATACGTGTAAATTGGTCTTAATGTCAGAATGAAAATAGGTTTAATTACTAACAACACAGGTTACATTTCAATTTTTAGACTTCAACTCATTTCCAAGAGCTCCTATCAAGAATGATACCATACCCAGTCTATATACTTATACTCATCAACCAAACATCACTCAAAGCTTAGAATTGACAGCCATCTTGATCAACTCCTTCCTCAATACCTTTCCTGGTGCATTTTTCGGAATTGAATCTATGAAACTAACTCTTCTTAGTTTCTTGTATGGTGCAACCTAATTCAGTTGTTTTTCTGATATTAGTTTAGCAATTAAATTAGGGTACATGTAAGTATATGGTAATCAATGTTATTCATTGTTGTAAAAATTTATATTAATATAAAGAGTAAAGTACACGTCCATGTGGTTTACCAAAATTTTGGATTTGGTCCGTAGCTTTCCAAAATACACGGATGGTCTCGGTGGTTTGCATTGTGTAACACATTTAGTCCCTAGCTTTGCAAAAGTCACATGGATGGTCCATGTGGTTTGCACTTGATAACGTCTTTAGTCCCCTGGACCTGCTGAAACCTTTAAATTTGTTGGTTGTGTAGTAAATTCGTTACAAAGTGCAAACCACAGGACCATCCGTGTACTTTTGAAAACCAAGGATAAAATCCAAAATTTTGATAAACCACAGGGACCAGCCATGTACTTTACTCTCATATAAATAACTCAAATTTAACATTTAGTGAATATTCTTTATATAAGTCAAGCAATTTAAACAATTACTAAAAATTCCATAATAACTAGACAACAATGAAAATTAAATGATTATTATAGACAAACAAAATTATGACTGATTATATTATTAGACAAATATTAAAACTTTGTTAATATTTTATAAATTATCATGCTAAATAATTAAAACAAAACAAAATTAATTAATAAAAATACCTACCTGTTTTGCCACATAATCTTTGATTTGTGTTTCATCAATGGTGCTTCCTTTTCTTTTAACCACAAAGGCCATGGGTACTTGTCCTGCTGCCTCATCTGGATACCTGCAAAATCACTCATACACACCAATACACAATTATTATATATTTGCCTTTTTTTTCTGTAATTTTTGTGGACATTAAGATTAAGGGGTTAAATGAAATGCTTACGAAATCACAGCTGCTTCAGTAATGTCGGGATGGGAATGCAGAATTTGTTCCAATTCGGCTGGCGGTACCTACATTCACCTCAAATAGCTTACAAATATCAACATATATTCTTATAAAATGCAGCTTACGCTGAGGATGTGGACTTCAAGGGGTTAAAGCAGAGATCTCTACTAGAGAGTATTCAACTGTTTGCCACCTCTTAAAAGGTTTTAGAGTGTTTGTATGTGTTGCTAGTTATATTTTATTTCTAACTAGTAAAACGGGCTAAAAATAACAATCGAGTAGACTGTCAAAATGGTTTCTGATGTTTGGTCACTTTTAACATTTTAGTCCAAAACTCAAATCTTTTAAATCAGGGTCCCTATTGTTTGATTTTGTTGCATTTTGCATCCAAAAGCAAAATCTTGTCAGATTTTTCAGTTAAATCCAACTTTTTTTGTCTTTTTTCTCTATTTTAATGAATGGCAAACTGGTCAGATTTTTTTAATTTGCTATAATAAAACATTAATAGGCCATTTTGCCCTTCATTAAAAGGGAGAAAGAAGACAAAAAACTGGATGTTAACTGAAAAATCTGACCAGATTTTGATTTTGGATGAAAATGGCAACAAAATTGAAATCACAAGGACCCAAATTCAAAAGGTTTGAGTTTTGGACTAAAGTGACCAAACCTCAAGGACCATTTTGGCAGTTTATTAAATAATAATACCTTGTGTTTTAATATTAGGTAGCGTTTGGTATGCAGGGATGAGATGTGGAATGGACCATTGTGAGGTTATGAAGAAAAGAGTTTTGGGTTGGTCGATGGAATGGAATCGCCCATTCCAAAATGCATTTCATTCCCTCAAAATCATTCCATCAGTACCAACAACAAAAAGTAATGGTTTATTTCATTCTCACATGGTAACCAAATAAGACATGGAATGGCAATGGTCAATTCCATTACCTTATCCGTTCTATTACCTCGTTCATTCTATTACCTCATACCAAACAAACCCTTAGTGCTTAATGTTTAATCCGACACACTGATTTAGACAAAAGTGTGTATGAAGTGGAAAATTTCATTTAGATAAAAGTTTTTGGGCCAAATCATCTAATTAATATAAAATTTTAAACAAAAGTTGAGAGATCCTAAACATAAGTGTTTTGGTTAAACCATCCAGCCTATAAAATTGTACTTGTGATTAGAGGTGCATAAATTGGATTTTTATAAAATTGGATCGGATTTTATTCGATCCGGATATAGTCAAACGAGAGTCAAAACCGGATTGTGAAAATCCAGATCGGATTTTATCCGGTTCAGAGGGTCCATAAAACTCGATACTATACACCCGGATCGAATTACCCAAAACCGGCTTTCTCAAAAAATCCGGATTTCGGATTTTTTTATTAATAAATATATTCATTAAACTAACAAATATCATATACTATTTATTTTTAAAGTTATTAAGTGGAACGTACAACATGAATTCATTAAAAAAAAGATTGGAAAATTAACAATTAAGTAAAATAAACTCTCAAAAGTTCCTCCTTGTAGATTTTTATAGGTAATATAACATAACCTGATAAAAAAAATATACCAAATAATTAATACATATATGAGATAAACTCAATAAAATTCTTATAAAAAATTAGAAACCAGATATTTCAAAATGGATCCAAAAAATCCGGATTGGATCCGATGCGAAAAGATCCGGAAGAAATCCAGTAGTTGAAAATTTTGAAATTCGGATTGTATCTGTCGGATCCTACCATATTGTATCCGGTTTCCCATCAAAACGGTTTTGAATTATTTTCGGATCAGTTTTAGATTCAGATATTTTTGTACATCTCTACTTCTGAGTCCAAAAGTTTTTACAAGTCCAACATATAACAACTAATTCGGCCCATCCAATAATTCGAAGTAGTATTCAACTTTTTTGCTGTATTTTTCATAATGATTGTGCATGCACATGTTATCATATATGTGACTATGTGAGTGTTTCCTTTTTAATTGTTAGTATTTTTTGATAAATTACTTGGTGCCTGCAGAAACCAAAATTCTAGGTACTCACTTGTATGAACCGTTCATTTTACCAGCTCTATGTTAGCTAAGGATTTACACACATGCTGACAAAACGTACTTGATAATCTTTATATTTAATCAACTCTTTTAACCGGTTTTCAACAAATAAGAATCGTAAGGATTTATACACATGTTGACAAAACGTACCTGATAACCTTTATTTTTAATCAACTCTTTTCACCGGTCTACAACAAATAAGAATCCTAAGGATTTATACACATGTTGACAAAACGTACCTGGTAACCTTTATATTTAATCAACTCTTTTAATTGGTCCACAACAAATAAGAATCCTAAGGATTTATACACATGTTGACAAAACGTACCTGGTAACCTTTATATTTAATCAACTCTTTTAACCGGTCCACAACAAATAAGAATCCTAAGGATTTATACACATGTTGACAAAACGTACCGGTAACCTTTATATTTAATCAACTCTTTTAACCGGTCTACAACAAATAAGAATCCTTCATTGTTAAAGAAACAAAGATCCCCGGTTCTCAACCATCCATCTGAGTCCACCATTGTATATATACATTGTTTATCATCAACATACCCTGATCACTCAAATTAAAACCGACCTTTCGATTCAAAAATGTCTAATCCAAATTAATCGACATATCAAGAGTTCATTTACTTTTTAATGGTTTCAAATTAAACAGCTGGATACACACAAAAGTGGCTTAAGGAGTTAAGGGGGAGTAAAATAAAACGACTTTAAACGACTTTAGGACTCCACATCCTAGGACCCTTAAGTTCTAAAAAAGAGTTATACGTAGGTAATTTGTGTTTAGAAAGTGTTGACGGTGGGGTTTATAAATAATTATTATTATGCACAAACACAGCTGATAAATTATTCATAGGATCAAAATTATTATTTATTTATTTTTTTACTAAAAAGGCCTCCATTATATCATATTATTTGTTTTGTGTCTCAAAAAAAACTTGAGACGGCCCTGGATTATGGATACACATTGGTTTGGTTCAATAATGAAAATGATGGATATCAAGACAAACTTGGTCAATTTAGATTAAAGTTTACCAAAAAACCGAAACTAATTTATATTTTATATTGATTGTCCTTCATGTTATGCTTAAATAGAACATTCAGTAGACAACAGAAACATACAAAGATAATGTGTTTCAAAGCCATTCAATTATTCAATATTTTTTTTAAACTGAAGTCAGCATATATTAAAATTACCTTTGTTTATACAAATTCTAGTAAAAGTAATGAAGTAAATAATTTGATGACATCTTTTACCTTTCATAATGGATGGACCTCTAACCCATAGTTCACCATGGTTCATAGGAGGCAAGCTAACCCCGGTGTTCGGATCAATTATCTTTGCTTCACAATGAGCTATGAGCCGCCCGACTGTGCCTACTATCGTGCTCTCATATGGGCTTGCAACTCTTGATATTGCACCTGTGGTTTCGGTCAATCCGTACGTCTAATGAACATCAAATAACCACAATGCAATAGCGTTAGTTTGTCAATCAACACTCCCAACACAAAGGAAAAAATAAAACACCAATTTTTATTAAGGGTTTGTAAAGCTTAAACATATGTTATAATCTATCTATTAATTAATATATATAATTCATCTTTTTCAAATGTAAGTCGACAATAATAAAACTATGTTTGATGGCCCATGTCTTCATTATACCGAATATACCAATTATATAATTATGTATTCAGTTTTGGTCTTCATTTCAGGGGCGGACATACCTTAGGCGCAGGGTAGCCTGCGCTACCCTTGGCGCTCCGACGATAGTGTAAATTTTGGAAAAATTTGACTTTTTTTTATGTTTTTTCGATTTCGTTACCCTTTTCTTATAAAACGTTACCCCTACGAATATTTTCTAGATCCGCCACTGCTTCATTGTTGTATCACTTTATAGTTCAAAACGTAAACAAATTTTCTCTCCCATGTCTATCTATTACTATGAATATTAGGAACGTACAAACAACCATGTAAATAATTTTTTTTTAAAGAAAATCCTAGCAAGACACTTAAACATCTAGGTTAAAATAACTCGTTTACTTTCGTGTTACATAAACCACAAATATGTTTGTTGTATAAGATTCTTAATGATGTAGGGTTACATGAAGTGGTCTATATAGACACACCCATGCACCATATTACAAAACTACTAGTCCTTATACTAATATAACTAATGGTCTAATACATTTTGGGGCCATGTGAATTAAGATTGGTGGTGGACCAAAACCTAATTCTATATTATGAATACTTGTCTACAACTTTCGCTTGAGATTTGACCATCCTTTGTTTCGCTTGAAAACATAGTTTCGCTTAATTACATTCTTTCCCCCCTATATTGCTTCGATCTGCCTGAATCTCCCCCCCCCCTGCTCTTTCATCGGAAATTAATGCATAAAAGTGGACTGCCGTTATATGGTGGAGCCGCTGTTGTATAGTGACAACAATGTTGGTGAGGGTAATGACGACTTCTTGTGGTGGCAATGACCCGATCTATGGTTGTCGTAGGGTAGCGGAAGCCACAAATCTAGGATTTTTGGGTGGTTAATGGTTGTAGTTGTGGTGGAGATGATATATGGTTTTGTGGTTATTGTGGTGATGTTTGGCCTGATCCGGTACCATAACACATTATGTCTTATGGAAAAAGAAAGTAAACAAAACAAGCTTGTAAATAAGAGGTGTTTGGACAGGGCAACGAGGACGGTTGACCTCCCGTTGGTGACGTTTTCGGATGAGTTGAGTTTTAGCTCTAAACCAAAATAATCCATAAATATGTTTGCTGTATTAGAAAGTTAGATAAAGATATAATGTATAGGAGAACAATTCCATGTGAAATGTAGGAGAGAATCATGGCCTCATGTCTTTTGTAATTTAAGAAGTGAAGTATATGATATGTCTTTTGCAATTTAAGGAGTGATGGTCTTTTCTCCCTTAAACTAGTTTATCATTGATTTTCAAACGACTATAATTTTTCATACGATAATATTTTTTTTAAAATACACTATAGTAACAAGCATTTATTCTCTTTAATATATATATTTTATAGGATATGTGATTACACATTCAATATAAATCATTACGTGATTATACATTTAACATAAATCATTACATGCTTACACATTCAATAAAAATCCATTATGTGATTACACATTAATATGATTTGTTATAATTGATGTTATTACAATTATGTTTATTACGTGGTTACACATTCAATACTAAGAACTTAATTGTTTATGCTTTATTACGTAATTAAATCTCTTATATACGGCATTATGTGGTTATTGTAGGTTGATTGGCTAATGTTATGTATTACATATTTTTTTTTTTTAGTTATGGTTAATATGTAATTACGTAATGAGCAAGTGGGGTTTCACATAAATATTATAATAAGATCATCTAATCATGAAATGAGTAATTAAAATCATGTAGTCACGTAATAATACATAGTCAACTATTTTCACGTAATCACTTAGTGGGTTTCACATAAAATAATATAATGAAATCACGTGATGGATATTCAAAATCACGTAGTCATGTAATTTGTTATCGCTATTCACATGCGGTACGTGATTTATGTATTCATTGATTATGTTCAAGTACATAATTATAACAAATTATATTGGATATGTATCATGTAATGGATTTGTATTGAATGTGTAATCATGTAATAGTTTATGTTGAACGTACAATCATGTAATGATTTATATTGAATGTGTAATCACGTATCATGTAAAAAAAATAAGAAAACTATAGCAATAATCTGCCCGAATTAAAGAGAATGAAATACTTGTTAATACAATGTAGTTTAAAAAAAATATTAACGTATGAAAAAGTTATAGACGTTTGAAAATCAAGGGGAGTGAAGTTCAAGTTAGAAAAAAACCAGAATACCTTTTCTACATCTGTTTTTTCAATTGTATGAACCTGATATGTACCAAAATGCCACCGCTTGATTTTGAAACCTTAATCTTGATAGATCAATGGCTCTTCTTCTTCTTCCCTGCACTTCGTACACAATATCTTTCTTGTAGAGTTTACATGAGGCGATCTATACAGAGACACCATATTACAATACTAGTTCTTTATTACTATAACTCATATAACTGATGGTCTAATAGTGTTGTTTTTTTACATCCCATTTTTTGGGTATAAATTATAAATATATAAATATTCTAAAGGGATTTATTTATATTGAATAAGAAAATTAGAAATGTTTATTTATTTACAGAGAAATGTTTGATAAGAAAACCTTTGTATGCATTTACTGAAGTGTTAAAAGATTAATATTAAAGTTTTGGATGGTAATAATTACATCATCGTACTTGAGGGGCTATTATGCCACATGTGAAAATTTAACTTAAAAAGGTCAAAGCGGGCAAGTCTTCCATTTTGGTCAAAATGGAAGTGTGCGAGTGCGTGTTCTTGAAGCATCAACACGAAGAGGATGTTGGAGAATTTTTAGAAATCGGATGATTAGAGAGGTTGTATATCACTCTTAGATCAAATTATTTCGGTGGTTTTATCGAATAATTCAATCGATACAACTTTGATTTTTGGAGAATAAACAACAGTATGCGTTTTTGTGTGGAATTCGTATGAACCAGTCTGACCAAAAAACACTCTCCCGAATTTTTGGAGATAATTCGCAGATAACTGACACTTGGCAGTTATTGGCAATTATAGCGGTTGGATTTCAAATTTCGATTTTAATTAAATTGCCGCCTTAATTTTTATCTACAAAATTGTGAGAATTTTTATAAAAATAATTTTTCTAAGGCATTTTCAGAAAGCAAAATTGTGAATGTTCAGTTAGCTCGACCCCAACCAGGGTCTCTGCCGCTTGGACCCCGCCAGGGGCTGCCGCCCATGTGAGCAGGCCCAGGGGCGCTGCCCTCGGACCCTCGCCAAGGGGGTGTTGCCCCCTTGGAATTATAACAACTCGAACAAGCGTGCACTCCCGCACCTCCTAACTTGTTCAATGTACATTATAATTCCCTTTGGTCACCAAGTTAATCCCGATTACACTAAAATATCTAACAGAGAAGTCAAGAAGGATATGGCCTATATCCATCGAATTTTGGTGAAGACTCAAGGAATATGGAGGTCTTATGATCTAACGGTAATGAGAAAGAAGCTAAGATGTGATGTCAAGTATTTAAACCTAAGTTATTGGTGTTTTTGAGCTAAGGTTTGGTTCGTAAATTAACCATAGGCTTTATACTTGTTCATGCCTATAGATGATCTAGTGCATGTGTTATTTGTTGTCGATCTCCTTAAACTTCATTGATGGTGATTTTATGTTGATACATCTTGATTGAGGGTTTTGGGGTGTTCATGTTGATGTAGTTTATAATCTGAATTGAAGCTAATGGTGATGTCTAAATGTCTGTGCTGTCTTGTGATGATCTTAACTATTAGATATGAAAGAAGTAAATTGTAAATATTTAAATATTATAGAGGGTTTTATTTGTATTGAATAAGTAAACTCATGGAAACGTTTATTTATTTTCTATAAAACGTTTGATAAGAAAACATTTGTATTTCGATTTGCACCACAAACTCCTAATTTTCAACTTATTTTCCTCTGACACTTCCAAACTAACAGAACCCTAACCCAATTAGTTTGTTGGCTAATGTGGCATCCGACATGGCCAATTTTGTTGACGTGGCATCTGACATGGCACTTTTTGCTGACATGGCATCTGATATGTCATGTTGCTTTTTTTTTGCTGATGTGGCACTTGTTTAGTGACGTGACATCTGACATCAGCTACCTGGGTTAGGATTCAGTTAGTTTGGGAGTGTTGTGTTACAAATCGAAAGTTTGAAAGTGTTATCGCCTAATTGGTAAAAATTGAGGCTATTTAAATCCAATATCCTTAAAAATTGGGGCTATTTAAATCAAATATCCCTAAAAGATTGGATAGTAATAATTACATCTTGATACTTAACTTAAAAGGGGGGGGGGGGGGGGGGGATCAAACTGGGTAAGCCTTGTGTTTTGGTCAAAATTGAGGTGTGTGAGTGTGTATTCTTGAAGCATCAATGGGAAGAGAAGTCAAGAAGGGTATTGCTTAAATCCATCGATCTGTTTGGTGAAGAATCAAGGAAATGGAAAGTCTTCTCATCCAACGGTTATAAGAAAAAAGCTAGAATGTAATGTCTTAACATTTAAACCTAAGTTATTGGTGTTCTTAAGCTAGTAGTGCATGTGTTCTTTGTTGATGATCTCCTTAAACTTCATTGATGGTGGTTCTATGTTGATACATGTTAAGGATTTTGGGATGTTCATCTTGGTTTAGTTCATAATTTGAATTGGAAGGCTATAAATTTGTTGATAAATGCTTTGTTTGTATGGTATCTTTACATATAGACGAGAAACCAAATTTAAGATATTTTGAAGAAGGAAGAAATTTTGGGACCTATTTTACACTCTACATTATGACGTGGAGTCTTTATCAAAATACGAGTGTTATATGTTCTTAACGGAATAATCCATTCAGTGGGAACGTTAGGTCATATGCTTGTACAACGTTTGAAATTTTATTTCTCTACTTATAATCTTAACCAAAAATATATGTATTAATAAAAGATGTCCAAATTCCATATTGAATACTTAGGGTGTGCAACATGTGAAAGGAAATAAAAGGCTCTTTTATACATCTAAAGTCCTTGCCTCCAAGTGATATAGCAAATGTTATAAAATCCGGTTTTTAAATTATATCAGGTTAAGTTTTGAAATGGTTGAATTGGATTGTATCGGACTGATCAACCATGTTACTAGTTAACCCTGTAATTCCATAAAAAAACACATACATCTTAAAAAACAATCCAATCTCAATTAGGTTTTACGTAACTGACAGACCAGTATAGTATTATCATGCTACCAGCGGAACCATCCGATCATATCCATCTCTACTAGGCAATAATATAATTTAAGAAGTAATCCTATATATATTTGTTTTTTTCATTTTTTCTGAAAAAAGAATTAATTATTAATAACTATTGCATGTTCCTGATATGCTAATTTATATTGAATATTATATATTATATAATACAATTACTGAATTGCGTGAATAATGATTTGATTTTTTTTTTATTCTTTTCTTTTTGTCTTTTTTTTTTACTTTTTTCCTTCCACTTTCATTATTAACACGTACAACTCTTGAAAATAATCAAGTTTTATGTGTTTATTTCTATATAATATGTTTTTATGCTTATATTATGTACATGTTCGGTTGCTCTACGTTTTGACGAAAATTTATTTTTATTTTTTCTAAAAATAAGTCAGGGCAAATATAATACGTTTTTATTCTTACTTTTATTTTTGCTTTCAGTTAACTTACGTTTTAACATAAAAAAATTTAAAACGTCGTAATAAAGCGCGGGGCACAATATGGTAATTGGAATGTAATTTATGAAAAAAGAATTAATTATTAATAACTGGCATGTTATTTATCTGCTATTTTATATTGAATATTGTAATGTCATGCAACCAACCTGCACAATGACACGTTCGGAAACCGTCGTTTAAATTTCCGAATTACGGCCACCGTAAGCGGAGCTCCGCCACTAAACACCGTATCCAAACACCTCCAATCAGCTCCATTCACCAACCGCTCATTGTTCCCATCCACCAACGCCACCACCACCGGCGGCGCCCCCGCCATATAACAACCCCTAAACTCCTCAATCGACCTCACAATCAACCTCAAATCGAACCTAGCTACCGAAACCAAACTCGCACCACACGCCACCATCCTCACACAGAACGTGAATCCATACACATGAAAATACGGCACCGTACACAGATGCACCGCCGGAGAATCACAACACCTAGTTTTCCGACTCGTTATTGCTCCGCAACCGACGATATCAGATTCCGATGAGTTAATCTCACTCCCTTCGTGTTACCGGTAGTTCCTGACGAGTACAAAATCGCCGCCGTATCCGACTGCGAAATCGAAACGTCAATTTTGACATCAGAAAATTCAGATCCGTTCGATCGATCACTCTCATCATCGATTCGAACTCACTCGATTCGATTACAACGATCCGGTTACGAAATCCGGTTTCTGATACCTTCCGAACCGACTCAACCGTAGCGAAAATAACTGCCGGTTTACAAATCCGGATCTGGCGCGAAATCTCGGAAATCGAGCTAGCAGGATTCGCCGGAGAAACGGTTACACCGATCGAAAACAGAGAGAGAAACAGAATAGGAAGATAAGATGAGTTATGAGAGATAATAAAAGCACAATTACCTTTCGTAAGAGATACCGGCGGTTGACGGAGTGCGGCGGCGAGGTTGCGTACGAAGAGCTTGACGTCGGTGTACGGGATACGGTGGCGTGTGGTGGCGTCGATTAGCGATCCGGCGGTTGTTGTGGTGGTTGTGAGGAGAGAGAAGATGAAGTCGGTTACTGATAAATGTATGACTTGTGGAGGAAGAAATGATGGAGGTCTGAGGCTATGGAAGATTAGGGTTTTTGAGCAGAAATCGTTTTGTGAATGAGCGTTTGAAACCGCCATTATCGTTTGAAGATAATTTTGTGGCTTTGGTTTTATTGTATTGGAATTTAGTTGAACAAGAAGGTGTTATTATCACTTTTAACAAGTTAATGGTAATTATAGGTAGTTTGGGCCACAAAAATATATATGTCTTTATTCTAAAATATCAATATAAAAAGATGTGAAACGTGATAAATGTAACGTGATGAGTCGGGAACGGGGCGGGTATTGGAAATCCATGTTTCGTGTCTTATTGTAACGTGTCTCGTTACCGATCTCATATATGTTATGTGCCGTGTATTCGTTGACCGTTTACTATCTTAGGTGATTAAGAAATATATGTTTGGATTCTCATTGCTCATACTTATTCTTAAAAATTCACCTTAAACCGGCTTAAAATATATCTTATGTAACGGTCGGGATGTGATGAGTTCGGAATGGGTCGGGTATTGGAAATCGATGTTTTGTAGCTAATTGTAACTTGTCTCATTTCTGATCTCATATATGTTATGTGTTGCGTATTCATTGACTGTTTACTATCTAATGTGATTAATAAATATATATGTTTGGATTCTTATTATTAGTACTTATTCTTAAATTCACCTTAAACCGATTTATTATTCGTAAGATCACCTTAAATTGGCTTAAAATTTCAAATACTTAACTATATTTTTTAGGAATATCGGAATTCAAAAGACTTCAACCTTCACCAATTGGCCGATAACACTCCTAACTTTTGATTTATACCACACTATTCCCAACTTTCAATTTATTGGCTAATAGCACTCTCAAACTAACTGGACCCAGTTAGTTTTTTTGTTGATGTGGCACTTGTATGTTGACGTGACATTTGACATGGATTTTTTTGATGACGTGCCATCTGATGTAGCATCTGAATTGGCTTTTTGATAGCGTGGCATCTGACTTGGCTTTTTTATGATGTGGCGCTGGTTTGATGATGTGGCAGCTGATGTCAGCAAAATAGGGTTAGTTTAGAAGTGTTATTGGCCAATAAGTTGAAAGTTGGGAGTAGTGTAATACAAATCGAAAATTGAAAGTATCTGTCAATTAATAAAAGTTAGGGTTATCTAAATTTAATATCTCAATTTTTTTATTCTCCTTTTAACTTCAGTACATACTATATATGATATTTTATTAAGATCATGTATAATGTAACAATTAATTTGATTTCCAGTCAGGTAAACATGCATGGGACAAATTTTGTCTTTTAAATACAAAGTTTGAATGACTCGTACCTTAAATGTTAAATTTATAACATTGCAAGCAAAATTAAAAGTTTTCCGTAAATAGTAATTTGTGTTGGTGGGTTTTGATTGAGTGAGTTGAAAGAGATTTGTAACAAAGATGTGGACTCATGATTCCAAATACAGACTGAAACAGTAAAACCAGTGGGCCCAATAGTCCAAGTGTAGTTTAAAAAATATCTTAAAATTTTTTAAATACATTTGAGAAATAATAATTTTATAACAGCAAATCTAGGCCACAATTCGACTCTAATAAGATGTAAAATATTTTAAGAGCGAATCTATATAAATGAGAATATTCCATATAATGTTCAATTTTTAATGTAATAACGGAAATTTTAAAAACTTTAAATATTAAATATGAGACGAATCATTAGAGATTCTAAATTCAACATTTATAATATCGGGAAATTTAGAAGCAAGTTTGTAATCTTGGATTTTAAATAAATCATGAAACGTATAAACTAAAGTAAACAAATAAATAAATTGCAAAAAAAAACGCATAACTTATAAGGAATTACCAATATAACTACAATTAGAAACGTAATTAAATTTCTAAAATGATTTAATTAAAATAAATGTTATAATAAATAATGGATTATGTAAAACGTACTCTTCATATTGTTTTTTACTTAATGCACTCTCCTCACCCTATAATCTGTCACACTATCTCATTGTCTTTATTTTTTACTCATAGAGTAGCATCACCCTCGTTAATACTACGAGGTGTTTACTAGTTATTGAGCCCTTTCGACATCATGTTTTAAATCTCTTTTATTGTTAAACTAAATATTTGAACCCCGATCAGTTTCTTCTTATTCGCAAACAAATGAGTCCCTTTTTGGTGACCTAAAACAATGGCCTTTTCGCCAACCTTTAGGTCCGTCCATGACTACCATGCTTCTACTATAAGATCTATGTTACATTAGTAGTTAAGATGGGTGCAACTTATTTTGTCTTTTGAGTTCGATACTACTCGTATGAATTAGTACTTAGTAGAATGGAAGTATGTTTAAAAACCAAAAGATGTAGCTCAGTGAAAGAATAGTGGTATATTCATACCTGGAGTTGAATACCCCATTCAAGAATTGTTTTGGATCCAATCCATAGGAATCAATAGAAAAGGCAAATCTCTTATGATACACCAGATCCGGCTCGGTTATTGATAGAGTGAATAAATCTGCCATTTCTTGAAATCTATCTTCTGATTCAAAATCGTGGTGTAACGTGTATCCTCCCCTGTTCCGGTCATGGAATAGATGAAATAAATCAAAAAATGGATTTTTGTTCAAGAATGAAATCTTGTTGGAACTGTCCATATCCGGTTCATCCTTCGGAACCATATCACATCCCGAATCTAATGAAATAGGATGAATTGAGACGGTATTTTGTGTTACTATGTTTTGTTTGTCATAAAACTTCAAATGTAGCTAAATGTACTATGTTTTGATTATCACAAAGCTTCAAACATAGCTCAATCCATGAATCATATGGTCTCATCAACCTTTCACATAATTTCAGCATGCAATCATTTTTGTCCTCTTTCCCTAAATCATTATGTTCCACTCGGTAGCGGATCATAAACCTTTAAATACGGGGGCCGAATATTTAAAGAAAAAAAACGGGGCCACTCTTTTTAACACATAAAAAAATTCAAAAGTTTTCAATAAAATTTACACTACGAAGCGAGAAAAAAAAATCAGGTTGGTGGAGCCAGGGACCCCCGGCCCAAACACATCCGCCCATGGTTCCACTTCTTCAACCATTGATTTATTGATATCGCCATCTTCATATTTTGACCTAAATGACGATCAATATTGTAAGATTTAGAAAGCTTTAAAACTATTTGTCTTAGTATATATCCGTTGTTCATCCTCAATGTATTATACAGTCGGGTAAAAACAAAGGGGCGTTCACCTTGAAAATTCAAAGAAGTTTCCAATGGAAGTCAAACTAGACGCAAACTAATTGCAGCTTTAAGACGTATTGCGAAAAAGCATCTATTCTCAACAAACATGGCTCAACTTGAAAGCTCACTCATGATACGGTTACAGATAAAGGGAGCTGCACACAAACACGTCGCAAGTCCTTAGGGGTGTTCATTCGTTCAGATATCAACTTTGTTGACTTATTTGAATCAAATTACTCAAATCATTCGAATTTGATTGTTAAGACTGAAACCGAACGATATTGAGAATTTGTAAATCAAACCGATTCCAATATATCCAATAACTAAACTGAACTTACAAATATATAGGTTTACATTTCGAATCGCTTTTTTAGCTATGGATGCGCTTTAGTTTACAGTTTTTTTGCTTTTTTGGACAACTCTACACGTCTATAGGTGGTTCTAGAGAGAGTGGTGGCAACATTACCCATATCTTTTAATAAGTTTCTGGAGCGTGTCTTAAAGCTAAATATGAGATTACAAAATGTGTTCAGTGTTAACAATGCTGCTAATTTTTATCTTTCGGGTTTGATGGGGCTGGTTAAACATACTGCTGAGCAAGAATCGTTCACTACTTCAGTGGTGTCGCCGTGTCGGTGTAAAGGTATAAGGGTGTTATGGGAGCATCTGTCTGTTGTCATTAGAGCAACGATGGAAAATTGGAAATGCTCGCGGTGACCTAAAGGTGGTTGGAAAATCCTATTTTACCATTCTTCAATTATACTTTCCTTCAACCCATCAAGACCCATAAAAATATACATACAAACACAGCCTGTTTGACCCAAAGATAATTTTACAACACATGCATGGTATCTAGCTCGACCCATAAATCCGGGTGGGTGTCATGATTCTTTCTGGGTCGATAAAAACGAGTAAATCCAGATTTCCAATCTGAACCATGATACTAGTTGAAGCTTGAAGAATCCGCTGGTTTTACCTCGTTATCAGACATTAGCTTTAAGCCACGCACGCCACAATCTATATCTTACCAATCACAAGCACTAGTAGATCAACAAAAACCTACAGGTTTTCTAACGAACAAGCAAGCATAGTGATCAAGCAAAGTTAGGAGACCGGTTTCTTTATCATGCAAACTTACATGCAACATCCATGTATCGTGTATCAACCACCTGCATCCTTACAAGTAGAGGTTGCAAATTCACACATTTACGATTTCAACTTGGGTCATGCTATAACGGGACAAGGGGCTGAAATTTATAAAGTTAGTTATAACGGAAGCCAGATGGGCCATGAGGGTCGAAAAAGTAAAATGCACTACACCTTGTAAAGTGCTCGGTGTAACATCATCTGTTACCCAACCTGCACATCCCGCCTCGACCTGTTCTATAGAGTTACCAAATTTTGACTATCTATGAAACAGAAGAAAATCAAAGGGGAGGAAAAGGGGGGTATTTTAGTCATTTCACCTTGATGAGAGACTAAAGTCTTAGCAAACTTGGAAAGTAGAGACCCCCAGTGTAATAAACAAGTCGTCTAGGGCCACTCCACAAACTTGAACAAACAACTAGGACAATTTTTTTAATTCAATCTTAAAACAAATAATATGCATTTGTTTCAGACTCTACAGGTGACAATTCCCATCAACTTAACTTCTAATGGGTCAATTTA
This sequence comes from Scalesia atractyloides, assembly GCA_947069175.1. NCBI lineage: Eukaryota > Viridiplantae > Streptophyta > Magnoliopsida > Asterales > Asteraceae > Scalesia > Scalesia atractyloides. The sequence continues at coordinate 1,868,505 of CAMTDV010000012.1, read as the reverse complement.
GGTACCTTAACGGGTCAAAAAATAGCTAAATACGGACAGGTAAAAGGTTGCCCATCAATGCAATGCTGCATAAATCCTTTTAACAAAATATTGACACGATTACAGTTTATTGGAATAAAATGTTGACCTATACCCGATACCAAACCTGCCCAACCCGCCCATTTAACTCAGAAACACAAACGAATACTGGTCAGCATCTCAGCTTATTAAGACTAAGATAACTAATAAAGCGGCTTTAACGGCTTAAGTATGGTAGAAACTTAACTTCTAGGCATAGAGATATGAAGTTATAATGAGACTTAAAAGCACAAAAAGTACCTGAATTATGGAAAAATACATGAAAACTATAAAAGTTCCAGGCTGCACAGGATGACCTCCACAACCTGCTTGCTTTTCGTACTGCAGTGACAGTTGCAGATATTGGTCACAAAAATTCAAGATCATAAACCTTGCATTTTCCACACCATTAAATTTAAAAAGCACAGAAAAAGAAATAGCAATGGCAACCATGCAAAAAAACACTTATTATTTATGGCCCAATTTAATCATCAAAGATGGATCATCTCAATCCAAGTATCCCTCACTTCTACTTTATGTTGTTCAAAAACTTATCAACTCACTACAAATACTTGCAAGTTATAAATAAAAAATAATCCCAATTCCCAAAGTGATGCAGTAAATATGGAATTTCCAATACAAAAACAAAACATAATTCCATCTCTATCACTACGTGGTGTATAGGTAGCTTGTCGCTATCGTCTGCTATTCGATATTAATAACTATGCATCCCGTGCAAAATTTTTTATGATTTATCCCCTACCCATCCAATTACATGTCCCCCATGTAGTCAAAATGCAAACCAAACGCAAAGCGAGCTTCTTCAACACACGGGATGAAGCAAATAAAGCATGTTACATTGTCACCCGACAAAGTTAAACTAGATTGGGCCTTGTTTGTTACTTATTCGCCACTGGATCTATCCAAACTTCTCTGCAACACTTAAGTCAGCTAATTAGAGCTTTAGCTCCGATACTCGCAGCATTCGAAAAGACTTAAGCAAAAACTCAGATGTAGGCTTCTTTTGTGCAGTTAACCGCCTCGCCATCCTGAAGTTATGTGTTTCGAGGTTTTCATTAGGGTTTAGTTTTCTACCATCCCTAATGCCTAAACCTCGACCCCTAAACTCTACTTTATATTACTCTATATTTTTAAGTTTTAACAAGAAAATTGATAAACAAAAAAAGACTAATAGAAAAACAAAGTCATGTATGGAAACTAAAAATTCCTCATTATAAAAGAAACAACTTAACCCCTTACTACTAATAATTACACCAATTCGTATCATTACACTTACGTCTACAAAGTGTTGCTTTTAAATCCTCTTAACAATTTGATGTGTTAGACCACATGCTTCTCTCCCCTTCGTACAAGATATTTCCTACGATTTAAATGTAGGCTCTCCAAAGGTCAACAACATCTCCTAAACCTCGACCACTAATCTCTATTTATTACCATTCACTAACTTGTTTAACAAGATTTTTGATAAACAAGAAGACTAAGAATAAGGAAACCCAACTCATAGAGAGAGAAACTTAACATAGGTTTCTGAAGCTTAAAATAAGATCACAAGTTGCTATTAGACAAAAAAAAACAGAAAACCAACTAGAATAAATTCAACACTATTCAAACACGATAAAATAACTTATTGCAGTTTTTAAGCAATCGTTAATCCTTTAAGAAATTCCATGTTATTATGACATTACCTTGAAATAGCACAATTTCTGATAATAAACTCCATCAATGAAAGGCTAAGAACGCCAACTCCATGCTACACCGACAATTTCTTGCAAACACAATACAAAGATTAAAAAACTATAAAGCACAATATAAGAAGAAGATGATTAAGAAGAAATGTATATGGAATAAAATCCAATCCCATGAACTGTTTTACAGTAACCAACTAAAATATTTACATACACAAGTCCCAAAAGAACAACTGATAAAAAGTAACATCTTGCACAAAGAAGTCAACCTGCTATGTATCAAGTTGAGAGTTAAAGCAGAAGTCAACTCCTAGATGATGAAGAGTGCCTGCTAAAAAGCAGCATTGATGATAATCACCTCAAACCAGTGTTGCCAATGCACCTCAGCACATGGACTCTCAAATCAACAATGTCAAATTTTTAGTACATCGTAAATTTGAATCGGATATATAAACTCTTTATCCTATCCAAATAAGCCACCTGTCCCAAATTCAGCTTGTTGCAGCTCCTTCCTGCGTTGCTCCTCTAAAGGATCAGGACTTTTCATTACCCTCCGTGTACGCCTGATGAAATAGCCAAATAAATAAATCCTTAAGAGAACCAGAACATTAAGATTTCTTTTATGAGTTAATTGCATAGAGGTGTATATTTATATATACACATAAATACATACACACACACTATACATAGGACCAGGTTCATGCAGAACCATAGTCATTAAAGTGAGCCCCAGGCAATAGGCCCAGCCCAACAATTCGCCTTGGTGCGCTCGCGCTAATCTTCAGGTTAGTTCTTGTCATAGTTATTAAAGCGAGCGCCCAGGCGCAAACAAGGCCCCGGGCCCAACAAATCGCCCTGAGTGTGCCTTGCGCCTTTAATAACTATGGCGAGAACCACCCTAAAACTGAGAGAACCACGAGAACTACTTCCCGTGTGAGTTTTACAACGAAATTTTGCACAAAGATTGAGTAACATCTAACTAAGACATCTGTTAAAGAAACCGAAAAAAAATTTACTGCCGCCGTTTTTGAACCCGTATCATTTACAGTGGTGTAAATCACTGCCGCGACAACGTTTTAGTGATTCTGCCACCGTAAAAAGTGCCCTGTGATTTTTATTTTATTTTTTGAAAAGGTATATTAAAAAAAAGGTGAAAAAAAATTTGAAAAAAAATTTGAAAAAAATCTTTGGAAATCGAGTTCACTAGTTCTCATTTTAACCATTCCCTATATACATGGAATTTTGTTAGCTATTAAAGAAGTATAATATTGGTGGTTAACTAGAGTGGAAATAACTTTCAGTCAATAGCCTTTAAATATTTATCAAGACAAATTTTCCAGATTTAAGTACACCATCTTAGAAGAGAAAAAAAAATACTAATATCAGCCATCATTTGCCTATCAAAGTTAAGAAATCTACAGTTAAAATACCTGTCTTGAGCATGCTGAGCTGGAAAAGTCGGCATAAAATCTTTGGACTTTGGAAGGGGAACTTCACGGAACCACTCGTGGTTTAGAGCTTCCTCAGCAGTTATCCTCTGGGAGTATTTCCAACATTTAAAAATATATATATATTACACGTCATGTTGATATAAAAACATGAAACTTCAAAATCACACCAAGTTGTCTAATTACAAAAATAATACCTTCTCAGGGTCATATGTTAGAAGTTTATTCAACAAATCAAATCCAGCATCAGACAGAACAGGAGATCCAGTAAAAGACGTAGCCGGGAATTTCCTCCGCAATAAATTATACCTACAAAAATGTAAAATAGTAAAAAAACCAAGGAATTGAAAACGTAAATAATGTTGTCGCCAACAGAAGCTAGAAAGCCAGACCAGAAAATCACCCAAAGCTGGAAGCCTGGGAAAACATTAGCAAAATAAGAAAATGTGAACTTTTTATTTCATTGAGGAATATATTCAAGAAAGTTCACACTTACTGGTGCTTGACAAAGTTCACCTTGACTCCAGGAAGTTTAGAGTATCCGGGCCAAATAGTCTCGTTTGGTGTGCCAAGTGTTTTAAATATCTGTCATATAAGAGTCCAAAGTGACCAAGTGTTAATGATAATACAGTAAAATACAACTCCTTGGCTATGCAGTTAATGCGGTAAAAAATCGGATATCGGTCAAGGACCGATATTTGAGATATCAGGTATACTTGGTTTTAAAAAGCGAGAGGCGCACAAAAGCGACGAGGTCTAAAACCGAGGCGCGAAGCGCTAAGCGTAAAAGCGATGGGCTTTTCCTATAGGTTTTAGCTTTCCCTGCCCAAAATATAGCTATAAGTAAGGTTTTTGTATGATTTTAGCTGCATGTACAAGCCAAAAAAACCAAGGTACAGCAATTAGATGCATAAAAACGCCTTGGGTACGAGAGGCGCACGCCTCAGGCCAAAAAGCCCACAAAAATCCCAAAAAGCGCGCTTTTTGGCGCTTCTTGTAATTACTCTAGGCGCTGAGCAAAAAGCCCCAGAGTGTGCGCCTTGTTGCGCCTCGCCCTTAAGCACGCCTCAGGCGCTCTTTTTATAACCAAGCCGGTATCGCGGATTGGCGGTGGGATATCAGCTAATTTAATATCATGCAAAACAAATATATATTATATATATATATATATATATATATATATATATATTATATATATATATATATATATAATAGCAATTTAACACCAACAATTCAGTATACTCTCCTATCATTAACAAATTAACCTTTTACGACTTGCAAAAAACACAAACAATTGTAGCAAGTAGAAACTGATTAAGACTAAAACACTAATAGCAGCAATAAGAAGAAAGATGAATGGTAGAACTAAGAAGAAAGGTACTGATATCAGGAAAATCGGTGATATATTGGTCAAATATCAGTCAATATAACCCATAATATTGGTACCGATATTCTGACCGATATTTTAGATGAGGACTGATAACCAATATATCGGTGATATATCACCGAATATTAACTGCATAGTTCCTTGGTCAACTTACCTTGTCAAGCTGGTCAAACTCTGTTTTCCCATTGAATAATGGTTGCTTAGACAACAGTTCAGCCATGATACAACCCAATGACCACATGTCAATTGCAGTGGAATATAGTTTTGTTCCCAGCAGAAGCTCCGGTGCCCTAAAAAGGTATTAAACCACCAACATAAGATTATGAAAGAAAACATACCATTCGCTATAATAGAAGATGCCAATATCAATCACATTATCATGATGCTTAAAATGAAATGAAATCAAAAAAGCAAATGCATCTTGCCAAATAAGCATAATAATGAGATAAAGTTCGCAAATGATACTTTGATTTAATAAAAAAATAGTGCACAAGGGGCTCGCTGCTCACCTGTACCAAAGAGTAACCACCAAATGAGTATATGGTTTTAGAGGACTTCCATATTGACGAGACAATCCAAAGTCACAGATCTTCAGTTCACCTCGATTGTTCAAAAGTAAATTTGACGTTTTTAAATCGCGGTGAAGAACCCAATTGTCATGAAGGTATTTTGTTCCCTCAAATAGCTGGAGCATGAGGCATTTAACTTCACTCTGGCTAAACGGCTGTTTCATTGTCTCCATTAGTGCTTTAAGATCATGTTCCATGTATTCCATTACCATAAAAATACTATCAAGATTGCTCCCAACGACAACTTCCTTCACATCCACAATTGACGGATGATGAAACGAAAGAAGAATGTTTATTTCCCTTAAAGAAGTCAAAGGAAACCCTTCTCTTTCTTTCTCCATTTTTACCTTTTTTAAAGCTACAATTTCTGCCGTCTTTTTATCTTTAGCCCGGTAAACAACCCCATAAGTCCCTTCATCTATCTTGTTCAGTCTCTCAAACTCATCAACGCTTCTACAACCTTGCAGCATATTCACACTTCTTGACGGGGGCCCACCAGCCTCGGGTGTACCGTGAGATCCATCTCCATTCTCCGAATCAGACTCTGATAAGCTCCGATCAGTACCATCTTTTTTCGGCTCATCATCTATATCCATATATTCCTTCCTCTCCAACTCATTATCAGAAAGATCATTCATACTTGCGTCACCCGATGCGGATGATCGTCCTCTGATTTGTTCAGAGCTTTCTCTATAATGCTCCCCAATCTCTGGACTTGATGACCGCTTTCTTGATCTATTTCAACAGACCCAGGTAAAGATTCTTTCTTCTGCTGGACCCTGTCATCATCGGAAAGTTTCACCTTCATCAGATGGAGAATTGGCATCGGCCCACCGAGAGGATCTTATTGTCCGTGTGGGCACGTAATCGTCTTCTGGTGGCCCTACATCCTGATTGTACCCAAGGTGCTCTTCCTGTGCAAGAGAAGAAGATAAACCAACATGCGATTCAATTCCAGGAGAATCATGCTTCGCAATACGGGGTTCAAATCCAGGAGAATCATGCTTGCCGGTATCAATTGGAGTATTACCTGAAGACTGAACCTTATTACTTTCTATAGGGGATTTTTGCGCAATAGCTGTAGGAACTATAGGTGATCGACGATAGGATTTAGGCAATGGAGGAGGAGGAGGTAGACCAACATTCGCTGGTGAAGATCTAGTCACTGATGAATTACTAGCTTCCTTATCATCTCTATCCCAAACAATAGGTGAAAATTTCCTCTTTTTACTATTATTAGACTGAGAACAGTTATCCATCTTTAAACCCTCGTTGTTCTTACCAACTATTTCCAACTCAACAGCTTCATCAGACCCACTGTCACTAGACAACTCACCAGGTTCTCGATCCCCAACTCTGAGGCGGTGATCGCCTGAAGAATTCCTAGAAGCGGAATGGTAACTCCCACCATTCACCAACTCTCTATCCTTACCATCCCTATGCCTAACCCTAGCCCGAACCTGATTCTTACCCCTATCCCTATCATAACCCTGGCTATTCCCATTCTTTAACCGATCATACTCCCCTTTCGAATACGGCAATTCCCTCTTGGAAACATCATAATCGGATTCACGCTCCTTAAACTCATTATCACGGTATCCCCCATGTCTTCCTGCTGCCATATACTTGCTCATGTATAACAACAGAACAATATATCGCCCCTCTAAAACCCTAACCCCCAAAATCTATAAACTTTCAATCCTTATCACGTAATTCTACGTCAACATGCACAGGTCAATAAATATCGATACAATTACCAAACAAAACGATGTAGAATCAACGTACAATTGAATCAATCGCCTCAATTATCAAATCCGGATCAACTTCAAATCCCCGGGAGAAACTGGATATTAAACCTAGAAGCTTCTACACCGATGAATAACGATACAATTGTCAAACAAAACGATGCAAAATCAACGTATAACTGAACTCAGAGCCTCAACTTTACCAAATCAGGATCAATTTCAAAACCCTAGAAATCGAACAAAATGATAGAAGAGGGGAAACAGAAAATTAAACCTAGAAGCTTCTAAACAGATGAATAACGATATAAAATTCAACCAAAACGATGTGAAATCAACGTATAACTGAGCCGAAAGCCTCAATTTTATCAAATCAGGATGAATTTCGAAACCCTAGAAATCGAATAATATGATAGAAAAAGAGAGGAAACAGGGAATTAAACCTAGAAGCTTCTAGACATCTGGTAGTTTGTTGTGTTTTCTTCTGTGTGAGATCACCGGAAAGTTACCGGCGGTGGCACAAGTGGCGGCAGAACTCGGTGGTTTGTGGAGATTTGAGAGTAATATACGAACCTTCGAGTTATTGATGGATGATGGTTCAGAAAGGAGAAATTCGAATTGGATCCCTCTTGCTTGTATATAGCGTGATGGCCTATATATTTTTTTTAATTACTTTTTTATTAAACTCCCCTATGTTTTATTTATTTTGCGTTGGTTCATTAACATTTTGTTGGGTGCGGTCACCGATTAAAAGGTAGCCTTTGAATTGGTTAGTATTTTAAAATGGGTAAATACAATAAAAAAACTAATATTGGAAGGGTATAGTCCTAAAACACTGTGTTTACGTAGGACATCATACCCTTATAATGATAACAGGTCACTGGAATAACCTTGCGTGTTACGCGCAACGGTATGCCAACCTTGAAAACAGCAGGTTGTCTAACAAACCTTGTGCAACGGCAAGTTAAACCTGGAAGCGCAGGTCCCTGACCCTGCGCTGATTAAACAAGCTTCTAACTGCGAATTCCTAAAACCTTGCACAAGGCCAAGACTAAGACAAGAGCAACTCATACTTAGTCTTGAGAACAAAAGGACTTGATCCCTACAAGGCCACGTTGGCCAAAAAGCACTGATAAGGCCTCGCAGTAAGGAGAAGGCGCAAAGAGTCATTGATCAAGTACAAAGTGGCAGAGCTGTGACCCAATAACCGCTCGGCAGGTTGTGCCAGATAATGTTGCATGATAAGCAGTCATGCAGAGGACAAAAAGTACGCAAGGACGTACACGTGGCACCAACCAACTCACGCCAGCGACTGTCACACAATCTCTACTAACGGCTGATGACAGGCCCGACAACAAGGACAACTGCCAGGATACGTGGCCCCATCGACCGTGCACCAAGCGCCTCTCCTGCCAGAGACCATTAACGGTCGTAGCAGAGGAGACAGAATGAATATTACTGGTTGTCGATTCTAGGCCCAAGGCTCATCAGCCCATCTCCTGCACATATCTCTCCGGCTATAAAGTAAGGATCGCACCTCAAGGTAAAACACACTGTTTCGAGCTCACGCACTAATTACTTGCATTATCCTTTGCAAACCCCGATACTTATTCTCACGCCGGAGTGTGGTCACGGAGAAAACCCTTTCCCTTTTCTCCCATGACGAGACTAATGGTGTTTTCAGTTTTGTAGTGAGTTTGAAGCAAGATCATACCGACGAGCAAGCGAGAGATAACCTTTAAATGTAGAGACTTTGTACCAAAACCTAGATATATCTCAGGGTATAGTTTGGTCCGTTGTTTCTTCATTGACGCCATCTGATTTTTTCTGTTCTTACACCTTTGTCTCTTTTTTTATAAAAGTTTTTTTACTTTCTTTTACGTTTAAAAAACCAACATACTTTTTTTTGTTTCATAAAAGTTCTTAAAAAATTTTTGCATATAAAAATCCATCCAAATGTTAAATTTGAACAAAATTGTGAATATGTTTTTACTTGTTGATGTAACGTTAGAAAAAAATTGAGATGAATTAATGTTTTAAGCTTGATATATGACAAATCAAAGTATGTTCAATGTTTGTCATTTCTTTTCCATTTTAAAATTCAATAAATTGATAACAATAATTATTATTCAAAAAAACCATATAACAAAATTCACGAGCGTGGATGACATAACTTAAAATAAAATAAAAAAACATATAAAATGGTATCTTAATTTAAATCGTTAAAAATTGTAACATAATTTGTCAAATAATGTTTTCTTGATTTCATACGATCATAATAATAAGAGGTTTTTTTTTGTTAAAGTTTAACATTTAAAGGGACTTGTATGATACAATAGTATAAACTATGTTGTTTTTTATGTATAAAAAGCGGCTAGAGGAATTTTATGAGACAAAAATGTTAGTTTTTTATGTAAAAAAAAAGTTGAAGGATTTTTATGAAATAAAAAAGAAACTATGTTGGTTTTTAAGTGCAAAAAAATGGAAGGATTTTTACAAAAAAAAAAAAAAAAGTATGTTGCTTTTATGGCGCTTGCGTTTTTGAAATTTAAGGGTTGTTTAGTTGCCTCTTAATGTATTAGAGGTGGGATTGTTTGGTTCATCAAAATAGTCTTTAATAAAATTCAAGAATTTGATATTATGGTCAAATCTTGTCTTAAAAGAAATTGGTGAAAGCTAAGCATTATTTTGGACCTATTGAGGTTTTAAATAATATTTTGTTATAGTGTCTTATTATTTCATGACCAATTACTATATATTGGTTAATTATTGTTAGAATGAGTCTCCATTGCAAGCCTAATCAGGGTAGTGAAAATTAACATTAAAGTAACAATAGATTGTACTTGGTGTCAATGCCCCGAGTTAATGGACCAGACACAAAAGAATTGTCCCGTTTCAATCAAACCAAATAAAACAGGTCAAAACCCGAGAAACCATTGTTGAAACTCTTGGAAGCCACCAAGTCTCGCCTCCATTTGTTCCAGTTGCGGAGCTTGAATAAAAAATTAGCGAGGGCCGGATTCTCATATTTTACACTACAATTTTTTTTTTCGAAAAATTTCAGTAAAATTAACACTACAAACGAAAAATCTGGAGGGGTCAGGCACCCGGGCCACCAAGATGCTCTGCCACTGATTTGTTGGCCAGCTAGTTTCTAAGACCGGGTATTGTTTTTGAACTAATATATTTTACAAAAAAAAAACTTGATTAGAAAAAAAGGCGCTTTAACTAAGCATATACTTGATTAGAATACATGCCACATTTGCCAATTTTAAAAAGTAAAAAAGTAGTCCATAAAAATATAAAATCTTGAATTCTTAAAGATACAAAAAAGTGATCTGAATACACTTTCTATGTTAATTACCAGCACCAAGAAGTAGAAGGAAGTTTAAGTGAGAAAGAAGATGGAAGGTGCCCTGTTCTTCTTATGTAATCCGCTTTTTCAGAAGTTTTTACCGCTTGTTCGTTCAAATTCACCTCGGCTTTTGCCCGTTTTTCTTCAGCAATCCTTCGTGTTGATGCAAGCTTGTTCGTATACTTTTCTTGTGCTCGAGATTTCATTCTTTCCGCCTTTGCCTGATCAAGATTCAACAAAATCGGTGGGTTAGACGGGTCAAAAAGGGTTCATGGCAAAACCCAGTTGCTTTTGCCTAATCTTTCTACTTTTGCGTAGGGATGAGCTCGGTACCGGTTCCAAAGTACCGGTACCGAAAAATCACTAAATATACCGGTGCCGGTACCGAAAATGCTTGGTACGGTCCTGAGATAGTACTGGTATTTGAAAAGGTAAAATACGGGTATCGGTACCGATACCGAACCGAAAGAACCGGTACCGAAACGCCAAAAAGTGGGTACCGAAAGTACTGCTACCGAAAATCGCCAAATATGAGTACCGGTACCGAAAATGCTTGGTACAGTATGGTACTGCAAATGTACCGGTATTTGAAGGTAAAATTCGGTAAAATAGTGGTACGGAAATGCCAAAAAGTGGATACCAAATCGGCACCGAAAATAATCTAGTACGGGAAATTCGGTACCGGTACCCAGTACTTGGTACCAAATGCTCATCAGTTTTGCGTATACAAGATTTAACAAAATGGGCGGGTCAAACGAGTCAAAATTATATTATTACAAAATAAATAAATAAAATTATAAAAGTCGTAATAGGAGGATTTTATTCATTTGTACTTTTGTATACACTTTAGACGACTTTCAACCTGTTTCCCTTTTAGTTAAACCTTCGACTTACCCATTTGATCCGTTATAAATATAATATAAGCCAATCAATCAAACTGTCACTTATACAGTTAAAACTTAAATTCATTATTCAGTAAAAGATGAAAATGACGAAACGCACCTCCATTCTTTTCATTTCCATTTCGGCTTTCCTCTTTTCATGATTCTCCCAAGCTTGTATCTTCACTTCTTCGCGCCTGTACCTATCAACCACAAACAAAGTTCAACAATTTAAGCCATCATGTACCTCCGGAAATCATTTCTCTTTCGACACGTTTAGAGGGTGTTTGGATATGTGTTTAGGGGGTCTTTTGATGCGCGGTTTTTCAAAGTGATTATACGGTTTAAAAGACAACAGTCGCTTAAAGCTTTAAAAACCGTTAGATAATTTTGCATTTATTTCAACAATCAGCAGTCATACAACATGTCTTGCATGTGTGTTCAAATATGGTTACTTTGACCTTCACTAACCGAAAAGTCAAATCAATTCAGTTTTAGTCAAACACTTGTCATAATCAGTTTACACATGCATCCAAACACCCCTTAATTACTCACCAAACAATCAAGACACAAAACTTAAATGCTCATTTGCTTTCTATAATTGTTCAATCGCATGTTTAGTTTCTTTTTTGAGTAAATTGCATTTAACGTCCTTTAAGTTTCCGCAAAATTTCAGGTGTTGTCCTTTAACTAACGAAATTACAGCGCATGTCCTTTATGTTCTAATTTCTTTCAGACGGTGTACTTTCTCCCCTATAAAGATTACAAAAATAAAGGACATCTGCTGCAAAGAAATTAAAACATAAAGGACATCAGTTGTAAGGAAATTAAAACATAAAGGACATTTGTTGTAAAGAAGTTAAAACATAAAGGACATCCGTTGTAATTTCGTTAGTTAAAGGACAGTGCCTGAAATTTTGCTGAAACTTAAAAGACGTAAAATGCAATTTACCCTTCTTTTTATAGTATACACATGAAAACAACCACATTTTTAAATGATCTAAACAAATACGAATCATGTTTATTTATGAATAACATGCGAATCTAACATAATGGTCGGAAAAAAGTTATCACCTTGCCATGTATTTCGCACGTTCGGCTTCATCCCAAGCCATTGCTCGGGTTTCCAGAGGATTTACCTTCGAATCTTGATTTACCGCTTTACCATCAACCACATTTTCACCATTGGTACATCCCCTATCCCGTCCAAACCTCGTGGTCCCACCAACATCAACCGTGGGCCCACGGTTCACACCTGGTCTAACGGGGGTTGATGAACCGGAAGCTATAGGGCTGCGTGCAGCCGGGGTTGTGGCTGGAACTGGTGTAGCCGCTCTCGAAGGCTCCTGGCTAGCCATCGGGGTCATTTCGGTTCCCATATCCCTAACACATATTGATCTAACAACTGATCCTGTACTCTCATTAGATCTCCACATTGACTCATCACAGTTGACTTGTTTTGTTTCGATTCCTGTGTACTGCACCATGATCCGGTCACCTCCGTCTTCATCTTCACAGTTCGGATACTCGTGTTTCAAAACCCGAACCTATTAATCTTCGATCATCGGCGTTTGAATTACGAGGCTCGCTGTTCGAGTGACTCTTTTCACCGCCTCTCGATAACTTGACTAGCCATTTTTGCGCATCGTCCCATTTTGACGGTGTCGGTTTTCCTAGAGCCGTCCGGTGGCCGCCGCGATGACCGCCACCGGAGGTCTCGTGAGAGACGTGATTTAAACAACCCTTGTCTTCTATTGACCTCATTTTGGTCAAAATGTCAAATCACTAAAACTTGTGAAACTAAAGTAAAACTTCCACACTTGCAGTAAACTCAAATGAACTCTTGCTTATTTTGTAACTAAAGTAACCAAAGATCAACAAAGTTATACATGTTCAATGTTGAATCATACAGATCTAAGTGTACAGTTTACTAAAACTTGTGAAACTGAAGTGAAGCATGAAGAACAACAAGACCCATTAGTATAACACATGCAGTAGTCAACTAGTCAAATAAGTTCAAGATTCACACTTGCAGGTAAGGTGTTTGATAAAATTACTCAGAGAAACATACGCTTATCTTTCATGGCAATAGCTTCCACACACTTGCAGGTAAGCTGATTAATAAAACTACTCAGAAAAACATACAAACAGCTTTCATAATATTAGCTTTCTGAAGCATACTTCAACTTGCAGGTAAGGTGTTTGATAAAATGTCTCAGAGAAACAGAACTAACCAAACACCAAAATGTGTAAACAAGATGAACGTGCAAACCAATATCACAAAAGGGTTTAATCAGGTATAGATTCTTGAACTTTTTTTAAGTATGAAAGTAACAAAAGTGCAGAGAATAAAACCTTGAAAGGAGCCATTGATATTGAGAGTTGCAGGTTGTAATACAATACTGAGGATATGGAGATCTGATCCACACCAAACAGTGGGGTAAAACAAGACATTATTAATTGAATTTATTATTCATCACTGTTGTTGAGATAAAATAAAATGAAAAAGCGTGATGAAAACAACCATAAAAATCTAATCTTTTGTCATAGAAAGTTGCAAACTTTAATTAGATTTAGTACACCGTTGAATCTTGGTGAGTGTGTCATGACACATTATTATATGTTATGGTACTACTGGCTCTGTTTTTCAGTAAGATGATGAGTGATGATGTTTGATTGGAGTAATGCATTCAGTTGTAAATAAACAGGTTTGGTTATTAGTGTTCAAAAATATCATCATAGCCTCAACATTATTAATCCATGTGATCCTAGCAATGCATTGCTAGACTACTACACATTCATCTAAAATAGTCATTCCTTCTAGTGATACTCTCACCTAAACATGTTTAGGTCTAAACGATCAAAGGATACGTGAAATTTCAGTGTCATCTCAGCGTCATGTCATCAATAAAGTCATTCTCTTAACAACCAAGTTAAGAAATAAAGCCCCCTTTATCAATAGCGTCCCCTTTTCGTCAAAACCTTTTAGCCTCACACACATATAAGCTCGTGATTCGTCGCTATTGCAATGGAGAAAAGACAATAGCGCCGATGGTATAAGGTGAGGGCGCTATTGATCTTTTCCGGCTGAGGTAGCATGGGCTTGACGCCCCATACCGCTTAGCCTAACTACAAAGTTTGTGTGATTTGTGTTTCAATAAGATTTTATTCAAAATGATCTAAATTAGTTAGAAAAAAAAATCTATAATAGTCAGATTAGCTAGTAGTTGTAAACAGTTCAAACAAATTAATGACTATAACGGATTATACAAAATAACAATTTAGAACTAATTAGGGTGAGCCCATCGGAGGGGCAAGATGAGTGACTGCCCATGGTCCACCCTTGATAGGGCCCATATTTCCTTTTTGTAAATATATTTTATACGTATTATAAGGGTGTTCGTGCAATGCAACGGGAAATACAAACACTGCCCAAGGTGTACACGATTCAGTTATTAGCCTCGACCGAAACTGAAACCGAAGTCATCGGTAAATCTATCTTATTAACCAAACATTTTCAGTTAAAAGGTTCGTTTATTTGGTTAGATTGTATGTTTTCGGTTCAGCTTAATTTGGTTAATCTTGGTTTGCTAACCAAAACAACCAAACTTGGGATATATTTTTTTTTATAAATACATGAAATGAAAGAATAAAACATGAAATAAATGGAATGGATTTATAAAAGGTAGAAATATGTGAAAATATAAATTGTTCAATTTGGTTATTTTTTGTTAACCAAGGGTAAAAAAATATAATTGTTTTTTTGGTTTATTAGGTTTTTGGTTTGGTTTCGGGGTTATTGCTCACCCATAATCATGATTAGTTACTTAACAAATCATTTTTTTATATTTAACTGACTATAGCAATACGATACTTAAATTAAAGAGAATAAAATTATCACTTTTATAGTGTAATTGTTGTTAAGTATTATCTTATAAAAAAATATGCACGTTTTGATTTAAAACAAAAACAGAAATATGTAATTATTATTTAAATAAATAAAAGTTATGTAAGTTGAGTGGGAAAGGTTAGTTTAAAGGCATATCTATCTCAAAAAAGTTTCCTAATTTATTATTTAAGGCACTATTATATTTTGAGGGTCCAATTTTTTATAGTCGCCTACGGTCTCTGAATTCACATGAGATACTTTTGAATGGTCGTGGAACGAATAATTATATATTTTATTTATAAATGGGTTGGGGCATCTGTTTGTTTATTTGTAACCTAAATTAGTAAACTTAACATGATAGGTTTATTAAACGCGTTAGGTGAATGACCTTGTTAAGTATCGAACTTGTTTACATTAAACCTAGAACATGATTTATGTCGTGTTCATGTAGTGTTGGATATGTTATTGAAAATGTCAACCCAAACTCACTTTAAAAGTTGAAACGAAATTACGATATAAGAAAAAGCCAACTTTAATGCCATAATTGTAACACCCAAAAAGTTAAATATACAAAGTCTCCATATGTACAACCCTCTCAGGAGTACCATAATTA
This sequence comes from Scalesia atractyloides, assembly GCA_947069175.1. NCBI lineage: Eukaryota > Viridiplantae > Streptophyta > Magnoliopsida > Asterales > Asteraceae > Scalesia > Scalesia atractyloides. The sequence continues at coordinate 1,852,858 of CAMTDV010000012.1, read as the reverse complement.
AAAATCATTAGTATGTTACATGTATTAGTTTGCCTAATGCAATAATGGTTAGAGTTAGTCTAAAGGACATGGCACACTAAGAGAGGCAAGGCTAATAGTTGGAGCATTAGAGTGAGCGGTGTGGCGCTCATCCTCGGGCCGACAAGCTCCGGCGAGGTCCGTCCACACCACCCCCTCCGGGTCGGCACGTCGCCATCGTCCTCTTGCTGCCGTTCTAGACGCTCCCCTCTTTCTTTTCTTTACACACACACATACACACACACATATATATACATATATATAATATATATATTGAAGTCAATCCTCACACCTTAGGTCCATCCACTTTAGTCTCATCCTTACACCCGCTTACGTAGACACCTACGTGACGAATCATCCTCTGAAAACTACCCTCCTCCACACCTAATAGTCTTATGTTTGGATATGATGATAACAATGTTTAGCGTTGAGAAAATATAGTAAGAATATATTATGATGGAAAAGAAAATAAAATGTCATACCATCACGACATCACATGGCTTGAAGAAAACTTCTTCACCTATAGAGGAAAAAATATAAGTGTTCAAACTAGGGATTTTATAATAACAAACATTGGGATTTTATAATAACAAACATTTTTTAGGTAAATAAAGTTCTTCACATTAAAACACAACAAATAGAATAATGATTGTGTGGTGGATATCAGTGATAGTCGGTGGAAAAAAACACTAAGGTCATACATAATGAGCATTATAGGGACATAAAGGGGATTGATAGGCCCCAATGCCGTCCCTGTGGGCGTTATAGAAGCATAAAAGGGAGGGACATTTCTAGTATAACGTTAAATGAAGAAAAAAGTTGAAAACTAATGATTGAAAAGGCATTAAGAATCGTTAACCATTACATCTTTTTTGAACGGAAGTTATGATATTGATGTAACGAAAATGCCTATTAAAAGTTACCGATGGTCTAAAGATTCTATTTCCACTATACATAAAATTGGTTTTGTGTATAGTACACCCCTACTATAGCAAGTATGAGCAACCATAACAACTTAAAAAAGTTACTTCTAAAAGTGTTGAGAATTAAGACACTTAAAATTGGTAAAAGTATTTTTACACTTGGGCAACCTTTATTTCCAAAAAAGAATAATTTTGGTTTTCAAAAAACAGTTGTCCACTATTTGGTTGTGGGACATTGATGACACGTGGACGGTTGGGATTAGATAAGAGTGTCATGTATTGGGGACCATGTGATAAACAATTAAATAGTATGGTTCTCTGAGATACCTCACATGGGGCTGTAAGTTGTGACCATTGATGGACCCTGGAGAGTGGTACAAGGGTCTCTTCTTAAGGGTACGATTTCATAGTAATCCATAGTTTCAAAGAGAATCACAAACTAATGTCTTTTTTGGTAGTTAAGGCAGCATTTATATATTTGTGACAAAAATGTTTAATGATAGAATGCATAATATAAATGCTTTCACTGTTTATGTACCTTTAAAATCTTATTTTCACATCGTATAACTGATTGTTGCAAAAAAAGAATGCTAGAGAATGTTCTTTTGTCTCTATATATACGGGTTGTATAACATTATACGACCCACAAAGAATGTTATATGACCCAAACATGATATAATATTATACGATCCGTATATAATGTTATATGATCCGTATATAATGTTATACGACCTAATATTTTCTTCATCTATACGAGTTGTATAACATTATACGGCCCAATATTTATCATGTCAAATTATTCTATATGGGTCGTATAATGTTATACAGCGTGAGATTAATATTTTGGGGTGTATGACAAAAAAGCAATTAGAACTTTGCTATATTTGTATGCCTCTAGTCTCTAGATGCTACAAGAATATAAGATAGCAAGGTGATTTTACTCTGTCAAGTTATGTTATGAAATGTATGATCCTTTAAAACGATAACTATTTAACCACTAAAATAGTGATCTTAAAACATCAGTCAGATATAGTTAGTGACACATAATTTTTTTTTGAACGGCAAGGAACGACGTGTCAACTATCGTGACATTGAGCGCTGTGACCAAGGTCGACTACTTAACCGCCGTCAGTCCCTTGGCTCTCCCCAGATGCGTGGGAACTTGACCTCCACCCGCCCAAAGGCACGGCCGTGGAATAATCAGTAAAACCCCGCCTCCCATTCAAGTCGAACCTGTGCCACCCGTATTCGCTATTCATCTGGATGCAGCAGAAAATAGCGAGAAGAGTGGGAATCGAACCTGGGTCACAAATAACACAAATTATTTTTTCAGTCACTCCACCACTACCTCATTAACTAGTTACTGACACAAAGTAAAAGCGATGAAATGTTGGATACGTTTGTTACAAACGTATAAAGAAAATTCTAAATGAGAAAGGTTGTGTAGAAACATTAAATTTAGTGTATATTTAATAGAGTAAATTGCACAAAACGTCCTTTAAGTTGCATCAATCTAGCTGGTTTCATCCTTAATCTTTAAAAGTTGCCAAAACAATCCTTTAAGTTTAAATTAGTTACGGGTTTCATCCTTTATCACTAACCCGGTTATTAATTCACGTTAAACGGCCTCACATGCATGGCATGTGAGGGTAAAACCGTCTTTTCACACATTTGAGCTTATAAATCCCTAATAAAATCCCAAAAACTTTGTGTTCTTGTTCTTCCACCTAACACAATTAAACATGGCAAACCCTAGATTCTAATCCCAACTTCAATGTCATCTGTTTATTGTTTGTGTGGGAAGGAAGCAATCTTACGAACCTCTCGGTCAGATAGAAACCCAGGACGACTGTATCACTCGTGTCCCTTCAAAGTAAGTTTTCCCCAAATTCACCATAATTTGAAAATCAATGTTTACTGTATGTTGTTTTGTTTACAGGCATCACCGATTTGTAAGAATTTCATTGGATGAGCTGAACCAAAGGCTGATGAAGAAGCACAATATACCATTCCAGGATTACTAAGGACTAACAGTGAACTTATGGATTCAAATCATGAGCTTCATGCTAGAAACAAGAAACTTGAAGAACATTTGAAAGACAGTAGAGCTGAATCAAAAAAATGGAAAAAGTACATGATTCTTAGTTGGTTGATGCTTTTCACTGTTGTGTTTCTTAAAAATAGTTAGTTAGTGGAATGAAATCTAGTATGATCTTGATGTATTGTGTTTTGTAGTTGTGAATCATGTTAAGGCGGTTATATATTTTGGATATTATTAATGGAATGTATTTTGGAAATTTCAATCATATGGATATTGTTGCAGTTGTTGTTTATGTCATGTTTGTATAGCTGCGTACATAACAAAGTGAATGCATAAGTGTCCGCGGACATAACAAGGTGAAAGCATAAGTGTCCGCGGACATAACAAATTGAAAGCATAAGTGTCCACGGACATAACAAAGTGAACGAATAAGTGTCCGCGGACATAACAAAGTGAAAGCATAAGTGTCCGCGGACATTTGACACCTATCATCACCTAACAACCTGCATTACCTAACAACTTGCAATCCTTAACAAACTGTAACCCTTGATAATACAAACCCCAAACAATCTGCAAACAGAACCACCTGCAGAAATTGTAACCTGCCCCCTAACACCCTGCATTAAATGTATAGCATATAACACCCTCAAATCATTAAACGACCGTCTAACATATAACACCCACAAATCATATAAAGACAATAAAAACATGACATACCATAAAGAAAATACTGTCTAATACAAAACATAACAAAAGTCACCAAGTCTACATAGTTTTCAAAGACAATTAACATAAACATGTAAACATCCTAACACTATTTCACATAAACAATCATTTTGATTTTTTCAGAGATTTTGCCTTTGCCCCTGCACCATTCTTGACAGCATGGGAGCCACCACTGGAGCCTGCACCTTTCTTCACACCACTAGATCCTGCACCCTTCTTGACATCACTAGAGCCTGCACCCTTCTTAACACCTAAAGAACCTTCAACATTCTTGCATGTCCTGGTATTATGACCAAGGCCCTTGCACTTTCCACATTTCACATAAGCATCCTTCTTTGATAATTTTCCACCTTTGGACATATCCTCTATCTCACTTACAGACCTTTTCCTTTTCTTTTTTGGCCTTCCAGCTTGCTTGTGGTAACTTGGTGGTGTTATAGTAGTTGGCACCTGGGATTTGGGCCATAAAGTTCTACCATTGATAGGAAATATCTTGAAACTGTAAACATGCTTCCATGATTCCATCTTGTACATTGGGTGCTCCCAATTTTCTGGTATATCAACCTGTATACAACAATTATTGTTCAATAACAAATCAAAATGAATGTTATATAAATAAAGACAACCTGTTGACTATGGCTGGCCATATTCCAATTTGCTGCTACTGCATGCTTGCAAGGTATTCCTGTAATCTCCCACCTCCTGCAACTACATGTTTTCTGAACTGCATTGACCACACATTGGTCAATACCATGAGATACCTCAAAGTGTTCATCCCCATTCCAACTAACTGAATACTTTGCAGCATCTTTCTTTATGTTTGACAACTGATTGGTAGCATATGGTGTCAACAGACCATCACTTTTATCAATAACTTGTAAGACATTAACTATCCTTCTCATAAGGTATTCCCTTATGTATTCTAAAGCTGTGATTATGGGCTTATCTCTCCCTTGTACTATTTTGGCATTAAATACCTCACACATGTTGTTCAGAAGTACATCAGAGTGTGCCCTGCCTGTTCACAAAATATGTAGCACAAATTCAAAAACTTACAAGTGTAATAGTCTACATATGGAATTTAATATTTTAAATAATTGCAAGTGTATTACCTGAAAAGTGAGATCTGGTCCAGTGTTTTGGTGGGATCTTTGATAACCACACATGTGCATCAGAATTCAAAGTCTTTAGCTCATCCATACAAGTCTCAAACTGTACAACTGTTGTAGCACTTGCTATTTTCCAAAGCATGTCTTTGTACTCCTTCCCTTTATAAGATAATCTCATGTTCTCATGGATATGTCTGAGACAGAATCTGTGCTCAGCATTTGGAAACAAATTTGAAACTGCATTCTGAATTCCCTGTTACACATTTAAAAATGCATAAGTATGATAAACCAATAGATTAATAATGTAAAACATGTACCTTTTGTCTATCACTCATGAATGTGACATTTGAATTGCTTGCAAGTTGTAAGTCATCACCAAGACATTCAAGAAACCAGGTCCATGAGTTAATGTTCTCAGCTTCAACAATTGCATAGGAAACAGGATAAATCATGTTGTTGTTGTCAATTCCAACAGCTGTGAGAACCTGACCAGGAAAAGGTCCTTTCATAAATGCACCATCAAGCCCTACCAAATCCCTCCCAATAGCATTGAATCCTTGCTTTAGTGAACCAAGACAAATGTAGATTCTTTTGAATTTTCTTGTAGGCTCACTAGGCTCTGCTGGTGGTTCCACATCTAACTTGATAGTGGTTCCTGGATTTGTCCTAAGCAATTCATCAATGTATTGTCTAAGTAGACCATACTGTGAACTATAGTCACCATGTAGCTGCTTCTGAGCTTTAGCTTTGGCCCTAAAAGCTGTCCATTTAGAGATTGAAACTTCATATTTTCGCTGAAACTGTTCCTGTACTGCTTTGACAGGGATCCTGGGGTTATCTTCGATTTGTTCCATCAATTGTTGTGCTAAGAAAGTTGAACTACAGTGATAAATGTTTCGGCTCTCTAAACATTTGTGTTCATCTATTAGAGTCTTAACTATCCAACTCTCTGTCACTGAATCCCTAGACACCAACAACACAAAGGGACATACAAACTGCTTAGGGTTTTTCTTTTTACCTCTTCCCCCAATGTGTTTTTTTTCTAGACCTCCTTCATTCCTATCATGTTCAATTTCAGTCCCTCCTTCAACAGAAATGTCCCCTTCTTTCTGGTTCTTTTTAACTTTTTTCTTTTTTGGCCTCTTAACAGCTTCCACCTTTTCAACACCAGGAATATCACCTGCACATGCCACCCTTACCCTATCCTTATCATCCTTTACTATTTTTAACAACCTTCTAGTCTCCACTGTGTGTTTTTTTAAAAACTTTTTAACTTCAGCCTTATTTCCAAACATTTGACCTATGTAGAAGTTGTTATCATTAGCATGTGCCCTTTTTATATGTTTTAAGGTTCTCCTCCTAACATTCCCTATATTATTCTCACCATCACTAGCACTATCAAAATTTTCATTGTCCAAGAGCTCTAAATCATCAACCCCTGCCTCATGGTGAGTTTCATCTTCCTCTTCATCATCAATCATGAACTTATAATCTCTCATGTCAATATCACTTTCATCCATATCATTCTCCTCATCAACCATATAATCACTATCTTGGTCACTATCTTCTCCTATATTAGTATCCCTATCCCTATCATTAACCTCATTAGTAATCCTATCATTATCATCTAAGAAAGGGTAAAAAGCATTCATAACAGAACTAGTCATTCCAATATCATGAATTGCAGCACTAGGTACCTGAGGAGTAACCATACTAGAGTTTTCAATATCTACTACATATGCTGCATTTTCAGTATCATCTTCAATGTGCTTTGTTCCACATTCCACGCCTCCATTGTTTTCATTTGATGATTCATTCCAGGTCAATGCTAGTACCTTTGGGTTGTTCCTTTTACTATCAATCATCTGAGCTTCAACTTCACTGACTTCTTCTAGTACCACACTTGATTGTGAGGGTATCTCCATTAAGATAATATTAGACATCCCATGCTCAATGTATATATCAATAAACCTGTTCCCCTGATGAATGATTTCTAACAACTGCAAGACATGGGAATCTTCAGCCAATAGATGAATCCCAGATTCCAAATCACCCCCTGGCTCAACGTAATGGTAAAAGGTAGGGACATCAAGATCATACTCTAACTCTTTCGTCATTAGGGCCAATTCATAAATCCCAAATTTCTCGTCATCAACCAAATCAATGAAACTTAACAAACCATTTACATACATACGATTAGGATTGTTTGTAAATGATCCCCCATGATGCATGTTGATTGAGAAGAACATTGGATAAAGTTCTGCATTTTAAAGATAAAAAATCTAAACTTTAAACACATACATGAAATGTATCGAAGTAAAATATGATAAAACTGAACTTTGAACTTTACCGTGAAGTTCATCGACATCATAAACATCATCATCTTCTCCGCGTATATGAAATCCACCTCCTCTGTTAGCCATTTGGGGTTTTGATCGGAATTGTGAGTATTGAAGACGTCTGTGAGTATTGAAGACGAAGTCTGGGATTTATAAGCTCAAATGTATGAAAAGACGGTTTTACCCTCACATGCCATGCATGTGAGGCCGTTTAACGTGAATTAATAACCGGGTTAGTGATAAAGGATGAAACCCGTAACTAATTTAAACTTAAAGGATTGTTTTGGCAACTTTTAAAGATTAAGGATGAAACCAGCTAGATTGATGCAACTTAAAGGACGTTTTGTGCAATTTACTCTATTTAATATTGGAGTGTTGTTTTAGCTACAAGGACCTTGGTAGGGTAGCATGTCCTACAACTTTTTTGGAAGGTATTATCATGCATTTATTTCCATGAAAGAGAGGATGGACCACTATGACGTTACTAAAACTGATGTTGATCATCAAATGTTCTTGATGATTATAGGCTGTTTATGTCTTAAGCTGATGGTATCTACACAGTTAATATGTATACTATCATTATTAAAATTTCTATAAATTAATAATGTTAGAACTAAGATATTTTATTAATTTAATTAGATATTATTATATCGATAAGTTAATAAGTTATTAATTTAAAGAGTAGATTCTGGAGAAGACATTCATAAGCTTGAGAACTTGATTACGGGAATGCATTATTGGTACAAAATGGATATGAATGAGTTGTTGGATTATCTAGGTGAAAGTAATGAATATTTCGAGGTTCAAAACATTGAAGAAATTATGACAGATACCGTTCAAAGTCCGGTTGATGATGAAGTTGATGATGATTTACTACCTTTGGAACCGGTCACTCAGAAAGAAGCATTGCAAGCGGCAACAACTCTTCACAACTTTTTGTTGTATTACGAGAATTCAGTGACTCAGCTCTTAAGTGCAATTGGTAGATTTAAAGATGAACTCAATATAGATTTGAAGTTAAAAAACAAGTGATTATAGATTCATTTTTTACTACACAATCCTAGAAATTTAGAATATTTTAGTAATTATTAATTTATAGTTACGCTGGGACCAATATATTTACATTTGGATTTAAAAAAAAATATTATCTTATTATTTTATCGATTAAGGTTCAATACTGGTCCTAAACTAGGACCAGGCAAATTATTAATTATATTGAGTATTAAATTATAGAGGTTTTACGGTATATATAATATAGATGGTGTTGTCAAATATAGATGGTATCTATAGAGATGCGCTAAACGTACCATTCTTTCTTATTTATCATACGCTCTTACTTAAAATATCATTTTAAAACTGTCAAACTTTCTCCCTATAAAAATAACGTTTTTCTTTCATTTTAAGATTCACGTACCAACATAAGGTCTATATAAATATAGTTGAAGCATAAAATACAATTTTTTATTAGATTTTATAGATAAAAAAAGGTTTTGTTTATACAAATAATAAATATAATTATCGTCAATGCCTCATCAAAGAAAACGAATTAGAATGGCAAGATTAAAATTATGGCATTATGTTGTTTCAATAGAAGAAGCTGAAATACTAGTTAATTAATCAAGAATTGCAAATTAATAAATGACAAAATTGAAATTCTACTTATATTTACGCGTGGCGATTGAATTGTTGGGTGTTTCAACTTTCAACCTTCGGTGACTACTTGCCGAATTAAGGACTCACCGCACAAGGAAATGGGGGTGGCGACACCTTGCCGATTGGTGAACTAGACTTACCGAAGGAGTCACCGAAGGTGCCCCTTCCACCCTAAACAAAAAACGGATAGTAGTCAATAGCATGTTGAAAATCGAAACATATGACAAATTTTTTATTTTTTATTTTATAAATATATATAAAGAAAACAAACAAACATCTAATCCAATTTTGAAACATTGCGAGAAGAGGATGAGTTACAATTTGCACTTAATTTTATAAAAGTTATGGAACTAAATTGGTGAAATAAATGATTTGAATTATTTTAGATAGGATTTAATCATAAAGAATTGTGTGATATTATCAAAAGACAGAAGAAACAATAATTTAAAACAAAAAGGTTTAGATTGTATTATTTAAAAACATGAAAGAGGGCATACTACAAGTAAAAATAAGATAAAAACAATATAAATAATTTGGGAAATGTTTATTTAAGGGGACAACGAAACTCTCTTTTATCACACACACTTTACATTTTCTTTTCTCAAGTCAATTCGAACTTAAACTCTTTACCATTTTATTGAATGGTAATTCTAGAATGAATTTACAAGAGGACAAGAAGACATATAAATACAAAAGGTTAGGCACTTATGATGGAGAGAAATACTCCTCTATACTAAAATACACACTGACTCAATAAATACAATAAATGTGTGATTGTGACAGGAGGATTTTAATGCTTGTGATTGAGATTTCCTAATACATTTGATTGCATTTTAGACATGTTACTGGATCAAAACCTTATTTTTATTTATATATAAAGTAAATACGTTTGACGCTTCTATCAGATTATTTTTTATTTTCTTTTTACATCCATCTATCAATCCTTTCCTTACCTTTAAAATTTTAAAAAATATACTAAAAACTCACTACATCTCATTCACCATTTTCTCTTCACTTCTGTATTTTGTAAAATCAATACATTTGTTTTTCATATATGAAAAAGCTACTATTTATCCTTCATAAAATTATTATTAGTGTATAAAATCGATTAATATAGTAAAATAAGTGTTTTTGAGTAAAATAAAGATAAAAATTATGGATGGGATGTGAGAATTTTGTTACAATGAAGATAAATTTTGAAAATATATGATTTTTAGTTAAATTACAATGTACATTCACATCCCGTCCATTATTTTTACCTTATAATTTAACTAAAAATCATATTTTTTTAAAATTTACCTTTCATTTTAAAAAATCTCTCACATCTTATCCATCATTTTAATATTTATTTTACTCAGAAGCATTTATTTTTATTATCTTTCGCATTTTTGTGCACTCACAATAATTTGATAGATGATAAATAGTAACTTTTTAGAGCATTTACATCAACTTCACTATCCTCATTAATATAACTACACTAAAACTCAAAATAATTTCTCTCTTCTATTCAATTAAATAATGTTTTATTATAAATTTTCTCTCTTTTTCACTTACAACGACTTTCAAAAAATATTAAAATAAATGCAGGGAAACAATGTTTACCTAAATATACAGATGAATAATATTTTTTCTCTTTCATCTACTCACAAACACTACCTAAAATATGGAGAACCCATTCATAAATATATACAAAACTTGTGAATTCTCATATATAGAAAGTTACTGTAGCAATTTTTAAAATTTAGGTTCGAAAAAAAGAAATAGAGAATGAGATGAGTATGTTTCTGGAAAAAAATTTTAAAATATAAAGATGTAGATGGGTTTAAATATAACATGCAAGACAATATGGGCAATGCACAAGGTAACATGCTTATTAGATGTAAAACAATCTAAAAAATAATATATATATTTAAAAAAAAAATCATAGATAAAGGTTTTCTCTTGTTTACTATGAGCACAGACTGGTATATGTGAGTGTACGTGTATTCACGAATACATTTAGTAAGTCATTCGTTATTCTTTGTAAACGAAAGGGCTTTTGAATTATCAATTCACATTAACGATTATGAAGGGGTGACAATAGATAACTTGTATAATGTAACACCCTGTAAAATCGTGTCCAATAGTATAGTGACACGTGTTATATTTTTAATATAGTCTATTAAAGACCAATAAGGACTAAAGGCGTCAACATGCTCAAGCTGAGCCTCTGAGTGACGAATCGATGTCAACATGCATAAATCATTAGCCTCTGAGTGACAAATACGTCAACATGCTTAAAACTTGGCCTCTGAGTGACATCGGAAACAACATGCTTGTAATAAGCCTCTGAGTGATCCTTTGTGAAGTCCTAACTCTCATACGTGTCGTTTGTTGGATGAGAGAGTTCAATTTTGTAAATTTTGAAAGTTGGATAATGGAGGGATTAAAAGTGTCAACATGTTAATTTATACCTCTGAGTGACCTTTTTAACGAACCGAGAGCTCGACAATGTCCGAGCATAATCCCGGTATGCTAAGTACTGGCTACGGAGGGCTAAAAGTGCCAAAAAGGTGTTTAAATAAGTTTTTATAAGCTTTATATAGTTCAGGGGTCAAAGTGTTAAATTTTGAAACTGAATTAGGGGCGGTCGCGGGCCGCGAGAGACCCGGCCTGTGTCTCTCGCGCCCCGTGAGACATGCTTTGCTGCAGAAAGTTTATTTGGTCTCCAAGCAAAACTCCAAAACCATTTAATTCGAAACCATGGCTTCTCTAAACTGCTATGCCACGTTTTGGGACACTTGTAAGCTTCTTCTTACACCCCTAAACACCTGGCTTCACCTCCTTTGAGCTCTCCAACTATAAATAGGCGCATGAGTCTTCATTCCAACTTGCACCTTTCTCATTAAATCACTATTCTCCCTCCTCTGGAAGTTTCTAGCTGAAAGGAGCATCCAACTTAGTTCTCTTGCATTGTAGGAACCTCTTGTAAGTGTTCCTTGCTCTTGCATTTTCGTTTAGGCTTTTATAACCAAAAGTCAAGCGTTTTCGTAAAACACTTTGACTTTCAGTTAAGACCATTATGGTCCAGCCATTGTTCAAAATGAACATGGCTAAGTGATCGTAATAAGGTAGGTGTTAGTCCCTATAAAGGGCACCTCCTAAAGATCACGTTTGCTAGACCAATTGACGGGTCAAAGTTATGTTATTAAAAAGTCAACCAGGCCATTTTTCGGAAAAATCATAAATTGATCTTATATATATTATGAAACCTGTTTTGACACTTAAACAAGTTGGTAATAATTATTAGAACATGTATAAACATGTTCGGCTCGTCAATTTCAGTTCTAGGGTCGGTTCGCAACCGAAAGTCGCAAAGTTTGACTTCTGCTTTGACTTTCGATTCTAACCCGATTTAGATTAGTTACCTACTGATCTAAAGTTGCATTATGATCATAATATAATGTAGCATAACCCTCTGAGGTTATATTACATGATTATAATCAGAACCCAAGTTTATGCACAAGTTCCATAATTTTGCCATCTTTGACCAAAATGCCCTTTTTACGTAAAACAAGGTTTTAAATGGTAATGAACTTGATAATGAGTTTCTACTGATGTAATATTATAAGTAGGATTATTTGGGATGTTAAACAAAGTTATAAACTGAGTTTTCTAGCAAGTCCTCAAACTATGTCGATAAATGACGGTTTTAGCCCATGTGGCTTATAAAATAGTTTTAATCAAATCTTTTCAAGGTAAATCTTTTATCTACTGATATGTTATATTAAATAACATATTTTAAACATTTTAATCTGATCCAAATGTGAATTTTTGTAAACATCATTTTAAAAACGTCATTTTACGACATAAGTGTCGTTTCGGCGCATAATATGGTTTTAAACCATATTATTGACCAAAACTTGATACCTACTGATTCTAAAACTTGTTTTAAACATATTTACAGTAGGTACATGTTATAAACTCAGAATCCCAAATAATTTATAAACTATGTGTAAAATGACCAAAATGCCCTTTTGGTGCATAATTTGGTCATAAAAGATAATTTACACATATAATTGACATCCTACTAATATTATGTCATAAATAAAGTATTTTTCCATAATACTTATAATTATAACATTAAATTATATTCAAGTTCTTTTTATATGGTATGAAATTACCAAAATGCCCTTATGAGTCATAGTTTCGTTTTAAAACCTTAATGGGCATATAAGTTGATATCCTACTGATATTTTAACTTATTTAAAGTATAATGGCATATAGAACTTGTCCATGAATTATCCGGTTACTCGATATCGCTATATGCGCACAGTTACGTATATGTAACTATTTTACGGAATTTAACCGTAACGGGTTTAACCTTGTCATTTAGCCTCAAAATCCAAAATGTTTATAGTTTACCCGTATTATACAAGTCAAGTACTTGTCGGGTTTAAACTACATTCTATCAGATCATCGTTTAATCAAGCGTTATACGCAATGATCATGTACACGATTCGATTATAAGACCGTTAGTATTTAATTGGCTAGCTTATGCCATAATCCAGATTAGAGGCTTGCCGGTAAATGCTATATGCACTTGGTACTTTTGTATACGGCTGAGTTATTTAAAAATAAAAGAAGAAGACTAGCTCAGGTAAATACTCTCGACTTATTTCCCCTATAAGGGCTTGGGATATGGTAAATTATTATTGCATGGTCCATTGCAAGGTTAACATTCCTAAGTTAATAAAAGATTTTGTGCCGTTTGCACTTAAAATCATTTTTAATGTTTTCAAAATGAGTATGTTGAGTGTATTTACTAGCGTAAGCTGACGTATCTTCCAAAGGCTAATCTGCAGGTATAATACGAATTGGGCCGGAAGCAGCTCGGTAGAGAATAAGAGGATCTTATAAATCCTTAGATCTGCCTAAAGTCTGTATTGTATTCTTTCTATGTACATTTTACGATCCGCCTGTGGATCTTCTATTAGAGCCTGTATATTATTTTAGATTTCGAATATTTCGGTTGGTAATAGTAATTTTATTCCAAGACTTCCGCTGTGCTATGTTTAATTGACAATGGTGTTATCAACTTACGTCACGATACTCCCCACCCGGGCCCACCGGTGTTTGGATTTCGGGTTGGAAATCCGGGGTGTGACATATAAGATAAGATTAGATATGTTTGTTAAAAAGGTACACCATGTTCAACCCTCTTATCTGTGGCATAGTGGTAGGAGATTTGAGTTTTTTAATGAATACTCAAGTTCAATTCCCATTTGTGTTATATTAGGGTGGATATAACCTGGGCTTATGCTCAGTGATTGGGCAATGATGGTGACAAACCCACCAAGGGGGGTTCTATCCTGAGCCGCACCCCGGTTTTCATCCGGCTGTTACTTCAGTGAGGCAACTCGTGTGGAGGCAGTACGGTTTCCGGGGGAATGCCGTAATCAAGTCTGACCAACCCAGCGCGGGCCCGGTTAAAACAACATAGTCTAGGCAGATCTTGGCTAGGGCCGCCGTTTATGCGGTGTGACATTGGGTCGCTCAAAAACAAATTCACCGTTAAAAAAAGTACACCATGTGATTTTTCATTTTTTAAATAATTAAAATTAAAAGGTTATGATCCATCATTCATCCTTCTTAGTACATAAAACATGCAAATGTGTTATAGATACCGGATATAAAGTAGTTAAATGAGTCATATTCATGTTTAGAACTTGTGTTGTTCGCGTCGTCAAAGACCTGTTAAACCCACAAAGACACGATTTGATAGCGTTAATTATGGGGTCGTGATGAGACAACTTGGATGTATTCCATGCTAAATATTGTTTTTCATATTTTCGGTCTTCCTTTAAGACTGAGAACGTTGTTCGATTCAGGGCCGTCCTCGAGAACTCTCAAATAAATTAGGCCTCGGGCGACAAAAAGAATCCGGCCCAAAATTATGGTTAAGGGAAAATGAATTGAAAAAATAAAAATTTAGTAGTGGAGAAAAGACTTGAACTTAAGACCTCTACATTAATTTAAGATGTTTTTTTCCACTACACCACCAACACCTTTTTTGTATAATAAATGGATACATATACTAAATATATAATTTAATATATTTGTAAAAGCTTATAAAAACTTTCGAGCCTTTAAAATCTAGGTCTTAGACGACGGCACGAGTTGAAAGCCCCTTATTCAATTGATCTGACGATCAATTAAACGTGTTGCGAAAAGATATCTAGTTAACGGTATAGAAAAAAGGTTATGAAAACTTATAGTTGGGACACAACAATAACAATAAGTTATGAAACTTTTGAAAATTAGTGAAAGGTGAATGATGAGAACTGAATTTGTAACAAGTCGAGTAAAGACTAAAGTGTAAATGGTAAATGTGGGCCGCACATAATGTGCTTTTATATGCATTAATAGATATAAAATCTGAGTTTTGATTGCCTATGTATTTATAGGTTAAGTCACTTTTGTGATTTTGTCACTGGAAAAACATGGTAATAGCCGACCCTAAAAAGGGAGTAGGAATTTTATGACTGCAAAGTCTAAAGGATAATGACAAGGACCATTCCTGATTTTGGTGACCCATGTGCATTTGTCTACTCCAAAAAGAAAAAAAAAAACAATTTAACTATCATTATTTTAGGGGTTTGAATACCTGTTCTCGCTCACTCGATAAATCAGATTCATTTTATAATATTGTGACACATGACGCTGACTAGACGTTTATTTATCACATTCCTCACTCATGCCTCCCCTCAGTTGAGCCTATTGTGGTTAACCTCTGCTCGCCCAAGCTACAACACCCCAAAACACCCGCTCGCCCAGGCTACCACCCTCGCGCTGGCCACTTGCGCTGGTAATGGCTTGACTGCGTTGCGGTGTTCGCGAGCGAGTGGTAGCTTACGTGGCTCGCGGCGGGTCGCTCACCCCTTTCACAACATGTAGTCTTATCTTATTTACACATCTTTATATTCTATTTATTTTCACACACACAACACTCTATATATATAGAGAGAGAGAATGGAGATAGGTGTGTGGATCCCCTAAATCTTATTTATACACTCTTTTTAATTTTATCTCTATATATCTACGTATATGTAGGAGAGAGGAGAAGGATGTACCGATTTTATTTGTAATTAAACGACAAACCGTTATTTCTACTCTAGTTACATTAATACTTTTAAACTACTATTTGTCACGATTTTAATACAAAGCGTAAAAAACCTGACTCAGTGTATTTGTTTATAACCAGCATCATGACCACAAACATGGATAAAAAAATATGCAAGTCGTTATTTACTTTGTAGTCACGTTCCAAACACATCATATAGGTTTGAGAATTTGAGTGTCATGTACGACTTAATAAAACACATCCTTAAAATATAAGCAATAATTAAAATAATCTAAGATCTGATAAATTATTCAGTCAATAAGTATGAATCAATTGTAGTCATTGCCAATTTCATGAGCCTTGAATATCGATTGCCGACTTAAAATCTTGAATGACAACTCAATGAGATGAATACTAACAAGTGAACAACTTGTAAAGAAACCCAAATTCCCTCAAACGCTAAAGATGAATTTGCAACAACAAACTAACATTAAGTATTGTAACATATCAAACTTTATATCCAGTTGACTAAAAAGTCAAATCAAAATTATGTGAATTTAACAAAATAATATTTGGTTATTAGTCAACCACATAACCATCTACATTAGCTTAGTTTATCAACAAATTGGTCATAAATTTAATAAAAAGCACACATGCTCGTGTACCATGCAATAATCATTAATCAGTTGGATTTTGGACAAACCCATGACCTGTCGATATGATGAGACTTGATGATTTTCGATTGAATGCCCCTATTGTCGTGTATGATGATGCCATGATCGCCGATTTCAACTAATTGGACACTCGAACAGTCGAACAAACCAGTGCTCATTTTTTCTAATTTCTTTTGCCATTAGTTTGTTATTTAATTATGTTTATAATTATAATGTTAATTTGATTTAGTGGGTTAAATGGATTAAATGGTAAATGGGTTTAGTTGGGCTAAAACTTAAAAGTTATTGTGTTTACTTGGATTAGTTTAACAAATATATAGGCTAAAACTTAAAAATTATTGAGTTTAATTGGATTAGTTTAACAAATATGTTAATGGGTTTAAAAATGCTATTGGGTTGTAAATTATGATTAGATTTTAATGTTTTTATAGATTTTAGTTAAAATATTCTTTAAATATATATAGATAAATATAAATTTTTGGGTCCCTTGAAGTAGCGGGCCTTATGTGGTCGCCACCGGTCACTTGCCCTGGGCCGACCTTGATCATGCATTATCTTTGCGACTTTATTGTAATTTGTAATCTTGTATATAATTGGATAGTGATCAAGTAAGAGGTTGATTATTGATGTGAAATGTGCGAAATAACTCAAAGTTTTTCCAATGATTAAATTTAAGAGGATTACAATATCATAAATAATAAAAAAGTTAAAAAATGATCTTAAGAGCAATAACCAAAAAGAACCTCTTATCATTTAGCTTTTTGAGATTAAACTAGTTTCATAAACTTTCAAAATCAAATATCTTAATATACCATAAAATCGAGAATTTTGGTACTTTAATTTAAACAGTGTTGCGATATTAAAAAATATTGATATGAGGTTAATTTTGTGTTTCATTGAAACATTTTTGATAGCTTTCTGAATCGTGTATATCTCACTTTTAGATTAAAGTATATTATGGATAATAAAATTAATAATCTAATAAGACAAAACGTGTATTTTATAAGAATGAGTATGAACTGTATGAAAATTCGTGTGATTTGTTTACGCTGATATATCTCAAATCAGACCAGACGATCCCCTTATATAAGGACCGAATCAACGCAATGATTAGATGAAAACACTACAACCCTTCGTTAAAGAGTTCAACAGATGACAATTACAACTACACGCACTAGTGGAACATCATATCATACATATATACAAATGTAAGTTTGATGAATAGTGTGTGTTTTTTTGTCTTTTTGTGCTTATTAAAAATTTTAACCCTCAATTTTCATCATTAACTCTTAAAAGCCTTTAGCTTTTTAAATACTTTGTAAATCGAGTTTTACGTGTATATTTTATTTACGTGTCGATATAAACTTAATTATACATATATATACAAATGTAAGTTTGATTTTTTTTGTCTTTTTGTGCTTATTTACATGTCGATGTAAAATTAAGTTGATTTATATTTCGACATAAAGAACATATATACAAATGTAAGTTTGATGAATAGTGTGTGTTTTTTTTGTCTTTTTGTGCTTATTAACAATTTTAACCCTCCATTTTCATCATTAACTCTTACAAGCCTTTAGCTTTTTAAATACTTTGTAAATCGAGTTTTACGTGTATATTTTATTTACGTGTCGATAGATATAAACTTAATTATACATATATATACAAATGTAAGTTTGATTTTTTTGTCTTTTTGTGCTTATTTACATGTCGATGTAAAATTAAGTTGATTTATATTTCGACATAAAGTTTTTTTATGTTTTCTCAACTTTCAGCATTGACACTTACAACCTTTTAACTTTTTAAATACTTTTGTAATTGAGTTTTACGTGTTTACCTTTACTTGCATGTGGTATAAGTTCAAGTTACGTTTTGAGTCGGGCTAGATACATTAAGTTTTCAGTTAGTCTACGCTTTGACGTAATTTTTGTTCGGAAACGACTCGGTTCTAATTTAATACATTTTCATTAGACAGTATAAATCCGAGCCACTTTACGTTTCGACACCGCTGCAACGCGCCGTATCATTCTTTAACTTAAAAAACACTATTTTCTTATGTGCTTATTTTTATGTACGTATCGGTATAAATTCAAGTTGTTTTACGTTTCAGCGTAAATTTTATTCGAAAATATGTCAAATCAAATATAATACCTTTCCGTGCTTATTTTTACGTATGTTTTCAGTTGGTTTACGTTTTGACGTAATTTTTTTCCGGAAACCGGTCGGGTCAAATTAAATGATAAACGACTTCCTCTGAATTTTATTTTTTGGTATTCTATGCATACACTTTTACATCGACATACATCTTTGTGCTTTTCAAATATAAAGTTGTTAAGACCATCTCCAATACAATGCATTTAGGATGCATTTGATGAGTTGGAGATGCTTTGGAGGTGAGAGAAGATAGAAAGAGAGTATAAATGTTCTTGGCTAAGAACATACATTTGTGGAGAGAGAAAGTGCTTGTGAGTAGTGGTGTCTTAATCGAAGAAAGAGAAAAAGGAAAGATAGTCAATAATGAGATGATGTGACAATTTTTTTGTAAAAATTTTGATCTTGCATTGGATATGGTCTAAGAGCGTTTTTTCTACGTTTAAATTTTATAAACAACCAGCTGTAACGCGCAACATAAGAAAACGCTATTCCGTTGCGCAGCGTGGGTATAACTTCTAGTTAGCATTCAATTGTATCATTGGTAAGGTAGTTGTCACGAGTAGTTATTTTAGCCATTGATGACCATTTGTCATTGCAACAAATTTGCAAGTGCTACATATTTGCAATTGTTACATAGATTGCAACTAATTTGTGACTCATGACCAGTTATCCACTAATCATCATTTTTATATAACTTTTACCCAAGTCATGCAAATCTGGTCATGAACCCCCCACCCCTCCTGGGATGTTTCCCCGAACCACTACCGAGGAGGTGCATCCCCCTTTAAACCCTTTCCAAGGGGGCGCATCCCACTTTAAACCCTTTCCAAGGGGGCGTTGCCCCCTTGAACGACCATGTTCGTGGTTCCTAAAATTACATTATGAATGAACACATCGACGAACCATTTTTAGTTATGTCCCAATGATCATATTGCTTGGCGCGTTAAATCAGCGATGGCTGATGGTTGATGATATTAGGTTGAAATGAAAAAGGTTTCTTGGCCATTGTTTGATCACTGTGTGATCCAGTGTATGCACTAAACACATTTCCTATGTCTTTAGACATTTCGCTCAGATTTTTTTAATCCGTAAAAACATCGATAAAATCCAATCCCTACAGGATGCTTGTCAGTTTACACATTAATAAAAACCTAAAAACCAAAAGAAGATGCATATAACAAGTTCAAACTCCATAAGATACAGAAAAGGAAAGAAAAATCATTCTCGGGTTTCGTCTTGGGCGGATCGGAGTCCGGTTTTGAAACACTAACCAAACTAGGGTATGGACTTTGGAACATGGTTAATAAGAGCAAGAAGAAACACAAAATAAATTGTCAA
Source organism: Scalesia atractyloides (assembly GCA_947069175.1). Taxonomy (NCBI): domain Eukaryota; kingdom Viridiplantae; phylum Streptophyta; class Magnoliopsida; order Asterales; family Asteraceae; genus Scalesia; species Scalesia atractyloides. The sequence continues at coordinate 1,832,781 of CAMTDV010000012.1, read as the reverse complement.
ATATATTCAATCTTGTCAAAGTTACAAAATAATCCAGTGACAAATCAATCCTTCACGTCCAAACACCAATCAACAAATGCTTAGTTCTTATTCTGTTCTATATATGACACCAATACAAACCACTAATAAAACAAAAATATGAATCACCACCCTGGCTATATAACCTACTAATTAACTTTACAATACTTACACCACCAAAATCCAAAAAGTTAAGATCAAATTCATCCTTAATACTCAAACCACATTCCTTTTTTTATTTTTTATTGCTAACCGTGAGGGCGTATTAAAACACAACTTGCATCGCGCAAGTGAACTTTAAGGGGGTTAAAAGGCAAAAAAATGTAAAAACCAGTGGAAACTAGATTCGAACCTGAAACCTCTGCTAAGGCTCAAACCATATTCTATCATCACATTATTCTGCAATTGCATTTAGATTCTAGTACGGGTGGTTTCGTGTTCTCTTTATTATTAGAATAAACAATACGGGGTTTCGGTACGTCTGTTTCCTCACCCGTGTTTATGCTGTTAGGAGCTTTCATGGTGTCTCCTTCCATTGTTTTTCTCCTCGTTTTTTGGGATTTTGATGACCGTTTGCTTGTTTTTCGGCTTTGAAGATATTTTCTACCGGAATAACCTTTAGTGACAGCTGGCACAAGCGGCTGATAATCATTGTTTTCTAAAGGTTCTGTTGGGGTTTCTTTCTCAATCGCTATATTTGCAGCCTCGTAGGCTAAATTATGAACTATGGAGCTGCAAAAAAGAATTGTGTCGGTTGCTTCTTCGAGTGTCAAACTTCTTCCCTTTGTTCCTTCTTGGCCTTCAACCAAAACCATTGATTCTTCTGACATATGAAAACTTAATGTTAGTATTCAGAATGCGTGTAAAGTTTGACAACACACACAATTTAATACAAATGGGTCAAATCAATAAATTTAGCTAAAGGAGAAACACGTAGAACCGCTTAAATGGCTTCAACATCTCCCAAAGTTTATTTTTAATGCTTATCGCATCATAAATCGTTATTTTTTAGATATATAAAATCATATTGTAATAACAAACTTTTATAATCATTTTTAATGTATTAGTTACAGAAGGACAAAACGTTTGCCGGTCAACCCAAAACTGTCTTAAACTCACTTCAAAACCGATTTAAAATATTAAATACTTAACTATATTATATAAGTTTGATAATTTCAAGCTCATAATAAATCCAACATACTATTTATTATATTATAAAATTATTATATAATATATTTGAGTATACCGGTTCATAATGGTTCGGGTAATTGAGCGCAAGAACTTCTGCAACTAACCCTATACCTGGGTCCGTCGGGTTCTGGGTTTTTTACCCTCCGTACAGAAAAATGACCAGACCAAACCTGTTTTGACCTCTTACCTAACCCGCCCGACCCGATCCCCCCCATCTTGTCACTTCTATCTTCAACAAACTAAACGACAAAAGAAGAATGCAAGAAAGACTGATAATTTACGACTACAGATACACGTACCAATGATGCTGCTTGAATGATTTGGCGTGTTTAATTCAATGGCGGAAACTGCCGTATCTTTACTAACTGAAGCATATGGATCCTGAAACTCTTCTATGCTGCTTTCAGAATGTTGAGAAGAATGACGTTGTGAAGCAGGCGAAAACGTTTGATCAACTTCTTCATCTGATAATGCACCCAACGACACTTCCGTCACATCATTGCTATCAACACCTGGAGTCACACTTGTACCTTTCTCAACAGTACATGTCGTTAAAGTATTAGTATCTTGAGGGCCCACAGATGCTGAGTCAGCATTTTCAGTGCATGTGTCGTTTTCACTTGGATTTTCTTGAGGGCCCACAGATGCTGAGTCGGCAACATCTCTCTCCACACGCACAACGGATACCTCTAACGAAGAAGGCTCGTTTACAAGTTCAGGTAACATAACTTCACCTGAATCAACATTTTCATTGCATGTCTCGTTTTCACTTGGATTTTCTTGCGGTCCCACGGATGCTGAGTCAGCAACATCTCGATCCTCACGGACAACGGATACCTCAAATGGATCGAGTGTACTTGTTCCCACACTAGAAGGATGGAAGGCATGACTAGAAGTTCCGGATAAAGATGACACACTACGTCGATGTTTTACATTCACAGGGTCATATTTGTAATTTTCTGTGTCGGATCTCCTGCTACTCAGTTGACTTTGTAAACGCGGCCCAAAGTCAACAGAAGATGAAGCAGACATATATGAAAGAGCATCATAAGAAATACTACTAGCTGAAAAATTCCTGCTTCGTGTAACGGGCCCCTTCATACTACTAGACCTTTTGAGAATTGTTGAAATACCTTCTCGTTCTGAAGCTTCATCCTTTGACTTTGGAAAGTCAACAGTGTTAACAGTGTGCTGAATTTGTTCTCCCCTCGTGTCACTATAACTTGAACTTGGTTGACTTATTTCGTCATGGTTGTCTTGGGCCAGTTCACGGTCCCCACCATCCTTGACTAAATCTTCATGTTGCTCAGATTGTGATTCGTCCTTACAAGTCAACTCTGGAGATTCATCTTGGACTAAAGTCAACTGAGGCTTCAGTATGTTGTTGACGAATTCATGATCTCTGTCTGACATAGTCGAATCCGCTTCGGAGCTAGTCACGGTATCACTGACGGTCAAAGCTGAAGTTGACTTTCGGCAATTTAGACAAAGTTTAGCATCATCTTCTGTTAGTGTTGTTACAGAGTACTCACAACCACATCTTGAACAAACTAACATATCATCCTGGCCGTTGAAATCATCTACAATTACAGAAGTTGCAGTATCACGTTGCACAAGATTTTCAGAAAAATCTTCATTTGGTGAAATATCATGTGTTTCAGGCCTTATATCTTCATTTAAAGAATCGTTTTTTTCAAACATGAATATTGCTTCATCATTAACATTAGAATCTGGGACCTTTGTGATTCCACTGGTTGCCTCGTCATCGTTTAGTTCATTTTCTTCGATATCATGGGGCCAACTAGTGCCGAAATCAGAACTTGCATTACTACTTGTTGTTACCGAAGAATTCCACGCGGGACTTGATGTCCCAGCGTAAAAATTTGAAGTAGGGACACTCGAGAGCAGTGGTCTGAACATATTTTGGGGAGTTTTTCTATGATCCTACACAAAATAATTAAAAATAGAAATAAACAATGTCATCTCATATATTGCCTTCGACAACAAAAACAGTTTTAAACTTTGAACTGTTAAAAAGTAGTACTCACTACTCAAAAACTGTAAATTAGGTTTAAAATAAAAACCAACTTGCCCTTTTATCCAACGTTGCAATTTAATTCCAGTTTTAGCAACGAATGTGCCTTTTAACTGATAGCAAGGCATATGTTTTTGCTGATTATTCGAGATATTGTTGATGAAGACGAAGCGTCTTATTTGCCATTTTTGTGAATATGTATATGCCACGTGCCATCTGATGTGACATTAATATGGGATGAGCTTGGTAGTGTACTTGTACCGAACCATACAGATCCCGGAAATCGAAATAATGGGTCCCAGAACCGAAATTGCTCAATATGGTACGGTACGGTATTTGAAGATAAATCAACCCAAATACCATTATTGTACTGAACCGGTAAGTAACCGAAAGTACAGATCCCGAAAACATAAAAAGTGGGTACCAAAAATGGCTCCTATGGAAAATTCGGTATCGGTACCAGTTTAGTTTGGTTTCGGCACCCAGTACCATTTGCGCATCCCTAATTTAATAAATATTTTTAGAAATAAAAATTAGAAGACTTTTTCTTAAACTTGTAAATAAATTTATTTATATTTTTGAAAGTAAACCTTTTTTTGCATATGTGGCGGCTGGCTTGTCATCAAGCAATGCCACATCAGCAATTAAAAGGTAATATCAGTTAAGAGTAGGTTGGTTGTTAAACCAGTAACAATTTTAAATTGGTTTCTTTTTTATGCTTAACTAAAAGTTTTTTTTTTTAAATCCAGAAAGAAAATAACATTAATTTCAGTTTCGTATGGTTTGGCCGTAAAAATACAAAAAAGATAGTTAATTACCATTTGTCGAAGTGCCATATCAAAGGATCTTTTTGGAGCAGAGCTAGAAGTAACTGTTCTGCTTGGCTTTTGAGGAGAAGGAACTTTATTATAGTTATTATTTCTAAACCCGATCACTCTCCTCGAATTTGATCGTTCTGACCCATCAACAATAACGGACGGTAGAGATTCAACATCATCATCAGCAGCATAAGATGCAACTGAACCTCTACTATGAGACGAGCCGATGCTTCTAGGTGCAGTAGGTGACATCGATTTTCTCCCGTTTCTAGAAGCTTGTGAGGATCCACGTACATACGACGCGGGACGGTCAGCTAAAGAAGTCCTGAGATTCGGTGGTGCTTCGGTAGAAAAACCAGGAATATTTGCCTGCCAGCAATAACCGAACAGTTAACCGAAACCAAAGTGAAAACTGACGAAACCGAACTGAAATTAACTGAAACCGAGTTAACAGAAAATCGGTTATCGGTTTTTGTTTTGTACTATCGCTTAACCTAACCATTAATATTTTCATATATTTCTAGCTTTTATACCTCCATTTCATGTTTTACACTTCCATTTCATTTACCTCCATTGCATGTAATTCTAAGCAAAAAATTTAGCCCTTGTTTGGTATGGCTATTAACGGAAAACCGACAAATTAACCGAATAAACCGAACCGATTAACCGATGACTTTGGTTACGGTTTCGGCTAATGCTAATAACCGAACCGTGCACTCCCCTACCTGCCATGCCCTTATTTTTGGTGAAGCTGAATTGACTGAAATACCCCTCGTAGTACTAGTAGAACCGGTACTTAATCGTCTTGAAGTTGATGTAGAAGCCGTGGAGGTGGTGAGGAAGGTTTACTTGATGGGGATGATGGTCTTCTTGATCCAGTGGCGGCCTACGGGTAGGTGGTGGGCTAGAACTAGGTGCTGATGTGGCCCGAGTTCTGGGTTGAAATATGGGTTCGTGAGAACGTGGAGATGGGCTCAAACGATTTGGGCTTGGACTACCTCTGCTGCTTCTGTGGCTCTTTTCCATCTATAATCATGTATACATTGCATGCATTATAAAGAATTACATTTAAATGTACTTTTTGGTATGTTTTAATAAATTGGTAAACATTAAACAAATATCAAAAGCTTCTTTGATGCGAATAACTATTAATTAAAACTGTGAGATACAATTAATGATTTGTCTCTTAGTAATGTTTCATTTTATATATAAATAAATATTTTTATAACTTTACTTTTAGTGAACGCATAGTTCAATTGATAAAATATCAAACAACTACTTTGCAAAAATAAATATTTACACCAACTAAACAATCAAGAAACTAATCAAATCAAACTCAAAGAAAAAATTTATGTTTTAGTTGTTTTTAAAAAACCAAAGTTAATCACTGAAGTACTAAAATTTTAACAAAAAACAGGTTATGTTGTTTTTTGTCATCCAATTCCATGAAGGAGCAGAAGAAGAAACAATTAATCAAAGTAAATAAAAAATCCTAATGTTTTTAGTTGTTTTGGAAAAAAAAGAAAATTGTTAATTTAAGTACTAAAAGTCTAACAGAAAACAGTATGAACCATCTCTGATTCCTTCGTACCAAACACAGCCTATTAATACAAATTACAAAGTATGACTAATTAAAAAATATTAAAAAACTACCAGGCAAAAATAAATATTTACAATAACTAAATGATCAAGAAACTATCAAATCAAATTCAAAGAAAAAAAATAAAAAATTGATGTTTGTAGTTGTTTTGAAAACATAATATTAATAACTGAAGTACTAAACGTTTAACAAAAAACAGGTTCTGTTGTTTTTTTTGTCATCCAATTCCATGAAGAAGCCAGAAGAAAAAACTATCAAATCAAAGTAAAAGAAATATGCTAATGTTTTTTGTTCTTTTATATATAAATTAATAACCCATTTTTTGTTAAACTTTTAGTATATAAACGACTTACTGTTGATGATCGGGAGATTGAAATGGGTTGAGCTCGAGGTCTACCCCTTTGTGCGGGAATAACTCGAGGCGTCTCATCATCCAACAATGGAAAAAGAGGAGTATCAGGAGGAGTCATTAACCTTCATTCCCAAAAAAGAAAATTAGTATAAAAACTATTAAATACCTAACTTGATAATTGAAATGATAAAAGACATTAGAAACAAGATGAGAAGCAAATGATTACAAACCATTCATAATCATTCTTTTCCTCTTCTGCATTGAGGAGGTCACTGCTTTCTCCTCGAGCAGCAACATTTAATCCAATCTTGTGATCTGAAAAATGCCTTAACTTGGTCACTGCAAAAATGCAATTAGACAACACAATGAGCATGTGTCATATGTAACAAGTAACAAAAAATGCCTACATACAAAATTATAATAGCTGTTCTGATCACATGTGAACCAGTAAACAGAAATCACAATTCACACAGATTTTATTAACTTACAGACAAAAGTAAATTATTTTGTTTATTACATGCCATCCATAACAAGTAATAAAAATATTTTTTTTTGAACGAAAAGTAATAAAAAATATCTGCATACAAAAACATAATTGCAACCTATGACCCAGAAAATCACAATTCACACAAATTCAATTAACTTCCAGACAAAAGTAAATTATTTTGTATATTACATGACAAAAAGCTTGAGAAACTACCAAAAATGTCCTCAAACCCATCATATTGAACTGACAACAAAACAAGCATGTATCATCCATAATAAGTAACAAAAATGTCTGCATATAAACATGTAATAGCTACTTGATCACACGTAAACACAAATCACAATTCACACAAATACAATTATTTTGTATATTACATGACAAAAAAAATTGAGAAACTACCAAAAAATGTCCTCAAAATCATCATATTGAACAGACAACAAAACAAGCATGTATTATCCATATTAAGTACCAAAAACGTCTACATATAAACATATAATAGCTACTTAATCACATGTAAGCAAGTAAACACAAATCACAGTTCACACAAACACAATTAACTTACAAATAAAAATAGATTACTATGCATATTGCATAACAGCAAAGAAATTACTATAAATGTCTACATATAAACACATAATAGCTACTCGATCACATGTAAACAAGTAAACACAAATCACAATTCACACAAATCCAATCAACTTACAGATAAAATAAGGTTACAATGCACATTACATAGCAAAAGGCTAAAGAAATTACCAAAAATGTCTTCAAATTCATCATTATCCTGCAACAAAAAACCATCTCTCTCTTTGCTCTGCACCTCATTAAACAAAGGCAGATCATCATCTCTCTCCTTAAACACCATTCCACTCTCAAGACTACATCCTCTTTTATGACCACCGCCTCTCGCTTCCCTCCCCGGCGAGCGTCTCCTTGCCGGCGAAACAACCGCTGGTGAAACAGGCATTATTTCACTTCTTAACTCATCCAACAAACACACATCCCAATCATATACTGACTTACAAACCCTAAATCACGACACGTCTGAACAACCTAATTAACCCACAAATTCATTTTCATTCAACAGGTTCACTTCATCTGAACTCCAATTTCAAATGTGACGTTATAAATTCACGTAACTTAACATAAACAGCTCACAACAACACCTGTTAACAACCTAATTAACTCACAAATTCATCACCATTCCACCTCAGTCACCGAATTCACTTCATCTGGATATTAACTTCAAGTGTGACGTCATCAATTCACGTAACTTAACATAAACAGCTCACCACAACACCTGTTAACAACCTAATTAACTCACAAATTCAACACTAATTCATCACTATTCCACCTGCAGTCACCGGATTCACTTCATCTGGATACCAACTTCAACTGTGACGTCATCAATTCACCTAACTTAACATAAACAGCTCACCACAACACCTGTTAACAACCTAATTAACTCACAAATTCACCATTAATTCATCACTATTCCACCTACAGTCACCGGATTCACTTCATCTGGATACTAACTTAAAGTGTGACGTCATCAATTCACGTAACTTAATATAAAATAGATCTAGGTGAACATAACCATAACCTCACGCTACAAGTAAGAAGAATCTAGAACCTGTTGACTTACCTCTACGGAAGTCAAAATTGATGCAATTAAGGTCAACGTGCTGCAGTATATGAAACTAAATAACTGTAACTGAATGTAATAACGGATATGGAGGCAAATTGGAGTGAAATGGAGGTTATTGACGGTATAAATTGGGCGGATCTGGTGGAAATATGGCGGATCGTGAGGTATGTCGGTGGCGTAAAGTAGTGGAAACCCTAGAAATTCACGTGAAATGAGGTGGAGTGTGTTGAGGGAGAAATGAAATGGTGGGAGTAGCAGAAGAGCAGCTGTTGCTTTACTTTGCTTCTTTCGTTCTTTCTTTCTGTGTCCCATTTGGTTCATCTTTGCTGTAAATATTCTTTTTTTTTTCTTTGGAACAAATATTCTCTACATCTTTTTATACAAAAAAAGTTAGCATTGGATATATAACAATAAATAGCGTTTTTTTTAACGGCCTACGGTTAGGATGAAGTTAACAGAGTTAATAGTTAGTATCATTAAGTTAATATTAAAATTTCCTTTGTCTGGATTTGAACCCAGAACCGTCCTTTTTAGTTGAACAAGCATAAACAGGGCAAACAACTAGGCGGTGGTCTATCGACAAAGACAAAACATTTAAACGTCTGATTTTGATAAGGAAGGATTTGGGTTTAAGTCCCAGACGACAGGGATTAAAAGAAATTTGCCGTTCAGAAAAAAAAAACTATAAACTGGGTAAGTTAGTGTTCATGTTCGTTGTTTATTCTTAACAGAATATAACATCAAGTTATCTGGTCCAGGTGTGAACAATAACCGAACAGTTAACCAAAACCGAACGGAAATTAACTGAAACCAAATTAACCGAAAGTCGGCTATCGGTTATTTTTTGTAACATCGGTTAACCAAAAATAACCGAACCATTTATATTTTCATACATATATATATATATATATATCAATTTTATATGAAAAAAATTAGCCCTCGTTTGATTTGGTTATTAACCGAAACGAAAACCGACAAATTAACAGAATAAATCAAACCGATTAACTGATGACTTTGGTTACGATTTTGGTTAATGCTAATTACCGAATCGTGCACACCCCTAAATTCCGGTCTAAAAAACTAATAAAGTTAGAGTAAGATGTAATTGGTTGTATTTTAATTTCATATAACTAGACTAAATTAAAATAAACCTAAAAGATTTAAAGACATGTATAAAACAAACTTAAACATATGTAAACAGACAAACATAATCACACGATCGTAAGCCTACAAAACATTGATGAACATTACTGAACCAACATAAATAATTTAAATGAAAGAACGTACATAGACGTTCATACACATAATTAAACGAACGGAACATGTGTTTATAGTTGTTTCTTTAACTAAATGAACAAAACAGTATTTTTCGTCCGTTTATTAAAGAAACAAAAAATTCATAAACGGTTCACTAAATGTTTACGTAATTATGTGGATATTTCTAAAGCATTTTACTCACCAGTAAATCTATGTATTTATTGGTGAATGTAGTATAACCTTTTAATTGTTATGTAAATAATCCATTCATCTATAAATACATATTCAACAGAGTATTTCTTTGATTTTCACTTTCACACACCTATATATATATGCACACCTATATGTATATAATCTAAAATTTATAATAATACGTTGAATTAAATGTTTTGAAGGAACTCAGGATCATCTTGTATGTTTTACAACCATAGCCGTGATATTAAAAACTTTAAAGTCAAAGAATCAATCTAGAAATTATTTATTTGAGTAGGCTAGGGTCCATTTTATACATTTTGCAACTATACATGTGGCAAACACCTAATAGGAATTAGGTGAGTTCAATGCAAATTTATAAAACTCGATTAATATGATTATAAGGGACATTTTGATTTAATAACAACTTTTATTAAAACACTAGCAAGGCGTTAGAAAAAATTATAACAAATGGACATTTTGCTCAATTCCTCCAGGTAAGATTATTACAAGTGAACCTATTTTTAACCCAAAGAAAACTCTAAGCTTTTATGTCTTGAACCACCTTGGCCACGGGCGCAATGTTTGAAGAAAAAATATGATCATTCCTAGACTTGTACATGCTCCAACAGGTTGAAAGAATGATACCATAGACAATCTTGCTTTTTTCTTTGGAAAGCCCAAAGGTTTTTATGAAGTAAGAAGATATCCTTTTATGACAAACCCATCGCCATTTATCATCCAAATAAGAAGGTTGAATGTTTGCGAGCATATTAAGGCAATCTCCAAGCACTAACATCTCCACCCTATTCAAGTTTGCCCTCTTCCATTTCCACCTCCACTCAACCGAACCATTAACCACTTCAAAACAATATGATATAAACCGAGATTTTTCCTTTTCTAAACCAAAAGGTTGGGGAAGGTCGCCTTTCGAGGAGAGCCAAGGATCAAGCCAAAAACGAATTTTGTCTCTCTTACCAAACTCGCCTTTAATAATACTTCCCAAACTTACATGCGAGAAAGCCATGCGATTTTTTCGAGTTTTGCTATGGTACTCCAAGTGCCCGGGATACTTTTGGAATACGGAAGAATAAGTCATGCCCCGTTAGTGTTATGTATAGAAATAATAACTTTTCTCCATAATACGTTTGGTTCGGTTTTGAATCCCCACCATCACTTAGTTAGAAGCGCAATGTTCGCGTCCCTAAGTGGGGGGAGACCTAAACCATCCACCTCAACCAGAGTTGTGATATTCTCCCAACTAATCTAATTAATCTCGTGTTCATCTTCCTTACCACCCCAACACAACTTTTAAGAAAGCGAGTCTTACACTAGTTGAGAGAACCAAGGGTTTCCAAATGGAAAAACATTTATTAAAAGCATCAAGATAAAATACCCTTAATCCAAATAATAAAGAGAAATAGATAAATATATTACAGAAAAATTAAACATTAGCTATCAGAAGCAGCGTATAAAAATAAGAAATTAATTAAAAAGGGAATCATTAAATATAGTTAATGTGTTTTGTACATATTAGAAAGGTGAAATTATTTATACACCGCAAAATCATAAATCATATCATATTAGTAAGATGAAATTAGTTATACTTAGAAAAATCATATATCATATCATATAATATATATATTGAGAGAGAAAATTTATGATTTATATACGGTAAAAATAAGGTTACCAATAAAAAAGATAAGTTGCATAAAACGAAATTCATTATACACAACAAACTCATGTTTTATATATACGGTAAAAATAAGGTTATCAATAAGAAAGACGAGTTGCATAAAACGAAATTAATCATACACAACAAACTCGTGTTTTATATATTTACAATGTGCTATCTACTGTTGTATATCTTGCGTACGAACTAATTTTATTATGTAAAAATTACCTCTACTAGACACGCGCATAGGAGGTGAATTGTCTAAAACAAAATTAGTCGTGGACTACAAACACATACTTTCTACGATATATGTTGGAATAGTCGTCATATAAGAGACGTATACATCATCATCATACTCAGTATTCAGTAAATCCCACCAATAGCAAAGCTAAGGTAGGGTCTGAGTAGGGTAAGATGTATACAACCTTCCAGTGAGACCCCCGGTTTCATAGTAGTTTTTGCATCAAGTCTTGGATTATAAGAGAGACGTATACAATTCGTAGTAATAAGATTCTGATAGTGTGGAATGTAACATCGTAACTTATATTAATCAAGACTAAAAACCGAATAAAATGTAGAGATTTGTCTTTAACATATGTCCATATAATAGTAAATATTATGAGAGACTAAATAGATGATTTAAACCTTACATCTGTTTGGTACTTATAAATACTATGTATGAATAGGAGAATGTTTAAACAAAACTACCAAAGAGTGTAAGAGATTGTTTTGCTTTCCGTAGTTTTCAAAGAGATGTGAGCTCTTACTTTATAGAGGAGTGAGAGCATAGGGACTTGTTAGATAGTTAAGAAGTTAATCTCATCATTTATGTCTAATCTAATCAATATAAAAGTAAATTTGATAATTTCTTTTGATATGGTGTAATTTAAATCATTATCGTTTTCTTTAAAATTGTACTAACAATTTATTTTCAATAAAATCAAGGTATAATCACAAATCATAGTTTATCCAAATGGATGAAAACGGTGAAGTAAACAAAATACTAAGATACAAGTGACGTTATATCTTATCGTCACAATGTCATAATAAATAAAATTGAAACATGGTAGCAAATTCCATACTGAAATCGACAATTACTCATTACCTATTATCTAATACTATAATTTACAACATTTTTAGGCATAGAGGTGTTGTACTTTTTGCTTTGTGAGTTTTTAAAAAAATAGATCTTTTACTTTTAACCCTAAAACTTTTCATATTTACTTTTAACCCAAAACTATTTGATTTTTTTTAATTTTAACTATAAAACTTTTCATCTTTTACAATTTAACCTCACAACTTTTTTACTTTCAGTTTTGGTCCTCTATACTTTTCATTTTTCGCAAAATTTTCGTTTTACGTTTCGTTCTAAATTTTGCGAGTTAACACAACGCAACGTGCGTGTGTAGTTAAACGTTTTTACACCGTGTATTTTTTTCCCATTTGACAGGTTCATCGTAACGAGCGGGTCCTAAATCGACTTAGTTATTTTATATGTTTTATGTTTCAGTTTAATTTTTTCGCATTAACACGCCACAACTTTAATGCTGGTGGTCGCTGGCAGTGGTGTGGCATTGGTGTTCTCTCTCGTCGTAACGCGGGATGCTTAATACTAGTTTAATATATATTAGAAATGGTCCACTGAATACTCTTGAACCGTATTCATCTGGGTAGTCAAATAATGACGTCGGTTGGTTAAATCAATAGATAAAATAGGTGTTTGGACCCTATTGTAAAAAAATTATATTATATAATATATTCTTGTTTTCAAAATCTCATTTACTAATTCATCTACTATTTCATACTACATGTTTTATTATTTTATTTATTTGAGACATCACTTAGCATTACAAATCCAAATTAAAAGATAAAACGTTGTCATAATAAACATATATATTTTTAATCTAAACTATTTATAAGTAAACAAATATTTCAAGTTATTTTTTTAATTTTAAACTATTTATAAGTAAGCAACTATTTCGAGTACGTATAACGGTCTGACTAAAACGCTCGATTATAAAAAGAGTGGTTGTGTGTTAATTTGGTAGATTTTTTAGAACAACTTACGCATATGAGAATGTGTCGTGTGTAATAAACATTACAACTTGTTTTCGGCATCCCTTTATTTCGTAGAATACGTCGTGTGTAAAGTCTAAACATTAGGACTAATTTACGATATCCCTTTACTTCGTAAAAAGTAATAAACTAGGCTTTAAGAGGCCCAAATTCTCACTTTGGCTCTAAACAGTCTTTCACAATAATCCTTCACAAAGCAAAGCTAGAGGGGTAAAAAAGCGGGTTGAGCCCGCTAAATTGATTCCCATCCCGAAATCGACCACAAAAAACCAGCTTGAGCCTGACCCAACCCATAGGTTTGGCATCAGTTCGTAGTCTCGTTCTTTGAGACCGATTTATAACCCGAACCAATTTGAAAACAAGTAAAAGAAACTATTTTATTTTGTCCCAAACCGGCTTGTCCCAACCTCAATCAATTCAATAGGTTCAGACATTTTCCCTTCTAAACCAGTTTATAACCCAAATTGGGTTCTAACCCAACCAATTTGACTCCATGATAAAAAAAGCATTTCGGTTTAAAACCAAACCGGTTTTTGTACACCTCTAAGTAGGGAAGAGCGTGGTACAAGTACAGTACCGAACCTGTACCAAAAATACCAGTACTGAAATTCATCAAAACTAAATACCAATACTGAAATATTCGGTACGGTACGAGACCAATATTTGAATGTAAAATTTGATATTTTATCAGTACTGATACTTAAAATACGACATCGAAAATCCAAAAAAGTAAATACCGGTAATGATACCAAAAAATTCAATATGAGAAATTCGGTAATTAGTGCCAAATGCTCATCTTACCAGTAAGGAAAGCTACCTTTTAAAATACGTCACCGTTTTGTTGGTCAATATAAGCAGTGGAACATGCTTCGTGTTCAAGATTGCCAACCATATATACATACAAACATATATCTCTATATCTAAACACATACCAATCGGGTATTTTGATAAATTCAGACCTAAAAATCCGCCAAAATCTCCAATTACCTTTTATACACTCCCTCAATTTCTGTTATAAACCGTTAATTTCGGGTTGATTGATCATTCTTAATTCCCAAATACAATTTTACCCGAATTTTGTGAATTAAATTAACTTCAGTTTTAAATCCCAATTAATTGATCGGAGATTTTGTGAATTGAATTGGAGGCATGGATAGTTCAAAGATTACGTCAGCAAAACGACGGCGTACGCAACATCGGCCGGTGGTCGGATCTCTTCCTGGTGATTTGTTGATTGATGTTCTTGCTCGTGTTGCGTCCGGATCGTTTACCGATCTTTTTAATGCTAAATTAAGGTATTTATTTGTATATTATTATTTATTTTTGTGTTTTAGTGGTTTTATGTTTATATTGAAAGATATGATGATTGGTTTATGAACATGCAATGAAAGTATTAATGTTAAGTTGTTGATTAGTATAGATCATGAAAGTATTAATGTTAAGTTGCTAAATTTATTGTGTTTTGAGTAAACATAAAGATAACTTGTACCCTTGTAGATCTGGTAACGTTTAACTGTAGAGTTCTTCTAGCCTGCGCATAAAACGCTTAACTAAAGAGTTTTCTTCGCATGCACAATTGAGGTCTTTCACTGTGGGATTTGCCTAGGTGTTACATAACTAGTTTATATATTTATTTGGTTTCTAATGTGATCAGACTTAAGTCTCAAAAGTTGCGTTGATCAGTATGCTATTTCTTATGAACCCAACATCTTTAGTTTTCACGGCTGAGGTGAGATTTGCCTAGCTGTTACATGACTAGTTTATATATTTATTTGATTTCTAATGTTATCGGACTTGAGTCTCAAAATTTGTGTTGATAATATTTGAGGTATGATATTTCTTGTGAACCCAACACCTTTTTTCGTGTTCATGACTGATGTCGGATTTGCCTAGGTGTTACACAACTAGTTTATATTTTTATCTGATTTTTAATGTGACCGGACTTTCGTCTTGAAAATTGTTAATTGTATGAGTTTTGTGAGGTGGGTTTGGAAAAAAAAGTGAAGTTGAAGCTGCCTAGTCATAGATCTGGAAATTTGGCTTTACTTTTTTAGTGCCAACTATATAGAACTCATTCGGAATGCGTTCATTTACACTAGACATTAAGAGAGAAAAAAATACTTCTGTCCCAGTTGTTTTCCACAACACACCTTTTCCAAATAGTTCTAAATTTTATTGTTATGATCAAGTTTCCATTTGAGATACAATACTTTATTACCAAATAATTATTCGGATAATAGTGGATATCGATAACTTTAGTTGTAATCATGTAGTTTATGATTTATATTATTGCATATTTGAATGTAGTTTGCAATTTCACATTCAAAATACATGTTTACACGTTTAAACAACTCTAAAGATGTTTGTCTTACTATGAATGGGGTGAAAGAATCTTGTACTCTACTTATGGTAACCATGGGCGGAGCCATAGGGGTCCACATGTCTTGATCCTAATCGGTCACATTTATTGCCGGTAAACTAGTCAAAGCGTATCTGTTGTCACACCCTGAGTTGAGATGCAATACTTATTCCCAAATCATATATACATATAATAATGGATATTGGTTATTTTAATCATAATCATGTATCTTATAATTTCATTTTTTTTTGCATATTCGAATGATGTTTTAATGCTTGTAGTTTGTAATTTCACATTCAAAGACATGTTTACACGTTTAAAAACAACAACTCTAAAAACGGTTGTCTTACTATGAATGAGGTGAAAGAATCTTGTACTCTACTTATGGTAATCATGGGCGGAAGTATAGGGGTCCACATGTCTTGATCCTAATTGGTCACATTACTGCTGGTATAGTAGTCAAAGCGTTTCTGTTGTCGCACCCTTTGTTGAATATTTAAGAAATATATATAGTTAGGTATAGTTTCATGATAATTATTAGATTAATTTATAAGAAAGTTATTTTGAGTACTAGTGATAAAGAAGGATAAGATTGCTAGATTTAGATTGGGAACTCTAAAAGCTAAACAACTTTGGGTGCATAATTATTTTGGTATAGATGTGCTAACCATCCAACTAATTTGTGTGCTATCCATCCAACTAATTGATTGTTGTGGGTCAATTAATAAACAATAATGCAGTTTCCTTTATTCTTTTTCTTCATTATTTTGGTGTACTTGTGGGACCACAAAATTGATACATGACATGACAGAACATTTACTTTTGAGGCTAAACATGTTAGGAATTGTACTAGACACTTTTATGTTCAGACATTGGTTTTAGGCTACTCGGTGTGGTTGACGGGTCTCCCTGAAGGACGACCCGCCACGTCAGCGCCATGTAGGATGGGTGTGAGGACGGGCCTAAAGGGGACGGACCTAGGAAATGGAGGACGGGGCTAAAAATATATATATATATGCATGCATGTATGTATAGGTGTGTGTGTGTGTAGAGAAGAGAGAGAGACAGGACCGTCCCCAACGTCTCGTGGCGGATGTCCATGACGACGCCGACCCACCCGGGATGGTGTTGGGGGGCGTCGCCGAGCCAGGCCGGGCCTGGACGACCCCCCACACCGAGTGGCCTTAGAGAGTGAGTCGATAACTTATGTTCAACCACTTTGTTTTAATTTTCTTAAAAAAATTAATGTTGGGATTGGAAAGTTACAATATTGTTGTTTGTTATTCAGTTGTAGGGACTTTCTTGGTGCGGCAGAAGACGAGTTCATCTTTCAACATGTTTCAATCGATAAATTTCCAGTAATTCACTGGTTTCCTCCTAGTGACGAACTGCTTTCATTCCTAAATCGATGCATTGACAAAGGCAATCCAGAGGCAATGTTCAGACAAGGAATGGTATGAAATTATTTTTAATTTTGTACCATTAAATTTTGTCGAGGCGTAAACCAGCCGAGTCAACCTTGAGCTCTGTATCCAAAGCTCGAGCATGGCTCGTCTCAACTCGTTATATTGTATACGCATATAATTATTTATATTAAATATATATAAATACATAACATAGTACGTATTATTTCATTATTATTATTTTTAATCATAATCATACATATAATGATATCTATTACATTAAATAAAAGTTACTTTAGATGTATAAATAAAAGGCTAATTTAGGATCGCAAGCCTAGTCAAGATCGACATATGAAGCTCGGGCTAATCGAGCTTGTGATTAGCTCGATTCAAGCTTTTACTGAACCGTTAACGAGTAGCTCACTAGTGGCTTGTCTTGTTTACACCTCTAAACTTCTTTATCTATATATAGTTTTAAAAAAGTAAATGATTTCTCTATATAGTTTAAAAAAAAGTAAACGATTTCGGTGGTTGTAGGGAACTTTTGTTGCGACAAAGGGTAAAGTAGGGATGCTTGGTAAAATAGTTAATATGGTTATAACTTATAAGCATGGGTGGAGGTTAATGGTGACCCGGGGGTGCCTAGGCCCCCATCGATTTTTTTGCTTGCAGTGTTGATCTTACCGAAAATTATTTTTTTAGTGTAATATATTGGATTTTTTAGAGATCGGCCCCCCACTGATTTGAATTTTGAAAGTCTGGCCCTCACTGAATTTTTGTTCAAACTCCACTACTACTTATAAGCTTCCCTTTGCTTATGCACAAATCATTCACCCAATAAAGATGAATGTTATTTGAACATATAATGTATTCTCACATTCGAATTTGATGTTACAGATAGAGTTCTTTAGTCTGGCAAGGATAGAAACAGGACTCGAGTTCTTGAAACGGGCAACCGAAAAAGGACATGTGGAGGCGACGTATGTGTATGGCATGATCTTACTCTCTCGAGGTGGTCAATCGAGTCAACAAGGTTTGAATATTCTAAACTCGATGAAAGTGACAAGATCCAACTACTTGAAACTACGCGAATGTAGAGCTAAAATCAAAGCGATTATACGCGAAATGTGGATAATAATTCGATTTCGCTAAACGAGGTTTCGTGCAAGTGTCAAGAAAGAAACATGTTGGGTATTAGGAAAAGGAAGTTTGAGGAGGAAGAAGAATTTATATGTTGTGATGCTTGTGGGTGGTATCTAGAGGTCATCTCATTTTGTAAAATTGTAGACGGTGTCGTTTAGGATGTTATGAAGTTGCATATTGGTTTTAGGCAATTTACAACTATGATTAGTTAACTATATTATTTAAACAATTTTCAGTTTCTTAGAATTTATATGTATAAAATGTGTAGTAGTTTATATTTCTATATGAATTTGTTGAAGAATTTTATTTTTATTTGTTGTAGTAATATGTGAATAAATCTATACCAAGTTTGTATGGTTTGATTTATAAAAATTATTAAAATATATGCTATTCACTACTATTTGTTATATTTTTAAAGGATATGATTATAAAGTAGATGAGCCGAACGGCTTGTAGCATAGTGATATCAAGGGGTATTGGAAATGTATTTATCCTCGCAATATTGAGGGTTGAAGTCTCCTGGTGTGGTAGTTTATGACTGTTTCTGCAGCTGGAGCCTCCGCGTCTGTGCCAATCATTGGAGTTCTCTAAAACTCCGGTAGTTTCCTTGTTCGCGGCTCCAGCGTGTCGTGGCTGCCGGACTCTATGGTGATTGAGAAGCAGGTTTGCCTCGTCATGTACGTTTTCTCATCTTTCTTTCACATGGATGAAGTATTCGAGTGAATCACAATCACGTGTGTGGGCCAACATGTACACCATTGTGGTCCATAAGTACCAAGCAGGCCCAATGAAAAAAATTAATCAAAGAGATGCCTAGGATATTCCATTAGAAAATCTAAGTGCAATTAATTAAGAAACACTAAAAAAGTAAGGAATCGAAAAGCATGTATGTATTAGTGTGAGATTAATTGAGAAATACTAAAAAAAAATAAGGAATTAGAGAAGATGTGTTTAAGATGTTAAGTATATATTAAAAAATTCAACTTACCATACTAAAAATCAATTTTTTGACAATTGTTTTCAATGCTTTTGTATATAAAAATGTGTATAAGCTAATCAAATAATAAAAAAAAATTGTAGACAAAAGAAAAATTAACCTTCTTTCAACTGTTTTTTAAACATTTTTTTTATTTTTAGTTTTTGAATTTTTTTATTTAAAAGGCTTCTAACACCGAATTTAAAAAAAAATGTTTTTTAACATGTTAAGTTGAATTTAAATGTGTTAAATGCATGGTTCATGTTTTGGTCAAAAATCAAGTTAAGGATAATGTAACCAAATCTGAGTTTGTGAGGTCGTGTGCTTGAATATCAAATAATGAATGATCAATGAATAAAATGTAGATGACAATGAACACAAGGATTTGTACGAGAAAAAAGCTCTTGATCTCAATAAGATATCCGGCACAAAAAACCTCGGATAGTGAAAACTATCACTATCAACTATATTGCACAAGCTGAATTACAACTTCGGATGATATTGAGCTCGTTACAATTGAATTCTAGTGCGTGGTTTCGAGTAGTTAACGAGAGAGTAATCGAGAATGTGCCCGTGTCTTATTTGAGCTCAATATCCCTTTAATTAACAAGTCAACTATCAAATAACTAATAAACGAAAAAATTAAGGAAGCTCCTCACGATCACCACAACGACTATGGCCTTATGCACGTGCCTAAAAGGCAACATATTTCATAATATTCCAACTTGACCAAGTCCAATTCGTTATACACGTGCGTATAGAAATTTTTAAAAAGAGGATACAATTGTTAGTTCATAAAAAACATAATAAGGATCCGTGATCCTCAGACTTCCTGCACCATCTGTTAAGGATCAGTGATTCAGGCAATCTAAGAATATGTGATCCATAGTAATAAAATTAACCTTTTACAGTTCAGTTCTCTGATTCCCCACTCTTTTATTGTTCCCCAATGAACCCTCCCCACTCCTAAAGATCAAGAAAAATGATTAGGAATAATTACTTTTTTAAGTATACTAAATATTTAAGATATTTTCTATCTTAAATGTTTTAGTCTTGTGAAGTAGAATTTGTTGTAACGTTACTAACGTAGTGTTTGAAGAATAATAAAACTTAAGAAAATATAAAATATTACATTTCTTGTAATCAAGAGTTGATTAGAATTTCAAGACAAAAGAATATTCGATGAGCACATGATATAACTTTTGGATTATAATCTCCTGATGCGTGTATAACTTACGTTACGCAATCTTTTATAACACGAAAAAAACTCCCTTTTCTCATCATATAGTTATAGTTTCTCTTTCACTTCTTGCTTTTAAAAAGTTATCAAACCTAACCAAACCAAATTTCTTTAGCAGTTTTCGTTTCGGTTTCATACCTCGGCTACGAAGGTTCAAACTCCTTTTTCGGGCCGAATCGGTCAAATTAATGAAATTCAACGAACCATTTTCACTCCTTTTTTGGGTCAAATCGGTCAAACTAGTCAAGTTCAACGAACCATCTTCACCATTTAAATCGGGTAAGACTCGAACCACCCTAAACACCCCCTACCCACTCCTTGGCCTGGTCCAGTAAGTTTCGGTTTCATACCTCGGCTACTAAGGTTCAACCTCCTTTTTTCGGGCCGAATTGGTCAAACTAGTGAAATTCAACGAACCATTTTCACTCCTTTTTTTGGGTCAAATCGGTCAAACTAGTCAACTTCAACGAACCATCTTCACCATTTAAATCAGGTAAGACTCGACCACCCAAAACACCCCTACCCACTCCTTGGCCTGGTCCAGTAGGTTTCGGTTTCATACCTCGGCTACTAAGGTTCAACCTTCTTTTTCGGGCCGAATCGGTCAAACTAGTGAAATTCAACGAACCATTTTCACTCCTTTTTCTGGGTCAAATCGGTCAAACTAGTCAACTTCAACGAACCATCTTCACCATGTAAATCGGGTAACACTCGAACCACCCAAAACATCCCCTACCCACTCCTTGGCCTGGTCCAGTAGGCTCCGGCCTACACCAAATAACCCGAAGGTTCTAGCTTGTAAAGACTAGGCACGACTCAACATCATCATCGAGACCACTTCACACCAGTGGCGGACCCAGAAACTTCTTTCGGTGGGTTCGCTTTGATAGATTCTCGCTATTTTTTTTTTCCAAATCATACAAAATTCTCACTAATTTTTTTTTTCCAAACCAATTGGTTCATATGAACCACAAAATAGGGCTGGATCCGTAAGCAAGTTGTGATAGCAACACCACTACCATGGAAATTCTAACTCTTGGTGGCTCATCAATACCAATATTCACTCTCATGTACACTTTTATATATCTTTTGGGCTATTTAATATTTTTCAAGAATTGGGATACCAAAAAAAAGCCTGATGCATCAAGTTGTCAATATCAATTGTTCATGGCACACCAGCCGTTATTCTATCAACCTACGCAAATTTTCTACACTCACAAACACAACACCATTTTGCTTCTCAAAACACACCATTCCAAACACTAGTTTTTGATTTTAGCATACTTCATCATAGACACTTCACATTACTTGATCTTCACCCCACATGATCATTTATTCATCGCCCACCATATGGCGGTTCTCTATGTCTTCATAAAATGTGATATGTGGTCGTTATGGTGGTTTTGCCATCCTCGTTCTCCTCATGCTAGCGGAGGTCACTAGCCCGCTTCAAAACGCTGGAGTCTCGCTAGGTACCGGAAAGATGAGGTGGCAGCTGCGGCGAGGTTGTATCGCGGGTTATCTCCTTATTTTTATGGGATTTATACGGTGGTTAGAGGGGTGTTGGGGCCATTGTTTGTGTAAAAATTAGTGGTGTTTTACTTGAATGGGGGTGGAGATGGTTTAGTTCCTATGTGGGCTTGGGCTTCTTGGATGTTGTGATTGTGAGTGCTATTTTGCTTAGTATGTTGTGGGTCTCTTGTCTTTGGTTAAATCTTTTTAAAGAAAGAAGCAAGATGAGGAAATTAAGTTAGAAATAGTTTAGATAATAAGAAACTCTTCTAAATTTCTATTGTTTTGTGTGTGTATATATATATAATATATATATTATTATATATATATTATATATATATATATATATTTGTATGATATAGATGTAGAGTATTTACAAAAAGTAAGTTTTTTTTATAAGGGGGAAGTGAAAAAGTGACTTTATACCCATTTATTAAGCCATAATAGTTAAGAAGGTGATGCAAATAAAAGAATGCTACTTGTTAAATAGAAAGTTAAGCCATAATAGTTAAGAAGGTGATGTAAATAAAGGAATGGTACTTGTTAAATAGAAATAAAGAATATTTGTTTGTTGTTTATTGTCATGTTTTTGTTTGTTGTAATGTATCTGTTTCTTATAGTTATGTCCTTTTTTACAAAGCCATGTTTTTGTTCTTAAGATAGAATATTTCTATTGTTTGTTTGTTGTAATGTATTTGATTCTTATAGTTTATTTTTTTTTCTAAAGCCATATTATATAATACTAGACAGTTCACATGGGCTCATTCAATAAAAAAAACATGTATTATATCGTGTAAGTCTAAGTTACATAATTTAATATCAAATAATTAAGATGGATTATATATATAATAGAAAAAAGTGTAAAATACGAGAGCCCTTAACGTGCGAAGCGTACACGAGTAAATTATGCATGTTATAAAACTCAAACCCTAATCACGCATGAACAAACATCACACATGAACAACACATATAATTACGCATGAACAAAACATCACATAATCACGCATGAAGAAACCTAATCACGCATGAACAAACACCAGAAAATCACGCATGAAGAAACCAAATCACGCTTGCTACATAGCACACTAGTCCTATCCAGAAATGAGTATGAATACTTTTTCACTAAACAAAGTCTGATTGAGGGTTTAGAATTCCCTATAGTTATCTTTAATACTCTCCTTGTAATTACTCTCACGCTAAAGTCTGATTGAGGAAAATATCCTTTATCACTATAAAAGGCTAACAGTGCGTTACCTGTGTAGATATTTTTGAGTCGTTATGGCCCGCCACTGCAACCTTTTTATGCAGAAACACTAGTCTTAACCGCTGAAAAGATATTTTGCTTCAATATTATTATTCTTATGCGTTATCTTTTTTTCCATTTAATTACTTTTATTATCTAGAATATATATTACATATAAAACCCTTAGGAAATTACATAATAGCGGCAGGTAAATGGGTAACAAGTTGCGCCTACAACCCTATTTTGAATTGCAAAACACCGATCAAAACACCATTAATTAGGGAGTAATACCAAAATTTTATGTTGAGGGTTAGTAGGGGGGGGGGGGGTAAAAAAAACTAGTAAATTATATTACAATAGTAACGTAGACAAGAAAGATGAGACAAGAGGATTACTATAATACAAATGAATTCAACATAAATAAATATTTCTCTAATATATAGAGTCAAAAACAACTTAATGAATTAGAAGTTGTTAAAGCATGCTCAAATGCGTTAGAACATCATAGGCTATTTATAACTAACCTTATATATATTATATTATAATATAATGCAAACTATATAATATTTGTGATTTAGCAAAGACATGGTTCCAACCTAACCACTTGTGACTTGTATAAATAGTTCGGTCTTTTAACCCAAAAAAAGTATCACAAGTGGCTTTTCAAGTCAAACTATTTAGGTTTGGACGTTTGGTGCTTTTCACAAGTTGATCCAATTAATAATACCGCAATTAACTCCACTTGGTTTTTTTTTAATTTAAATCGATATATTTCATCAAAAACTTGTTAAGTTACATCAAAACAGAAGGTAGACGGGCAAGAAGTTGCGCCGCCACCCATTAGAAATATTATTTGAGCAAAACAGCCCATATTCTTAGATTAATGAGTAAACTTCCGTTTTGCTCCCAGTGGTTTGGTCGTTTTAATGGTTTTGCCCATCCTTTAAAATAGTCATTTTACTCCCTGATCTATCTAACCTATCATCATTTTGCTCCCCGCCTTAAACGTCGTTCATTTCCACCGTTAAAACCTGGTCATGTGCCCCTCGCATGAGGGGCAATTTTGTCTTTTTCCATCTAAAGCTTTTATCCTCTTCATTTTAAAATCCACTCAACCATCAATCCTCTGCTTTCTTAATCCTTGGAAATTCATACCACAAATCAAAATCTGAAGATACAATATACATTCAGATCTAGACATATTGTGTTTGAAGTCAACCATTCAATTCAATACCATGTTTTATCAATATCTCAACTCATTGTCGCACTTAGTTACAATATTGTGACATTACTAAATTCTAATTAGTAATAAGATTCACCAGAAGCAAAATAGCTAACCAACCACCTGAAGCAGTTGTAACAAGATTCACACAAGCATAGTGTTTAACGCCAACCATTCAAATTTAATACATTGTTTATCATCATCTCAGTGTCTACACTTGGTTTCAATATTGTGGCATAACTGGATTCTTAGTAAAAAGATTCACACAAGCACACCACCTGCTACCACAACAAACCACCACTACCTACGAGGCTACTACTACCACCACCACCACACCTTCTCTCTCTCTCTCGCTTTCTCTCTCTCCACAAATATTCCTCCGCTCTTTCTTAATTCCTGGAAATTCATACCACAAATCAAAATCTAAATATGACAATATACATTCAGATCTAGACATATACTTACCATTGCCGCTGCTTGTAGCCGATCTAGTTAACTTCAAACATTGTCGAAGTATTGTCATCACGATTGTCCTCTAAACCCTAATATCTTCGCCAAAGAACGGCTGGACCTGCAAGCATCACCATCACCATCGACTGTTCAAACCACCACCACCATTAGCTTCACCATCTTTTGATTAAGGGTCGCAGCTTGGTGGTAAGGTTTAGATCAACAACCTTGAAACAAACGGGCGCCGGCAGCTCTAGTGGGTGTGACGATTTAGTCTTTCAATTCTAAATCCCTTGGTGTGGCAGTGTATGGCGGCGGTGGTGCGAGTCTAACAAGGATTCCGGTAATCTAGAAAGGAAAGCGTGGTGGTAGATGGTGGTCGGCAAGTTGATGGTGGTGGTTGGTGGGGCTGAGAAGTTAGAGAGATAGTAGACAGAGAGAAAGGAGAGAGAGTGTGTATGTGTTGTTACACATAAAATTACCAGAATACACTTTATTTTATACACAAAATTACCAAAATACCCTCATGTGAGGGGCACATGACCAGGTTTTAACGGTGGAAATGAACGGCGTTTAAGGCGGGGAGCAAAATGATGATAGGTTACATAGATCATGGAGTAAAATGGCTATTTTTAAAGGATTGGGGCAAAACCATTAAAACGACTAAACCACAGGGAGCAAAACGAAAGTTTACTCTAGATTAATTGTCGAGTTACACCTATTAGAAATATTACTTGAGCCCAAAACAGCCCATATTCTTAGATTAAGAGTAGGGGTGCAGACGAGTCGAGCCCAACTTGAGCTCGACTAGGCTCAACCCAGTATAACTCATGAGAGCTTGATATTATTTATTAATTAATTTATACTAATTATAATTATTATCTTTTACAAATTTATATATAAGATAATATGTTATATATTATCTACAATAGTACAATTTAGTTATTTTATCATAATCTTATAAATAATAATGTTTGTTATATAAACATATATTTAATATATTAAATAAAATTATATATAACATAACATACTTGTTTAGGTTCGCGAGCTGGCTTGAGCTCTATAAGTAAAGCTCAAGCTCGTTTACAAAACAAACTTATTTTTAGGCTCGGGCTTGTTTAAGCTCGACTGGTTTTAAACTTTTTTTTTCGAGCTGATCTCGAGTCAGATTGTTTTATGAGTCATGAAGTAAACTTATTAAACTAAACAGTTCGCATATAACAAGTATCTAGTTAAAAAATCATGATGTAAACTTACCAAACTGTCGATGTAATTCCACACTCTTGTGGTAAATTCGGTGGCTACTTATCAAGAAAACAGGATATATATTGTACTAATGGGATTTATATAAGATACATTCATTTTCTATATCAGAAAAAAGGAAGTGGGCTGGGTTAGGCCCAATGGGCTGGGTAGGCCCAATGGGCTGGACCACAAACGAGCCTAAGCCCAAACATTGAGCCCGATCCAAACGTCCGTTATCAAATCATCAGCGATGTCTATAAATAAAAATAGTTCAAACCGTTGAACTAACGTAACTTCGATGGGTTTGGGCGCTTAACCGAATCTTCAACAGCTATACCTTGTGAACCGAAACAAAACACTTCATTCATCAAAACCTTACTTAACGAAGATTGTCGTCTATGGAACTTAGGCTTTCCATGGCTATCCAATGGGCCCGAGCTAGACCGCATATAGTTCTTGGTTCCATCCATTGTGGGCCTAATCATAGACTTTGGTCTTCCATGGTTGTCCAATGGGCCCGAGCTATAGTTATTGGTTCTAACATTTGCGGGCCTAAGTTCATCATCATCGTCTCCCGAGCCCGAAGACCAAGACGACCCTGAAAACGGGCTCGAGGGGGAGCGGATTTGTAGGACGCCGTGTGCTAGCCCGGCTGAAAACTTCTTCTTTGTTGACGGGCTAGGCCCAGGCCCAAACACCCGTTTACTATTCGATAACGAGCTTTTCATGTACCTTTCCCGAATCGAAACGGGCCTGTTTTCGAGATTACCTTTGTTTAAATGGAACGAATCTACGGAATCTTGATCATTGTCTTTTTTCCTTTGGGCCCATTTGAAAAGAAGTTTTAACCGTCTAGCGGCACTAGTCCCGTGTTCCCAGTTGTTTGACCCCGAGTTTGACCAGGCGGGTGAGCCAACGTGACTCAGTTCACCTGAATACATCGGCGAGTCCCTATCGTTATCCGCACATATGTAAAAGATGATCTCGGAGTCCAGGACTCTGAATGAAGTTCCGGGACTGCCCCCGAGCCCATGTGTTCTCAAATGGGACGCGAGGGCAGTCCTCGCCATATAATCGTTATAATTCGATATCCCACCGGCCGATACCAGACGCTTGATGAGAATCTCCGAAGAGGCTGATATCGGCTGTTGTTTTAGGAGATCAAGCGGGGTCATCCGATCAACGTCTTGGATATTCAAGTCGATATATCTAACGGTCATAAGGAGTTCCACCAAATCCAAATGGATGTTCTCGATTATAGCAATGTGAAGAGCCGTTCGACCATCGTTGTTCTTAACGTTAATAATATCTTCGATGTCTACGATCTTTCCGTTCACCAGATGTTTCATGAGTTCAATCTGCTGGTCAACTCGCCGGAACCCTGGTGTCTTGAATCCGGCGACTGCTGTGTGAAGAAAAGTGTCGCCGTAGTTGTTTGTTGTTGTGATTAACGCCGGAGATGATGAGATTAAGAGCTCGACCACAGGTAAGTGACCGTTATACGCGGCTACGTGTAAGGCTGTGTTGCCTTGACTGTCTGTTGAATTGATTATATCATACGATTCAAGTAGATACTTCACAACCTACACAAATTATGCTTACTGTCAGGATCAATAATCACATTCACATATGTGTACACGGTCGAGCCCGAAAATCCTGTCAAGGGTGTCACCTCAACACGGAACATGAACCCGAAAATCCTGTCAGACAACTTAATCCGAAGTTCCGAACATGAATGGTTTAAACAGAATTCTTTTTAATTTTTACATATTCTAAAATAATAGAGTAAAAATAAATAAAAAATGCACATAAAATAATGAGTAAATCACTTTTTGAGTACATATTCGTAAAAAAAGTAAATTACTCGGATGGTTATAAATAGAAAAATCAGGTACCACCGTTAAACATTTTGATTTTGGACTCCAAGTGGTTAAAACCACTAAAACACATGGACTCAAAAAGTAATTTACTCTATAATAATTACGTTAAAATTTTAAAAGTTACCGTGAATTTCCCTTTTTAATTTGAAAATTTTAATGCAATACACTCAACCATTTTAAGCTATAGCATAAAAAAATTATGTATATGAATTTAAAAATAAATGGGTTAATAGGGTCGACCCAAACTTTATAGCTAAACTCGTATATTTGTTTGACCTGAAACTGACCCGAACCCGTTTAAACTAAACCCAAATTCAACTTGATTAACCAAACTTATTCGTGAGTTTGACCCTAAACTAGCCCGAACCCGTTTAGATTAAACCCAAACCCAACTTGTTTAAACTAAACTTGCCTGTGAGTTTGACCTGAAACTGGCCCGAACCTGTTTACAATTTAAACTAAACCCAAATTCAACTTGTTTAACTAAGCTTATTCGTGAGCTCGACCTGAAACTAGCCCGAACCCGTCTAGATTAAACCCAAACCCAACTTCTTTAAACTACACTTGTTTACGAGTTTGACACCCGAAACTGGCCCGTCACATGTTTAGACTTAACCCAAACCCGCAAAAATGTCATGTCGTGTGTTTCATGTCATAAATTCACCAAAATATAAGTCAAAAAAACACAATTAATGAACATAAATTCACCAAAAATATAAATCAAAAAACACAATTAATGAATTGATATTGACTAGTCTGTAGTCAATACCTGAGTTTGACCTCTCCCAGAAGCTGAATGCAACAAACTATTCCCCTGCACATCTCTATACATCAAAACATCACCACAATCTTCAACTAACTGCTTCAAGATTTCAAGACTTCCACCTCTAGCAGCAGCATGAACAGCCCTATTCATCATCTCCAACTTAAAAACTGACCCAACATTCTCAACCTTTGACCACAATGAAAAGTCAATCAACACCTGAAAAACCTCACTGTTCTTACTCCTTGCAGCAGCATACAATATATCAGTAACACCATACTCCCCTTCACCAAAAACAAGAAGTGGGTCCCTCTTCAACAGTTCTTTAACAAACTCTAAATCGCCAGCTGATGCAGCTGTGTAAAGAAGCCAGCCACCATATCCGGCTCTTATCAATGAGTTATGACCATGCCCGTTTTTCGGTTCGCCTTCAAGAAGCAGTTTTTTCGCCACTTTTGATCGGTTTTTCGCCACATCAACAAACTGTTCTTCGTCGTCCCACACGGTCTCCAACCGCCTTATGCGGCGAAGGGAGGTTAATTTGATTAAAAGATTTGTGTCAAAATGAAGAAGCTCTCTGACTAGATCATAGTGGCCATTTGCTGCTGCTAGATCAATTGGAGATGCATACCACCATTGATCACCTGTGCTTTCCCATCTTAATGGGAAATATGATGGAGGCATTGCAAAGATATAAAAAAAAAACAAAAAAGGATCAAATTTTTATTGGTCAAAACAAGAAGATTATGATAAAGATTGTAACTTTATTACAATTCAACAAACCCTAATGAGGCTTCAAGAAAACTGTCAAGCACAAAAATAACAGAACACAAGAGTTATTTTGCAAAATTGGGGCAAAGATGCAAACTTTATACTAAAACAAGAAAAACCCAAAACCAGAATGTGATTTTCAAGAATTTCAAATGAGAATTTATGAATTATTTTAGACAATTTACAATTCAAACCAAGAGTTGTACTTATTTTGGATGATCAGAACAAAGATGCAAACTTTATGCTAAAAGAAGAAAAACCCAAAACCAAAAGTTGATTTTTAAGAATCCCAAATAAGAATTTATGAAATTTCTTTGAAACTTTACAATTCAAGAAACAACCAAGAATTGTACTTATTTTGGATGATTTGTTCAAAGATGCAAACTTTATTGCAAAACAAGAAAAATCCAAAACCAAAAGATGATTTCAAAGAAACCTAACAAAAGATTTATGTGAGATCAAGGCTTATACTCGAAGAATTTAGAACTTTGATGAAATATTCTTGAAAAAAGAGACAAAAATGGAGGGGATGAAGGTATGATCAGAATCACATAAATGGAGGGAAAAGAGACAAAAGTAGACATATGAGGTTGGAGATGGGGTGACGGTGATTTTACAAATGGAAACAAAACGAGTGAAACCACATAATTTTCTTGTTGTTTGTTGATAGATGATAATTGAATATCATGATGGAGGAGATCATGAATAAAGAAGGATGACTTTTGTTTGCATAGTTGGAAGGAGATTCTTTCTGCCCGTGATCACACACGTCACACTTTGTTTGAGATATGACATTTATATTCCTATCTATGTAAAAAGAAAATCTTTAAAAGGAAATTTCATGTGTCTTCTAAAAAAATTGGAATTAGTGGATATGGTCCGGATTCGTTCCATAATGCCCATATGTTTCCATCAAACTCGGATCACCCAAGAATCGACCCAAGCGTAACTCTATTACCCCTACGTAAGGGCTGATAATTTCAGAGACGAACATGAAACGACACGATCTTCACAGGTTCGTGTTTGACCCTTAACATGTTTCGTGTGTAAAACAGGTCGACCTGATAAGACCTCTTAATTTTCTTGTCGTGTTTGTGATTACCTATTTCGTGTTCGTGTCTTAACATGTCGTGTCTGACGTATATGCCAACCTTAGACTCCACACACCACCCATCCAGGAAGAGTTTGTGTCTTAATGGGTCTTGTTCATGTCTTAACAGTCGTATGATACACTTGTAAGTTTTTTCGTGTTTTAACAGGTCGTGTTCGTGTAACCTGCTTATTATCAGGTTTGTGTTTGGAAAAACTGTCACAATAAGATTTCGTGTCGTGTTCGTGTTTACCTGTTTCATGTTCGTGTCTTAACATGTCATGTCTGACACGATATGTTAGCCCTAACCTACATGACATGCATGGTATCACAAAAGGAATGCCAATCTCCACCAATAGATTTCGAGATGTAATTATCAAATCGTCCGCATATGATGAACAATGAATTAAATAATCACTACACGTGATCTCCTTTCTAAAGCAAATTGAAGTTTGAATACCCGAATTGAAGCACCGTTTTCGTCATTTGGAGCATTGTTTCGAGGTAAGTTTTACATCAATCGACTCGTACCATCGTTCTGATTAAAATCCCGAAAACATCGATTTGTAATTTGGAATAAAACTTAACTCTGTTAAATTATTTTTAACGACGGAACATTATACAAACAAAATAAAAAAGTTGAGACCACTGTCAAGAATAAACTCAGGTAGGTAGGATTATTATTGGTAAAAAACAGGAACTTCATATTATTTAGATCTAGATCCAATTGGCCTTCTTTTTATATATTTTATAATCAATATAACGTTTTTTTACTTGGATAATTTCATACACATATTAACCTCATATTGGGTGATATTGATGGTAAATCATCACTCATGATTAGTGGATGAAAATCAAAAGTTAATCCAAAATATAGGTTAAATGGAAATCGGCCAAATATATAAAACAAGAGAACACCGTTGAAATCAAGGGAAGGGGGCGGTGTACTTATTTGGAAATGATTTTTTTTTTAAAGGACAGACGAATATTAAATTGTTTGTACCTCAGAATGACAAGGCTTTTAGCTATTTTGCATCTTTTTATATAACAAAGCCAATATTTAATTTGGTGTCAGTTATGAAAGAACATGGAGTTCTGTAGGATAACAATGTTATATCATTACTTCATCAAAGAGGCCAATTGATTTTCAGATCAAGTGATAGAAAATTTGCGTTTCTTTAGTTTAATTTTCACCTTGATGCTTGAGTCATCGGGTTTTATTGATAATTTTATCGTCGTGTCTATGGATGGATAGGTTATCAGGTTTTCCTCGGAATTGGTGGTGGACCCGGGTTATTCTCGGAGTACTCCGTTTGATCCAGTGGGTGGAATGCTTGGAATTGATTCTGTTGGTTGTTCAAAAAATAAATTACTTCATTAGGGAGATAATTTGATTCAATAAATGCTTGAACAGTTGGCCGATCGGGTATACGTTTTTTCGTACCCGCTCACCTACCAGTCGTGCAGGTGAGGAGTGGTGTTCTCATAACCCCGTAGATGAAACATTAGAACACCATCCTGCATCGGCGTTTCCCATCACTTTCCACTTTGTTATCTTCTCCACCGAGGGGCCCCCTTTCACGCAATCCCTTTCCGTTCCCTGCATCGGACGTGTAACGTCCTAATGGCAAACTCACAATTTTAAAAAGGCCGTATTTAAAGAGTTATACAAGAAAAAACAAAACATGTTTAAAAGTAATTATAATAACATAATAAAATTTTCTAAATAGTGCTAATATGTTTTATATATTAGCAAATGATGAAACCTCTTACGAATGGTGGCTTCTTTTTTTGTGTGTGTGATTCTTGTCTTGTAGTGGTTTTTTTTGTCTTTCATTGCTTTTACCTAGTAATAAGTTTATCTGTGTTTTACGCCAGCGTGTTCCTATGTCTTATAGATCACGCAACGGTATAAGTTCGCGTATTTGTTTTACTATTTTTCTCGGTTTTGGTCATCGTTTGCTTACCACTTAGCACGCTTTTACGACCTCGGCGTCCGCAACACGGGGGTCAACATCGGTACATGTACCGTTTTTTATGGTCTTTCTCAACATGCCAATATAAAATTCGTTGAACATTAAGCTGTATTCACAAAAAAAAGAAAAAAAAATGGTATTGTAAGCCATATCAAGTGCAGGTACTATGATGGTTCGTAACGAACCGAACCAATATCAACCAAACAACAACGGTACCGGTACATATATTCGTTTTTATAGATTTTAATCGATGTAAAACATGTGTCAATTGCTATGCTGAGCATCAAGTATTATGCTGATATTTTATTAAACCGAACCAATACTGATCAAAATCACTAGCTTATAATAGAAGGTGTGCGATGGTTTTTACTAGTTATTATTATTGTAATGTAATGAAAAAAGCATAATTATTTATACTACAAAATTTGTAAATTTCACTCCTTTACTGACTTTCTTGCTCGATTGCTGACAAGGTCAAGGATGACTGGCTTCTGGCAACGACAATGAGAGGGATTTTCAGATATTAAACCACTTTTTACTTTTTATTATCAAAATTTAAAAAAGAAAAACGGATAATTTACACAAACTCTGAAAAGACTAAATATAGTACTGAATCTATATCAATGCTCGTCATTGGATTATAACCTTTAAACAATTAGAGATGAACCTATTTGTAACACACCTTGATTCCTCGATACCACCAGGCTACAAATCTTATATTAAAGTGTAACTTAACTGAAAATATGATGCGAAGTTTGTTATTGATTGCCGATTTGCCGCCCCATACCACTCACCATGGGGGCGTCATACACCACTCCATGTTAGTAGAGGGCGCCAATCTCTTCTTCGCGAACCCAATGACGGTGCGAATGGGTTTGAGAGATAGGGTCCACCTCAATCTAGCCAATCACATTGTTTTTCTTTTTTTAAAAAAATTCTTTTTAGTTATTTCACTACACCTATTTATTAGGTATTTAGTTATTGCTCAAGTTCGTACATGAAACAGAAACCATTTAGGGGATGTTTTTTCAGCTCTTAATGGGCTCTTACTGGTTCATAATGTTTGTTTCGCGAGCATATATCTTAATGGTTCATACATTTGCCTCTGAATGATTAAACATTATACTAAGTCTGAATGGTTAAGACCTCTTATCTGAATTGGTCAGACATTTGTCTCTGAATGGTTAAGCACCTCTTAATGGTTCATACTGTTTGTTTCGCGAGCATATATCTTAATGGTTCATACATTTGCCTCTGAATGGTTAAACATTATACTGAGTCTGAATGGTTAAGACCTCTTATCTGAATTGGTCAGACATTTGTCTCTGAATGGTTAAGCATTATATTGGTTCTTAATGGTTTAGACCTCTTAGTGGTTCAACACTTTTACTGGTTCAGCATTTACCCATTCAGAAGTTGCCAACTATTCAGTTTTAAACACACCAAACAAAACCTATATAATATCAAAACATTTTATAAAACAACCAAACAAATAATCATGAGAACAAAGAAGTACTTGTGTTTTATGTTGTAATATGAATGATGACATTTGACCAAGAAAGGTAGAAATGTGTGGATCAATTTTGAAGGGTCATATTTTTCCAATAATGTGGTCGTTGGTCTTTTCAAATTTTAATAATGAAGTCACAAATCTTAGAAAATGACTTTACACGGTTCGGTAGTAATACAAGACATCATATTCTCAATTTTATATCTTATTTTAAAAACTGGCTTTCCAAAAATGATTTACTTGATCATGATATTTATAAGAATTAACCACCTATTTCATCATCAATAGCATTTAACCTATATTTTTCTATATGATTGAAAAACTACAAAACGTGTAGCATCAAGGACGGATCCAGGGGGTTTTGAAAGGTTCCCAGGAACCTTTCGGTTCGGAAGAAAATGAAAAAAACTAATGGAAACCTTGTATGATTTGGAAAAAAATAGTGAGAATCAGTGAAAATCTACCAAAAGGTATCCTGTAAAAAAACACCCAGATGCGTCACTGTGTAGCAGTATGAATAATGATTGTCTAGGACCAACTTGGTAGTATCTAGGGGCTCACAATTTATAATAAGACATGTTAACACGACATGACTTAATACGAAGTTAAATGTGTTAGTATTTGGGGGTAAACGTGTTCGGGTCATAAATAAGTCAACATGCTAATGACATTGTTACACGGGTCATGTCGTATACTGTTACTAAATTGATTATATTCATGTAAAATATATCGTGTTGTGTAACCCGCTTCCTAAACTAGTTCATGTTAGTGTTTAAGTAATGACAATAGTCGAATTAAACATGTCATGTTGAACACGACCCGTTAACGCTAAATATTCCAAAAATATTTAATATATTTTATTGGAAAAACATTCGAAACATGTCATACTGTCTTGAAAACTTACCAAATGTAGAAAGATCCAGCACTTGTATAAACCAAAACAACATTTACAGGCGCATCCTTGGGAGATGTAACTATTAAAGATGCCCCTCAAGTGAAATAAATTCTCTTGTTTATATGAGAAAACACATGGTAGTTGTCTCCAGTGACTCTTCTTTAATGATCAATAATATTTTTTCTAGAGGTGTCAAAACGGGTGGGTTGGGTAGGTTTGGGTAACGGGTTAGGATGTGTTATGCCATAAACGCAATATGATGAAATATACATATTTCGCTTACATACTTATGAGTCTAGCACCATATAGCATATTATGTATTACCTTTGCTATGCCTTTTGTTGCGAAACCTGTCACGCCATGGTGGTTTTGGCCATGTTGTGTTATGTAAGAATACGCTGAACGGAAGACAATACGTTGTTAAGAAGATTCGGCTAAAGGACAAAAGTCAACCTTCAGTTTTTTATTGCTACTAGACTATAGTAAATAACATTAGGTTAGAATGTTTTTGTTTAGAGTGCAACGACAAAAAATACTTAAGTTATTATGACAATAAAATACCCATCCACCGGATGGGTATAGAACTAGTTACAGTTGGGCAAAGAAAACCAGAGGAGACAAGACCACCTTCACGACAATATCACATTTTGCTTCTGCAAGAGAATCCCTTAAATCAGGGGCGGATGTACCTCATAATTAGGGGTAGCCTCCACTACCTCTTGGCGCTCCGGCGGCAGTGTAAATTTTGGAAAAATTTGACGTTTTTTCGATTTCGTTACCCTTTCTTTTAAAACGTTACCCCTATGAAAGTTTTCTAGATCCGGCACTGCCTTAATTTAGAGCCTTTTCCAGATGATAAAGTTGTTAAGGATAGGCAACATCCTTCAGTGGAGACTTTAATAATTCTGAAAAATAATTATGGCTGGCCTTTTTAAACAAATCTCCTGCAGACACTCTTCAGTGACCTATTCAAGAAAGTGTTAGAAGGATTTCAGAGGCAAAAGATGTGATTTACTCATGTCTTGTATTAAAGGACTTGCTTGTATGTATGTTCTATGTAGAGATGGCAAAATACCGGCCTGGACGGATTGCGTAACGTGTTTAAATAGGTTAATTTTCGTACGGGTCAAAACAGATTGGGTTGGGCTGGGCAGCAAATATTTTTTGATACTTTCCTTTTTTTAAATATGAGTACAAATTCTATGCTATTACAATAATATTACAATTAGGACCTGACAATGACCTGTAACTAAGCATTAAAAATATACTTTTAACTGCTTTCAACCCATTTGGCGTATTTCCCTTTTTGCTAAAAAAAGTTATTTGACCCGTTAAAAGTTAAAGTTTAACCCGTATCGACCCGCTATGCTATAATCTGACCCATTTGACATATTTTCCTTATGGATTACTTAACCTGTGAAGGATAAACGACTCCCCAAATTGACTCGTTATGCATAAATGCATTAGTTGTACTTATTAACCAATCTAATCATCTAAAACGAAGCAAGTCGGCTGACATCAAATCCAAACAGTCCAGTTCACGGTTCGGTTTGCCGGTTTAACGGTGCAGTCTGGTTTGGAACTTGGAACCAGCCATGTAAGGCGAACCGGCCGTTTAACTTGTCTTATTCATAATTTTTTTCCTTTTTTAGAATATATATAGCGGATCTAGCTATGGTTGAGGGATAACCCACGGTACCCCTCAACTTTCTTGGCGAAGTACATTTTTAGTGCAATTTTTTTCCTTCTTCGTGTTATGTATCGGCTACCCCTGAACAAAATATTTCTAGCCTTCTCTACCCCTCAACTTTTCTTCTAGATCCACCACTTATAATCATATGAACCATCTATATCATTTTAATGATTCTAATACAAACTAGTGTTTTGGAAAATGAAAACTGATTCAAACTGCCAAAACGTCACAGCCGAATCATTAAACCGCCAAACTAGCAAACTAGTAAAATCAGACAGTCTGGCTGACCCACCCAACTTGGCCGGTTTGGTTTGTCGTCCCCAAAACTATAGTTAGTGGTTTGTCCCTGAATTTTTGGCGAAAACCGGTCTAAACAAACATTGAACTCCCTAAAACAACAACAAAAATACAAGAACATTACAGTAACACCATTATAGATTTACCATTATAGGGTCACTGGAAATGCATAAAATGTTCAATGATCAAGATGACTTCATCTGCTTCATATAATCTTCAATATGATCAGCAGCAACATAATTATACTTCTGCTTGAGTTCATCAAGAAGCAAAGCACATGTATAGTATCTGGGTGCAATATCTTTATCTATCATCTCCTTAAAGAATCCATACGCCCAATCACATTTATTCGCTCGACATAACCCGTGGATCAAAAGAGTGTATGTAGCCAAATCGAAGCTAATATGATGCTTATTGACCATTTCATCCAACAGATTACCCAATAACACGTCGGTTTTTCCCTTTCTAAAAGACATCTTGAGTAAGGGACTAAACGACTGGATATCAGGTCTACAAAGTTGTGAACTTTCAATCCTTTTTAGAACATTTATGGCATCTTGATCCAAACCATGATGACAAAACATTGCAATCATTGAATTAAATGTAGATGTGTCCGGAAAAATACCAGAACTTGGCATTTCAACCTCAAATACATTCACAGCTTCTTGAACACGGCCTGCTTTCGCTAATGTATGAATCAACGCGTTGTAGAAAAGCGTATCGGGCTTGCATCCAAATAACTTCATTTTCTCGGGTATCTGTAACGCTTCATAATATTCCTCGTTTTTCTTCAAATAACACATGATGGTGGTGAACGTTACAACGTTAGGAGGACAGTTTTGCGCTTGCATTTCGTCGAGCAGTTCATATGCTTTGTTGAAGTTGGAATTGCGACAATACGATTCGATGATGGTGGAATACGTTATAACAGACGGGTTATACCCGTATCCTTTCATTTCTTGGATAGTCCAATGAGCTTCGTTGACCCGATTGACTTTACACCAACCATGTACGAATATGTTAAACGTATAAGCAGAAGGCGGGATGCATGATTTTAATTCCAAGAAAATTTTACGCGCTTGCTCGACTTTACCTTCTTTGCAAAGCGTGTCGAGTAAAAGATTCATCGATTCGGTGTTCTTTTCCAATCCGAATTTATTCAAATCATCGAATATTATTACGGCATCTTCCCATTTTCCGGCCCCGCATAGTCTTCGCATGACTTTCGCTATACTGCCAATTGTAACGAGATGATGCTGATTCATTTGCTCGAGTAGTGACATCATCTTTTCCATTTGTTTCATTTTTCCTAATATGTCCAGCATTGTTTTGTACGAGTCAGATGATGGTGTGTACATTTTTGTGTGATTCCGCCCATTTGAATACGCCTAATGCGGATTTCCAATCGTCTTTAAATCTATGTAGTAACTGAGAAACGAGATTGTGAGATATTGGTATCGTGTTACAAGCTTGATCTTGCATGAGAGAGTGAAAAACTTCATCATAGGTTCCTCTAGCTTTAACTTTTGAAACGATAAAGTTGATGTTTTCTGATGAATCGGTACTGTACTTTTCGTGATTGGCTAGTGCATTGCTGGTGAAACTGAACGATTTTAAACGACGATGAATGAACTTTGCAGAGGGATAAACCACATAAGATCCAACAACAGAGAGTTTTTTCACTGTGATTCTTGGCATAATTGAGCATGAAGAAGGTCAGCCAAGAAGATTAGTAACTTCAAATCCTACAATTCCCAACAAAAATTTAGTTATTTAAACAATTTAATCTGAACATAATCCAAACAGGCATAAGTTATGATTTATGAAGTTAAACAAAGTTCTTCAGCTTATATAAGAATTTTGGTATTCATACAAGTAGTGATTACTGTTCTACTTAAATGAAATGGCCTTGAACAATACACAGGATCAAACATGCGTTCTAGATTAAGAGCCTAATAAAAAATTATCACACCAATAACCAGCGGCGTATC
The DNA here is from genome assembly GCA_947069175.1 of Scalesia atractyloides. Taxonomy (NCBI): domain Eukaryota; kingdom Viridiplantae; phylum Streptophyta; class Magnoliopsida; order Asterales; family Asteraceae; genus Scalesia; species Scalesia atractyloides. The sequence continues at coordinate 1,793,773 of CAMTDV010000012.1, read as the reverse complement.
TAGGACTTTTCTTTAGTGGGAACTACTAGGGGCCAAAAATAGAAAATACCATAACGCGTAGGGTCATCGAAATTTCTTTTGTCAGGTTTATCCAGAGGAAATTTTTTACCGGGTCGAAATATTTTTGGGATTTTGATTTAAGTCATAACAGTATAGGTTTTTGAATGTAATTTTAATTTTGTTTATATGATGTACTTTAATTTGTATGAGATTTAAAGGCAATTCAATTATGTATATCACAAAAACATAAACAAGCAACTAGTTAACATTCATCATTATTGCATATATAAATCTAATGTTTACAGGGAATTAGACAATACTAACCTGCTCAATAATGTTTCCAGTAGAAAAACAGGCTTTTTGGGATTTTCAGGTTGTACACAATGCGGCTCCACTTGTAACCTGAAACATATTCTAACCTGTGAACACCAAAAATTTCTATACAATACATCAATCAAGTGTTTATGCATCTCTGTGTGGGTGGGGGGTGGTCCAGTAAAATTGAACTAGTAATGGAAGATCAACTTTAACTCACACAATCTAATGAGATAATATTAACATTGAGTCTTCATCATAAAACTCACTACCCTCCATTTAGTCTTTAAGTAGAGGTTTAAATACATAGAAAGAAAAAAAACAGACTATAACTACATCCTAATCTTAAGTGAAATGGGACACGACTAGTCACAATGTATGGAGTACATCTTAGGACCCATCTGTTGAACCCGACTGATATGACTATCCCTAATTGTACCATCTGCTAGCAATTTCAAATTGTGGTGTTTTACAGGGTGGCAATTGTTATCATATATGTACATTCTATAAACCATATTGTCTGAAAAGTGTCACTTTTGAAACAATATATATTTGCATGATCCCATTTTTGTAACAGCCTTGTTTAAATTATGCTGTTAAAAACATGTAGATAATTCAGAAAAATTAATTTACCAGTGTTGTAACTTGTAAATCCATAAAACAAGAATGTCATCAAACAACTCTTTTATTATGATCTAATCTTAAAAATGGGTATAGAAAATTACCAAACTTTTTGATAAAATCTTGAACAAGTTTTCAAGAAAAACCAATACTCATTAAGATTATAATACCTGTCTTTTATTGTATCTGTTGAAGTTTTTCAAGCAAAGAGGGAAACTAGAACTGAGTTAACCTGCAACATCAAACGGAATTGGAGCCTATGAATCCGTAATATCGAATCGAATTGCAACATGTGAGCCAGACATTTCATCAAACACCTTATGTGCAATATACAATGTAGACATAAAAAGATGAGTAATTGTTGAGTTTTAACATATGCTAACTTTAATGTTTGTAATTTGATAGAAATTCAAGGTAATTGAAATAGGAACAATGGGATTTAAAGACATATACAAGCTGCTATTGACATGCTAAACAAAAACAACAACGTTTCTACTGATGACTACTGTTATGCATATGCTTGATTTGGTGAGCATAAATTGTTAACTATTTTCGACTAGTAATGCACATGATTGATTAATTGAGTGTCTTTTTACCCGACGGATTCAACTCGGAACATCGATCGCAAAGGTAATAATCGGGCTTTTGAAGTATCATTAGGTGGAATCACCTGATATATCCATCTTTATTAAGCGATAATGTCTATATATCAATAATGTCCATTCATGAGCAAATCAATAAATGTGAAAAAAACCCCATTACAGGAATTGAACTTAAAATCTAATGGTCTCGCCTTACCTCACCCCTCATAAAACTAGTTAAAGACTTAAAAGTTGCCACTTGGATTATGGCCCGGTAGAGGTATTTGACTATCTTTTGTGAAACCCAGTTTAGGGTTAGTTATTGTTGTGTATTAGGAGCATAGTTATCAATAGCTAGCGTAGCGATTGCTATTGCGTGTTATCTAGCGTATATGTTACAACCATTGATCACACCCTGGGCGGGAGCCATGAACCAGTTACTGGTGGTATCGGTGTTTATTAAATTGGCAGCGGAATTTATTATCAGGATCGTAGTTATGAAATATTTCAAAGTTTGTAAAAACACCCAAGTTTAATATTAAACAAATGGGATAAAACCCATATTTCATTCAAATATTTTTATAGGGATAAACCCTAGTTGACAAAACATAAATTTCTTCATTCAGATAGTCATAGCCACTTTATTTAAGCATTCAGTGCTCCATAGCAGGCTTCTATTACTTTCACAGTAAGTTACCTGAAACTTGTTTAAAAACATTTTGTCAGCGAAAAATACTGGCGAGTTCATTCATTTTTTATAAAAAAACACATTGTTATATTTTACAGTATCAAGGGTGATTACATTGTTTTTACCTATCAAATACTCAATCAGTATTTGTCACTCAGTGGCAGTTCCGAGGTGACAGTGCTCATGTCACTCATTGGCTAACTTTCGTCCAATAATGAAGATTATCAAGTAGTGTATACAAAACCTCACATACTGTAATTTCAGAATATAAAAACTTAATCACTGTAAGTATAACTGAAAAACATTTTAGGATTTTGTAAAGCATTTGGTAAAAAGAAAGAATGACTCACCTTTTAGTTTTAGAGTTTTAACTTAAAGCTTCCTGATGCAAATCATAGGTTCCTAATAAAAATACAATGCAACCCGTGTTAGTGTAACACCCCAACTTAAACTTTAACGATACATCATGAGACAAAACCCCCAACGTAGTTTACAAAGTATACCCTTATACAGACAACACTTTGACATCCGTTGATGAATTTCAAATCAATCGAACAAGATATCATACCAGTAATCAGGGTTAAAACACTTATAACAAAATAAAGTTTAAGATATCAGGTATAAAACCAACATAGCAGAGAGAAAAAAAAACAGTGTAAAAACTCACGATCTATTCTATTTATAATTTAAACTTATCAAAGTGCCTACGTCAAATTTTTCCTTCATATCTTCAAATAATTCCTTCATGAAAACCTTCAAACACGTATTCACATTCTGTTATGGTTTTATTATCATTATTATATATATATATATATATTATATATATATATATATATATATATATATTATATATATAATTAATTCAACTACTTCGTTCATTTATTATTTATAACTTCTAAAATATAACGTTTTATAAAACGATGAAGATGTCTTTGGAACGAGCATATTTTATCTACATTTTGACCTAAGTTTCATTAAAAACGGAGTAAGGTCAATTATAATAATATATTTTATTATTAATTATAAAAGGGTTTCTATAAAAGTATATGTTCGTCTAGATACATCATATTTCTAAGTGTCAATTTACTCGTAATGTACACGTTTAATAATAATATAAGTTTTATATACTTTTATATATAGAATGTTACATTCTCCCTACTTTTATTTAAATCTTGTCCTCGAGCTTTAGTTGAACAAGTGGGGGTATTTCTTTTTCATCTCCGATTCTAGTTCCCAGATATATTCCGGTCCTTTTTTGAATCTCATTTCACTTTGACCAAAATCATTTTTTTTACGTTTGAGGTTCTTGACCCTCCTGTCTTCAATTTGTATGGGTTTCTCAATAAATTTCAGTTTCTCATTTACCTCTATGTCTTGAAGAGATACTATTAATGATTTATCGGCTAAACATTTCTTTAGGTTACATACATGAAATATATAATGTACTCCTGTCATTTCTTCAGGTAACTATGACGCCATGGTTATTTTTTAGCGAACCACTTTAGAAGAGAAAAAAGAAGAATTGCGACTTGAATCAATCCTAACACAATTATCAATTCGATTCCATTGTGATATTTGGTTTCTTTAAATTTCTCATGTGGTAGTTATAATAAATATATACCCTAAATAAAATAAATATCAAATTACCTTCTTGCCTTTTTCATTAAATAACTACTTGACACATGTCATTATGAGGTGACTTCCGACACTTTGTAGGAAAAATTGGCTTTGCAGCCAAATCCTACTCATCAATTATAATCGGTATTAATATTCTTGATTATATGTACTTTTAAAACTATGTAATACATTAAAACTTTGTATGATTAGAACCTTCAAGAGGTTGCGTGGTAAGCGTGTATATGCATGGTTACTGATATTTTCATACTCACATAACTAACCAACGTGTAGTAAAAGCTTTGTCGGATTTTGAACTTTTCACCATTTTTCAACATTTGATGTTTTGGTTATATGTTTGTTAAAATTTTTGGGTAGTATCATATTGTTTTGGTTGATTGTTGGCTTGAATTGATGGTTTATATCATGTCATTTTGTTTGAATATTCAATAATAATCGGTATTAATTTTCTTGATTATATGTATTTTTAATACTATGTAAGGTATGACTAGAATCTTCAAGATGTTGGCGTAGTGGTAAGCGTGTATATCCATTTAACCTCCTTAATTGTAATTAAAAGCGAAATGGAGGCCAAAGCATGTATTATAGCATCATGATGTCTTTATTATGTATTGTGATGTAATTATAATATAATTATAATAAGGGTTATTGGATTTTAATTAATCCAAAGTTTCACATATTAGCCAACAATAATCTCAACTTTAAAAATTACCTCCAATGATCACAACTTGTAAAAATTTAGCCTTCATTTGATCATTTTTATAACATATAAGAATTTGGCCTCCTCAATAGACTCAAGTGCACCTTTAGCCTCCTTAATTGAATTAAGTGCATCTACAGTTTGAAAAGGATCGATGAGGCCAAATTCTTACAAGTTGTGATCGTTAAAGAAAATTTCTTAGAGTTGTGATTATTATCAGTAAACAAATGAAACTTAGTATTATTATAATTAATAACTCTTATAATATTATAATATAAGTGTTATAATGGAATTGAAAAAAAAGTGGCAAATTGTGATTGGGAGGTGGTACTATATGGGTTGTAATTTGATAAAACGCAAATATATTCTATATTCGAAAATTTGTATGTACTTATGGCAATGTTTTTCTATTAAAATACGATATTTATAATAAGTTTGCTACATATAGTTGGCGTGTTTAAGCATAGACCCTTCATTTGATAAGCTTGTAATATTCGTCTTAAATATGTAGCATACATCTAAATACTCATCTATGAAATGTGTAAGCAAGTACATAACCAACGAAATACCAAAACTTGTAGCAAATAATGTAAAAGTAGAAACAAGAACACAAATAAATAGCACGTGCCAACATAGTATAACCTAGTTGGTCATAGGTTTTTTACTAAATGGTTTCCTCTTAGAAATGTCTACGGTTAGATCCCTACTAAGTGCGAATTCTGTAAAATAAAGAGCACGGACGAACACAGCAAATATGGGTGAGCGGCAATGAGAAGGATGCCCGCTGATCTATTCAAAAACATGCAAACGGACACAAGAAAGTTCTAACAAATGCGACCACATAATGAGATTTGGGTTAAGTGGTTATTAACATATTCATTTTCTCAAAACGATATTGCTAAAATTTGAGGCAGAATAAGATCGATCAGGAACTCTTAACCCATGACAAATTTTTAAATTTAAACTAAATAAAAAAATTTGAACACATGTTTAAACCCACTATGCGTTTAACACATGTTTAAACCCACTATGTGTTTCGTAGGAACCCGCATGCCCATCTAGCTTATTATGATCAAGTACTCCAGCAACGGTTCCTGAATCCAACAAGTAAGGCCGCAAAACAAACCCGAAGTAAGTCATCAACCAGGCTAACATCATATTACGTGGCGAAACTGATTACAATTAGGAAAGGTTTGTTCGCTAACAAAAGAAGCAATTAAAAACTCGTCAATAGAAACAACCGAGAGTACTAGAAACAACCATAAACGGAGCCTACAACATGTACCAAAATATGTAGCACCCCAAAAACCTTGTATGAAAGATTCTTGTTATTCAAACTCGAAAGAAAAACCAACACATAGCCATGGTCGAAGACCAGGTGACCATTCACCTATTGAGCGTTTAGGCTTCCACAGATGCAATGTGGACAATCAAGTCAATAACACGCGAGCTGAAAACAAAAGGTTAAAAAGATGGTCAATATAATGCAACAAATGATATGCATCTAGTTATTTGAATGATAACTGTTTTTGCAGCATCTAGTTATTTGGCTTCTAGGCCTGTAAACAAAATGTTCATTTAATTTTAGCCAAACACAAACATATAACCGAACAAATTTTTTTGTTCATGTTCGTTCATTGCAGACCTAAACAAACGGTTCATGAACGTAAACGAACGAACATAAAGTAGTTTTGTTATATAGATGATTGATTAATTACGATAAGTGTTCGATTGCAAAGCTTATTTTTGTTATTGGAAATCCTAATAATTAATTAGTTATACGATATAAGTAGTTAGAAAGCCTCTTTTATGTATGTATTTGTATGAATATAACTCCATATGTATTTATTATTTATTAAAATATAAAACATAAACAAACAAACATAAAAGTAGGGCTGGCAATAGATATCTGTATAAGACACGATTAGACATGTTTACTGAAAAAGTACACAACTTGATTTTTACTTTTTTAAAAATAAATATAATTATAAAGTTAGGATCCATCATTTATTCTTTTTGGTACATAAAACATAAAACTGTGTTATAGACATGAGATCTAAAGTAGTTAAACGAGTTGTATTTATGTTTAATAATTGTGTTATACGCGTCGTCAGAGACCTGTTAAACCCGACAAGACACGATTTGCCAGCCTTACATAAAAGAGCATAAACGAACGAGCATAAACGAACTTTCACGAACATAAATGAACGAGCATAAACAAACGTTCATGAGAACATAAATGAACAAATAATCTTGTTCATGTTCGTTCATTTATAAACAAACTTCCCGACGAATAAGTTCACGAATAGTTCATGAACGTTCGGTTCGTTTACAGGCTTATTCGCTTGACTTTTTCCTAGGATTCTTATTTCAACCATTTATCAGTTAACATAAAACAGGTTGACCAATTTTGACGATAAATAAATATGCATGACGATACATAACAAAAAAATTGCAAGAAATTACCTGTATCCCCATTCGTTGTCGTACCAAGAGACAAGTTTCAAAAAGTTGTCGTTCAAAGCAATTCCAGCCTTGGCATCAAAGATGCTTGACCTGCTGTCACCAACAAAGTCGGTGGATACAACATCTTCTTCGACGTATCCCAAAATACCCTTAAGTTTGCCTTCTGATTCCTCCCTGAAAGTTATATCAAAGCATCTCTAAATATCAAAATTTAACAACAATGAAATGATAATAAAAATATTGTTCAATACTTACTTAATTGCAGCCTTGACCTGCTCATAGGTAGCCTTCTTCTCAAGTCTTACAGTTAAGTCAACAACTGAGACATCTACGGTTGGTACACGGAAGGCCATTCCGGTCAATTTGCCATTAAGAGCTGGCAAAACCTTGCCAACAGCCTACAACAAACAGGAAAAAGTAAAATGATTAATAAATAATCAATAGTAAAATATTTGCTTTTTTTAAGCCAGTTAATTACCTTGGCAGCTCCAGTGCTGCTGGGGATAATGTTGAAAGAAGCGGCTCTTCCACCTCTCCAGTCCTTCATTGACGGACCATCAACGGTCTTTTGGGTGGCTGAAATGTGTTAACAATGTGAGCCACGTAAATATTAATGCATTCATATAATTACCGGTTTACTTAAACAATTTAAAGCTACATTACCAGTCATGGCATGGACTGTTGTCATAAGACCCTCAACAATGCCAAACCTATCATTGATCACCTGAAATTGTTACAAAAATGTAAGTTCACATGACACCATTTAACAAAAATTAATAAAAATTGAATATATATATATATATATATATATATAGGAAAATATATATAAATACCTTGGCCAAAGGAGCAAGGCAGTTAGTTGTGCAGCTAGCGTTTGAAACAATGTTAAGGTCAGGTGTGTATTCGTGCTCATTGACACCCACAACAAACATGGGAGCATTGCCACTAGGAGCGGAGATAACAACCTTTTTGGCACCACCCTGATTATACAAAACCATATGTTAAAAAACATATAAACACTTAAACTGAAACAAATGCAGGTTCTTAAAATGTAGCCATTATAATTGTAACACATTAACCTACAAATGAGTTTGACCAATCATACCTTCAAGTGAGCAGCAGCTTTGTCCTTGTCTGTGAAGACTCCAGTGGACTCGACCACAAAGTCGGCTCCAGCTGCACCCCATGGGATCTCTTCTGGGTTCCTAATAATGAAAAAGAAACGAAAACTCTGATTAACTAAAGGAGAAAAATGATATACCAACAGATGCTTCTTGGTTGGTAATCCTCAGATCGGATTTTACCTGAAGCCGAAAACACTGACTGGCTTGTCACCGAAGAGAAGAGTCTTCTCATCCTTAACCTTAAGTTCATGATGTTTCCATTGGCCATGAACAGTGTCATACTTGAACATGTATGTCTGCAAGAAATTAAACTTGTAAATAACCGCACACAGATATAACCAAACACTTGCATTATAATCGCACACAAATGAATTCATACAAAAATCACAATCACAAGATGGCATTAAATACCAACAACTCAGCAAGAATATTTATCATTTAAAATACAGAAGCCACATACTTGAACAAATACATTTCATAACACACTATATGATTCTAAATATCATCAGTCGCCATGTCATTAATTTCGATAGATTGAACATTCGAACATGACATGGATTCATACAACAACTACTTTTTACTTAAGGTCAACAAATCTTGTGCACTATGATAAACTGGATCTCTAACAGCAACATTGCTTGATGATATTTTTGAACATATTGATCCCATCAAATACTAAATGGATCAAAACTTACTGTGAATCACATATGATAAGCAACCAGCATTTAAAATATATCACTTACCAAAAACAGTTAATCTTCGTTAAAATCTGTTATATCATGAGATCTAAACAGAAATCAGTTTATTTTCTGGTTTTTGTAACATATATACACATATATACCGAGATCTAGTCCTGTAAAAGCGGATACATCTACTAAATCATACAAAATCACATACTACAATATTTAATCAGTTGAATCACATTTTGACATAATATCTCTTTCACAGTTAGATCCAACTGTTCATCATTTATCAATATCATTAGTGTAGCAAGTTAGTAACGGTTTATAGAGTAACTACAGATCCACAACTATATAAACCCTAGCCTTCGAATCAGTATCACAACAAAACATAATCACGCACTACAACATTTGATGATTTTAATCATTTAGAACATATATATCTCTTTCATAATTACATCTAACTTACTAAAACAGTTTATAAAGTAACCACAGATCCAAAACAAATAACACTACAGAATCAAACACAGTACCATATAATCAGTGGAGATAAACGGATCGTTAACAGCAACAAGCTCGATATCATCTCTCTGAAGTGCAACTCTGGCAACTAGACGACCGATTCTTCCAAATCCTACAACATATCATCCAGATCTGATAAATCAGTAAACGAAAACGCAACACGAACTCAGAAACAGATCTAACGGTCAAAATAATCCAAATATACCGTTGATTCCGATCTTAATCTTCTTGTCAGATCCTGCAAAATCAAATCAAACATATGTAAAATTAACAAGTGCAAATGAATTTGTAACAAATTGTAAAAAATAAAAGCTATTGAAGATGTTTGTTTACCCATGGCTGCTGATGAGTGGAGTTTGCATAAGGTTTTAAGAGAGAGGAGGGTGAGTGGAGTTTGTAGAGAGAGAAAATGAGTTTGAGAAAAAGGGGATTGGGGTTTGGTGGTATTTATAGCTTCGGCGGATGAAACGAAGACGGTGGGCGACGTATGCGGTTTTCAATTTTACTGTCTTGGAGAAAAAGAAATGTTTTGAAATTGAGCCGTTTGAAGAAGTTTTTTTTTTTAATGGAAAACTTATTTATTAAAATGGGGAATTTAAAAATATTTTTTATAATGGGTGGTTTTTAGAAATCATTTCGGTATTCTTTTGTTCCTCTTTAATTTTATTGGATAAAAAAATTATATTTAAAGAATATGTATTTATAGTGTGAGTTTAATGATTTTCTTATACCCCATTTTAAACTATTACTAAAATTTATATAGGTTCGTGAAGTTAATTTATGTTTATTAAGGTCATACATACCATTAATTTTAGTGTTTTACGTATTAGTTTTAATTAATTCTTAATTTTAGTTTACATCTTCCACCAGATATTTAACTTTTGAAAAGAATAATTGTTATTAATTTTTACAACTTAGTTTTCATTTTGCTTTATTAGTTTTTCTTACCAGGATAATTGAATTTGGGACTCGTTTAAATATGTTGTAATTATATTTATATATGAGACTATAATACATATAATTTTATTTAATATATTTAATATGTTGTATATAATAACTATTATTGTATATAAAATTATGATAAAAAATATTATATACAATATATAATAAATGAGCTAGTTTTAGCTTTAGAAATTCAGTTTGTAACAACCCGAATTCGAGCTCTCTAAAGTTATACAAGTCGAGTTCGAGCCTAGTCGAACTCAGACTCAACTGGTTTACTCCCTACTTTTATTCATTCTAATTCTAAATATATACAAAATACAATGTGCTAGGCATGCATACAAATTCAATGAACCGTTCGTGAATCCTTCAGTGAGAATTTCGTTTATATTCGTATTAAACAGAAAAAACTAAAAATAAAAATCAAATTCATTAAAAAAATATACGATTGAATTCATTTTACCGAGAGCAATATAGAATCTGGATCAATATATCTGTAAAACCTCAAAAAAGGCTAATATTTCCCTATGATATAGTCGAAATAGTTTGTTGCTTAAGTTCGATATTATATCATCCAGAACATTAGTGGAATTTATAATTAAAAAATATATTAACAGTGAAAAAAGGTTATATATATATATATAGTAGGGATAAAATAACAATACTTTTTGGAGCGAACTGTGTCGAACCATGATCTAGACCGTTGATTTGAATCATCTTTAAATATTAAATGGTGCCATGATTGTAAATAAAAATATATCTTTTTTCATTAAAAATTAAAGAAAAAGGGTAATTTAGTAAATTAAAAAATGGCAAGTCTTTTTTTTTAAATTGGAAACTCAACCGTTTCAATATATTGATTTCAATTGATTCCACACGATCCCACAGAAATCGCGAACATCTGTTTATTGAAGAAATCCGCTACCCTAAAAGGTTCCTTTCAACCGTATCTTCCCCCAACTAAGAAGTGGCAAACAAGTTCTGCAAAATTGTGAAGAACGAAACAGAAAATAAAGGTTAAAGGTATGTAAGCATTTATTTGTTGAATCGAGGGCCGAGTTGTTGTAATTGTTGTTGTTGAAGTTGTTTATTTGATGATTTTTGTTCGTTTGTATGGAATTTATGATGCTGGAGTCAAATAATGTAACAAGCATTGGTTGATTAGGGTTTGCAAAATTCACGATAATAGATAATTTTGCACACTGGCTGTTACGGTTTTCTTGTGTTCACTATATTTTTTCTTAATAATTGTAAAAGAATGTCGAACCCCCAAAACCTTAATTTTGTGTATACAGAACTGTTGGTAGTTGAATGTTTACTGGAATTGTTTATATATACTGGTCGAAAAGAAATTTTTGCGTAGTTCACGTGTGTATTGATATTTTTATTGTTAAAGTTGTTCGATTGGTTGTGTATTATATAGAGTTTATACTCTGTTTTTATTTGATTTTTAGTTGATACAAAAACTTTTGGTAAACAGGAATGTTTGGTGTTAGCTGAGACAATCAAGGCTTCGCATTGATAAAACAATTTGACAGTACATATGTGTATGGCTTTATTGTTTTCATTTGTAGGTCGGATGCAATGTTTAGGATTTTATATGATATATTTTGTGAGTGTTTTGAGTGCTGATGTATAATTCTGTTATTTGAAAAATAGGTTTAGTATGTTGTTAAACAGCGTGTTGGATGTGTGAATGCAGTAATTGTTTAGCACACATATGTATTACCTGTATATTTGTAATTGTAAAAGAGTGCAGAAGCAGGGTGTTGGCAGTTGGAATGCTGGACATGTGTAGTACACTTATGTATTAACAGCGTGTTGGATGTGTGAATGCAGTAAATGTTTAGTACACATATGTATTACCTGTATATTTGTAATTGTAAAAGAGTGTAGAAGCAGGGTGCTGGCAGTTGGAATGCTGGACATGTATATTACCTGTATATTTGTAATTGTAAAAGAGTGAATGCTGGCAGTTGATCTTGTAAGGCCAGCAATACATGTGACTGATAACATGTATGCGATTGAAAGCCGGTTTAGCTTATTAATCACGAAAACTTTTCGAAGAAAAACACTCCTTACAAAGTTGTAAGCCATGTTATTATGTTTTTTCTGTGGTTTTTTTTATTTTTAGTTTTTCAAAGCATTATATTTATTTTTGTCGACAAATTTGTTTTCAGAAAGACATTTTCACGAAGTATTTGAAAGTAGTGAAACACACGTGTGCAAGGTAGATTGGAAATGCAGTCCCGGAAATTGTAGACTTTCCTTAGAAGAGTGTAGGGAACAAGGTTGATTGTGGGGTCTTTGTTACGAGACACATGGAAACTTGGTTTGGGGTTACCGATGGTAAATGGGATTGTGGATCACCGTTAGCGCACGGACAGCAAAAGGCGACGTTGACAAAGCTACGTAAGAAATACGCCGTTAAGTTGGTGACTTCGACGGTAAACATCCACCGTGACCGTGTACTAACTGATGCAGAAGAGTTTGAAAATGACTTTTATTTCCGTTAATGTATGGAAGTTGTTAGTTTTACTATGGATTATGTTCGTATTAATGCCGACATACATATAATTATTTAGACATCATGGGTGATATGAATGATGTTGATACATCTGGTTTGGATTTGACATTGCGACTATGCATCGCCATGGACTGACTTAATGATTTAGATGCCTGTGGAGTTATATTGTTGCGGCTGGTATATTTTGTTATTTTGATACAGTAATTACTTTAACAAAAATAGATATGTGATATTTAAAAAAATCCGTTTGTGTATTGTCTTTGCTGATGCATCCTAATATCATTATACATTCACTTGAAGTTCATATTAATCAAAGCAGGTTACGCACACTACAATTCGTGTGATACATGGTCGTGACTGTATATAAATAGATATGTAATGAGCTTAAAATAGATTAATATTTGAACTGTCATTTAAAAGGAACATATTAGCAGTTTTACATTCCTTTTGCTGTTTATATTAGTCAAAGTAGGTTACAAAACGGGCACTGTGTGCATGATTGTATTAGTATAATATCATACGTGCGTGAAACTGTGTGTTATAATTCTCGCGTTGATCAGAGTACACAAGTGTAGTTTGTATGTGATTGATATTATCAACCGGACCATGTAAACAAAATTTTATTAACAAATGTTCTAATTAATAGACATAATTATGTCTTGATTTCATATGACGCTGACACATGTGCTTATGTAAAATTGAGGTTCACATGTAACAATATACGCATGTATACTGTTCTGTAAAGACTTGACAATTAAGGAAAACCATACTAACAAATATAGAAAACGAAAAAAAACAGCAGGTATGCACAAGATTACTGGCTGGCATATACAACCGCATACATAAACATAAGTGTACACATGTGTAATGTTTTGTCGAGACCTGACAATTAAAGAAAACAATACTATCAGATTTACAAAAACAGAAAAAACAGCAGGTATGCTCATGATTACTGGCTGTCGAATACAAAACTCATACATCACCTTGTTGTACGCATGTGTAGTGATCTGTAAACACTTACAAAAAAAAACCAGGCAATGAAAAATATCAAAACGAAAAACAGCAAATATACTCGTGTGTCCTGATCTGCAAGGATATTACTACAACAGCATAACTAAAACACAACGTAGATCAATGGTATAAAACCATGCAGAACATTCAGATCAATACATGAACGAATATAACAACAAACCAAACTGAACCAGCTAACAACTCTACATTTTACCAGAATATAACATGTCTAACGAATGAATTTGACCAAAAAAAACCAGAAATAACCGCACCTGGTCGATCCAGTGTCGTAACGAAAACATTATCGACTGGCTGATCGTTGACTTCATCATCGTTCACGACTGTCTTGTCCGTATTGGTTATATGTTCGTCCATAATAAGAAAACAATAAGAACGAAAAGGAGTAACAATATGCGGATTAAAAACCTGTTCGAGCGAATTGGAATATAATCTGGGAATTTTCAAAGTTTTCGAAAGATATGGATTTGATATTTTGATTTGATTTGATCATATCTAGAATTTAGGAAACCATATAACTACCATATTCAAATTTTGTTTAAAAATAAATTGAAAAATAAAATAATTAGTTAAATTACCATCATATCCTTGTATAATTAAAAAATAGATCAATGGTCCAGATTAGTTCATACAGTTCACTATGAAAAATTTGTTCACAATGATTAATGATATATATATTATAATATATATATATATATTGTGTTTTAAACCAAGATATCAAATAATAATACGAGTTGTTTTCAATGTGTTAGAAAATATATATCTTTAACAAAGTAAAAATAAATTAACTGAAAATATGTAATTCAACAGTATATAAATTTAGAAATACATGTTCTTTAAATATAAATTTTCTATCCAACAAGATTAGAAGTGAGAAAGGGAACTTTAAAAAAAACATTCATTATGAGAAATATTTTTCAAATCACTCATTTTGATAAATAAGTTCTCCATAAACACTCTTTTAGGAAAAAAAAAACTCTTATTTGAAGTATGTTTACAGTATTTGATTATTTTATAGTTTGGATTTGATAATTGGTTTAATTTAAAGGTTATTCATTTTACTTGTATGATTTAGCCAACATTATTTTATAGTTCGTATATATTGACTACAACATTATACATAGATATTTATATATATTTAACTTTATGTACAAGTCTAATTGAGGTTATATATATGAAAATTATCTGGAAAATATTAGGATAGTTAGCAATAATTTATTTATCATATATCGTATATAAATGCATCAAACATTTTTTTATAGAATGTTATATTTGATTCTAGTTATGGAATATCACATTATATCTAAGTATACTTTTAAACACCATAATCACATCTTTATCATACATGATTATGATTTATGAACTTGAACCTTTAATTATTTATTTATTTGTTTGTTTTCTTTAAAAAAATTTACAGCCAGGCTTCTCTAACATACTCGCAAAGATTTAACCCAATGGATGACATTAAAATATATACAGCTTAAAGTCGAACTTTAAATATATATATATATATATAGTGGAGAGTTAAAATGAGAAGAAATTTTTTATAAGAATAAAAAAATAACTTTTAAACCAATAGAAATTCTCCATTTACTTCATTTAATGTGTGTATTTAATATTATGAAAAATAGCAATAGGTAAATCTATAATTGTCATTAATTAGCTAATTAATTAAACTTGTAACTCATCTTTTTAATATTCTTTTTCAAGATAAAATAATTTATGGTGAAAGATAATTTTCGACATGTGTAGGATAAATTTTAGCATGTGTAGGATAAATTTTGAAATGTGTAGGATATAATGTTTTTGTTTTATTAATGAGAGATAACATAATTAGGGTCTACATATTCACACACCCACTTGCCTATTTAGACACCCTTTAGACGGATTGTCTAGATCTAGACGGGGCGTCTAGGGTTATTTTTTCTCTGACCACATTCCTGCACCGTACAACGTCAAATCAGTCACATCAGACGGGGCGTCTAGCAGTAGACGGAGTAGAAGACGACCAGGCCAAGACGTGGCATCTAGAGCTAGACGACTAATCTTGAATGTTGTGGTCTGCATGCATGTCAGCCAAGTTGCAAAGTGGTACGCACCGTCTAGGCCTAGACGGGGCGTGTATATATCGTTCTTAAATAGAGCCATGCAGAGCATTTGTGTCGCAGAAATTTTGCGATTCGTCGTCGGAATTCTCTCCGACTTCTTCTTTGGCTTATATTACTTCCTCTGATATCATTCAATGCATGTCGGTAAAGAAGTAAAGTGATACGCCCCCGTAGGCGTTAGACGGGGCGTCTATTTCTTTGTTAAATAGACCCATGCAGAGCATTTGATGTCGCATAAAACTTTCAATTCGTCGTTGTAATTCTGTTTGTCGTGAACTCTGGCTTGTATTACTTCATCTGATATCATCCATAGGTAATGATATGTCATTAAACTGGAACGGGTCATCGGTGCCTGAAGTCAATACGGTAACAGTTTTTAGGTTAAACTAGTTGTTGTTTTAATTATTTAATAACGGTGGTATCGTTGTTATGGGGAGAGCGGTGTTCCCAATTCTAACAACCAAGAGGAGGTTGTGTCAGGCGGAGATGGTTTGATGGTGAGGCACCCCCATACGCAGGCAATCCGTATCAGGCGGAGATGGTTTGAGAAGCGCCTGAGGTTTCATAGTGAGTTAAAAACATATTTACCCGATGGAGATCAGCCTTATATATTTTGGAAAAAAAGTATTGGAGGGACGGTTTCCAGCGTGCAAATTTGTATCTCAATCGACTACACGTCAAAGAGTATCTTGTGCTGAATCGAAGACTGTAACCGAAGGAAAACTCGAGGAGTGAATGCAAGTAAATGAGAAATACTGTCATTTTTTAAATACATATGGTTTTTTTTGCGTAATAGAGTGTGTTGTGGTTTAACATATTGATATGTTGTTGAACTTATTTCAGGTGTTTCTACAGCACCTAACGAGTATCAGCCATCGTCTGATGATTAGTCCTGGTCAACCACGGTCAAGAAAGCAAGAACAATGGCTCGATCTTTTTTATGTTTAATACGATTTATTTGTATAAATAATACAAAGATTTTGTTAATACCATAAAAAAAATTTGTATAACTAATAGGATTTTATTTAGTTAATTTGAACTTTGATATAAGCCGACATTCCTTCAGCACACCCATGGCACATCAATTAAACCATACAAAGCTTTGTATCTAAAAACAACAAACCCCAGGTATTGACAAACAGAGGGTAATTATACTCTCCGAGCTCTCACGTCCAACCGTTGGCACCGGCAGATGACGAAATGTCAATACTTCCCGTGGCGACGGTTGGGCATGAGAGCTCGGATACTATGATTATCGGCTGTTTGTCAACACCCGAGTTTGTTGGTTTTTAGATACAAAGCCCATCTAAAAACCAACAAACTCTGGGTCTTGATAAACAATAGCAATTATACTCTCCGAGCTCTCGCGTCCAACTGTCAGCACCGGCAGACGACGAAATGTCGATACTGCCGGTGGCGACGGTGGGACGTGAGAGCTCAGAGAGTATAATTGTTGGTCAATACCCGGAGTTTGTTGGTTTGTAGATAGGCTTTGTACGGTTTAAAAAAACATACAAAGGCCATCCAAAAACCAACAAACTCTGGGTATTGAGAAACAACAGCAATTAAAACTCTCCGAGCTCTCACGTCCCACTATCGGCACGGCAGACGACGAACTGTCGGTACTGCTGGTGGCGACGGTGAGACGTGCGAGCTCGGAGAGTATAATTGCCGTCTGTTTGTCAATACCCGGAGTTTGTTGGTTTTTAGATCGGCTTTGTATGGTTTTTTTGTTGTGCTTTTGGTGTACTGGTAGAATGTCGGCTTAAATCAAAGTTTAAATTAAGTAAAATAAAATACTATTAGTTGTACCAAAAAAATTTAAATGTATATATACGGGTCGTCTAGACGCCCCGTCTTAGCTTAAAAGAAGACCATTCTACCCCCGGTTTGTTGGCCGTCTATGCAAAAACTAGGGGCATAATGGTAAAATTATAAAGGCCTAGACGGGACGTCTAGACCTTGACGCACCCGTACATTGTCGGCGGGATATTTATCCCATTTTAAATTTTGAATTTTAAAATTAAAATGTAAATTACCATTTTACCCCTGATCTGGCGCCCGTCTAGGCCTAACTCAGGGGTAAAATTATAAAGGCCTAGACGGGTTGTCTAGTCCTAGACGCACCGTACATTGTCGGCGGGATCTTTATCCCATTTTAAATTTTGAATTTTAAAAATTAAATGTAAATTACCATTTTACCCCTGATCTGGCGCCCGTCTAGGCCTAACTCAGGGGCAGAATGGTAATTAACCATGCTGAGTTGTAACACACTCAGCTGGTTAATTACCGTTTTGCCCCTGAATTAGGCCTAGATGAGCGGCAGTTCAGGGGTTAAAACGGTACTTTACCGTATATTCCATACGGGTCGTCTAGGTGCTCTAGGCCAACGTTCTGAGCTGACGATCAGAGATAGACGACACAAACACAAACACACTCAACCCACATATACATACGTATCCTGCAGTATTCTACCGTATTTTTGCGAAATCAAGCTTCTCCGTGAGTTTTTCAACTATACTTCAATACATTGTAATGTGTTATGTATTTAGAATGTAGGTTGGTTGTGAATTTGAAAGATTTTGGGGTTTAAGGGCTGTTAGGGTGTTAAGTTTCAGGTTTCCGATGAACAAGACGGGGCGTCTAGACCTAGACGACCCCGGTAGACGACCTAGAAAATTGTTTTTTTTTCTTTTATAATTTACTGTTTTATTCGTGTTAAATTGTATTATACAATCGCAGATTAGTTATGGACGAGATTGGAGATCCGATACACAGGGACCCACATCCGCATGGTCTGCGACGGGGGCCGGCAGCGCAGGTGGATCCGCTCCACGGCCACCCATACCTTGAGTTCCCGCCGACACCGAGGCCGCCCGATTTTGCGGCAAGCTACGCCGGATGCAGGTCGGATCGCACTCGCGGTCGACTGGGATGCGATCGAGGCGATCGGGGAGACGCCCAGACTTCGATTCTTCATTCCCGTTGATTCCCCGTGGCACCGATTGTTTGACCTGGCCGGCACGCCGACTTATAGGGAGCTCCTCGTCGAGTTGCTCTCGACCTTCACGTTCCACCCTCCACGGGTCGACCAGCCGCCTCCCTAGCCACATGGCCCTCCCCTCCGTCGGAGGTTTCATTTAGGCTGGTCGGTGTGTGGACGTTCGATGACGCTTGCAGATTTTGCGTTCATAGCGGCATATACCTGCAGGAAGAGATTGCCACCGATGTATATACAGAGGGGCTTGTGGTGGTGGATAAAGCCACTCTTTTGGGCTTTTGGGAGGTGGTCGCAGGCCCTGACACTTGGGAGCATGTTAGGGCGAAGGAGAGGATTTCTCACGTTGCTGACCCGCTGTACAGGTACGTACGTTTATTACGTTAATTGTTTGATTATTAATTGTTTCAATTAATTTACGTATTTCGCAAATATAATGTGCAAGTATCTACATCGGATGCTCGCTACGTCTATTACCGCTCGCGTACACAGCCGTGAGTGGTGTACGAGCACCGACCTTATTTTTTTTCTATTGTCTTTTGTATAGGAGGCCGTGCGCGCTTGCGCATGGTCTCGCCCAGTACTTCGCCTCTGCCCATCACCGGCAAGGAGCGCGGTTTTTTGTACGGCGGGACGTATGTCACCGTCATAGCCCGGTCGTTGGGTCTTGTGCCGGAGGCGGACCCGCACTTGCAGCCGGCCATACCGTCCATGCGCATGGGTTTTCAGACCTTGCGCGAGATGAGGTTGGTGAAGAGGTTCGCCATGGATTCGGAGCCGCTGCCAGATCACTTCGCTCCAGTCCATCCGCCGGCAGATGAGGCAGCGGGAGTCCAGGACCCTCCGGTTGATTTTGATGGACCGCCACCGCCACCGTCGCCACCACCTCACTGGTGTCACACCCCAACCGATGGCGGAAACATCGGGATGAGACGAAAACTAGATTGCAAGAGGCTTCATAACGCTAATTGTGTCAAGTGTTTAATAATTACATTTTTTCATAGTTTAAATCAAATAATACAAAATTTAGATCCCGACACGCAACAAATATAACTTCATTTCATTGATAACGATTTATACAAGATATTGAAACGAAATGCATGTTTGAAACAAATACAATACAATAAGTATTTAAAGTTTAAATGCGTTTCTAGGCAATCCTACTAGATTCCATGTGTCATCAAAATTCCTGCAACATATATTAAAAGCATAGATCAATACAAAAGTATTGGCGAGCATACAAGTTTGAAATTAATTATAAGTATAAAAGTTTGTTTTAATTGCGACAAGTATATATTCAAGTCGAATCGCACGAATATGTAGACCACTTTCGCATAACAATAGCATATCATCGAATTCCTTAACTAGCATGCATAGTATTCTAAGCATAACGATATCATGAGAATACAAGTCAAAACTAATAAGCATAAACAAACTCAAGCATAACAAGTAGCATGTATAGACGAGTTTAAACTAACACATATAACTCACATAAGCGTAATGATGGCACATTTGGTATTGTGAACACATTTAATTTTGTTTAAAATAAATTTTGTAATTTATACATGTTGCACCCCAAAATGCATTAAAGTGTAAAAAAGAGGGTCGAGTATGCTCACAGTTTTGCAAAGTTTCCTTTGGTGATTCCGTGAAGAGTTAGAGGTTGGAGCTTCAAAGCTTCCTTTAAAACACTTAGTGTTTTATTTTAGAACTCTTAGAGTTCTCTTCCTTGCTTTGAAGATTTGAGAGAAGTAGAGAGGTTGAGAGAAGAATGGGTGAACACTTAGTATTCTTTTAGAATTCTTAGAATTCTTGATTTAGAGATATTGAGAGAATTAGAGAGATGGAGAGAAGAATGGTGTGAATAAATGGTAGAAGAAGGTTGGTATTTATAAGTAGAGAAAGTGGAAAAAGGTGAAATATGATTGGTTAAAAAGGTGGAGGAGGATTGAAAAGATGATTGGTGGAGAAAGGAGGTGGAAAAAGGGTGAAATATGATTGGTTAAAAAAATGTGGAAGAGGATTGAAAAGATGATTGGTGGAGAAAGGAGATGGAAAAGGGTGAAATATGATTGGTTAAAAAAGGTGGAAGAGGATTGATGAGGTGGAAAGATGATTGGTATATTTTTTGGTATTTCTTGAGTATATATTATGTAATTGAGTATATATAAAAAATATAAAAGTATAATTCAAGTATTGAGGATGTGCGTATTAGTATTTATACGTATAATTGTGTCGGTTTGCGTATAAATACGTATTTAAATGATCGGTCGTGTGATTAATGAATATGTAATAAGAGATATATATTATATATATATTATGATTAACGCCTCGAATTACGATATAAAAAAATAAGGATACTAAAATACGAGGCTTTACAACGGGGCGCCTCAGTTTCCACAGCACGTACTTCCAGGTCATGCCCCGGGGGGTGCGGCATACACGCGCTTACGAGCCGACGTCGACAGGCTTATGGATCTCATGGGCTGGATGGTTCGGGAGATGCAGGATAGACGAGAGAGAGACGGGTTACCTCCCATACGCTCCCAGCAGCTCGAGCACCACATCAGCAGCAGCAGCCGCAATAGCCAGATCCCGACTCCGATGCCGACTCGTATGCATAGACATTTTGTATTTAGTTTTCAGCTGTACAGATAAAGTATTGTTATGGTTGTACAAATTTATGTTATATATGTTATATTTAACTTTGTTTTCAGTTATTCGATTACTTGATGATTGCTTGTGTTAAATCGACATTGAAATGTAATACGGAAACAACATACACTTGTTGCATTCATCTTAAAATGTTGAAACCAGTATTAAATTTTAGTATTATATATATATATTTTTTAAATATAATGTAAAAACAATTAAATATATAAACGATTGAAAAATATAACTCACTTTTTGTACAAGAAACAAAACTTTTTAAAAACCTAAAATCACACCTAAAAAAAATCAACCTACAACAACAACCAATTTACCTCACCAAAACACTATTTTTTCAATCTTCCCACCAAAACACCCTTTTTCCAACAATAAAAAAACACATGGACCTAGACGGGTCGTCTAGGTCCAGACGGCCCGTCTAAACGCTAAAATCTATGGGCCCTGCTAGGTACTTGTTGACTCCTCAAAATCAGTGTCATACGGGGAGTCTAGACCTAGACGACCCGTCTAGGGCTCAGTGGTGTCCAAATAGGCAGCAGAGGTGTGTGAATAGATTGAGCCCATAATTAATGAGATGAGTTATAAACTATTTAATGCATTACCATTATGCCCTTTCTTTTTTTTCTTCTCACATAAAATTTCTTCTCAAATGAACCTTCCCATATATATATATATATATATATATATATATATATATATATATATATTTATTGAGGGTGAGGTTATTGTGAGAAAATTTAAAAGTGTGAGAAAGATAAGAAAGAATATAAACCATTATATATTTAATCTAATGGTTGAGATCATAGTGACAATTCTGTAAATAATAATGTTGACTATTAAACTAACTAATTTTTAGATTAAGGGTATAAGTTAAATTGGTTTTCTTTTTTCTTCTTATAGTCAAATTACGATTTTACCCCAGTTCAAATTTATAGTTCGCTTTTGTTTTTTTCCTGTATATTACGATTTCGCACCCCGATGTAAAATTACAGTCTGTAATCCTTTTAATGTTTTTTTTTTGACAAAAGCATGGTAGCGTTTTTTTTTTTTGTTTTTTTTTTTGCAAAACTATAATATATTTTTAAATTAAGAAACTAACATTAATACACATGCAAAGTTTCCCTTTCTTTTTTAAACATCAATAACTTTTTATACGTAACTATTTTTTAAAAAAAAATTACACCATAATAACGAGTAGTTTTTTTATCTTTAATATGAGTACCATATTGATATACCTATGTAGAGTTATTTATATTTTTATATATTTAGGGTGTTTTTTCTGTTTTGATTCTGATTATAGTGTTGACTGGTGTTATTTCTGTTATATTCAATGTTAGGGTGTTCTTTATAAGATGTGTGCCTTCAATATAACTGTTGTGGTGTTTTTATGAGTTATGATGTTATTTTTGTTATATTTCAGTTCTTCATTTCATAATTAGATTTTATTAATTAAATTACACTTATACCCTTAAACTACCAAAATAAAAAAAGGACACATGTCACTTCCATAATCTTTCTTACCCATTCTCACAATATATATATATATATATATATATATATATATAATATATATATATAAAAATGTCTATAAAACATCTAGATACACAAAAAATAATGAATTTTACAGGTGGATTGTTGAACTAATTTTCGATTTTACAGGTGTATTTCGGTACTTACAATAGGTCCCCAATGAACTTGTAATCATACAAGAATAATCGTATAAAGCTGGTCATAATTCATTTTTCTTTTTCCTTTTTTTTCTGGTCATCAATCATGGTTTTACTTTTCAATTTAGAAAGAACTTTAGTAATTATATAGATATGAATATTTGTGGAAAAGAAATAATGGACCATGACATTGACCTTATTTACTCATACTCAATAATACATTTATAAAAGTGGCCAATAAAAGAAGGTTCTTTTAGTTATATATTTGTAAGAATTTTATAATGAATAAAGAACTCAAATAATTTGTGGCGCATGCTCTTCAAGTTTCTGTTGTAAATTGTAATAGGATTAAATTATGCGTAACTATTAACCCAATTTAATAGCTATTTTTGTGTCAAATCATCATCATAACGTTCTTTCAAAAAATGTGTACGGTTAATGTCTTTTAATGCTCACTTCATTCATTAATTTCAATTTTTCTTCTCTTTGGACATTATTCTATAAATGTCTCTCACTCTTTATGCCATGTAACGACCCGAGGGATGGTGGTGAGGGCGTTATCAAACTTTTTTATGCCCCCATAACGCCCATTACACATGACTTTAGAATTGATAGATATAATCTATTTTATAAAGATTGGTGGGCTAATACGTTAAACTTTCATACTTTTTAAAGGTTTAATGAAAGCAATCATGGGTAATTATCATATAGTTACATGGATATATTATACGGGTGTGCATGAATCGATTTATAACGGTTTTTAAAGCCTAACTCAAATCAAAACCGAAAATTTCAATATAGAATTTAGGATGATTGATGTTTGTATTTGAAAGTCAAATAAAAAGAAAAATGAAAAGTCAAATGCTCACGTATCAAAAGGCAAGTTTGGAGTTGTGGAGGAGAATAGAGTAGTAGTGGACATATTCGTATAAACCGGCGTGAAAATTGACATCATCGAAAAGCTAATAATTTCATTTTTTTTAATATTTCTATATTGAATTTATTTAAAGTAAAATAATTTCACTTTATATTATGAAACTTACTTTGTGTAGCGGAAAAATGTCTTTAGAAATAAAAATTTGTAGGTTTAAAAGAAATCATATACAATCACATTATACAAATTATCTTCAAATAAAAATACATATTAGAAGGAAAGATGTCTTTAGAAAAAAAAGGTTTAAAAAAATCAACATTATACAAATTATTTTCAAATAAAAATACATATTAGAAAAACACAACGATTGCAAACACATACAATCAAACATGTACATGTTTGCCACACGAGACAAGTTATTTAAAATTTTACTTCGCGACATAAGTAAACATGTCGTGAACGAATTCAATGACGTTTCATAATACGTGATTTTTTTGGCCGTTGGATTTAAATAACCTCAAGTTCCACAATTTGGTCGATAACACTCTCAACTTATGAATTATACCATGCCCAGGGGCGGATGTACCATATAATTAGGGTAGCCCATTGGCGCTCTGGCGGTAATGTAAATTTTGGAAAAATTTGACGTTTTTTCGATTTCGTTACCCTTTCTTTTAAAACATTAGCCCTATGAAAGTTTTCTAGATCCGCCACTGACCGTACCGCTCCCAATCTTCAACTTCTTTTCTTCTAGCACTCCCAAACTAACTGAAACCTAACTCAAACTTATGAATTGTACCACGTCACTCACAACTTTCAACTTATTTTTCTCTGACACTCGCAAACTAACCGAACCCTAACTTGCTAGTTCTTTTGTCAATGTGACATCTAACGTGCCTATTCTTTGCTGACATGACATTTGATTTTGGCACTTTTACCGACATTAACGTCTAATGTGGCACCTAACATGGTTTTTTTGCTGACATGGCATATGATGTGGCACTTGTTTAGTGACGTGACATTTGACGTCAGTTACTGGGTTAGTGTTCAATTAGTTTGGAAGTGCCAGAGGATAAAGAAGTTGAAAGTTAAGATTGATATGGTACAGTTCGTAAATTGGGAGTATTATCGTTCAAATTGTGAAAATTTGATTATTAATATTAGAATTATTCACCCAATTTTTATCTCGTAACATTTCCTTTTATATATCATATACAATTTGCTATTTATATTTTTAAGCACTCTAGTTTTTTTTTTACAAAATCAAAAACAACATAGCTAAAATATATGTATATCATTTTCATAAATTTTTCTCTAGACGTTTCCCATTAGTCAAATGGGAGAAAAATAGAATTCGTATACGAATTGAACACCATGAATCTAGATTGATGTACATTTGTGACGGTTGAAGACCAAACTTTCCGTGTTTGTGCACTTTTAGCGACGCCTAAAGATTATAAAATGCACGGAAACAAGCTTTCCTACACCAATCTTCTCATTTTTTGCATTGTTTTTCTTCTATATCAACTAGCAAGCAAATAATTTTTTTTTTGGAAAGAAGTTTTCATCGTTTGATCATTTATTCTCTCATTAATAATGTCTTGGCGGAGATGGATAAAACCCGAGGTACTTTTTTCGTTATTGTGCAGTGGCTTTGATCATGGTTGTAGAAATCACTAATCACTAGTCGGCCGGAAGGGTAGAGACTAGCGATTAATCGGGGATTAATTGTAATTAATCTACAATTAATCGAGATTAATCGGCGCTTAGTCGGGATTTTTTACGACCATGGTTTTGAGGTACCCTTTCATTATTGTGCAGTGTCTTTTAAAGGTTAGGCCGGATAGGACGATCCTACCATAAGAATCATTATGGTTTAAAACAACAAAAATCGATGAAAAACCACCGTTGCTTACCTCTTTCATTTGTTGGCTAACCGGTTGAACCATCAGAGATGTCGATTTGGCTTTCAATTCGATTTTCAAAATATCGTGCACTATTTTATGATTATTATTAAGCAATTTGATCATTTGTACGTATAAAGTTTATCATACAAATTGTATTTCTTATGTAGGTTTACCCTTTAATGGTACCAATTGTGGGAGTTATTGGACTAGTTGCAACACAATTTATACGTAACATATCCACCAATCCTGATGTGAGGTAAAACTTTTGATCCTATATATAGGAAACTCTACGAATAAAAAATATATAGTAAAACAATCAATTGTAGATGTAATGTATCGCATAATTTTGGTTTTAGGGTTACTAAAGAAAACAGAGCCACGGTGTAACACCCCGCGTTTTATTATTATTATTTTTAATAATAATAATAATAACAATAATAATAATAATAATACTCTATGACATTATGCGACATTCGGGTTTCTACAGCGGGTTCCAGACGCGATTGGGCCACAACCGGGCTTTAGCCCAACCTATCAAACCCTAGCCTATAAACTAATCTCCTTCTTCCCCATTTTCACTAAAACACTAAACACACCTCACACAACTATCCAGCCGCCCCCCTCTCTGCGATTTCCGGCGACCGGCACCGTTCCGCGACTCTCTGGCGGCCAACCCCTCCGTCTTCCTCGCAACACCAGCCACCACCGTCCTTCCGGCCACCTCCTTCTTCGCAGACGCAGATCCACGCCGCACATCCACACCCTCACCTCTTGGACTCTCTCCCTCACTCCCTGCTTCCCATCAAACGCGACGGCCGCCGGCCGTCATGCGCTCGCCGACCTCCCTCGAACCCTCACTCTCCTCCAACCTGCACCACTCAACCCCCCTCGCTGTCTCTTCTCTCCCTGAGTACTGGACTGCCGGTCACCCTTGTGGTGGCGGCACAAGTGTGTAAGCTGCAGCAGCGGCGGAGGGAGGCAGTAGCACCACTCGCGGCGGCGGCAGGCTCGACGGCAGCAACGCCGGCGTCAACCAGCAACATTGTTCGTCTCCGAAACCTCCGGTAACCTCTTAACTCGTCCCCACTATCTTTGCTTTCTTTAAATCCTTCTAAACCCGAAATCCTTTTGTCGTTTCTCCGTTTCAGGCGATGTTAGTTCGAGTTCCGGTCAGTGTCAGTTTAGTCAACACAAGTCAACAGCAGTCAACTTGGTCAACGAAAGTCAACCGGTCAACTACTGGTCAATTGTCGACCCGAGACTTGGTAAAAATCTTAAACGGCGCAAAACTTTTATTATTATTGTTTGTATAATTTATCGTTTTAATCGTAAAACATTACTTACTTGTACACTAAACGTGTCTTTCTAAGTTGTATAAATATATATATTTTCGTTACATAACTTGTATAAATATATTGCTTCCTTGATTGTTGAGTTTTGACACATATATCGACAACTTGTGTTGTCGGGATCGTCCAGAAACAAAGGAAACTTGCCCGGTTTTCGTCAAATCATACGTATATATATTTATTGCACTTTTCGGCGAAGCATATTTCTTAAACGACATCATATAAATATATATATTATACTTCGACAAAATAAATTTATTAAACCTTCGTATGTAGCATTTGCGTTAAACGGGTTCCAAAAACCCGCACCGTTTGAGAATCAAGTAGTTAATAGGATTTCGTTGAGCATTTATTCAATTTTATTATTTAAACTTTATAATTATTGAATAAATAAATTATAACCAATAAACTAATTAAAACCTAAATAATATAAAGAAAAATAAAATATATTGGTTGGTTAAATAAACTTCATAAATAAAATGTTAATTAATATAAGAATATAATAAATAAAAAAAACTTAAATCAAGAAAAAAAATAAGATAATAAATTCAAAAGGAGTAGCCGGGTCTCGAACCCGGGTCTCCTGCGTTTACACTCACACCAAACACCACTACACCACACGCACACTTGTGCTATAAACTGAAACCATATGAGTCTTATATTAACGACCCGCCTAAACACCTGCAAGTTCAGAACGGCAGAGGTGTAACCGTTCCTGAATCAAAGATCAAATCAAGGAATTCCGTTTCGATCCTCCATATCACCAGATATAACTGACAATCATCACTCAATCACGACCGAATTTAAACCAACCCGTTTCTACAAAATCATTGCTCGTAACCGCCAATGTTAAACCGAAATCAAACCTCACCATAGCAGCCTATAAATACCCCATGGAGCTTAAATCCAAACTCGTTCATAAAATTTCACTACACACGCTTGTCCCTGTTCATAAAGCTTTCTGCTCAATCCACCGTTCGCCGGAAACTTTTGGGTAACCGCCGGAGTATCGCCGGAAATCAGAATCCTGCCTTCCAATTGGTATGAGTCCCTAAAACTTCCATATATGTCATGTTTAATTCATTTAGAATACCATCAGTAAATTAGAACGGCTAAAGTGTAAAACTGTCGAGTTCTGTTCCGATGTTGAAAACAATGAAGAAGATGAAGTTGTTTAGTGTTTAAATATAAATAAAAACGGGTATTTAACTGGGTTAGACACACAGTCCAGTGGTGGACTGTGTGCAAAGTTAAACCACATGTCCCGAGTTCGAGTCTCACTACGTACAATGATCCGTTCATATAATAAACTTTTTAATAAATAAAAGCATGACTTAATCGAGTAAGTATATGAATATAATTTAAATACAGAATACAACGGGTTGGACACCCAGCCCAGTTGGTTGGGCTGGGTGCAATTAGCGTAAAGGTCGCGGGTTCGATCCAGGATATGTGCAGCGGTTCATTTGATTTATAGTCTTTTAATATTATCCATTTATGAATAAATCTAAATAGTATATAAATATAATTAAAATCAGAAAATTTCGGGTTAGACACGTAGCTCAGTTGTAGAGCTACGTGCACGTATACGAGAGGTCCCGAGTTCGAACCTCACTCAGTGCATAGAAAACACAGTCTGACCGGTCAGACCCGGTCAACGGTCAACGGTAAAAAAAAAAGTCAATTTTTTTTATTCTTTTTATTTAATTATTTAATTGAAAAATCATTTAAAAATACTTAAAAATAAGATTTTTAAAAGTTAGAAAATTTCCTTAAACTCACAAAAATAAATCTAACAATCCCACTAAGAGCACAAATTAAAAATATTAATCTCAAATAAAATTTATTTATTTATCGAATCATTTCGTTATTATTTAGGTTAGTTTTTCCCTCGTCGGTTGAATCATAATATTCGTGCGCATTCATCGTCATCAAGGAACGCACCCGCTGTGAGTGAATCCTTACAAATTCCCCTTTTTATTCATGTTTTGGGGTGTATCATGTGTCGCTTAAATTATTTCGTTTATTCAAACTTGTGCTATTACCATTATATGACCTAAACTTGTGATGTAAATATTTTTTGTTGTGATGCGTGTTTATATTCTTGTCAAGTTGCGTGCAAATCATTCATTAGACCCATCAGTTCCTCGTGGGAGACGAGTTGAGTATCAGGTGCCTCATTAGATCGGCTCCGTTTGATTGAGCCTTGATCTCATTGTTCATCATTTGGTGTGTGCGTGTGCATTATTTGATATTATGTGTTTTGTGATTAAATTTACATTTACGTTTACTCATATGTGGTTATGCACCTTTTATAACCAATATAATAAATTCGTACAAATGTTTTCATAAGATTCACTCGCCAACCTTTGTTGACCCCAAAAACCATATTTTTACACATGATATAGGTGATCCAGTTGAGAAAAGAAACACGTAGGATGGCCTAGAAGAATAAACAAGTTAATGCTTTGGAATGGACAATTTAGTTTAGTTTCCCTTTGTAATTGTATGACTTTTTGTTTAATACTTTAGTTTGTAATGAAAGTGTATTTGAACATGTTATGCTTGTATGTTTATTGTAACTTCTTCTTTAAAGAGAAATAATAAATATGAAACTTTATAGTAAATGTCATGAGCTTTGATGAAAACCCAATCATGCCCCGACTACCATTTCCGCTGCGGGTCAGGGTGTGACATCGTATACCTATACTATCTAAACGGCAATATACATATATGTATATCATTCCCTTATCGGCAAGACATATATATTATACTTTTCAAGAAAAGTTATATGTTTAATATACTTTTCGTCAAAATATAAATAATTACCTAGTACGCTTTTCGCTAAAAATACATATATTTATTGTATTATTTTGATAACACTTCTACGACACCTTTGACAATTTAAAATTTAGAGTCGTTACATAAATCCCGTGATATAGGTACACGTACTTTCATCTCCAATTCGAATCCTCCGTCGTAGCTTCGATTATTCATGCACATTCGTTTGCCATTTTTAAGGTGACCTCGGTGTCCCCTTTCTCCCACTCATCAACTCGTCGTGGAATTTCCAAAGAAGACTTATCAATTTTGTGAGTACACTCGACCCACTTTTGTTTATAACACTTTTTTGGTGTAACATGTTTCCATATACAAAAATCACGAACACATAAACTCTATGAAACGCACAAACAATCTTATACACATGAATACTTGAATTTATACTTGATGCTTGTCTTGATATTCGTTATGCTATGCTTTAGGTCATTAACTATTTCTAGCCTTCGTTTGACATGCTTAGCGCTATAGGAATTCACGCATCCACCTCTATCGGGTTATTCGTGAGGTCATGTTAAAACATCGTGATTGCGTTAAGGGTTTGATTATTAGTATTGCATGCCTTGATATTGCTCTTGTATAGATTTGGTTGCCATGAGGATTGTTAAAACTTTATTCGTATACGTATGCTATGCTTAAACTTGTGTACTCGCCTTTGCTTTTGCATTGACTTTATTTTTAAAACATGTTACAGGTTGAAGGAGATGATGCTATGAAATCAAAATAGCAAGGACTTAGATACACACATTTTAGACGTTAGATTTATAAATTTGTACCAAATTTAGTTATGTTTTATGAACTTATTGTATTGCTTCATGTTGTATTTGACAATGTTGTGAAATGAAATTTGGATTTAATTAAATATTGTCATTTATTAGCGTTGTTAGCAATGAGCAATCTCGTTTTCGTCTCATTCCGATGTTTCCACCATCGGTTGGGGTGTGACAGCAGGGATATTGGAGAACCATAACGAAGGTGAAAAGTATGCAGAATATAGATTAAGGAAGTTTGTTCGAGGCGGGCCCCTCAGATCATGCCATCAATCAACGATTGTTTTACTCGGGAGTAATGTTTTGAAAATCAAATAAATTGATTGAAGTGGTACCATATTGGTTGAATTTTGCATCGATTTTCATATGATTTAAATAAACAAATTTGAAAAGATATATGATGTATTTTTTTAATCTGATCCTCAGCATTTGGGGTTTGTTTTTTATCAATGCATAACATTTATTGGTGGAATGTGTTAACGCCTAAAATAGTATTTTTTTTTAAGTGTGTAAAAAGGTCAAATAAATAAATTTTGAAAAATACTGTTATTCGTATTTTTTAAAGCAATGCTTTCTTATGTGACAATTTAACTTAGCGTATAGAGTCATACATGTTTTTCCTAGAAGTTATTTAAGCAAAAAAAAAAAAAATAATAGAGTGCAAATTAATAAGTTTAATAAGTCATTGTATGATGGTAAGTTGAAACACACTCATGTAAAATGAAATTAAAACCTTACTAAAAGTATTAAATAAAGTGACGGGGGTTATTCATTGTTTGTCAAATGCGAAATAAATGTATTGGTTGTATTAGCTGTTTATGTAGATGGCACTATGATAAGTACCGGAAATGATACAACAGAAACAATAAAAACAATAAGATTCCTAAAGTCAGTGGCGGATCTAGAAAATATTCGTAGGGGTAACGTTTTATAAAAAATGGTAACGAAATCGAAAAAACGTCAAAAAGGTCAAATTTTTCAAAATTTACACTACCGCCGGAACGCCAAGAGGTAGCGGAGGCTACCCCTACGCCTAAGGTATGTCCGCCCTGGCTAAAGTCAAAGTTTATAATTATAATTTGGGGTAACTTTTAGAATAGATGGGTTAAATCCAATGTTTTCTTACAATAGAAGTATACAAAATTTTTAGACAAATTGATCTGTTTAATACTATGAAAGTCAGTTTATGAATTTATGCACAATCATTTGAGTTCTCATAAGATATAACACTTTGGTTGCAAGGATGCAAAACTTGCTGGAAATTAGTGAAAACTAAAGTTTTTCACCCAGTGTTAAAGTGTGTTTTTTCACCAACTTTGGACAATAATATTTGTGTTATTCTTTGGTAAATACAAGTATTTTTACTAGGTTTGTGTTATGTGTTGTGAGAGCTTCGCAACAAAACAAACCACGTCCAAATCAGAACTAAGATTAATGAGATATCGATGCTAGATTGTGTCGCTTTGATAGCGGACCTTGTCCTTTTGAAGGTTGGTTCAAGTGGCTCGGGTCAGGTGCGACAGACCATGGTTCAGG
Organism: Scalesia atractyloides; assembly: GCA_947069175.1. Lineage (NCBI taxonomy): Eukaryota > Viridiplantae > Streptophyta > Magnoliopsida > Asterales > Asteraceae > Scalesia > Scalesia atractyloides. The sequence continues at coordinate 1,761,226 of CAMTDV010000012.1, read as the reverse complement.
TTGGATGCGGGTTGTGCAGGTCTGGAACGACTAATGACGTCAGTAGTAGCATCTCCTGACATCATCAACTGCGGATGAGGTCATTATTGGGAGTTCATCGTTTGGAACCATCAATGGTTCATTGATTAGTTGTTTCTGATTAGTGGTTTGAGCCATAAGCTATTTGGTACCATCAGTAGCTCCACCGGTCAGTTGTTGGACCATCACTAATCCGTAGTTTTTGATAAGTGGATCGAGTCATCAGTATTTCATTGATCAGTTGTTCTAGGGGACCTATGTTCAACACAATCAACAACCAAAACTTATTCTTGTGATTTACTATTGTTTATTGTATTGTAATTTAAATAAAAGTGTGTTATTTATTTTGTATATGAACGATTCATACAAACCCACCACGCCCTCTTCACGCCTTCTCCTTTACCCCTTCGAGTGTAACTAGGCACACATCCTCCCCTCCCCACCACACGCACTTGCACGGTGTTTCACGTCCCCATCCACCCCCATTTTCTGCAAAAGTGGGGCCATCTAAAGGATGACTTGGATTCCTCACGTCCGTAGGTGTGGAAGCGTGGAACCACAACACGTTTTAGGAAAACTGAATTTAAAGGTTATGTAGATTAGGGATGTAAACTAACTGAACGTTCGACAGGAAGTTCGTTTACGTTCGTTAGTCTAACAAACAAACGAACATGAACAAGAAAATTCATTCGATTAGTTAATGAACGTAAATGAGCAGGGGTCTCGTTCGTTCAATTGTGTTCGTAAACGTTCGGTACCGTTTCGATGAACATTCGTTCATTTATGTTAGTTAATGTTCGTATTTTTGTGTTGTTAATTAAATATTTTTTTAATTGTATATATAAGTTATTCTTTAATTTTTATTTATTTTGTTACCCTATTATTAAACTAGGAAATCTTATTTCATCTTGTTTATGCATTGTTCCCCTTTCATTTCTCATTATTCACATCGACGAATACTATCGACCTCCTTCAACGATTAGGGCTTGCTCTCGCCGCCATCCAACTTAGCCTTCATTGCGTTCACCGAATTTATTTGTGTTCCTAAACCGTTGGTGAACACGTTCAATTTCTTATGAACGAACTCAAACATAGAATCTCGTTCGGTAAGTGTTCATAAACTGTTCGTAAACACATTTATTTCCTTAACGAATGAACACGAACAAGGCCTTGCTCATGTTCGTTCATTCGTTCGTTTACCATCCTAGTAGACTCTAATGTTTAGCAGCCAGAAATACACAATTGGCTATTGCAAATTTAGTGACACTAAAGATGCAATATCAATTGCATCAAATGTCATAATGTAACAAAGCATTTTGAAATAAATCTATTATGTGAAAAAGTTGTGGTCATATGCAATCAACGTGGACCATAATATGCACATGGAACAACATTGTGGCAACACTATGCAACACACTTCTCTTGCCCTTTCCATTACACCAAAAGGACAAATAAATATAGGGTTAAGTTTATTGGCCACAACAATAACACCTTTACATGAAAGAAGCCTTAAAAAAGATATGTTCATGAGTTTTGAATTCTAGGTGTGATGTTGCTAATCAACATAACTTTTCTGATGTGAACTTAGAAGACAATATGAAACAAACAAACAAAATATATGATCTTGGATTGATGTTGGTATGTTTAAATTGTTGGCATATAGTGATAAAGATATTTCGGTACCGATTGAGAGTGTTAAGTGTTTCTTTCTTCTTCTTGTTTTTTTTTGTGAACCACAAATTCACAAATCGTAATTCGTAAAATTGCACCGTTTCAATAATACGGCAAAACTTTGTACCTTATTTATAAAAGTGTCATTTTCATTCATTTTAAAGGCGTCATTTTTATTCATTTTATCACTAGACACTGTCAAATGAGTTGAAATTCATCCAATGGGTGTAATTATATTTTTTTTTTCAAATTACTCGATGCTCGATTGAAAAATGCTCGAAAATAAGTTCGTTTGATTTTGGCTTGGTTCGGTACGAGCAAAGGAACATTTGCTCATTGCTCGCTCAATTGGCTAAAATTAGTTTTTAATACACACACAATTATAGATATTAATCTATAGGGTAATTATCTTATTATCAACAGATGTCAAAACTGAAAAACTGTCTCCTAAGAGGAGGTCTTGGGTTTAAATCCAAGCAAGGAGTAGTTTAAAATTAAATTTGTGTAAATTAGGAGTGAGTAAACATTGGGCATTAAAAAAAACCCCAAACTAATAAACAAGTGAATACTCAAAGTGTAATGTCAAAGACCCTAATTAAAATTCAAAAACACGTTTTTGACAGTTGACCTTAACAACCGCTCTCATTGCCCCAATCTAGCCTAGTTCAACGCATCAAGACTACATAATCGAAAAATCGAAGGTCACTATCATGTGAAACATTGATTCATATTTTGTTATTCGCAAATTTAGATGTCGATTCGTATTACAGGGTTGTCCAAATTGGTCGACGCTCAATCGAAAACTGCTCGGATGCGATCGTTTTGTTTCGGCTCGGTTTGTGTTATAAACAATCCAAACATGAACAAAGAAACACGCAGTTGTGAACAATCCTACCTGCAATAAAGGAAACTGTTGTAGAACATGTGAGCTGAAAAAAAATTATAAATAATAAATGACACACAAAACAAAAAGATGAGAGTCGTTCAAGGGATTTGAACCCGACGTGAATCGAACACGCAACCTTCTGATCTGGAGTCAGACGCGTTACCATTGCGCCACGGATCCTTGTGGACTAATATGTGTTATCATATATATTAAAAAGTTTTACGAACGCCCTATAAATTTGTACTTCATGCATAAAAACTTGTACAATACACAACAAACAGCCGTCTTCTTTTTGAAGAACCAGGTGGCTTGTACGATAATCTTGTTCCTGACTCATCGGTTAAGGCTATTCGTTGTGGGTGTTGTGTCTCTCTGGAGGATGATCCGTCACGTCAGCGCCACATGGGATGAGTGTAAGAACGGGCCTAAAGGGGATAGACCTATGAAATGGAGGATGTGGCTATATATATATATATATGTTTGTATGTATAGGCGTGTATAGAGAAGAAGAGCTTATGGACGTCTCCAACGTCTGGGGGCAGACGTCCTCGACGCCGCCGGACCACTGGAAATGGTGTTGGGGGGCGTCGCCGGGCTAGGCCAAGCCTGAACGAACCCACACCGAGTAGCCTAACGAAGAACCCTAGATTGTTTCTAGAAGGTCCACTGACAACTGAATTTTACTTTCAGTGAAACTACCAATTTACCTTTGTCTCATCAATGTTTGTGAAATTAACACTATAACTTTTCAACTACGTTTATAATTATATTTTATTTCTTCAATAGTGTAAATGCGGTTGATTATACGAAAACGACGACATTGGATACCACTGTTAAAGGAAAATTTTGCTAGTTGGATGGTAACTGACCTCCCATACCAATTTTTTTAAAAACCGGTCGGCTGAACCAGTTGAACCGGACGCCAGAAGCTTGTTCGGCACGAATCATACCAGTAAATTGAGTAAACAACAAAGAAGTTGTACGACCGGTAAATTGGGTTATACTGGTATACCGGTACCGGTACAAGGTTAATTTGGACTTTTAATCTTTATGGGCCCAAACAGATAGTAGAACCTAGCGCACACAATCCACATCGATCGACCTTCATCCACATTCCACATCAATCACTGGGTTATTAATTACTGTTTTCGTCCCTGTGGTTTGTCAAAAATCACTATTTCAGTCCATTAGTTTAAAAATTGCGATTTCAGTCCCTGTGGTTTCACTTTCGTAACCATTTCAGTCTACCAACTTAACTCCATCCATTTATTCTGTTAACTTTGGGGTGAAATTACTAAATTACCCCTAAGGTTTAATTAAAAAAAAACGTTGGTCACAGGTTTCGAACCTATGACCTTTGCTTTGAAATGTGATTGTTAAACCAAGAGGCCATGTATCAAGGTTGTGAATGAATTCAAATTGATTTCCTTATAACATAGCCTATTCATCATCATCTTCCCCAAACCTTTCATCTTTATCAATGGAGAAGTCACCATTAACCCTAAACCACCTCCGCCACACCACAACCACCTCCGCCATACACCACCACCATCCTCGTCACACACCACCACACAACCACCTCTGCCTAACACCACCACCACGTCACACACCCTACACCTCCGCCACACGCCACACGCCACATGCCACACCTCCGCCACACACCACCACACCTCCGCCTCCGCCACACACCACCACACCTCATCTCCGGCGGCCCCAGTCATCTTCTCCGGCGATTCAATTGAATCTGTTATGCTGCAACAATCATCTTCTCCGGCGATTCAATTGAAGATGTTGGGTTGTTAATGGTGGCTTCTGCCATTGATAAAGATGAAAGGTTTGGGGAAGATGATGAATATGCTATGTTATAAGAAAAACAATTTGAATTCATTCACAATCTTGATACATGGCCTATTGGTTTAACAATCACATTTCAAAGCAAAGGTCACAGGTTCGAAACCTGTGACCAGTGTTTTTTTAATTAAACCATAGGGGCAATTTGGTAATTTCACCCAAAGTTAACAGAATACATGGATGGAGTTAAGTTAGTGGACTGAAATGGTTACGAAAGTGAAACCACAGGGACTGAAATCGTGATTTTTAAACTAATGGACTGAAATAGTGATTTTTGACAAACCACATGGACGAAAACAGTAATTAATTCTTTTTTTTTATTACGGATTAACTTTTGTAATATTTTTTATTATGGAATGATGTAGTTTCGGATTATATTTTGAGTTGAAATTGTATTTTATGGATTTATATGGTTAATTACTCAACCCGGTTCAACCTGTTAAATCATTTCTTAACCTTACCCGGTGCGATTTAATGACCGGTTTTTAAAGCATTGCGTGTACCCTCTCTAGTTCTGCTATAAAAAGTTTGCAGATTGAAAAATGGAAAATGACATGACATTGCATATTAATTGCTTGATTGATGGCTGATACATATGATCTGGGGATTGGTAAGGGTATTCGGTGTGGGGGGTTCGTCTAGGCCCTGCCTGGTGTAACATCCGTAAAAAAAACGGGTTTTCCAAAACCCGCTTCGTTTATTAATCGAATATCCAGTTAAAAATTTTCGTTGCTTATTTGATGCTCAGATAAATTGTAAACGATACATAATTAATATATAAATTAGAATCTTAAAACATAATTGTTAAATAACAAAAAAATAACGAATTTAAAAAAAAGTGGAGACGCCGGGTTTCGAACCCGGGTCACCCACTAACTTATACACACACAGTTTTCACCACTCCGCCACACGCACATGTTGTGAAGAAACTTAAGCAAATAAAACTTAAAGTCTCACCCGCGAACAATCCGATTTCAACCAAAAACTGAAACCGCCATTTTCAAGCAAAACCGAAATCAAGTTTTCTCGTTCAGCGCACAATCTGGTTCCAGTCATTGAAATCTCTAACGGAAACCCAATGAATACATGTGGTAACCGATTGAATTTAATGGTGCGATAAACAGAGATTGAAACCGCCAATCAATCTTCAATCTATCATTGAATTTTCCGTTGAGTTCGCGATCATCCTGAGCATAACAGACAACTGGGCATCGGTTATAACCAACCCATTGACTTAATTCGAATCAAAGCTGATCAAATCGTATGATTTTAGAAATCGAAACCGAAATGTAATTAAATTCGAGTTATACTATATATATCGATGTATTCATCATTTGAGCTCGCGAGTCTATCAAACTTACTCTCTCAAACTCACTCTGAAAGCCTCGCCGCAAGTCGCCGGAATCCTCTGCAAGTTGACCGAAAGTTATCGCTGGAAAACCGAAGAATCTATCTCACTGTTGCCTTATTTTATAAACAGGACATCTAGAGCTCAGACCGAAATAATCCACACTCACCTTAAACTCCCTGTAGAGTCTCTGTCGCAAGAAATACATCGCCGGAATTTGGTGCACTCGCCGGAGATTTTCACCGGAAAACCGAGATTTTACTTCTAGTTGGTATATTTCTTTAACTTACTGGGCTTCGGGTTTAATGAAGAAGATGAACTGAAATCAGTAGTTTAATGTATTTGAAAACGGAAATTATACCGGGTTAGACACACAGTCCAGTGGTGGACTGTGTGCATATTTAAATCATGGTCCCGGGTTCGACTCTGTCCTTGTTCCGATTCGTCACAATATTCAAACCTTTTTATAAAACCCAAATACGGAACTTGACAGTAAGTATATAAGAGAAATAAAAATCATAATATAAACGGGTTAGTCACCCAGCCCAGTTGTTAGGGCTGGGTGCGTTGCAAGACCAAGGTCTCGAGTTCGAAACACATACTGCGCACAGGTTCGATCAGTTAAAACCCTTTTTAAATAAATTAATTTCTGAATTAACCTAATTAATATATAAATATAATTAAAATCAGATTTATTTCGGGTTAGACACGTAGCTCAGTTGGTAGAGCTGCGTGCACGCGTACGGGAGGTCACGAGTTCGAACCTCACTCAGCGCACATAATAAACACAATCAGACCGGTCAACAGTCAAAGTCAACGGTCAAAGTCAACGGTCAACATTTTTTTATTTATTTATTTAATCAGAAATTATTTAAAAATACTTAAAAATAATATTTTTAAAGTTAGAAAATGTCCTTAAACTCACAAAAATAAAGCTAGAAATCCTATTAAGGTTATGAATTAAAATTATTAATCTCAAATAAAATCCATTTATTTACCGAACCATTATGTTATTATTTAGGTTAGTTTCTCTCGTGGTCAAATCCAAATTTGTGCGCATTCATCATCAATCCAAGAAACGCACCCACTGTGAGTGAATTCTTACAAATTCCCCTTTTTATTCATGTTTTGGGGTGTATCATGTGTCGCTTAAATTAATTCGCTTATTCAAACTCGTGCTATACCATTATATGATCTAAACTTAGAATGTAAATATTGTTTGTTGTGATGTGTTACATATTGTCAAGTTGTGTGCAAATTATTCATTAGGCCCATCAGTTCCTCGTGGGAGACGAGTTGAACAACGCGTGCCTCAAAAACAATCATTTGGTGTATGTGTGTATTAATTAATATTATGTGATTTGTGACTTAATTTACATTTACGTTTACTCATATGTGGTTATGCACTTTATTTTATAATCGATACAATAAACACGTTTAAATGTTTTCATAGGATTCACTCGCCAACTTTTTGTTGACCCAAAAACCATTTTTATACATGATACAGGTGGACAGGTTGAAGCAAGGAACACATAGGAATTGCCTTAGAAGAAAAATAATGAAGTCTTGAAAGATGTATAGAATATGTTGTACATGTATTATTGATTGTAATGATTCTCCTTTAAAAAGAAATAATAGATATGAAACATTATAATAAATGTCATTAGCTTTGATGAAAACCCAATCATGCCCCGATCACCATTTCCGCTGCGGGTCGGGGTGTGACACCTGGCCTGGCGACGCCCCCCAACACCATTTTCGGTGGTCAGACGGCGTTAAGGACGTCTGCCACGAGACGATGGGGACGGTCTTGTCTCTCTTCTATTCTACATACATACATACATACATACATCATACATACATACATACATAGCCCCATCCTTCATTTCCTACGTCCTCACACCCATCCTACGTGACGCTGACGTGGTGGGTCGTCATCCAGGGAGGCCCATCACCCACACCGAATAGCCTAATGGCGATGAAGCTCGATTACTCGAAATCTAGAGTGCTTAATATCTTATACGTGTAATATTTTTTCTATAAACCGTACAAGTATTGTAAACCATACAGACAAAGAAAAGTTGAGTATTTTCTACTTGTTTTATAGTGAAATAGGTTGCTTTGATTAACAGTTTGAGGTTAGTCATTTCATAATAATCATCCTTGAAACTACTAGTTTGTGGAATGGTTTGTTTGCCTGTGCTACAACAGGTATAATAAGTTAAAATAAAAGAGTCATTTATAAAAGACAGGATCATTGGTTAAAAGTCTTCATACGTAGACACATAGGATAGGATAGGATATGTTTGGTAAAAGTAGCTGGTGGCTGGTGTCGATGGCTGAAGGCTGGTGGCTAGTAGCTGGTAGCTATAGTTTTTTAGATATATTTAGGTGTTTGGCGGAGTAGCTGAAGCTTTTAAAAAAATATATATAATGACCAAAATGAACATTAAAAAGTTGGTGCATTAAAAAGTTCATTATCTTTCAAGGTTAAAATAGTCATTTTTTCCGAAAAGCTTGTAGCTCTTTCTAAAGGCTACTAGTAGGAGCGTTGAACCAAAAGCTCCAAGCTTCTAACCTAAAAGCTTCAATCTCCTTCAACCAAACAAGACTTTTTATTGAGTATGAGCTTTTTTTTAAAAGCTTAAAGCTAAAAGCTCCTAAAAGTTCCATGCCAAACATACCATAGTTACGCCTTCACGCCCTTCTAAGTTGTTAAATTGTAATAATATTGTTTTGTAATCATGTATAAAATTACTTATTTGTAAAAAGAGTTGAAAGAAAAAGGCGTTTGTAAGTCGTGTTAACCCGACCTTCAAATACCGGTGCGTACCAGTACTAAATTGTACCATACCGGGTATTTTCGATATCAATACTGGTACTTAATTTTTGGGATTTTCAGTACTGGTTGATGCCAAACTTATCCCTATATATAACCCATAATCTCAATTTTTGTTTGTAACATTCTTTAACATAGTACACAGTACCTTTTACACAATCATCTATAATTTTTTTTTCTTCTTCCTAATTTACTTTTTTTTAACAAAGCATAATATATAAAAGCAATTAGTAGGACGCTTGAAACAACATAATACATGTAACACCCTGTAAAATCGTGTCCAATAGTATAGTTACACGTGTTGTATTTTAAAATATAGTCTGTAAAGACCAATAAGGACTAAGGCGTCAACATGCTCAAGTTGAGACTCTGAGTGACGAACCGATGTCAACATGCATAAATAACAGCCTCTAAGTGACTGATATGTCAACATGCCCAGCCTCTGAGTGACATCGGAATCAACATGCTTGTAATAAGCCTCTGAGTGATCCTTCGTGAAGTCCTAACTCTCATACGTGCCGTTTGTTGGACGATAGAGTTCAATTTTGTGAATATGTGAAAGTTGGATGATGGAGGGATTAAAAGTGTCAACATGTTAATTTATACCTCTGAGTGACCTTTTAACGAACCGAGAGCTCGACAATGTCCGGGCATAATCCCGGGTATGCCAAGTATTGGCTACGGAGGGCTAAAAGTGCCAAAAAGGTGTTTAAAATGGTTTTTAGAAGCTTTAATAAGTTAAGGGGTTAAAAGTGTCAAACTTTGAAACTGGCCTAAGTGCGGTCGCGGGCCGCGAGAGACCAGGCCTGGGTCTCTCGTGGGGCGTGAGAACAGACCTGCAGCAGAAAGTTTTGTTTGGTCTCCAAGCAAAACTCCAAAACCATTAATTCGAAACCATGGCTTCTCTAAACTGCTATGCCACGTTTTGGACACTTGTAAGCTTCTTCTTACACCCCTAAACACCTGGCTTCACCTATTTTGAGCTCTCTAACTATAAATAGGTGCTTAAGTTCACCATTTCAACTTGCACCTTTCTCATTCACTCTTCTCCCTCCTCTGGAAGTTACTAGCTGAAAGGAGCATGCAACTTAGTTCTCTATCATTGTAGGAACCTCTTGTAAGTTTTCCTTACTCTTGCATTTTCGTTTTTAGGCTTCTATAGCCAAAAGTCAAGCGTTTTACAGCAAACACTTTGCTTTCGGTTAAGACCATTATGGTCCAGCCACTGTTCGAAATGAACATGGCTAAGTGATCATAATAAGGTTTGTTAGACCCTGGCTAAATGAACTGTTCGAAATGAACATGGCTAAGTGAACATGGCTAGGTGAACATGGCTAAGTGGGTGTTAGTCCCTATAAAGGGCACCTCCTGAAGATCACGTTTGTTAGACCAATTGACGGGTCAAAGTTATGTCATTAAAAAGTCAAACAGGCCATTTTTCGGAAAAATCATAAATTGATCTTATCTATGTAATGAAACCTGTTTTGACACTTAAACAAGTTGGTAATAATTATTAGAACATTTATAAACATGTTAGGCTCGTCAATTCCAGTTCTAGGGTCGGTTCGCAACCGAAAGTCGCAAAGTTTGACTTCTGCTTTGACTTTCGATTCTGACCCGATTTAGATTAGTTACCTACTGATCTAAAGATGCATTATGATCATAATATAACGTATCATAACCCTCTGCGGTTATATTACATGATCATAATCAGAATCCAAGTTTATGTGCAAGTTCCATAATTATGCCATCTTTGACCAAAACGCCCTTTTTACATAAATCAAGGTTTTAATGATATAAAACTTGAAAATGAGTTTCCTACTGATGTAATATTATAATTAGGATTATTTGGGATGTTAAACCAAGTTATAAACCGAGTTTTCAAACAAGTCCTTAAACTATGTCGATAAATGACGGTTTTAGTCCTTGTGACTCATAAAGTGATTTTAATCAATCTTTTCAAGACAAATCATTTACCTACTGATATGTTATATTAAATAACATATTTTAAACAATTTAGTCTGATCCAAACAACAGTTTTCGTAAACATCGCTTAAAAACGTCATTTTACGACATAAGCGCTATTTCGGCGCATAGTATGGTTTTAAACCATATTATTGACCAAAACTTGATACCTACTGATTTTATAACTTGTTTTAAATATATTTACAATAGATACATGTTATAAACTCAGAATCCCAAATAATTTATAAACTATGTATAAAATTACCAAAATGCCCCTATAAGGCATAATTTCGTTTTAAAACCTTAACGGACATACAAGTTGATATCCTACTGATATCTTAACTTATTTAAAGTATAATGGCATATAGAACTTGTCCATGACTTATCCGGTTACCCGATATCGCTATTATGCACACGGTTACGTATATGTAACTATTTTCGGAAATTAACCGAAACGGGTTTAACCTTGTCATTTAAATCTCAAAATCCAGAATGTTAATAGTTTACCCATATTAAACAAGTCAAGGTACTTGTCGGGTTTAAACTACATTCTATCCGATCATCGTTTAATCAAGCGTTATACGTAATGATCATGTACACTATTCGGTTTATAAGACCGTTAGTATTTAATTGGCTAGCTTATGCCATAATCCAGACTAGAGACTTGCCGGTAAATGCTATCTGCACTTAGTCCTTTTTGTGTACGGCTGAGTTATTAAAAATTAAAGAAGACTAGCTCAGGTAAATACTCTCGACTTATTTCCCCTATACGGGCTTGGGTTACGGTGAATTATTACCACTTGATCGGAAATGGGATTAATCGAACGCCGGTTCGGAATAGAGATCCGCATATTCTGTTTTAGTCAGTTTTGTTTGATAATTTAAACATCGGTGGTTAACTACCATGTCCTGGATATCCTCCGCTCATTACAATCAAATGGCCACGACCTTAGCGCGGGTGTAGGCATACACCCGATAGACGCTCAATTATGCATTCCCACAAGGTTGGGAGGAATTGACTCCTTCGTGAGTGCAAAGTGGTGTGTACGTTAATTGTGTCTCGGTTTTCATGCCGAGACCCGTATGTATGACAAACTTGTAAATCTGTTAACAAGGTTGGACGGTCAATTAACCCAAGTTATAAAAAGATTTTTGTGCTGATACGCACCTAAAACATTTTTGAAATGTTTTCAAAATGAGTCAGTTGAGTGTATTTACCAGCGAAAGCAGACGTATTTACAAAAGACTAATCTGCAGGTACAATACGAAAATATGCCGGAAGTGCTCGGTAGTGATAGAGGATCTTGCAAATCCTAAATCTGCCCAAAGTCTGTTTTATGTTCTTTCCTTGTACAATTTATGATCCGCGTGTGGATCTTCTATTACAAGCTTGTATATTATTTTGTATTTTCGAACATTAGGTTTGTAATAGTAATTTTACTCCAAGACTTCCGTTGTGCCGTGTTTAATTGACTATCATGATTATCAACTGTTGTCACGATACTCCCTACCGGGCCCACCGGGTTTGGATTTCGGGTTAGAAATCCGGGGTGTGACATGAGAGAATTAAACACTATCCTTCTTGTGTTTAATCTCAAACTTACACAAGCACATTCCTTAGACTTCCGAGTCTAGGCATTGACATAGGATTACTCATTTCATTATTAAGTTATTAGTATTGTTTTTAAATTGATTTCTAACAGGAAAATGCCGCCACGTGTACGAGGACAAAGTGGACGAGGAAAAGGTCCAATGAGGGGAGGACCATCGTGGCGTATTCCTCCTCAACCTCATAATTCAGATGCATATCAAGAATTAGGAGATTCGTCTCCATGGCAACCAGCGAGACGTTCCATCTCTAATAGACACTCGCCCTCACATTCCTAAAATTCTTACCACTTACACCACTCCTACCATTCTCACTATTCCCATTCTCATCACCCCTACCATGAAGAGTTTAACCCCAACCATTACTTAAACACGCCTCCAGCTGATCAGAATCAGTTGGACCAGCCACATCCTATGGACGAGGACTCCAACCCGGAGATGCCACCATCGAGATCAAATGTGCAACCCATTGAAATTTCGAGCGATTCAAACTCGTATGCCGGATCACCCTACCAAGGTCCTAATGAGTGGGACCAATACTAGAACCAATTCACCTTTGCCCACACACCTTCCCATCACTCTCAACCACCACCTGTTCAAGAAAATATCCACATGGAACCGGTGGACCAACCTCAACCACCACCTGAACCACCAAGGAGGAATCGTGGAGCACGTATGTCGGTATGTGCCGGACAAAGCTCGCCATCACTACCACCTTTACCCAACTACTACCCCACAATACAAGAGGACCCACAAATGGGTGGACCCTCTAATGTTCCACCTATAGTGGAACCAACACCAACACCTGCTGTTCAACCACCACCAACGGGTTATACTAACCCAATTCCCACGTATCCAGACACGTCTGGATATGATCATTTTAACCCGTCTACACCGGTAGACTATCAAGCATGGTCGTAAGACCCATACATGCAGGCGGTTATGCACAAGCACTTTACCCGTCTCCTTTCCCACCTACTTATCCACCGACTGGATATCCAACTTATGGGTACCAGTATCCGGTTATGCCACAACCACAACCACAACCTCCGCCACCACTTGAGGCCATCAATGAGGCCTTGGAAAGAATGAAAGAAATGCAGCAGCAGGCGGAGAAAACGAAGAAGAAGACAAATAAGTTCTTCAAGAAACTCTCCAAATTGGTCAAGGGAAAGAAGGACGAGTGAAGTCTCTTCTAATTATATGTACTCCCTGCGAGGACATTTATTTCTTTAGTCCCTGCGTGGACATTTTTATTTCTTTAAGTCCTTGCATGGACAAGTTTATTTCATCTTTTTAGTATTGTAATTTCTTATGGAAATTTAATGAAGTACTTTTGGAATTATATATATATATATATATATATATATATATGTAATTCATCCTCTTGAAAACGAGCGCCTTCATTTTACTCGAATTTATGCTCTGCTATATAATTCCAAAAGACCTTAATAGATTGATTATGCCAAGTGGCACAGACCACACATTGGCCAAGAAGTGATAGTTAAGTACGAAAGGGTCTTCTATCAGGATAGTTAAGGGAAGTTATCCTTCTATCCAGGAGTAAGGGACTAGGTCCAAACCTCTAAGGTCGTTAAGGTCGAAGGTGACTGGGACCATTAATCAATTATTAGGGTACTCTTATGTAACATTAAGAAATGTTCATACTCTTGGTAGTGTGGCTTGAGGAACCACACTAGCCGTCAGGCCAATGTGCCCAATTATCCGAAGGGATAGGCTGAGATGCCATTGTACATCTGATATGATGTAGGCCAATGTGCCCAATTATCAGAAGGGATAGGATGATATGTCATGTACATCTGTTATGATGCAGGCCAATGTGCCCAATTAATTGTCCGAAGGGACAGGCTGATATGCCATGTACATCTGATATGATGTAGGCCAATGTGCCCAATTAATTGTCCAACGGGACAGGCTGATATGCCATGTACATCTGATATGATGTAGGCCAATGTGCCCAATTAATTGTCCAACGGGACAGGCTGATATGCCATGTACATCTGATATGATGTAGGCCAATGTGCCCAATTAATTGTCCAAGGACGCGATATGCATGTACTGATAGATGGCCAATGTGCCAATTAATTGTCCAACAGGACAGGCGATATGCCATACATCTGATATGAAGTAGGCCAATGTGCCCAATCAATTGTCCAACGGGACAGGCTGATATGCCATATACATCTGATATGATGTAGGCCAATGTGCCCAATTAATTGTCCAACGGGACAGGCTGATATGCCATATACATCTGATATGATGTAGGCCAAGGTGCCCAATTATTATCCAATGTGACAGGCTGACATGCCATATGTATTATGTCTTAAGTGACAGGTTGATATGCCATATATGTATTATGACCGGCCAATGTGCCCAATTATTATGTCCATTATGGACAAGCCTATGAGCTACATAATTGTCAATGATGACAATGACAGTTGTGACATTGCGATCCACTGTCCAATAATATATGGACTGCGTCCAAATTGTAATTTGCCTATGATGGTCCTATTAAGACCTAGGCCAAATATAGATATGTTAAGCCTAAGAGTTGTGATGTTATTCACACTAGTATAGGCAATGGATTGTTATATCCAATATTAAAAGCCAATATGGTTGATGCGCCATGGTTAAATGAAGTTTTATTGGTATATAGAAACCAAGACTTAAAAAAATGGCTAACTCAAACGAAGCACAAAGTAGCCACAGAAATGTAGAATCTAACAAAGCTGAAAACAAAAATATAGATGATGAAAATTTTCAAGCTCGCATTGATGCGGCTGTGGAAAGGGCCATGAGTAAGGCCATAGAAAAGCTAAGAGCGCCGAGTGCCACCCTCTAGACCCCTATCTATTCCACCATATTCAGCTCATAGGGAGAGCTCTGTTTACTCTTCAAATGCGAAGAGTGAACCAAAGAAAATAGATCTTATTGAAAAGTCCCGTTCTGTTAAGGACGGATGTACTTATAAGTATTTTGCTCATGCAAGCCCCGAGACTTTAACGGGGAGAAAGGAGCGGTAGAAGCCCTAAAGTGGCTTGATGAGATGGAAACGATTGTAGATATCAGCAATTGTGCTAATAAGGATGTGGTCAAGTACGTATCACAATCCTTCAAGGGCGATGCCCTAATATGGTGGAAAGCCATGATTCAATCAACAGGTAAGGTACACCTGTACAACTTGGGATGGTCCAAGTTTGTTGATTTGGTAAAAGAAACTTACTGCTTAACCCATGAGGTGGAGAAGCTAGAGACAGACTTCTTGTCTCTATCAATGAAAAACCTATACTGTCGGAAGTACGTCTCCGATTTCAACTCCCTATCTAGGTTAGTATCCTAATTGATCACCCCCGAATCCAAACGCATTGCGCGTTTCATAAATGGGTTGGCGCCCGAGATAAAGGGCATGGTAAAGGCTGCACAGCTTAATACCTATAGGTCTGTTGTAGACCTATCTCTTTCCCTCACCCTAGATCTGGTAAGACAAAGGTCAAATAGGACTAAAACTGACGGAAAGAGGAAACGGGAGGATAATAACTCCCAAGGATTTAAGAAGAAAGGAAATTTCGGGTTCAAGAAAAACCAGCACTGTCTAGTGATAAACCTCTGTGCAAGAATTGTAAATATAGGGACTGGGGACAGTGTAGTATAAATCCACAAACCAAACCCTGTGGTATCTGCAAGAGAAAAGGGCATAAGACCTTAGATTGCAAGGATCTCAAGGATGCAGTTTGCTATAACTGCAACGAAAAAGGGCATATACCGTACAATTGCCCCAAGAAACCCAAAACTAATGAGGTAAAACCTGGAGAGGCCAAGAAGGGAAATGCCCGTGCCTTTCAAATGAATGCCAGGGAGGCCGTTAATGACAACAACGTCATAACAGGTACTTTCCCCATTAATGATATTTATGCTAGAGTTCTTTTTGATTCAGGTGCAGATAAATCATTTGTTGATCATAAGTTTAGTAAACTATTAAATTTACCCATAAGAACTCTAGATAAAATTTATGAGATAGAACTCGCTGATGGAACCTTAGAAACTGCTTCTTCCATTCTTGATGGATGCTCTATATCCATTAAGAATCATTCCATCCCTATCTCTCTTTTGCCAATGAAATTAGCGGGGTTTGATGTTGTCTTAGGCATGGATTGGTTATCTCATAACCAAGCCCGCATTGGCTGCGATAAAAAGCTCATCGAGATTAAGACCCCATCTGGTGAAATGATCACCATCCCTGGAGACTCACACTATGGATTGCCAGACAAGGTGTCGTTATTTAAGGCATCCAAGTGTTTGAGAAGAGGCTGTGTCATCTATATGGCACAAGTTACCATAAATGAACCAAAGTCGAACCTTGAAGATCAACTAGTTATCTCGGAGTATCCCGATGTTTTCCCTGAAGAATTACTAGGCCTACCTCCAGATAGGCAAGTGGAGTTCAGAATAGATATCACCCGTAGCTAGAACTCCATATAGGCTAGCTCCAACCAAAATGAATGAGCTACGAGTTCAATTGGACGAACTCTTGGAGAAAGGCTTTATTCAGCCTAGTTCCTCACCTTGGGGAGCTCCTATTATATTTGTAAAGAAGAAAGACGGTTTGATGCGAATGTGCATCGACTACCGGGAGCTGAATAAGCTAACCATTAAGAATAGATATCCTCTCCCCAGGATCGATGATTTATTCGACCAACTTCAAGGAGCTAGTTACTTTTCTAAAATAGATTTGAGATCAGGATATCATCAACTGAAGGTTAGAAGTGAAGATGTTCCTAAGACAGCCTTCAGGACCCGCTATGGTCATTTTGAATTCTTAGTGATGCCTTTTGGGCTCACAAATGCACCGGCAACATTCATGGATCTCATGAATAGAGTCTGCAAACCGTATTTATATAAGTTTGTCATTGTCTTCATCGACGACATACTTATCTATTCTCGCAATCAAGATGATCACGAGAAACATCTTCGGTGCATCTTAGAATTATTAAGGCAGGAGAAACTTTATGCAAAGTTCTCTAAGTGCGAATTTTGGCTTAGAGAAGTCCAATTTATTGGACACATGGTAAGTGAGCGTGATATCCAAGTGGATCTCGCCAAAATTGAGACCATAATGAATTGGGAAGTACCCAAGACCCCAACGGAGGTTCGTAGTTTCTTAGGATTGGCTGGTTACTATAGGAGGTTCATTGAGAACTTTTCAAGGATAGCCACTCCTTTAACTTCTTTGACCCGTAAGAATATTAAGTATAATTGGGGACCAAAACAACAAGAATCTTTTGAGATTCTTAAAAACAAGTTGAGCAATGCTCCTGTGTTATCTCTACCCAAAGGTATTGAAAATTTTGTTGTCTATTGTGATGCTTCGCACACTGGCATGGGCTGTGTGCTAATGCAAAATGGCAAGGTAATTGCCTATGCATCACGACAACTAAAGGTGCATGAAAGGAATTACACCACCCATGATTTGGAACTGGGTGCCGTTGTATTTGCACTAAAACTATGGAGACATTACTTGTATGGCACAAAGTGTGTTATATACATAGACCATAAAAGTCTCCAGCATCTGTTCAATCAGAAGGAATTGAACATGCGACAACGCCGTTGGATGGAAACTCTTAATGATTATAATTGTGAGATTCGCTACCATCCAGGCAAGGCAAATGTAGTTGCTGATGCCTTAAGTCGCAAGGAAAATGTTAAACCTTTTAGGATCAACGCCAAGAGCATTGAGCTTAGAAATAGCTTGAGTGAAAAGCTACTAGATGCGCAGAAACAAGCCCTATTAGAGGCTAATATTCCTAATGAGGGATTAGGCGGAACTGTTGATCAATTAATACCTGGAATGATGGAATCCTAAGATTTAATGATAGAATTTGGGTTTCGATCTTTGGAGGACATAGAAATCTAATCCTCCAAGAAGCGCATAGTTCAAGATACTCTGTTCACCCGGGAGGTGACAAAATGTATCAAGACTTGAAGAAGAATTATTGGTGGATGGGTTTGAAGAAATCCATAGCCACTCATGTAGCTAAGTGTCTGACGTGTTCGCAAGTTAAGGCCGAACATCAGAAACCTTCAGGACTTCTACGACAACTTGAAATTCCCACTTGGAAATGAGAAATGGTAACTATGGATTTGATTACCAAGTTACCTAAGACCAAAAGTGGTAATGACACTATCTGGGTCATAGTGGATAGGCTGACTAAGTCAGCACATTTCTTGCCAATTAAAGAGACTTATAGTTTTGACAAATTGGCTAAGTTGTGCGTGGACAAGATAGTGTCCGTACACGGTGTGCCAGTATCTATTGTATCCGATAGAGATACTAGATACACATCTCACTTTTGGAAAAGCTTTCAACAATCCTTAGGCACATGATTAAACTTTAGTACGGCTTACCATCCGCAGACTGATGGTCAAAGTGAACGCACTATTCAGACTCTGGAAGACATGCTTAGGGCATGTGTGATTGATTTAGGTGGAAGTTGGGATGAACACTTACCCCTAATAGAATTCTCCTATAATAACAGTTACCATACGAGCATCAAGGCTGCTCCTTTTGAGGCCTTGTATGGGAGAAAATGTAGACCGCCTGTGTGTTGGGCAGAAGTTGGGGAAGCCCAACTGTCAGGACCAGAGATTGTCCTGGAGACCACGGAAAAGATTATGCAAATCCGTGATCGTCTCAAAGCTGCCAGGGATAGGCAGGAGAGCTATGCTGACAAGAGGCGTAAACCTCTCAAGTCCAAGTAGGGGACAAAGTCATGCTAAAAGTATCACCCTGGAAAGGTTTGATGCGGTTTGGAAAGAAGGGCAAGTTGAGCCCAAGATATATAGGACCCTTCGAGATATTCGAATGCGTCGGCACTATAGCTTATAAGCTCAGGTTGCTAGAGGAGCTTAGTGGAATCCATAATGTATTCCACATAGCTAATCTTAAGAAATGTCTAGCCGATGAGTCGCTAGCAATGTCGCACAAAGATGTGCAGATAGATGAAAACCTAAGGTTAGTTGAGAAACCAATTTCGATCGAGGATCGACAGGTTAAGAAGCTCCGAAGAAAAACGATACCTATAGTAAATGTTAAGTGGGACGCTTTTAGAGGTCCTGAGTATACATGGGAGGTTGAGTCCACTATGCGACAAAAGTACCCCATCTTTTTGAATAAAATCTCAAGGTTGAGATTTCTTTTAAGCGGGTGAGGATGTAACACCCTGTAAAATCGTGTCCAATAGTATAGTGACACGTGTTGTATTTTAAAATATAGTCTGTAAAGACCAATAAGGACTAAAGGCGTCAACATGCTCAAGTTGAGCCTCTGAGTGACGAACCGATGTCAACATGCATAAATAACAGCCTCTGAGTGACTGATATGTCAACATGCCCAGCCTCTGAGTGACATTGGAATCAACATGCTTGTAATAAGCCTCTGAGTGATCCTTTGTGAAGTCCTAACTCTCATACGTGCCGTTTGTTGGACGAGAGAGTTCAATTTTGTGAATATGTGAAAGTTGGATAATGGAGGGATTAAAAGTGTCAACATGTTAATTTATACCCCTGAGTGACCTTTTAACAAACCGATAGCTCGACAATGTCCAGGCATAATCCCGGGTATGCCAAGTATTGGCCACGGAGGGCTAAAAGTGCCAAAAAGGTGTTTAAAATGGTTTTTAGAAGCTTTAATAAGTTAAGGGGTTAAAAGAGTCAAACTTTGAAACTGGCCTAAGGGCGGTCGCGGGCCACGAGAGACCAGGCCTGGGTCTCTCGCGGGGCGCGAGAACCGACCTGCAGCAGAAAGTTTTGTTTGGTCTCCAAGCAAAACTCCAAAACCATTAATTCGAAGCCATGGCTTCTCTAAACTGCTATGCCACTATTCGGGTTTAAACTACATTCTATCCGATCATCGTTTAATCAAGCGTTATACGTAATGATCATGTACACTATTCGGTTTATAAGACCGTTAGTATTTAATTGGCTAGTGTCACACCCCGACCCGCAGCGGAAAAGGTGATCGGGGCATGATTGGGTTATCATCAAAGCTCATGACATTTATTATAACGTTTCATATTTATTATTACAATTTAAAGGGAAACATACAATCATAATTACATCATGTTCTACACATCATTCTAGACTTCATTATTTTCTTCTAAGGCATTTCCTATGTTTTCCTTGCTTCATCCTGTTCACCTGTATCATGTGTAAAAATGGTTTTTGGATCAACAAAAAGTTGGCGAGTGAATCCTATGAAAAACATTTGAACAAGTTTATTGAATTGATAAAATAAAGTACATAACCACATATGAGTAAACGTAGATGTAAATTTGTTCACAAAACACTTAATATTAAATAATGCACACACATACAATAATAGATAGTTTTGAGGCACGCGTTGTTCAACTCGTCTCCCACGAGGAACTGATGGGCCTAATGAATGAGTTTTGAGGCACGCGTTGTTCTACGAACTGATGGGCCTAATGAATTATTTGCATACAACTAGACAATATGTAAAACATAACTACAAACAATATTAACATTCTAAGTTTAAATCATAATATGGTATGAGCACGAGTTTGAATAAACGAATTTGTTTAAGTGACACATGATACACCCCAAAATGTGTAATTAAAAAGGGGAGTTGTAAGATTCACTCACATTGGGTGCGTTTGGTTGATGATGTTGAATGCGCACGAAGTTGGATTTAACCACGAGTGAAACTAACCTAGATAATAACATAATGGTTCGGTAAATAAGCGGATTTTATTAGGATGATTGGATATATTTTTGTGAGTTTAAGGCTATTTTCTAACTTTAAAAATGTTATTTTTAAGTATTTTTAATTTAAATAAATAAATAAAAGTAATAAAAAAATGTTGATTTTTGACTGTTGACCATTGACTTGTTTGACCGTTGACCGTTGACTTGTTGACCGGTTCGGTCGGTTATGTGTGCGCTGGGTGAGACTCGAACCCGTGACCTCTCGTACGCGTGCACGCAGCTCTACCAACTGAGCTACGTGTCTAACCCGAAATATTTCTGTTTTTAATTATATTAATATACTAATTAGATTAATCCGAAAATCATTTATTTAAAAACGATTTAATTGCACGATTCGGTGCTCGCCACAGGTCTCGAACCCGGGACCTATGGTTTAGTTTGACACACAGTCCACCGCTGGACTGTGTGTCTAACTTGGTAAATGTTCTGGTTATTATTATATTTAACATCTTACTGAGTTAACCCGGTTCAGTTTAATAAAAAAAAGGCATTTTATTACAGCGAATGTGTGTGACCAGGATCGAACTCGAGACGTTATGCATATTGTTTGCACACAGTCCACCGCTGGACTGTGTGTCTAACCCGTTCATAATATCGATTTTAATTAATCTTATAACATACCCAACTTCATCTTCTTCGTTCAAAACACAGACATCGATTAACTGACTGTTATTTGTTAAATTAACTTAACGAACATTATGAGCCATCGTAATGTAAGGAACAGAAAAAGGTTTGAGGATTGATTGTACCGAACTGTTCGTCTTTCTTCAGAAGTCCGGCAAGATTGTCGGCTCTGTTTTGGTGAGCTTCGGCTGATAGGATTAGTCAACAATTTGGAGGGATTAGATGTGAAATGGAACCACTGGGTAACGATTATCAGTAAGTTGAAATGATCATACCGGTTAACAGCAGGTTTCTGAAATTTCAGGAGTTTTCCGGCGAAAACAGATAATCCGGCAACGTCGTCTGGAAAGGATTCTGGGTGGGGGATTGATATTAGAATTTTGCCCAATAATGGAATGAAACAGAAAAATCGAAGTAATTACCGTGTAGATGGAAGTCTCGGTTTTCCGGCGACTTGCAGATATTTTCCGGCGAGTGAAATTACGTCGAGAATTTGTGTGGTTGTGAGCGAAAAAGTTAACAGAGGCTTGTGGGTGTATTTATAAGGAAGAACATCGATGAATTTAGTCCGATTCCGACTTGATTCGTCGGTCAATAATTTCTCCGGCGGTTATGACGGATGTCGCGGACTGGACATCGGTTATAACTGATGTTAAGGTTAATGCTTCGGTTAAATCAGAAGAAACCGTCCAATCTCGGCGAAATCGTCAGGATTTCCGACGACTGCGATTGGGCGCGTCAGTTTGAAATCGAGTTTGTGATATTTGAATTAATTGTTTTGGTATGTTACCAAAGAACACAAGTGGCGGAGTGGTTTGATGGATGAGAGTGAAGGCTTTGCTGACCCGTTGACTCGGCTGGCTCGGGTTCGAATCCCGGCTTCAGCACTTTATTTTAAATCACTATTTTTAATACTTTTTCAAATATAACTTTTATATTCTAATATACTTATTAATATGTATCGTTTAAAATTAATTTGAGCATTAAATACGCAACAAAATTTTTATCTGATTGTTCGGTTAATAAACGAAGCGGGTTTGGTAAAATCCGGTTTTTGGCGGATGTTACAGTATCCCCTACTTTTTAGAAATTTCGTCCCGAAATTTAAGTAGTGACATATTTGTCTCAAAAGGATGGTGTTTTAATTGACCATTAAATACTTAGAAAAAGAGTAAGAGTTTAAATTTTTGTTTGAGGTGGTAACGTTCCTTGTAAGGGTTGAGTACCCTGCTACAGGAGTCGCTTTTTTTGATGCCTAAGATAATGAATATTGATAAACAGAGTTGATTGACTAAATATGATTTCATGCGCAAGAGTTTTGATATGTTTGGAAAGATAAGGTTATATCCTAAAACAAAACTTCTACTACTAAAACCTACATGGAACTTTTCATAACCGCCTGACAATGCCTCTGATCCTTTGGCAAGAATACTTATATATAGGAAGTACCAGCGGCGTATTCACCATATTCTCGTCAAATTTTCATTGTTTTATCAGTAAGTCATGATTGGTTCTATGATACGACTCTAAACATAAACAAACACAACAACCAATGTCTGAGTCCTAATTCTGATAGTATACATGTTTGATTGGTGACATAATCCAATTTCTTTAAATGATGAGATGATATAAATGCTAGATCAGTGAGTATAAAACAAACTTTAACCAAGAAATTACTAAATCCTACATGGAACTTCTCATAACCGCCTGACAATGCCTCTGATCCTTTGGCAAGAATACTTATATATAGGAAGTACCAGCGGCGTATCCACCATATTCTTGTCAAATTTTCATTGGTTTTATCAGTAAGTTATGATTAGTCCTATGCGACTCTAAAACATAAACAAACACAACAACCAAAGCTTGAGTCTTAATTCTGATAGTATACATGTTTGAATGATGACAGTACCTCTCTCGTTTGTTATGATGGAGATGTTAGTCTATGTAGGAATGGGATACAATCCAATTTCTTTAAATGATGAGATGATATGAATGTTAAATCAGTGAATGTAACACAAATTTCAACCAAGACAATACTAAATCCTACATGGAACTTCTCATAAACGCCTGACAATGCCTTTGATCCTTTGTCAAGAATACTTATATATAGGAAGTACCAGCGGCGTATCCACCATATTCTTGTCAAATTTTCATTGGCTTTATCCGCAAGTTATGATTAGTTCTATGTGACTCTAATACACAAATAAACACAATCAACCATAGCTTGAGTCTTAATTCTGATAGCATACATGTTTGAATGATGACAGTACCCCTCTCGTTTGTTATGATGGAGAGGTTAGTCTATGTAGAAATGGAACACAATCCAATTTCTTTAAATGATGAGATGCTATAAATGCTAAATCAGTGAGTACAAAACAAACTTCAATCAAGACAATACTAAATTCTACATGGAACTTCTCATAACCGCCTGACAATGCCTTTGATCCTTTGTCAAGAATACTTATATATAGGAAGTACCAGCGGCGTATCCACCATATTCTTGTCACATTTTCATTGGCTTTATCCGCAAGTTATGATTAGTTCTATGTGACTCTAATACATAAATAAACACAATCAACCATAGCTTGAGTCTTAATTCTGATAGCATACATGTTTGAATGATGACAGTACCCCTCTCGTTTGTTATGATGGAGAGGTTAGTCTATGTAGAAATGGAACACAATCCAATTTCTTTAAATGATGAGATGCTATAAATGCTAAATCAGTGAGTACAAAACAAACTTCAATCAAGACAATACTAAATTCTACATGGAACTTCTCATAACCGCCTGACAATGCCTTTGATCCTTTGTCAAGAATACTTATATATAGGAAGTACCAGCGGCGTATCCACCATATTCTTGTCACATTTTCATTGGCTTTATCCGCAAGTTATGATTAGTTCTATGTGACTCTAATACATAAATAAACACAATCAACCATAGCTTGAGTCTTAATTCTGATAGCATACATGTTTGAATGATGACAGTACCCCTCTCGTTTGTTATGATGGAGAGGTTAGTCTATGTAGAAATGGAACACAATCCAATTTCTTTAAATGATGAGATGCTATAAATGCTAAATCAGTGAGTACAAAACAAACTTCAATCAAGACAATACTAAATTCTACATGGAACTTCTCATAACCGCCTGACAATGCCTTGATCCTTTGTCAAGAATACTTATATATAGGAAGTACCAGCGGCGTATCCACCATATTCTTGTCACATTTTCATTGGCTTTATCCGCAAGTTATGATTAGTTCTATGTGACTCTAATACATAAATAAACACAATCAACCATAGCTTGAGTCTTAATTCTGATAGCATACATGTTTGAATGATGACAGTACCCCTCTCGTTTGTTATGATGGAGAGGTTAGTCTATGTAGAAATGGAACACAATCCAATTTCTTTAAATGATGAGATGCTATAAATGCTAAATCAGTGAGTACAAAACAAACTTCAATCAAGACAATACTAAATCTACATGGAACTTCTCATTACCGCCAGATAATGCCTCTGATCCTTTGGCAAGAATACTTATATATAGGAAGTACCAGCGGCGTATCCACCATATTCTTGTCAAATTTTCATTGGCTTTATCCGTAAGTTATGATTGGTTCTATGTGACTCTAAAACATAAACAAACACAATCAACCAAAGCTTGAGATAGCATAAAGAAAAACATAAAACTAAGCGGTCGGAGTTAAATCTTGATTTTCGGTGAAGGGGACTAGTTGGGTGGTTTCGTTTGGGCCGTCATTATCTTCAACAGGATTGGCGTTGATGTTGAAAACTCTTCCTCTTGCTGGTGGCCTAGTGATTAGGTTTCCTTGATTTGCTTGGTTAACTGGGTTTGCTTGAGCTTGGGCGTTTATGATGTTAACCAATCGAGGGCACGTGTTTCTAAAGTGGGTAGGGTCGCCACAATTGAAACAAGTTCGAACATATGGGAACATGGGGTATTGAGGTTGTTGATAGGTTTGGATCATGTTTTGAGTAGGGGGAGAGATTTGGTTTTGAGAGGTGCGGCAAACCTTGCTCAAATGACCATAGCGTCCACAATTCGCAGATAGTCGACAAGGTAAGGTAGATGGATGGTGATAAAAACAGGTGTTACATCGAGGGTGAGGTCCAAGGTATGGTTTCTTATTTGGGTAAGTTGAGTTGGGTGCTATTTGCGTGATTGGGATAGCTTGGATAGGTATGGCTTGTGAAATTGGTTGATTACGTTGGGTGACAGCGAAAAGTTGCCCATCTCGTTTTCTCTTAAAAATGGGTTGAGAAGGGGATCCGGTTTGGGTGGAGTTTGAAGTTTCAGTTGATGCTTTATCCTTCTTCTTCTCCTCCTTGAAGTCTTTATTCCGGATGCGGTTCTCGGTGAGCTCTGTAGCTAACTCCATTGCTGCTTCCAAAGTTGCAGGCGTGGTACTTATTACAGAGTCCTGAATCTTTGACGGAAGACCTCGAATGTAGTGCTCGATCAAACGGTAAAGAGGAGTGAACAAGTTTGGAACCATTTGATTTAATTCGAGGAATCTTTTGTTGTATGTGGTGTGGTCGCCTTCCTTTTGTTTCAACGAATAGAACTCATCTTCTAATTTCTTGATTTCGCTCCTTGGGCAAAACCGTCTGGTCATGATTTCCTTCAATTCATCCCAAGTTAAAGTCATAGCATCTTCAACACCTCGTTTGGCCTTCTCTTTATTCCACCAAGTAAGTGCTATTCCAAATAAACGACCAGTAGCATATCGCACTTTGCGATCATCGGGGCAATCGCAATTTAGAAAAGTGTTCTCCATTTCTTCAAACCAATGGAGGAGAGCGGTGACACCTTCAGTCCCTTCGTATTTTGGAGGGTCGCATGATTTGAAATGCTTGTAGGTGCATTTGGTGGTATTTGGGGGAGGGTTGATATCATTTTGATCTTCTTGGTTGACGGGATTAGCGGTAAGGGCTTGTTGGACTTGAGTTACAATGTTGGGTATTACGGCAGCCATTTGTTGAGCGATTAGGGCAGCCATGCGCTCGCGGGCTTTTCCTGCTCTCATCTTCCTACGAGGGAGGCTAGAAGACATCTACAAGGAATACATATCAAGAGTATGAGTCGGATGTTTTTGGGATCATGGGTCGTATTTAGGAATGAACATTTATAAAATATAAAATAATAAATCTACTACATCCATAGGATGTCTTGGGCTTTGCTCGTAATTGGGCCTTGCATGCCGCCATACTTCACCTTCGTAATCATGTGGGCCCCCATGATTACCGGGTTTTTCATATGGTTCGCATGTGTTAGCCTGGTTTCGTACACTAAAACCCGGAGAAAATCGAGAAATATGTATGTAACGTATGATATTCGGAATGTGTCTAGGTGTGGACACGGTGACACCTCAAAGTGGGGTTAGTTCGAACGACGTTTGGTGTGGCATGCTTTGGCCTAATAGGTCCTTCGTACTCTCATCGTTAATCCCCAGGTAGGCAAACTGGTCCGTTATATTGGATTTATACGAATGCCAACCTAGACAGGACGTTCCGACTACCGGTACTTGTACCCTTACAGTTACTACATGCCCGTCGCAGAACTCACTTTGATGAGATTTGAAAAATGAAAAAATAATGCGACAAAATCTTTGAATAACGAAAGTATGAAGATGATTTGAATATATGAACATTGAAATATGTATGATGAATGTGTATGTAAGTATGTATGTTTGACTGTAAGTATTATCCACTATGTATCACAAAATGTAATATTGGAATGTTTGCATGCATTTGTGTATGTAATAAATATGAAACAAATAAATATCATAAGTTTGCATGTAACCACATAAACAATTAAAATCTAGTCAACTATAGTATAGGCTCTAAGGGTCTAATAACCTATCTTATATCCCTATAGTCATGGCTCTGATACCAATCTGTCACACCCCGACCCGCAGCGGAAAAGGTGATCGGGGCATGATTGGGTTATCATCAAAGCTCATGACATTTATTATAACGTTTCATATTTATTATTACAATTTAAAGGGAAACATACAATCATAATTACATCATGTTCTACACATCATTCTAGACTTCATTATTTTCTTCTAAGGCATTTCCTATGTTTTCCTTGCTTCATCCTGTTCACCTGTATCATGTGTAAAAATGGTTTTTGGATCAACAAAAAGTTGGCGAGTGAATCCTATGAAAAACATTTGAACAAGTTTATTGAATTGATAAAATAAAGTACATAACCACATATGAGTGAACGTAGATGTAAATTTGTTCACAAAACACTTAATATTAAATAATGCACACACATACAATAATAGATAGTTTTGAGGCACGCGTTGTTCAATTTATCTCCCACGAGGAACTGATGGGCCTAATGAATGAGTTTTGAGGCACGCGTTGTTCTACGAACTGATGGGCCTAATGAATTATTTGCATACAACTAGACAATATGTAAAACATAACTACAAACAATATTAACATTCTAAGTTTAAATCATAATATGGTATGGCACGAGTTTGAATAAACGAATTTGTTTAAGTGACACATGATACACCCCAAAATGTGTAATTAAAAAGGGGAGTTGTAAGATTCACTCACATTGGGTGCGTTTGGTTGATGATGTTGAATGCGCACGAAGTTGGATTTAACCACGAGTGAAACTAACCTAGATAATAACATAATGGTTCGGTAAATAAGCGGATTTTATTAATCAATTTTAGTAGGATGATTGGATATATTTTTGTGAGTTTAAAACTATTTTCTAACTTTAAAAATGTTATTTTTAAGTATTTTTAATTTAAATAAATAAATAAAAGTAATAAAAAAATGTTGATTTTTGACTGTTGACCATTGACTTGTTTGACCGTTGACCGTTGACTTGTTGACCGGTTCGGTCGGTTATGTGTGCGCTGGGTGAGACTCGAACCCGTGACCTCTCGTACGCGTGCACGCAGCTCTACCAACTGAGCTACGTGTCTAACCCGAAATATTTCTGTTTTTAATTATATTTATATACTAATTAGATTAATCCGAAAATCATTTATTTAAAAACGATTTAATTGCACGATTCGGTGCTCGCCACAGGTCTCGAACCTGGGACCTGTGGTTTAGTTTGACACACAGTCCACCGCTGGACTGTGTGTCTAACTTGGTAAATATTCTGGTTATTATTATATTTAACATCTTACTGAGTTAACCCGGTTCAGTTTAATAAAAAAAGGCATTTTATTACAGCGAATGTGTGTGACCAGGATCGAACTCGAGACGTTATGCATATTGTTTGCACACAGTCCACCGCTGGACTGTGTGTCTAACCCGTTCATAATATCGATTTTAATTAATCTTATAACATACCCAACTTCATCTTCTTCGTTCAAAACACAGACATCGATTAACTGACTGTTATTTGTTAAATTAACTTAACGAACATTATGAGCCATCGTAATGTAAGGAACAGAAAAAGGTTTGAGGAATGATTGTACTGAACTGTTCGTCTTTCTTCAGAAGTCCGGCAAGATTGTCGGCTCTGTTTTGGTGAGCTTCGGCTGATAGGATTAGTCAACAATTTGGAGGGATTAGATGTGAAATGGAACCACTGGGTAACGATTATCAGTAAGTTGAAATGATCATACCGGTTAACAGCATGTTTCTGAAATTTCAGGAGTTTTCCGGCGAAAACAGATAATCCGGCAACGTCGTCTGGAAAGGATTCTGGGTGGGGGATTGATATTAGAATTTTGCCCAATAATGGAATGAAACAGAAAAATCGAAGTAATTACCGTGTAGATGGAAGTCTCGGTTTTCCGGCGACTTGCAGATATTTTCCGGCGAGTGAAATTACGTCGAGAATTTGTGTGGTTGTGAGCGAAAAAGTTAACAGAGGCTTGTGGGTGTATTTATAGGGAAGAACATCGATGAATTTAGTCCGATTACCGACTTGATTCGTCGGTCAATAATTTCTCCGGCGGTTATGACGGATGTCGCGGACTGGACATCGGTTATAACTGATGTTAAGGTTAATGCTTCGGTTAAATCAGAAGAAACCGTCCAATCTCGGCGAAATCGTCGGGATTTCCGACGACTGCGATTGGGCGCGTCAGTTTGAAATCGAGTTTGTGATATTTGAATTAATTGTTTTGGTATGTTACCCAAGAACACAAGTGGCGGAGTGGTTTGATGGATGAGAGTTAAGGCTTTGCTGACCCGTTGACTCGACTGACCCGGGTTTGAATCCCGGCTTCAGCACTTTATTTTTAAATCACTATTTTTAATACTTTTTCAAATATAACTTTTATATTCTAATATACTTATTAATTTTGTATCGTTTAAAATTAATTTGAGCATTAAATACGCAACGAAATTTTTAACTGATTGTTCGGTTAATAAACGAAGCGGGTTTGGTAAAATCCGGTTTTTGGCGGATGTTACAGCTAGCTTATGCCATAATCCAGACTAGAGACTTGCCGGTAAATGCTATCTGCACTTAGTCCTTTTTGTGTACTGCTGAGTTATTAAAAATTAAAGAAGACTAGCTCAGGTAAATACTGTCGACTTATTTCCCCTATACGAGCTTGGGTTACGGTAAATTATTACCGCTTGGTCGGAAATGGGATTAATCGAACGCCGGTTCGGAATAGAGATCCGCATATTCTGTTTTAATCAGTTTTGTTTGATAATTTAAACATCGGGAGTTAACTACCGTGCCCTGGATATCCTCGGCTCATTACAATCGAAATGGCCACGACCTTAGCGCGGGTGTAGGCATACACCCGATAGACGCTCAATTATGCATTCCCACAAGGTTGGGAGGAATTGACTCCTTCGTGAGTCTAAAGTGGTGTGTGCGTTAATTGTGTCTCGGTTTTCGTGCCGAGCCCCGTATGTATGACAAACATGTAAATCTGTTAACAAGGTTGGACGGTCAATTAACCCAAGTTATAAAAAGATTTTTGTGCTGATACGCACTTAAAAAATTTTTGAAATGTTTTCAAAATGAGTCAGTTTGGTGTATTTACCAGCGAAAGCAGACGTATTTTCAAAAGACTAATCTGCAGGTACAATACGAAAATATGCCGGAAGTGCTCGGTAGTGATAGAGGATCTTGCAAATCCTAAATCTGCCCAAAGTCTGTTTTATATTCTTTCCTTGTACAATTTATGATCCGCGTGTGGATCTTCTATTACAAGCTTGTATATTATTTTGTATTTTCGAACATTAGTTTGTAATAGTAATTTTACTCCAAGACTTTCGTTGTGCCGTGTTTAATTGACTATGATGATTATCAACTGTTGTCACGATACTCCCTACCCGGACCCACCGGTGTTTGGATTTCGAGGTTAGAAATCCGGGGTGTGACAATACAGATGATTTGCAACCCCATAATATATAAAAGCAATCAGATGAATGCTAAAAACAACATAATAAAGAAGATTTACAGGCTTACAGCCCATAGTATATAATAGCAATTAGCATGACGCTAAAAATAACACAATATAAAAATTTTCCATCCCATAACATATAAAAACAATCAACAGGATATTGAAAAGAACATAATACCAAAACTCCAGGATTACCATTTACCTGAATGCACCTAAAAACATTGTAATCGCAATTCATACCACTTGCCCCAATCAATGGTCATCAATTTCAACCTATGATTTATCTAATTGGACTTTTAGATCTCAAACTTTGACCTTGAACATGTTCAAATATATGAGTTGTGACTTCAAATTATAATACTAACACTATTGCATCACATCATAGTTTATAAAAGGATAAAAAAATAGACTAGAGAAGAGTAAAACGTGTCATCTAGCACATAATACTTGTTTTTCATGTGTTATTTAGCTGACCGTCGAATAATATCAATTTACCAAAACATTTTGTGTTATTTATCCAACCGTCAATGTCAATTTACCAAACATTTTCTAAAAATGAAACCAATTAGAAAATTTATAGAGACCACCACTTTCTGATTCAAGATCTAAGAAAAGTCTGAAAACATGACAAAGGGCAAAACCAATGTTTTCAGAACCGGAACGGATGTTGCACCGATCTCCTTACTGGTTCACAGTCAAATCAGATGTAAGAACCGGATGATAGCGTAAATATTATAAAAATAAATAGGATAAATTGAAAACTTTTAATCAAAATCCAGTTA
This sequence comes from Scalesia atractyloides, assembly GCA_947069175.1. Lineage (NCBI taxonomy): Eukaryota > Viridiplantae > Streptophyta > Magnoliopsida > Asterales > Asteraceae > Scalesia > Scalesia atractyloides. The sequence continues at coordinate 1,729,453 of CAMTDV010000012.1, read as the reverse complement.
CCCAGATCGACCATGCAGTTTTCCGGTCCAGCCAGCTGGTTTGACTCAAAACGGTCTTATAAGATGAACCTAACCCTTGTTCCTGATTTAACCGGCCGGTCCGGTTTTCAAAACATTGGGCAAAACTACAAGTGCAATGATTCGATGAGTTAGTTAAAAGTACACACGTTTAGAATAAGAACATTCAAAGAAACATTAATCGGTCAAAATGGATCGGCGATTTTGCCGTTAAAAATAAAAACACAATATTTTACATATCACGTGACATGATGCAATTCCGACAATCTGTAATCAAGTTATCAAAGAAGTGATCACGTGAAAACTACATCTTGGTCAACTAAGCCGTGATAATGTCGCCAAAACTTGTACTCATATGCAGCAATAAAATACCACATGTAGCACCTTTTTGCATGTTCTATTTTTGGAACTAAACTTGTACAGTTGTACCCAATGCATTAACAATTGCCCCCGCATGCTTTATCTTCAAATCAGCAGCTACAAGTGCCGACACAAAGCAATATGCATACAACAGAATACAAAGCCTCTATTGTCATTACAAACATTATGGAAAAAACAGAAAAGACGACTCAGCAAAATGAAACATAGTGAACCGGGCCACCCACAAATGTGAACCGGACCCTGAACATGGTCAGTCTTGTACCAGACCCGACCTGCATAACCCAAATATCCCCAGCCGCGCTATCATGTTCGCAAACTGAGATCACGTCATTGTAGCGGTCGACAACGTTGACCCATTGACCCACAGAATGCGCATCCATGAATAACATATAATTCCGATCTCTTGAGATCCAATGGCCATGATCAGACATGAACCCGGACCACATCCACATTGACCATCTCAACGATGTAAACAAGTACCTAACCCAAACACGAACCCTAACCATGACCTTCAATACCAACGATAGGCGTGCAAGCGCGCAATCCCGACCCGCTATCATGTAACGAGAACAGCACCCCTCTCTTTAACCAACTTCTAACATACTTCTGTTACTTTTCTTTTTTCATATTTCGACCACCAAACGGATATAGGGGAATGATTCATAAACATGACAAACCAATACGAGCTTTTTTTCATCTTTCAGTCAAATGCGGTACCAACGAATCTACCCACGTGGCTCTTGACACCTAGGCAGCTGTTTCAAACATTCTGAACAAAGATACTCCAAGGAAAACGTTTCTTCATATTCACTATTATGTACACACCGCCCGCATTCAGCACACCTAGGAATGCAGATTATGCAAGCTCTACATTGCTCTTTCGGTTGACAACCGCCAGCTGGACAGTCATAAACGAGCCTCAGGTTCTGACATCTAGGGCATATTTCAACATCTATCGCACGATCATCATCATCACATGGTGTATACGAGTTCGCCCGGTGATAATAATGTGGAATGTAATTGATTTTCTGAATTCCCAACAAGTTATTCAGCAGTTCATAATGATCAAGTGTTATTCCGTAAAATCCACCTGTTTTTATATGCTTTATACCGGCAGTTTCTGTGTTTGAGTTGAAAGCCTTCAGATTATTCAAGATACCCTCGATACTCAGTCGTGTGCATCCAGGAATGAATAACTATATTAAAAAGAACAAGGCATTATTGGCATTACAAAAAATACAACAGATCAAACAGATTATGAATAATTATATTATCTTAGCTATATATAGCTATGCAGTTAATATCGGTGATTTATCGGTTATTGGTCCCCTTGTAAAATATAGGTGTCAAATATCAGTACCGATATTATCGGCGATATTGACCGACGTATCACCGATATTAGACCTATCACCGACATATCACTGAATTGTTGGTGTTAAATTGCTATATATATAAATTCTGCATGATATTGAAATTACCAATATCCCACCGATATCTCACCGAGATAACCTATATCTAAAATATCGGTCCTTGACAGCTATCCGATATTTTACCGCATTAACAGCATAGATATATAGGTGTATCCTAAAGACAATATTAAATTTCGATAAGCATATTAAATTAAGATTAGAAAAAATAAAAATGTTTGGAACAATTGTTTACCTTGGTCAGTTTTGGGTTTGTTTCCAATACGCGCCTTAGACCATCATCGGTGATCTTTGGGCACTTTATCAGGCTCAGACACTGGAGATTACCGTCAGCACAGTTAGTTAACTGAACAAGAATATCATCAGTAATTCGCTCATTCAATGGTTGATCAATGTACAGATTTCTCCATAAAAGAGAATCGTTACGGATAGTAGAGCACAAAGATTTACACACACGCTCCACCGCAAGAAGATCTTTAGTTCCCAAATAACTAAGAGCTAGAACAAAAGCCTCATGGGGCTCTCCTCCAATAAAATCAGGACACGTGGCAACATCGTTTACAGATTCTTCAGATTTTTAACAAAAACACTTTCACTCACACAGTCAAAATCCTTATAGTTTTGATCATGGAACATCAAATTAGTGGGAATTGATTGGAACTTCATAGCACTGTTCAAAAAGAAATTGAAACCAGCAAATAACCCGTAATCTTCTCTGTGATTAACAAATGTATTTCTCATATAATCCCCATAATCAAGTTCTAAATCACCAATCCATTCTGTAATCGCGGTAAACGTGGTACTAATATCTATATCCATCCCAAATGGATCCGATGGCAACAAATCAATAATGTCTTTTGATACAGATTCCGGTGAACCACCTTTATCAACTATCTCCCTCCGCGAACCAAACCGATCATATAACTCATCATGACCCCTTTTCTCACCGTTCACCATTCTCAGCGGCGAAACCATACTGTCTTCCGACGTATGAGCAGGAAAATCGGACGCTGAGATAAACCCTAGAAACAAATATACCTTTCGTACACAGAAATAAACCTAATGAAACCGAAAGCAACAAAACCCTGGGAAAAAGACACCTTTACAGATATGAAAGGAAAGGAACCGAAGGAAAACGAACAATAGTGAATTCAACGAAACCAAACAAAGCCGAATTCAAAGAGACCCTAGAAATTCAAGACAAGCAACATGACAAAACAAAAAGGGGGAAAAGGAAGAACTTCCTAATTCTTTTTATTTTTTGTTCTTTTATTTTTTAAAAACTTTTTTTTGTTTGTTTTCTGTTGAATACCTAAAAACCCAAAAATAACAAAACAAGAAAACCCTAACTTTTTGGGGGCAAACTAAAAAAAGGCGCCAAAAATCCAAAAATTTCACAGAGTTTCTTGTATAAACTTGTATAAACCTATAATACAGATTAATAACAAACACTGTACAAATAAAGAATCAACAATAACGAAACCCTAACGTTCAATTATTCAAATCAGAACCTCAATTCACAAACAATAACACAAAAATCAATCAAATCCGATACAACTAAATCAAAAAATTGAATAAGTAGATGAATTCGACCTGATTGAACCACGAAAAAAGCCTAACTTCCGATGAGAACTGAAGGAACAACGAACGGCGATCGAATTGGTCAAAATTGGAGGCTGTGAGAATCAATTGGGGGTGAATGCAGGTGCCATAGAGCGAATCGAACGAGAATTCGATCCGATTTGGGGGAAAATGTTGGTGAAATTGGAAGAATTGTAGAGAGAGAAAGTGGGGGAATTGTAGAGAGAGAAAGAGTGTGGGAAAGGAGATGAATGGGAATGTGTTGTGGGGAGTATTAGTATGAGTAAATGAGGTGGAAACCGACACGTGTCCGGTTGTTAGGGTTTTACTGGTTCATGTGGCGGGAGTTTGGAATGTATCTGGTTTTGCGGTTGACCGTTTGTGGTGGTGTTTTACCGGTTACCAGTAATTTTACCACAATGGTAAACTACTTTGGTGGATTGTTTGCTCTATTTTTGTTCAGAACCATCCATTTTTTGGTGAATTTTTGGGATAAATTTGAAAGTTTTAATAGAAAATAATTAAAGAGTCATAAGAAAAAAACAAATCAGAAGTAAAAATAAAAGATAAACTAAAATCAACTAGTATTAAGCACCTTACGCCCCTACGTTCTGGCTGGGTCATCAACATTAAATTTTCTTCGACGTGTTAATGCGAATAATTTAGACCGAAACATAAATAAAAAAAAAAAACTAAGTTGATCTAGGACTCACACTTTGTGACGAACTTGTCAAACGGGAAAAATAGATGACGTAAAAACGTTAAACTACACACACGTTGCGCGCCGTGTTAACTCGAAATTTAAATGGAACATAAAACGAAAAGTTTGTGTGAGATGAAAAGTGTAGGGGAACAAAGTTTAAAGTACAAAATCAACTAGTAAAATCAACTCAAAAGTAAAATCAACTAGTATTAAGCACCCTGGTGTTGTGGCGGGGCCACAAACACTAAATTTCAACGTGACCAAAACTTAAAACATAGAAAAGAATAACTAAGTTGATCTAAGAACCGCGCGTTGCGACGAACCTATCAAACGCAGAAAAATAGATGACATAAAAACGTTAAACCACATACGTTGCGTCGTGCTAACTTGTAAAATTTAAACGGAACATAAAACGAAAAATTTGCGTATGATGAAAAGTGTAGGGACCGAAGTTAAAAGTACAAAAATTGTGAGGTTAAATTGTAAAAATATAAAAGCTTTGATATTATAAATAAAAAAATAAATAATTTTGAGTTAAAGTGAAAAGTTAATTTTTTAAACCTTAGAAAGCATGAGGACCTCTATACAGAGAAGTTATAAATTTAGAGTCCCTAAATAGTAATCACTTCTCTATTTGGTTTTTCATATCTTGTGTGTAGCTATGGAATTGTTATTGCAATTTTTACGTAATTAATATTATTTTTTATTGGTTGATGAAGTTTGGATAATTGGATAATCTATAAATTACCAGGAGCTCTGAAGTTGAGTGTGTTCAACATGATGTTGTGTGGATAAATGGATAATCATAGAATTCGGTGGCAAAATAAAATAAAACAAAATATAATATAATTGTTGTTTACAAGATAAGTGTTTTGTATATTCGTTGCAATTACTTTTTTAGACATAATATACGGTGCTAAACAACAAAAGAGAAGTACTCTTTCATTGTTTCTTTAATTTTCTTATATACATTCATATTTACTTAGAGTTAAATGCTTGGTTAGTCTCTGTGGTTTGTGAAAATTGCATACTTGGTCCTAATGTTCATTAATTACACACTTGGTCCTGGTGGTTGTAATTTTTACACTCGAGTGGTCCTTATCACTAACATCTGTTAAGTTTTTCAGTTAATTTCATGTTAAATGACCAAAATACCCTTGCTTATTAATAAAACCCACCAAATTATATGTCTTCACAGACCTCTCTTCTCAAACAAGCAGAACAACCACCACCATATCACCTCTGCCACCGTCTCACCTCCACCACCATCTCACCTCCACCCCCGAACACCAAGACACACGACTAACGAAACGACACGACTCGACTGACCCAAGCCAACGGACGTACAAAACTTACAAAACGAAATGTGTAATCGGAAGCGTACCTGTGATCTATAAATCGACACGAGAACTGAGGTGGAGCGGGCAGTGGTGGCTCGTCGGTTTTGGTGACAGATGGTGGAAGTGGGTGTCGGGTAGCGTTTGAAGGTGGAGAAATCAAACTGCCGATGGTGTTCTGAGGTCGATGGTGGTTTGAGGTGGGTGCGACAGTGAAGGGTAGCATGGCGGTTGAAGGCGGAGGTAGGTGAGACAGGGAGGAGGACGTGGAGAATAGAGGCGGCGGAGATGGTAGGTGGAAGGCGGTGGTCGGAAAATGGGTGGTGGAGGGTCGTGAACGGTGGTTGACCTGAGGTGAATGGTGGCGGGGTGGGTGGTTGTTGACGGTGGAGGGAGTCGATGGAGGAGGTGGTGGTCGAGGTCGGTGTGGAGAGTAGGTGTCTGGAGGGTGGATTCGACAGTGGCTGGTGAGTCAAATTGGGGAAGATGCCTGTAATAAAATCTTGGTGGAGGTGGAGGTAGTGGTGGTCGATTGACGGTGGGGGTGGTGGTAATGGGTTGAAAGTGGCGGTGGAGGTGGTGGTGGTGGGCTGACGTAGAGGTGGAGGTGTCTGTGGGTTTTAGAGAGAGAGGGGAGGGGGGGGGGGGAGGGTGAAGAAGATAAGGGGTGGGTTCATTTCTTTTTCTTTTTTTTTTATTTGATTAGGGACAATCTAGTAATTTTGCACATATTTAACTAAAAACTTAACATCGGTTAGTGATAAGGACCACCCGAGTGCAAAAATTACAATTGTTAGGACCAAGTGTGTAATTAGTGAACCACTAGGACCAAATCTGCAATTTTCGTAAACCATAGGGACCAACCAAGCATTTAACTCTATTTACTTATGTATCTTCATTTATTGTTTTTTAATTGTCTTATATACATTAATTTTATTTTTGTATCTTCATTTATGATGTTGAACTAAATAATTTACGGTGCTAAACTACAAAAGAGAAGTACTCTTTCATTGTTTTTTATTGTCTTATATACATTTATTTTTACTTACGTGTTTTCGTTTATCATGTCAAACTATAACAATCAACGACACCAAATCTGTAAACATTTTTTTATTGATGTCATTATGTTTTGGTATTCAGATGTCTATCAACTTGATGAAAAGATTTTTTTAAAGGACAGGCTAGTCAACCATATTCAGCAATATTGGTTTGTATAATCAAATTTTATATATTTTTAGTGCTTTGTTACGAAAACTATCAATATTACACTATCACAAATTTAGAACACAAATATAAGATGTTAAAATAGCTTTTACCCTTGAATCTTGCTCGAAAATACACAAATATAAGATGTTAAAATACACTATAACATCCCGTTTTATCATTGTCTCATGATTTTAATATTATATTGTATAGTATAGTATTAGATACTCATTGATGGCACGTCTACCATTTTCCATTGTAATTAATCTTACAATCGAACCCTATTATCATAAATTGTTGAACTTTTGGGCCATGATGCTTATATAGAGTTTTGGGATAAACTTTAGTGAAATCAAACTTAGGGGAGCAAACAAGGTTATTCGAAACTTCAATAAAAAAGATTCTATATAACTACAAATACAATTGGATGATCAGTGTCATCCTGTTGCATGAGAACTGATCATTGGTCAATTTTTTTTATTTTTTTAATCTTTTAGTAAGTTTTGGTTTATTTTAGCATTTATCTTTCAACATTTAGTATTGACGCTTACAACCCTTTAACTTCTTAAAAACTTTATAATCATTTTTACTTGCTTATATTTATTTACATGTCAGTATAAATTTAAGTTGACTTCGTTTCTTTGAAAATGGATAGGCTCACATATAATATGTTTTTTATTGTACGTTCAGTTGATCTATGTTTTGCCATTAATTGTGTTTTACAACAAGTCGAGTCAAATATAATATGTTTTCATCAAACTTTAAAAATCCGACTTACTTTACGTTTCGGCGTCACCACAACGTGCGGTTCCATTTTTAACTTAAAGACATAAATTTTTTACTTATAAGTTCATGTTGGGGTTCGATGTAAATTTCTTTCGCAAATAAGTCGGGCCGTATATAATACGTTTCCATGCTTATTTTTATGTACATCTCCAGTTTATCTATGTTTTGACGTAACTTTTGTTCAGAAACAGTTCAGGTCTTTACTGTACAAATCCAAATTACTTTACATTTGAACCCGCTACATTACACGGGGAAATTTACTAGTTATATATATAAACAAAGAGGGAGTGGGTTCTAAGAGTTCCAATAATCAAATATTTTTAATGTGTTTATGACTTTGGAGTGAGAGGACGGAAAGAATAATAACCAAGGAGGAATCAAGTTCTATTTGCAAACTATATTTATAATTAATGCCTAAAGCTTACCCCTTACATCTCCAAGTAGGTGAATTACTTATAATAGCTTGGTAAACTTCAATCCTCTCAAGGACTAACTATTCAATTTAGTATCATTGAGTACTAATACAACCACCACTCCACTTAATGGAAATTGGAAGGTTATGGGATATATAGTTGTTTATAATCATTGATGATTAGATATATACAATCTATTATAATGTAATATCCGTGTAAATCGGGTTTCAAAAACCCGTTCCTTTTTGTTTCAATAAAAGAATATTTAGTTACGTCTTTCAATTATTTTTTTATTGATTATATAATTGTTCAACTAATTCTAAAATAATTGATAATAAGTTTAAAATAATTGTTATGAAATAATAATAAATCAACTAAATAATAATATATTTAGAAACTGATTATTGGATGAAATAAAAAAAATTTAAGGGGTGAACCGGGATCGAACCCGGGTTCCCCGGATATCACACACACCACAAGCACCACTGGACTCCAAGCACATGATGCATCAATTTCCGCATGCCAGTATATATTATATATATATATATATATATACACACACACACAAACCGGGCGGGAAAACCTGCAACCATACTGGAATCATCGCCAATCACCACACGCGCCTTTCCTTTTCTGTTTGAACCTTCCGACAACTGGCATCGTGTTTATTTTTTGCAAACTTCAATCGTAATGGTTGTCATCCCCGCGTAATTCTACCAATTACTCGCAGTAGTTTCCAAAAACCGAAACCAAAACCTCCTCTAGTTCCAATCTATAAATACCAACTGAAATCCCACTCCCAAATCGTTCAATCCTTTCTCCTCTAATCACTAGTTGTTCTCGGCTCAAAGCACTTCCCCAGTTTCATCAAAAACATCGTAATCCGCCGCCGGATTTAACTTGCCGGAAAAGGAACAACCCTCTGACAACCGGTAACACTCCTTTTACTCTAAATCCAGTTTGTATGCTCTTGGTATGATAACCAAGTTATTTAAGTTTGAAATTCAAAGAAACGGGTTCTGGGTTTAAGCTTTAAAACGAAGAATATGAAGAACAGTGTGCGTATATATATTTTATAATTCGGGTTCTAACCGGGTTAGACACACAGTCCAGCGGTGGACTGTGTGTGTGTGCATATTCACCACACACGTTCCGGGTTCGATCTTGCAGCTGGCACCGTTTTATTTAAACTGATCTTCTTTTTAAAAAAAAAACAAACTATTCTGAAATCCATAGAGATGTTAAATATAATACGACTTATATATTATACGGGTTGAGCACCCAGCCCAACTGGTTGGGCCGGGTGCAAACTGAACCTAGGGTCGCCGGTTCGAGCCCCTGTTGCCACCCGGTTGGAACATTTTTAAAAAAAATAATTAATTGTGATTTCTGAACGACTCTAACAAGAGTATAAGATTAATTAAAAACCGGTTTCCTTCGGGTTAGACAAGTAGCTCAGTTGTAAGAGCTGCGTGCACGCAACCGAGAGGTCACGAGTTCGAGTCTCGCATGCATGCTTACAATTCTGATTAAAAACCGGTCTGACACGTGTCAGACTGACATTTTTTTGTCTTTTTTTCTTTATTTTATTTTATTTTTATTATTTCATTTCATGGTGTTATTTAAAAGAAAATATTTTTTTTAAACACTTAAAAACACATAATTTCAAGGGCTTAATTATATCAAAACAAATCATAAAATTAACTTAAAATCTAAACAAAGGTTTTTAACCAAAAATATTAGTTTATTATTTATCGAGTTATCGCAATATTATTTTAGGTTAGTACTCCTGCATCGGTTAATCTCCCAACTCGTGCGCTCTCATCTTCAATCAAGAATACGCACCCAATGTGAGTGAATCTCTACAAATTCCCCGTTTTAATCACGTTTTGGGGTGTATCATGTGTCGTATAATTTCTTTTATTATTTAACACTTGTGCTAATATCATTTTCGTGATCAAATGTCTATAGTTGTTATGTGGTTTATATGTGGATACATTTTATCATTTTTAGTGCAATCATTTCATTAGGCCTATCAGTTCCTCGTGGGATACAGGTTGAGCATCAGGTGCCTCATTAGATCGGCTCTGTTTGATTGAGCCTTGATCTCAAATACATCATTCATCATGTCATATGTTCATACAATGTGGTTTGTGATTTGTTATTTATATACATCTGTTCACACATGATTCATGCACAATTTTATTTAAACAACCATAAAACTCAATTATTTAAATGTTTTATCAAGGTTCACTCGCCAACTTTTGTTGACCCAAATTTTCTGTTTTACGCATGATCCGGTGAACAATCTGAGGAAAGAAACACATAGGATGGCCTAAGAAGAATAAACAAGTTATTTCGTTTAGAACAATATTTTGGTTTATTCTTTGTGCTTGTATGATATTTGTGTTGGATATTTGAAGTTAATTTGAATTTAATAAATATGAAACTTACTAGTAAATATCATGAGCTTTGGTGATAACCCAATCATGCCCTGACTTTTATTCCGCTGCGGGTCGGGGTGTGACAGATTGGTATACAGAGCTTGTGACTATAGGGATATAGGATATATTAGACCCTTAAAGCCTATACTATAGTTGATTAGATTTTAATTGTTTATGTGTTACATGCAAAATTCATGATGTTTATATGTTTCATGTTTATTCTCACACACAATTTTATGCAAGCACTCCACAAAGTACGTGTTAATATGCAATGCTTATCATAGTTCATATCTCAATAATATATCATATCTATGAAAGCACACACCTCACGATTTCACAATTTTCATGATTTCTTTTCAAAGATTTTTGCAATGTTTTCATATTTTTCAATTCACATCAAAGTGAGTTTTCACGACGAGCATGTAGTAACTGGAAGGGTACTGTACCGGTAGTCGGAACGTCCTGTCTAGGCTTGGCATTCGTATAAATCCAAATAAAGGACCAGTTTGCCTACATGGGGACTAACGATGAAAGTACGAAGGACCTATTAGGCCAAAGCATGCTATACCAAACGTCGTGTGAACTAACCCCACTTTGAGTTGTCTTTGTGTCTACACCTGGACACCCTCCGATCTTATATCTCGCAATCATGTTTTACGATTTTCATTTGGGTGATGCGAGTGTTAACCAGCCGACACCAATGTGAACCCTACCAAGCCCAATAATCATGGGGGCCCACATGACTATACAGGCTATGGCATGTGAGACATTTGGACGCCCAAACATGAGCAAGCCCAAGACATCCTATGGATGTAGTTAAGTTATTTTCAGTTATTTATAAATGTTGTTTTCATTCTTTTTACGACACATGACACCTAGAAAATTCTCAAACTCACAATCTCCCTACATAGATTCTTGTAGATGTCTGCTAGACACTTAAGAGGAAGTTGAAGGTCAGGAAGGTCAAGCGAACGCATGGCCACGCAAATTGCTCAACAAATGGTCGCGGTACTTCCTGACATCGTACTACAAGTTCAACAAGCTCTCGCCGCAAACCCCATCAACCCTCCAAACCAAGAAGGCCAAAACGTCGCCAACCCTCCTCCCAAAAGCACTAAATGCACCTACAAACACTTCAAGTCTTGCGATCCCCCAAAATATGAAGGGAGTGAAGGTGTCACTATCCTCCTCCATTGGTTTGAGGAGATGGAAAACACCTTTCTCAATTGCGACTGTCCTGAGGATCGTAAGGTACGTTACGCATCTGGAAGATTGTTTGGGGCAGCCCTTACCTGGTGGAACACGAAAAAAGGTAAGCGGGGTGTGGAAGATGCCATGGCCTTATCATGGGAGGAGTTGAGAGAAATAATGACAAGACGCTTCTGCCCTAGGAGCGAGATCAAAAAGCTTGAAGATGAATTCTATTCTCTAAAGCAAAAAGAAGGGGATCACACCTCCTACAACAAGAGGTTTCTTGAATTGAACCAGATGGTTCCCAATCTGTTCACCGCATTATACCGCTTAATCGAGCACTATATTCGAGGCCTCCCCTCGAAAATCCAAGATTCGGTTTTAAGCACTTCTCCTGCAACACTCGAAGCCGCAATGGAGTTAGCTACGGAACTTACTGAAAATCGCATTCGAAATGGCGATTTTAAAGATGAGAAGAAGAAAACGCCTGGTGAGACCCCAACTCCAACCCACTCAGGTTCATCCTCAAAGTTTGCTGGTAAGAGGAAGCGAAATGGCAGAAACTTTGCTGTCACCCAAACCAACCCTCCCATCACTGCTGCTCCAATCACCCAAGTTGCCCCTCCAGCCGTACCATTCAAAAGGCCATACACTGGTCCACACCCAAAGTGTAACCGTTGCCAATACCATCACCCTCCTGAGAACCCCTGCCAGCATTGCACAAGTTGTGGCCGTGCAGGTCACACTATCCAAACTTGCCGTACACTTCAACGATCAAACCGCAATCAGCCTCCAACCCAAACCCAAAACCAAATGGTGGGCCAAGCCCAACAACCCTTACTTCTACCACCTGCCCAACCCATAGCCCAACCTTACTACCAACCTAACTACCCCATGATGTAACTGTGGGGACCCAAACCACTTCAGAAATACTTGCCCACGCCTGGTAAACATTATCAATGCCCAAGCCCAAGCAAACCCGGTGAACCAAGCTAACCAAGCTCACCCACCTGCAAGAGGAAGGGCCTTCAATATCAACGCCAACCAAGCAAGGGCGGGCAACAATGTGGTCAACGGTACGTTCCTCGTAAATGGTAGTTATGCATCCATATTATTCGATACTGGTGCGGATAAGAGCTTTGTATCTTTAGAATTTGAACCCATTCTTGACCTACCGCGTGTTAGTCTCACCAAATCAATCACGGTGGAAGTTGCTGACGGTGAACCCATTTTGTTAAAATCTATTATACGTGATTGTTCACTTACTCTCAATGATCACGATTTCTCGATTGACCTCATCCCTATGAAATTGGGAAGTTTCGATATTATCATCGGTATGGACTGGCTCAGCCAGCATCACGCTGAAGTGGTGTGCCATGAAAAATTCATTCGTATTCCTCTCGCCGACGTTCAGACACTACGTATCTTTGGAGAAACTCCTTCGAAATGGCTCAAATTGATGTCCTGCCTTCAAGCCCGAAGTTATCTTCGCAAGCATTGCGTCGCATTTCTAGCCCACATCGTCAAGAAGGAAGGCAAGGAAAGGAAGCTCGAAGATATTCCAATTGTGAAAGAATTTCCGCAAGTGTTTCCCGACAACGTTTCAGGACTTCCTCCTGTGCGAGAAGTCGAATTTTGAATCGATCTTATGCCTGGCGCTACACCAGTCGCAAAACCTCCCTATAGGTTAGCCCCATCCGAAATGCAAGAGTTGGCCAGTCAACTGCAAGAGCTGACTGACAAAGGATTCATACGTCCTAGCTCGTCGCCTTGGGGTGCACCTGTTCTTTTTGTGAAGAAGAAAGATGGAACGTTTCGCATGTGCATTGATTATAGAGAACTCAACAAGTTGACTGTTAAGAATCGCTATCCACTACCTCGTATTGATGACCTTCTAGATCAACTTCAAGGTGTCACCTGTTTTTCCAAAATCGACATTTGTTCTGGTTATCATCAGCTTAGGGTGCGCGAAGAAGATATTCCAAAAACTGCCTTTCAAACTCGTTATGGTCGTTACGAGTTCATGGTCATGCCTTTCGGATTAACCAACGCCCCCACTGTCTTGATGGATTTGATGAATAGGGTATGCAAACCCTACCTCAACCGTTTTGTTATAGTCTTCATTGATGACATCCTTATCTACTCCAGTTCAAAATCCGATCATGAGCGACATCTTCGCCTTATCCTTACACTTTTAAGGACTTAAAGGCTCTATGCTAAGTTCTCAAAATGTGAATTTTGGTTAAAGGAGGTACAATTCCTTGGCCATGTCGTTAATGACAAAGGGATTCATGTCGACCCTTCAAAAATCAAGGCAGTACAAGAATGGCAGGCGTCACGTACCCCTACTGAAGTTAGGTCATTTCTTGGCTTGGCTGGTTATTATCGACGCTTCATTGCTAATTTCTCTCGTATCGCTGTTCCACTCACTGCATTGACTCACAAGGGAAAACTCTTTGTTTGGGGACCCATCCTTACACTCCCTGAGGGTTGCGAAGACTTTGTGGTTTATTGCGATGCGTCAGGGCAAGGGCTAGGCTGTGTTCTGATGCAAAAAGGAAAGGTGATAGCCTATGCCTCTAGGCAACTCAAAGTACATGAGAAGAATTACACCACCCACGACCTGGAACTTGGAGCAGTCGTGTTCGCTCTAAAGATATGGAGACATTATCTCTATGGTACCAAGTGTGAAATATACACTGATCACAAGAGTCTCCAACATATCTTCAGTAAAAAAGAGTTGAACATGAGGCAACGACGATGGGTTGAACTCCTCAATGATTATGACTGTGAGATTCGATATCACCCTGGCAAGGCAAACGTTGTGGCCGATGCACTCAGTCGAAAGGGTTATGCAAATTCCATTCATCTTCTATGTTCTCAAATTGTAACCGATATCAAAGATCAAATTCGGGCAGCTCAACATACTTCCGTAACGGAAAATGACGTGCGCGATGAGCTGTCTTGTGGAACTGATGGGCCTAATGAATGATTTGCACGCAACTTGACAAAAATATAAACTCGCAATACAACAAACAACATTTACATCTCACGATAGTTCATATAATGGTAATAGCACAAGGGTTTGAATAAACAAAATGTTGACACATGATACACCCCAAAACATGAATAAAGAGGGGAATTTGTAAGAATTCACTCACAGTGGGTGCGTTTTTCTTGATTGATGAAGAGTGCGCACGAATTGAGGATATAACCGACGAAGAAGACTAACCTAGATAATAACGCAATAATTCAATAAAAAATAATATTTTGATTTAATACTTTTTGTTAGATTTTAGGTTATTTTTGTGGTATTTATTGAGATTTTTAAACCTAAATAATCTTGTTCTTAAGTGTTTTTAATTGATTTATAACTAAAAAAAATAAATACAAAAATATTAAATAAAATAAAAAAAATAAAAAAAAATTAAAAACCTTGTCAGACCTGACAGCAGGTCTGACCGGTTCGTTGACATGTTTGACCGCGTGTGGTGAGACTCGAACTTGTGACCTCCCGTTCACGTGCACGCAGCTCTTCCAACTGAGCTACGTGTCTAACCCATAAGGAATCAATTTTTAATTATTCTTATATACTTGTTAGAATATATCAGAAATTATTTAATTTAAAAAGGATTTAAATGAGCGAACCAGTGTGAAGGATCTGACTCGAACCCGCGATCTCTATGTTGTTTTGCACCCAGCCCAACCAACTGGGTTGGGTGTCAAACCCGATTGAAACAGAATTCTTAATATACTTAACAACTATCTGAGTGTTAGCGTATTTGAATTAGAAAGAAACCGGTTTTTATTTCAACAACACGGACTGACCAGGACTCGAACTCGGTATGTGAATATTATGTTTGCACACAGTCCACCACTGGACTGTGTGTCTAACCCGGTTAAAAACCCGATTCTTATTACTTTTAATCACCTGCTGAAACTCATCTTCTTCATGAATTTCAACCAGGAACTCGACTGTTATAAGTTTTAACTGTTCTGGTTTAACTGATGTAATCTAAACGAATTAAACAAGAAATATAGAAGAGTTTTGGGATTCATACCAACTGGAAAACAGAACCCCGGTTTTCCGGTGACCAACTCCGGCGATGGCAGATGAACTTTCCGACGAGCAGAAGGTTGAGCAGATAAAAATAGAGGTAAATTGTGAAGGAAGTGAGCGAGTTCCTATGAGTGAAAGGGTCGATATTTATAGTTGATCTTTCAATCGTGTGGGTTTCGGTTACAACTATGATTATGGATTGATGATTTTCAGTCTGTAACCGAATGTGGGTTGAGATTTGATTGCTGAGATCGTAATTGGTATAACAGTTTCGCAATCAAGAATTATGCTTGATTGATTTCGGCGGTTACTGATTTCTGAAAAGGAAAGAGTTGCAGGTTTAACGGGTTTTCAAAAATAAAACTTAATTGTTTTTATTTCTAAGCACAAATGTGCGTGCAGTGTAGTGGTGTTTGGTGTATGTATTTATACGGGAGACCCGGGTTCGAACCCGATTACCCCTTATGTTTTATTTATTATTATTACTATTATTATTATTTTTTTTACTTTCATTTATTATTATTGTTACTATTTATTTAATGCTTTAAATTCTTTTAATTCATTTAGTAGCTATAAGTTAATAACTCGAATTAAATGGTGCATAAATACGCAACGTGACTTTAGATTAGCTACTTGAATTATTTAACGAAGCGGGTTTTGAAACCCGTTTTACAACGAATGTTACAGTATCCCCTGCTTTTAGAAATTTCGTCCCGAAATTTAGGTAGTAGTCGTAACAGGAAAAAGATGCGGGTATTTCTCACACACTAAGCCTTAGCGTTCTCAGGTGAACTCAGGTTCTTGCTTTGATTCCCAACGCATTCTGACTGGAATCTGAATATCTTTTATCAGAAAAAGGATGGATGATGCTTGGATTTGATGATTACATGACCAAAGGAGTGTGAAGGTTTGAATTTTTAATTGAGGTGGTAACGTTCCACGTAAGGGTTGAATACCCTGCTACAGGAATCGCTTTTTGATGCCTAAAGTATAAAAATGTGAAACATTGATAAACATAGTTGATTGACTGGGTATGATCTCATGTATAAGAGTTTTGAGGGAATTGATGCGTTGAAAGGATAGAGTTATATCACAAAACAAAAACTTCAACTATTACAATGTTAAAACCTACACGGAACTTCTCATAACCTCCTGATAATGCTTTTGATCCTTTGACAAGAATACTTATATATAGGAAGTACCAGCGGCGTATCCACCATATTCTTGTCAAATTTCCATTGGCTTTGTCAGTAAGTTATGATTAGTTCTATGTGACTCTAAAACATAAACAAACACAACAAACAAGGCTTGAGTCTCAAATCTGAAAGGATACATGACTGAATGACGACAATACCTCTCCTGTTTGCTATGATGAAGGGGTCAGTCTATGAAAAAGTGAGACACGACCCAACTTCGAGATACGTCGCGATGTATGATGATATGAAAATTAAATCAATGAGTAAAGATATGAAATAAAACAGTAATATCAATTTGCATTAAAATTCTTGGATATGTAAATTCCCAAATTATAACAAGGATACACAAAGATTGAGAAAACATTAAGAACTAGACGGTTGGAGTTGAGTCTTGACTCTTGGTGAGGGAAGGCTAGTTGGGTTGTTCGTTTGGGCCGTTATTATCTTCAACAGGATTGGCGTTGATGTTGTAAGCTTTTCCTCTTGCTGGTGGTAGTGCTGGGTTTTCTTGATTTGCTTGGTTAACTGGGTTTGCTTGAGCTTGGGCGTTTATGATGTTAACCAATCGAGGGCACGTGTTTCTAAAATGGGTAGGGTACCCACAATTAAAGCAAGCTCGAACATGTGGAACCATGGGGTATTGAGGTTGTTGATATGATTGGATCATGTTTTGGGTAGGGGGTGAAGCTTGGTTTTGAGGGGTACGACAAGTTTTGCTCAAATGACCATAACGCCCACAATTAGCACACAGTCGACAAGGTACGGTAGATGGATGGTGATAAAAACATGTGTTGCATTGAGGGTGAGGTCCAATGTAAGGTTTCTTATTTGGGTAAATAGATTTGGGTGCTACTTGAGTGATTGGGATAGCTTGGAGGGGTACGGCTTGTGGAGCTGGTTGATTGCCTTGGGTGATAGCGAAATTTTGCCCATCTCATTTTCTCTTAGAAGTGGGTTGAGAAGAGGATTCGGTCTGGGTTGAGTTTGAGGTTTCGGTTGATGCTTTATCCTTCTTCTTCTCCTGCTTGAAGTCTTCATTCCGTATGTGGTTTTCAGTGAGCTCTATAGCTAACTCCATTGCTGCTTCCAAAGTTGCAGGTGTGGTACTTATTACAGGGTCTTGAATTTTTTAAGGAAGACCTCGAATGTAGTGCTCGATCAAACGGTAGAGGGGAGTGAACAAGTTGGGGACCATCTGATTCAACTCAAGGAATCTCTTGTTGTATGTGGTGTAGTCGCCCTCCTTTTGTTTCAAAGAGTAGAACTCATCTTCTAATTTCTTGATTTCGCTTCTTGGACAGAAACGTCTTGTCATGATCTCCCTCAACTCTTCCCAAGTCATAGTCATAGCATCCTCAGCACCTCGCTTGCCCTTCTCTGTGTTCCACCATGTAAGCGCTACTCCGAACAAATGACCGGTAGCATATCGCACCTTGCGATCATCGGGGCAGTCGCAATTGAGAAAAGTGTTTTCCATCTCCTCAAACCAATGGAGAAGAGCGGTGACACCTTCAGTCCCTTCGTATTTTGGAGGATCGCAGGATTTGAAATGCTTGAAGGTGCATTTAGTGGTGTTGAGAGGAGGGTTGGCGACATTTTGTCCTTCTAGATTGGTTGGGGTGATAGGATTGGCGACAAGGGCTTGTTGGACTTGAACTACAATGTTGGGTATTACGGCGGCCATTTGTTGAGCAATTTGGGCAGCCATGCGCTCGCGGGATTTTCCTGATCTCATACCTCTACGAGAGAGACTAGAAGACATCTACAGGGAATACGTATCGAGAGTATGAGTTTGATGTTTTAGGTGTCATGTGTCGTATTTAGAAATGAACATTCACAAAACAAATGAAGTAAATTAAATTGGCTACATCCATAGGATGTCTTGGGCTTTGCTCATCTTTGGACCTCCATATGTCCCCTTACTTGGCCTTGGTAGTCATGTGGGCCCCCATGACTACTGGGCTCTGGTAGGGTTCATATTGGTGTTGGCCTGTTAACACTTCGCCACCCGAATGAAAATCGTAAAACATGACTGCAAAGTATAGGGTCGGAGGGTGTCCTGGTATAGACACAGTGATGACTCAAAGTGAGGTTAGTTCATGCACGTTTGGTGTGGCATGCTTTGGCCTAATAGGTCCTTCATACTCTCATCGTTGGTTCCCAGGTAGGCAAACTAGTCCGTCATATTGGATTTATATGATTGCCAACCTAGACAGGACGTTTCGACTACCGGTACTCGTACCCTTCCAGTTACTACATGCCCGCCGTAGAACTTACTTTGAGGAGATTGAAAAACAAAAATGCCACAAAATCTTGAATAAAGGAAATATGAGGATGATTTGAATATGTGAACATTGAAATATGCGTGATGAATGTATATGTAAGCATGTTATGTTTGACAACAAGTTAACTCATTAAGTATCACTCAAAATGATAGTGGAAGTGTTTGCATGCATTTGTGTGTGTAATAAATACGAAACAAATAAACATCATGAGTTTGCATGTAACCACATAAACAATTAAAATCTAATCAACTATAGTATAGGCTCTAAGGGTCTAATAACCTATCCTATATCCCTATAGTCAAAAGCTCTGATACCAATTTGTCACACCCTGACCCGCAGAGGAAATGGTAGTCGGGGCATGATTGGGTTTTTTTTATCAAAGCTCATGACATTTACTATAAAGTTTCATATTTATTATTTCTATTTAAAGAAGAAATTACAGTAAACATACAAGCACAACATGTTCAAATACATTTTTCATGACTTCTTTATTTTTCTTCTAAGGCAATTTCCTATGTGTTCCTTGCTTCAACCTGTCCACCTGTATCATGGGTAAAAGTAGGGTTTTGGGTCAACAAAAGTTGGCGAGTGAATCTTATTTAAATATTTGAAAGAATTAGTTTTATTGGTTATTTGAATAAAAATGTGCATAACCAAATATGAGTATACGTATATGTAAATTAAACCACAAAACACATAATATCAATTAATGCGCACACACACATACCAAATGATGAACAATGAGATCAAGGCTCAATCAAACGGAGCCGATCTAATGAGGCACCTGATGCTCAACTCGTCTCCAATGAGGAACTGATGGGCCTAATGAATGATTTGCACGCAACTTGACAAAAATATAAACTCGCAATACAACAAACAACATTTACATCTCACGATAGTTCATATAATGGTAATAGCACAAGGGTTTGAATAAACGAAATGTTGACACATGATACACCCCAAAACATGAATAAAGAGGGGAATTTGTAAGAATTCACTCACAGTGGGTGCTTTTTCTTGATTGATGAAGAGTGGCGCACGAATTGAGGATATAACCGACGAAGAAGACTAACCTACAATAATTCGATAAAAAATAATATTTTGATTTAATACTTTTTGTTAGATTTTAGGTTATTTTTGTGGTATTTATTGAGATTTTTAAACCTAAATAATCTTGTTCTTAAGTGTTTTTAATTGATTTATAACTAAAAATATAAATACAAAAATATTAAATAAAATAAATAAAATAAAAAAAATTAAAAACCTTGTCAGACCTGACAGCAGGTCTGACCGGTTCGTTGACATGTTTGACCGCGTGTTGTGAGACTCGAACTTGTGACCTCCCGTTCACGTGCACGCAGCTCTTCCAACTGAGCTACGTGTCTAACCCATAAGGAATCAATTTTTAATTATTCTTATATACTTGTTAGAATATATCAGAAATTATTTAATTTAAAAAGGATTTAAATGAGCGAACCAGTGTGAAGGATCTGACTCGAACCCGCGATCTCTATGTTGTTTTGCACCCAGCCCAACCAACTGGGCTGGTGTCTAACCCGATTGAAACAGAATTCTTAATATACTTAACAACTATCTGAGTGTTAGCGTATTTGAATTAAAAAGAAACCGGTTTTTATTTCAACAACACGGACTGACCAAGGACTCGAACTCGGGATGTGAATTTTATGTTTGCACACAGTCCACCACTGGACTGTGTGTCTAACCCGGTTAAAAACCCGATTCTTATTACTTTTAATCACCTGCTGAAACTCATCTTCTTCATGAATTTCAACCCGGAACTCGACTGTTATAAGTTTTAACTGTTCTGGTTTAACTGATGTAATCTAAACGAATTAAACAAGAAATATAGAAGAGTTTTGGGATTCATACCAACTGGAAAACAGAACCCCGGTTTTCCGGTGACCATCTCCGGCGATGGCAGATGAACTTTCTGACGAGCAGAAGGTTGAGCAGATAAAAATAGAGGTAAATTGTGAAGGAAGTGAGCGAGTTCCTATGAGTGAAAGGGTCGATATTTATAGTTGATCTTTCAATCGTGTGGGTTTCGGTTACAACTATGATTATGGATTGATGATTTTCAGTCTGTAACCGAATGTGGATTGAGATTTGATTGCTGAGATCGTAATTGGTATAACAGTTTCGCAATCAAGAATTATGCTTGATTGATTTTGACGGTTACTGATTTCTGAAAAGGAAAGAGTTGCAGGTTTAACGGGTTTTCAAAAATAAAACTTAATTGTTTTTATTTCTAAGCACAAATGTGCGTGCAGTGTAGTGGTGTTTGGTGTATGTATTTATACGAGAGACCCGGGTTCGAACCCTGTTACCCCTTATGTTTTATTTATTATTATTACTATTATTATTATTTTTTTTACTTTCATTTATTATTATTGTTACTATTTATTTAATGCTTTAAATTCTTTTAATTCATTTAGTAGCTATAAGTTAATAACTCGAATTAAATGGTGCATAAATACGCAACGTGACTTTAGATTAACTACTTGAATTATTTAACGAAGCGGGTTTTGAAACCCGTTTTACAACGAATGTTACAGTATCTACATCAGCGAAATCGTAAGCCGTCATGGCGTACCGTTAAGCATCATTTCAGACCATGATGGTTGCTTCACTTCACGAACATGGCGAGCCGTACGAACCGTGATGTATTGAATAATACATCTATTTATCTTGTAGAGTTTGTACAGTTCTAGCGCGTTTTCGTTTCGATTTGTCAAGAATTTATCTACTTTTAATCCAAACACGTTTTGCAGGTCTTGGTTCGTGAAAACGGTTGGAAGGATGGGGAAAACGAGCGAAAATGGTGAAAAGAACCGAGCCGGGATGTGAATGGATCGAAAACGGAAAACGAAACGCAAATTCAAGGAATTCCACCCGGTCGCAGGGCCGACCGGTACAAGCATCCTCTCTCGCAGCCCGCGAGAGAGGGTAATTACTTCCGGATGAAACAGTCGGTCGCGGGGCGCGACCGGACTCCCCAAACTCTCTCACGGCCCGCGAGAGAGGACTCTATCCAGAAAGTTTCAAAATCCGAGTTGTTTTGGGATTGGTTTTGGATATATTAGACTCATGATCATATTAAAACACATCTTGGGCAATTGTGGATGATCTAGAGCAACTTTGGAGCTATTTTCTGGAGATTTGAAGCTACACAAGGCAGATCTAAGCTGCAGGAACGGTGTTGGTGATCACGGAAGTTAAAGGCAGGAGTTTTGCATGGTTTATCATACCATTCTCATCATTGATTTCTTGTTTTTGGTCAATCATGCTTTCTTGTTATCAACTTGGTTTTATTCAGTTTTTAAACATGTTGTTAGGCTAGATTTCTTTTGGTTACCTAGGTTTTGGATTATGGAATTATGAAACTTTGATTTACTTTTATGGTTTGAATATTTAAATTGGTAAAGTTTTTGCAACTTTAATAATCTAGTTTAGGGTATTTGCATGATCTTGGTTGTTTGATGATTGTTTAGTTGTTTTACATAAACTTTGGTGAATGTATTTCATGTAATAGGTTTATGTTACTTTTCATGTTCTTAGGAATTCGTGAAGTTGTTGGTAAAATTGGCTAATAAAACCGAGGAAACAATTAGATTAACCATTAAATTAACTTTGTCATTATACCTAATTTGTTAATTGAGAAATTGCAATTAGTTGGCTGAATTAATTTGGTAAATTGTTAGGTTAGGGTTTTGAGAAATTCCCGAGTCTAATTTCCTTGTCATAATTAAATCAGTAAATCTAAACTAGAAAATTTAAGTTGGTCTAGGTTAATTATTGAGAAGTAATTAATGATTAGGCACTTTACTCTATTGAAAAGATAATTGAAAAAGAATCTTTAAAACTGGTAAACGAATAAAAATGCTAGGTTATTGTAGGTGTCTTCCTGAGAAGGGTCGGGAGTCCTTTTTAATAAACCTAAACTTTGATATGTTAAGATCCCGGTAAAATATTCAACCAGACTAATTATTGTTAAATTGAAGGAATAGTATTCTAAAAATTCAACCTGGGTAACTAGTTTATCATCTCTTGGTAAAAGTTCTAATAAGTCTCTAGAAGTTCATAGTTTGGTCATTTATCTTTAGCAGTTTTATTTAAATTGATAATTTAGAATTATTAGTAACATCCCCTTTTTTAAATATACCTTGTGTGTAATTGAGTCTAAAGTAGTAGTCTTAGCAATTAGAGGGTCCTGTGGGTTCGATAATCCGGACTTACTTAATACTATTCTACAATTGATCGGTTCACTTGCCGGTTAGTAGTTTAGTTTAATTTAGGAGTCTAAAGTATAATTTGAGCCTAGAATTAGGATAATTTGTTTTAATTTAATTAACTACTTTTAGAACATCAAGTTTTTGGTGCCGTTGCCGGGGACTCTCTCATTGGCAATTGCGTTGATTACTCGATTTAGGTTTTTATTGTTTACGTGGTTTATTTCGCATTCGTTGGTGTCGTAGGAGTCTAATTAATTGTTTAATATTTCTTTTTTTCTTATTGCAATTGAATTATTTGTGCTAACTTCTCTTGTTTATTGTGTTTCCGGTTTAGTGGATGCCCCATACGCGCTCGCAAGGACCTCCACCTAAGCCGCCTACGGACACGCCATTTTCCCCCGCACCAAAGGTAAGTGCTTCTTCTTCAACTTTTTTAAGTTCATCTCATTCATTCGTACCACCCGATTTTGATTTTACACCTAAACCTTCACCACCCGATTCTCCATCACCCCGTGTAGTCCATAGAAAATAAATCCACCACAGCCACCACCCAACTTCCACATGGCCGATAATAACAACCAGACTGTTTACCAACAAGCCACCACCGGTTTCACCGGTGTAAACTCACCCATTACCTTACCCCCCATGAACAATGACCGAGCTTGGCAAATCCCTTCCTACATCATGACCGCCATCATTAATTCTTGTCAATTCCATGGTTGTGTTGATGAGGATGCGCCCGCACATATCAACCGCCTTACCCGTCTATGTCATACGTTCAATATAAAGGGTGCGGGTCATGCTGCCCGTTTTCTCCAAGTCTTTCCGTTTTCTCTCGGGGGTCGGACCGCCATCTGGCTTGATTCCCAACCACCCGGCACATTTTCTACTTGGGCCTCTTTACGGGATGCTTTCCTTAAGAAATACTTTCCACCCGCCAAAGCATCCCGCCTTCGCGATCAGATCCATTCGTTCCGAATGGAGCCTGACGAGCCCTACCATCTAGCTTGGGAGCGGTTCCAAACTTTAATATCCCATTGCTCCCAGCATGGCCTATCAGACTGGGCACTTGTAGAGAAATTCTACAACAGTCTCACCCCTGAGACCCGTGCTCGATTCGACACCTCTGCTGGTGGCCATCTGATGGGAAAGAAATCAGTAGCTGAGTGCAATGACCTTTTCGAGAGCTTTGCCCATTCTGATGTCGATTACAGCGCTGCCGCCAGGAATCAATTCCTGTTTCACGTACACCTCAGGTTACCCGGGGTCACACCAAGTTAGCTTGGAAACGACGGTAGCTGCTGCTCTAGATAGCTTCAAGAGAGAGGTCACAAAGGAGATACATGAGTTGAAGAAAAAGGTAGACAAGTGTGAAGTTTGTAGAGGGGGTCGCGACACGTTAGAGTGTCCCACGCTCACCGTTGAGCAAGTTAGTTTATCACCGGTCAAAACCGCGGTCCTACGAACCCTTTCAATAATAATACTTCCAATTATAATCAAAACTGGCGTAATAATAACACTAATAATTATCGATCTTCCGGTAACCCCCTGGTTCCAATCAGGCTCTTATCAGAACAGGGGGCAGGGTCATTACAATAGTGGAGGGTCAGGTCACACCAGTCAGTTTAGTGGAGGGGGTTCAATTTAGGAGGGTTAGACTAGGAGTTGAGGGTCAGGAGGTAGTCTAGATAGGATCGAAGAGTTGTTATCCCAATTAGTTGTCAAAGATCTCGCTACTCAAAAACTCTCGCGGAACATGATCTGCTTCTGAAAAATCAACAGTCCGCACTCTTAGATCTGCAGAGGTCGGTCGGTAGTATCGTAAGCAGCTGCAAGAGCAGCCACACGGCCAGTTCGCGGGTAATAGCCAACCCAACCCAGCGAACCAACACGCGAAAGCGATCACTACTCGCAGTGGTAAGACTCTAAAGGAGGTAGGTAGAGAGGGTGTAGAGGTAGAGGTAGAGGAGCGAGAGGATGAGCTAGATGAAGAAATCGAGATGGAGGCTCCACCCAAGGTGCACACCAGGCGAGACCCAGCAAGTACCGCACCAGCCAGTGGACCTTCAGCCGAGAGTAGGGGAGAGAGAAGACCGGTAGAGGTTAGGCCATCACCGCTTCTAGACACTTCACGCCTACCCTACCCAGCACATCTGAAGCAGCAGAAATATGCCAAGGAATACGGGAATTTCCTTGACATGTTCACTCAAATAAAGATAAATCTCCCGTTCATCGAGGCCCTCCAGCATATGCCTAAATATGCTAAGTTTCTGAAGGACCTTCTGAAACGTAAAGATAAGCTGGGAGTCGAATGTCCGCTGACGGATGTTCTACTGTCGTTTTGAACAAGTTACCCGATAAGCTTACTGATCCGGGTATTTTCACTATACCATGCTTATTCGGTGGATCCATCTCTCCGGCCCATGCTTTAGCCGATCTCGGGGCGAGCATAAATCTGATGCCTTTCTCGCTGTACGAGCGGTTAGGTTTAGGGGAGCTCACCCCTACATGCATGTCTCTGTCTTTAGCTGATAGGTCGGTCAAATACCCGAGGGGAATCGTAGAAAACCTATTGGTTATAGTCGATAGATTTGTTTTTCCCGTAGACTTCGTCATTCTCGATATGAGGCCGACGAGAAGGTACCCATCATATTAGGTCGCCTATTCTTGTGCACCGCGAAAGCACTCATAGACGTTCATGATGGAAAAATCACCCTTCAAGTCAGAGACGAAAACGTCACATTCGAGATCGCAAGGTCGATGCAACACCCAATGGGTGGCGACAGCGATAGTGGCCCTTGTCACTCCGTATATTTTCTTAACTCTTTCATGTCGTGCTTTGATCAGTGTATCGAATACATCAGTGGAGCCACCTTGTGAGTGAGGATGTAGTATCCGAAGAGAGTGATAGTGAGGATATAAGGGACGATGTCTTCGAGATTCCTGAGACTCTAGATGTCTGTGAGGTGAGTGCCGCTACTGAGAGTACACCTTTGTCGATCCCAGCAGCCACACCTTTGTCGACACCAGCAGCCGTAGAGCTTAAGGTCCTCCCGTCTCATTTAGAATACGCGTTCCTAGGTGACAATTCGAGCTTACCCATGATCATTTCTTCGAAATTGTCAACGGAGGAGAAGGAGCGTTTAATCGAGGTCCTGAAGTCAAATAAGGAGGCCATCGCATGGAAATTGTCCGATATCAAGGGAATTAGCCCTACCTTCTGTACTCATAGGATCCTCATAGAGGACGTCTTTAAGCCCGTAGTGCAGCCACAGCGCCATCTGAACCCGAATATGCAAGAAGTTGTAAAGAAAGAGGTGCTAAAGCTGATGGAGGCTGGTCTCATTTATCCCATCTCCGATTCTGCATGGGTAAGCCCCACTCAGGTCGTTCCCAAGAAGGGGGAATGACAGTGATTATGAACGAAAAGAAGGAGCTTATCCTATCGCGAACCGTCATGGGCTGGAGGGTGTGCATAGATTACAGAAAATTAAACGACGCCACCCGCAAGGATCACTTCCCACTCCCGTTCATCGATCAGATGCTGGAGCGTCTCGCAGGACAACAATTCTATTGCTTTCTTGACGACTTCTCAGGTTACTTTCAGATCCCGATTGCTCCCGAGGATCAAGAAAAGACAACCTTCACATGCCCGTATGGGACTTATGCGTATCGCCGCATGCGTTCGGGTTATGTAACGCTCCGGCTACTTTCCAATGCTGCATGGTAGACATCTTTCAGGACATGATCGAAACCTCCATGGAGGTTTTCATGGACGACTTCTCTGTCTATGGAAACACCTTCGATCAATGTCTCACTCACTTAGATGTGAAGATGAAACGGTGTGTCGAGATACGATTGATGCTAAATTGGGAGAAATGTCACTTTATGGTGACAGAGGGCATTGTGTTAGGGCACAAAATTTCGCCAGCCGGGATAGAGGTCGATCGGGCGAAAATCGATACTATCAGCAGACTTCCCACACCGACTAACGTCAAATCCATCCACAGCTTTCTCGGTCATGCGGGCTTCTACATACGGTTTATTCGAGATTTTTCAAAGATCACCCGCCCCATGACTCGACTTCTCGAGAAAGATGTACCTTTCGTCTTCGATGACGAATGCTTAAAAGCTTTCACGATCCTTAAGGAGAAACTAGTGAGTGCTCCGATCCTCGTCTCACCAG
The DNA here is from genome assembly GCA_947069175.1 of Scalesia atractyloides. Lineage (NCBI taxonomy): Eukaryota > Viridiplantae > Streptophyta > Magnoliopsida > Asterales > Asteraceae > Scalesia > Scalesia atractyloides. The sequence goes on along the minus strand of CAMTDV010000012.1, from coordinate 1,701,989 downwards.
ACTGGAGCTTGCCTTTCGAGCTCATGTGTGATGCGAGCGATTATGCTGTGGCATCGTTTTGGGTCAGCGTCGGGACAAACTTTTCCATCCGATTTACTACGCTAGTAAAACCCTCAATGACGCACAGGAGAACTACACCACTACAGAGAAGGAGCTTTTAGCAGTAGTGTTCGCGTTTGATAAATTCCGCTCTTACCTCGTCCTGTCTAAGACCAGCGTCTTTACGGACCACACGGCTCTGCGTTTCCTTTTCCAAAAGATGGACGCGAAGCCTCGTTTCATTCGATGGATTCTCCTGCTCTCTGAGTTCGACATTGAGATTAGAGATAAGAAAGGAGCAGAGAATGTAGCTGCTAACCATCTATCCCGATTAGAGGATCCTAGTAGAGAAGAAATCAGGGAAGAAGAGATCGGTGATAGATTTCCCCACGAGTCGGTAGAGTTTGTGACAGCTGAGAAGGAGGGGATGTCGTGGTTTTCTGACTTCGCGAATTATCTGGCGAATGGAGTGGTACTGAAGGGGATGACTACGCAACAGAAGAAGAAATTCTTCCGCGACGTCAGGCGTTATATCTGGGATGACCCATTTCTGTTTCGGGTAGGGGGAGACTGAATTCTGAGGCGCTGCGTGAGTCGAGATGAGGGGGCAAAGATATTAAGGCACGTGCATAAGGGACTGACAGGAGGTCACCATGGTCTGCATGTCACCGCATAGAAGGTTTTTTATTGGCCATCAGTTGTGAAGGACGCCCTAGAGTTTGTGAAGATGTGTGATTGTTGCCAGCATACCGGCAACATCTCATCCAAGGACGAGATGCCCCAACATCCCATCCAGATTCTTGAAGTCTTTGATATTTGGGGATTGACTTCATGGGACCGTTTCCCGTCTCTAGCGGAAAGCGTACATCCTCGTGGCTATTGGTTATGTTTCTAAGTGGGTTGAAGCTCAAGCTTTACCCACAAATGATGCCCGAGTGGTGGTGAGATTCTTAAAGAAACTGTTCACCCGTTTTGGTACCCCACGAGCCATCATCAGTGACCGTGGCACGCACTTCTGCAATGCCGTCATGGAAAAGGCATTGGCGCGCTACGGTGTCACTATCACCCGCAGACTAGCGGTCAGGTGGAGAACGCAAATAGGGGGTAAAACGGATCCTAGAGAAGACGGTAGGAAAGAATCGAAAGGACTGGTCCGACAAACTAGAAGATGCTTTGTGGGCGTTTCGAACTGCCTACAAGACACCATTAGGCACCACGCCTTTCATGATCGTATACGGTAAAGCCTGCCATCTTCCAGTCGAATTAGAGCATAGGGCACGGTGGGCGTTGAAGACCGTAAATCTGGACCTCACCGAAGCAGCTAAGCAACGATTCTTTCAAATTCAGGAGTTAGAGGCACTTCGGGATGCGGCATATGAGCAGTCATGGAGTCTGAAAGAGAAAACTAAGGCGCTGCACGATCGACGGTTGAAGAATGTAAAGGAGTTTCAAATAGGTGACAAAGTGCTTCTATATAATTCCCGATTGAAACTGTTTGCGGGCAGGCTGAAATCCAAATGGTCTGGCCCGTACGTGGTAAATGAGGTTTTCCCATACAGAACTTCAAGCTGAAAGACGAACTGACGGAGGGACATGGAAGGTCAATGGGCATCGTTTGAAACATTATTTAGGAGGACCACTAGATCCCACTGAGACGGAGGAGACTCCTCTCGAAGTTCCGCCTCAAACCGCGTAGATTCTCGGGTTTCGGCTCGAGTGTAGAGTTTGTAGAGTTTGGTAGTTAGTTTCATTTTATGTTTTTATTTAATTCATGCTTCTTATTTTGTTTGTTTGTTTGTGGGTCGGTTTAGTTGTTTTGCATGTCACATCACGCATCAGTCATGGAGCACGGGCGATTGCAGGTACGTTTGATCAATCCGGTAGAACGAGTGTGATTGTGTGAACTAACTAAGCTAACATGAGAGTTTCAATAACTTCAATTTTTTTCTAAGGCATAAATCTTACCAAAAGAAAGAAACTTTCTGTGAAAACAAGCCTCTCGCGGGGCGCGAGAGGCATAAGCCTTCTCGGTAGCGGCTCGGTCGCGGGGCGCGTGAGACTTAATAGTCTCTCTCGCGGCCCGCGAGAGACCCTATCTGCATTTTAAACAACCCTAGCTCCACTTTCACACACATTTCCCCACTTTTCTCAACCTTCCTTCCGGTTTTCAACATATTTCCACCATCAATCCGCCATTTTCAACCCAAATTCGCCCAAATCACCCACATTTTCTTCCCTACATCATTCCTTACTCATTTTGACATGATTTTAACCGGTTTTCACTCTCCCACTTGTGTTCCACCCAGGGCTTTAAGTTTCAATTTTTTTGCACTTATCTACAGATCTACAACAAGGTACGGTTTTTCACAACTTTTATGCTTCGCTTATGCTATAGTTGTTTGTTGCGGTTATTTTGATGTTTGCTACTGCACTTGTTTCAGGTCGGTAGAGAGCGGGTTGGGGTCAACTGGGTTGCACATGAGTTTTGATACTAATATTGGTTAGAAAGTGTGGATAGATTAGGTACATGCAGGGGTAACTTTTTGCGGTTTTGGTACAATCCAACATTGAGTGTGGGGATGAGAGTTGGCTAACTCCGTTCTAAACATAAATCTAACATTTTTTTAAAAAGAAACTAGTCACCCGTTAGTTTTGCCATGATTTAACACTTAATGCGGGCTTGTCTCTCGGCACATCGGTTTAATCGAGGACAATTAAAGTGCCGAGAGGGGGGTAGTGTTTGGTTTGGATATTTTTCATGGGGTTAGTAACATTTGATTAATCATGCAAATAAAATTAAATCTCGCCCGTACTCAATCTCCATTCAGGCGAGATTAGGTTTTTATCGAACTATAATGTTACACTCGCTTCAAAGGTATCTTAATCATAAAGTACATTGTTTTCCGGTAGCAAACCACGACCGCGAATGAAATGCTATACGGTCGTTTATTTGATGTGGTTGCTTTCTTTCTCAGGTCATACTTGTCTTATTCGTGCTTTATGCAGATGTCATGAGAAAGTAGCTCAAGCAGGGCCGGTAGAAAGAGAAGGGGACCAGTACCTCGGAAGAGAGGTGATCCCGCAGACGCGCCACAACAACCCGCTTATTTCGGAAGGCGCATGATCATGTATCGGGGAGAAGGTATTCCCCATGGGCAGAGCACGCGAATTGTCACACCCTGACCCGCAGCGGAAATGGTAGTCGGGGCATGATTGGGTTTTCATCAAAGCTCATGACATTTACTATAAAGTTTCATATTTATTATTTCTTTTTAAAGAAGAAAATTACAGTAAACATATAAGTACAACATGTTCAATACATTTTTCATGACTTCATTATTTTTCTTCTAAGGCAATTTCCTATGTGTTCCTTGCTTCAACCTGTCCACATGTATCATGTGTAAAATAGGGTTTTGGGTCAACAAAAGTTGGCGAGTGAATCTTATGAAAACATTTGAACGACTTTATTATATTGGTTATAAAAAGGTGCATAACCACATATGAGTAAACGTAAATGTAAATTTAATCACAATACACATAATATCAACTAAATGCACACGCACACACCAAATGATGAACAATGAGACACGCGATGTTCAACTCGTCTCCAACGAGGAACTGATGGGCCTAATGAATGATTTGCACGCAACTTGACAAAATGTAAACACACATCACAACAAACAACATAATCACAATACACATAATATCAATTAATGCACAAGCACACACCAAATAATGAACAATGAGATCAAGGCTCTATCAAACGGAGCCGATATAATGAGGCACGTGATGTTCAACTCGTCTCCAACGAGGAACTGATGGGCCTAATGAATGATTTGCACGCAACTTGACAAAATGTAAACATACATCACAACAAACAACATTTACATCACAAGTTTAGATCATATAATGGTAATAGCACAAGTTTGAATAAAGAAGTAATTAAATCGACACATGATACACCCAAAACATGAATAAAAAGGGGAATTTGTAAGAATTCACTCACAGTGGGTGCGTTCCTTGATAATGATGAATGCGCACGAATTTATGATTCAACCGACGAGGGAAAATTAACCTAAATAATAACGTAATAATTCGATAAATAAATAAATTTCATTTAAATTTAATATTTTTAATTAGTGCTCTTAATGAGATTTTTAGATTTATTTTTGTGAATTTAATGCAAATTTTTAGGCTTTAAAACTTTATTTTGGGGTATTTTTAACTAATTTTCAAAGAAAATAAAAAAGATTTTTAATTAAAAAAATTACCCTTTTTCCTAGGGTTGACTGGTCAACAGCCGGTCAGACTCATTTATTATAGGCAGCGTGTGAGGTTCGAACTCGTGACCTCTCGTATACGTGCACGCAGCTCTACCAACTGAGCTACGTGTCTAACCCGAAATATTCCTGATTTTAATTATATTTATATACTTGTTAGATTAAACAGAATTAATTTAATTTTAAAAAGAATTTTAAAATCATCGTACCAGCGTAGGGACTGGCCTCGAACACGCGACCTAAATGTTGCGTTGCACCCAGCCCAACCAACTGGGCTGGGTGTCTAACCCGTTATATTCTGAAATTTTATTATACTTAACATCTTACAGCGAGTTAATATGGTTTTGGTTTAAAAAAAAAAAACATTTTATTACAGTGGATAGGTGTTGTGTCAAGGATCGAACTCGGGATCGATAGTATGAAATGCACACAGTCCACCACTTGACTGTGTGTCTAACCCGTTTAAAAGACCCAGTTTAATCATATATATATCTTTCATAACTTCATCTTCTTCAATTTAAATAAAACCCAGAACTTTACCCGCCTGAATAATGATTGTTGCTTCTGATTGACTTAATCAATTACATATAATATTTATCTGGAATGCTTAATAAATAGAAGAATTTGAAGGAATCGATACCGCTGAACAGATTTCGACAGTGAGTGGTGGTTCCGGCGACTTGCAGCCAAGGTTCCGATGAATGGAGGATTCCGGCGAACAGAGGAAGTTTAAATGTGTTTTGAGCGAATTGAGAGTGTGATTTCGGTGCAATATTTATAGGCGAGCAGAGGAGCGTCGAATTCGGTTTTTGGTAACAAGAGTCGATGATTGATAATTGCCAGCAAGATGACAGCCGGATTGATTTTGATTTGCCAAAATGGGCGCGGTTTAGTTGACAGAGGGATTCAAAAGAAAAAGAAAAACGCGTTTGATGGATTTCAATTGTTCCCGCTTCAGTTGCAGGTTTTAAGTTTGGAGTCAACATAAGAGATTTGAAATTTCAACATATATACAACTGGTGCGCGTAGTCCAGTGGTGTTTGTAGTGTGTGGGCCGACGGGGGAACCCGGGTTCGATCCCGGTGTAATATCCGTCGAAAAACGGGTTTCCAAACCCACTTCGTTTATTAATCGGATAATCAGTTATAAAATTTTGTTGCGTATTTATGATTAATATTAATTTTAAACAATACATAATTAATAAACATTTTAGAATTTAAAAACTGTAATTATTAAAAAGTAAAAATAAGTTAGTAAAAAAAGAAAGAGGCTGCCGGGTTTCGAACCCGGGTCAGCCGGAAGAAACAAACAAACACTTAACCACTCCGCCACTTGACTTGTTTGTGATAAATGATAAAACAGTTAATACTTATAATAAAACTCAAAACTCAAATTCGGTAATCAGCGCGCCCAATTCGCAGTCGCCGGTAATACCGACGATTTCGCCAATTGTCGACGGTTTCTTTTGACTGAACGCGTATATTAACTTCGACATCGGTTATAACCGATGTCTAATCCCGCGATCTCAGTCATAACCGCCGGAGAAAACCTTGACCACGAATCAAGACCAAAATCGGACTCAATTCATCCTGATTCTTCCCTATAAATACACACCCAAGTCTCTGGTAATCTTTTCGCTCAAAATCGCACAATTTCTCGAAGCAATAGCACTCGCCGGAGATACTCTGCAATCGCCGGACTTTCGCCGGAAAACCGAGACATACATCAAATCGGTAAATTTTTTTATTCTTTCATTTTTAATCCATTGTTAGACGTATACTAACTTTAATCCTTCAATCAAAATCGGTCCCAGACTACGTTACCGGATATTCTGCACCCGCCGGGAAATCTGGAAATTTTCGAAATCACACTGTAAATCGGTACAATCATCTAAACCTCCTGATATCTCTTGTTTAGTCATTTAATTTCACAACTCATCGATAAAAAATTGTTAATTGATTCAATCAGACGGAATTCACAAATCAGAGCCGACGACCATTGCCGGAATTCTGAGAAAAACATTCGATTCGGTACATTCGATTCCGTAACTCTCTTTACCATTACATTTCAATCAATAAAATGTTCGACGAACGATTTAAACAAGAACAGTCGAACATCTTTGTCTGTGTCTTCATGAATGAAGAAGACGAAGTCGGACACTTTGTATAAGTATAATTAAAACAGGATATTAAACCGGGTTAGACACACAGTCCAGCGGTGGACTGTGTGCAAACACATAGCGCACGTCACGAGTTCGAACCTTACAAACGCACCGACTTTCCGAATTAGAACCAATTTTTTAAAACTGAATCAGAACAGGTCCCAGTATTTTTATAAGATTAATATAAACCGTAAGTTAAACAGATAAGACACACAGCCCAACTGGTTGGGCTGTGCGCTTACAAACCGAAGGACCCGAGTTCGATCCGGGTCCCTGCAACCGGTTCGACCATTTTAAATCCTTTTAATATAAACCAAATAAATTAACATTTAATTAGTATATATATATAATTAAAACATAGAATATTTCGGGTTAGACACGTTGCTCATTTGGTAGAGCTGCGTGCACGCGTACGAGAGGTCCCGGGTTCGAACCTCACTCAGTGCACACTCAGACCACAGTCCGACCGGTCAACGGTCAACAAAAGTCAATTTTTTTTATTTTATTTATTTATTTAATTTAAAAATCAATTAAAAATAATATTTTTAAAGTTAGAAAATGACCTTAAACTCACAAAAAAATAAATCTAAAAATCCTATTAAAATTGTTAATAAAATCCACGTATTTACCGAACCATTTCGTTATTATTTTAGGTTAGTTTTTCCTCGTCGATCAAATCCAAAAACTCGTGCACATTCAACATCATCAAAAGAACGCACCCAATGTGAGTGAATCTCTACCAATTCCCCGTTTTAATCACATTTTGGGGTGTATCATGTGTCGCTTAATTATTTATTATATTTAAACACTTGTGCATCCATCATATCCATGATCAAATGTGTATCCAATATGTATCAATTGTTTGTGTGGTTAATGTTTAGATTAAATTTATCATTTTCAGTACATACATTTCATTAGGCCCAACAGCTCCCCGTGGGAGACGGGTTGAGTACAGGTGCCTCATTTCGATCGGCTCCGTTTGATTGAGCCTTGATCTCACATACATCATCATAGGCTCGTCTGTTCCCCATTACCTATGAGCAGAACGTGACGTTGCCAACATACGAGGCCAGCTCCGTTTGATTGAGCCTGGATCTCACAATACATTATCATTCATGTCATATACTCATTCAAGGTGGTTTGTGATTGTTTGTTTATATACGTTTGCTCACATATGATTATTGCACAACTTTTCAATATTAAATACAACAAGAAATCAATAACAATGTTTTTTAAACAAGGTTCACTCGCCAACTTTTGTTGACCCGAAATTTCCCCATTTTTACACATGATACAGGTGATCCAGTTGAAGCAAGAAACACATAGGACAGCCTAGAATAATAAATCGGTTTAGGCTTTGGATTGTTTATTTAGTTTTCATTTCCGTGTATTGTATGAATTTGGTTTGAACATTTAAGTTGTAATTTGAATTTAATAAATATGAAACATTTTAGTAAACATCATGAGCTTTGGTGATAACCCAATTATGCCCCGACTCTTATTCCGCTGCGGGTCGGGGTGTGACACCCCGGTTTGTCCCATTTCATTTTTTTAGCTTATTTTCTTTTCTTTTGCTTTATTATTATTATATATTTTTTTATATTAATTATCTTATTTATTTATTAATTATGAAGATTATCTAACATATTAAAATAAATGCGTAACAAAGTATTTAATAAGTTCTAAAATTTTAAACAGAGCGGTTTTTTTTTTGGAACCCGTTTTACGACGGATGTTACACGAATCGTGGACAACCCTCTCTTGCAGTTCGATTTAGACTCCCACGAATGGGAAAGGCTCTCAAACTTGGTTACATGTGAGTTACCACCTTATAGAAGGATTGATTGGGAGTTGATCGATAATTTGGGACAACGGGGTCAGATCGAGCAGCTACTGGGGGATAAATTCAGAAGGGTATTAGATTGTGGGGAAGGCAGTACAAGGAAATTACTTACGAGTTCCATTCCACTTTCGAGTACCAGAAGGAAAGTTTAACGAAAATGACGCGGTGTCTTTTGCCTTGGGGAGGCAAGTATTTGAAATGACCATTCCACAGTTTGCGGTGGCGATGCAAATATATTCAGATGAGAGGTTCAGTCGCCAGATTTCGCCACAAGCTTGCAGGGTGTCTTTAAAAGAAGGCACCCCCACAATGTACAGACGGATGAACTCACCAGGTTTTGGGGCACCATCTCTTCTGCCCCGTACCGAACAACATGGTGGCAAGCGATATCACTGATCCCATTCACCGCTTCCTTCACAAGATTCTTGCTGCTACGTTGGTCGGGAGAGGACAAGGGGATAATAAAGTTAACCAAGTGAATTTATTTTGTTTGATGTGCATGGTTGAAGGACGGCCGGCAACCTGGCCACAATATTTGCTTGGTCAATGAAGAGACCGTGGAGGGGGCCCAGGGCAAGGGTTTATTGCGGGCCTTTGGTTACATGCTTAGCTGAGAGCCTAGGGGTGTTTGACAGATACCCCCAGGACAGGATGAGAGAAGGCCCCGGCCCCTGTGTCATAGACTCCCACGAATGGGAAAGGCTCTCAAACTTGGTTACATGTGAGTTACCACCTTATAGAAGGATTGATTGGGAGTTGATCGATAATTTGGGACAACGGGGTCGGATCGAGCAGCTACTGGGGGATAAATTCAGAAGGGTATTAGATTGTGGGGCAAGGCAGTACAAGGAAATTACTTACGAGTTCCATTCCACTTTTGAGTACCAACAAGGAAAGTTTAACGAAAATGACGCGGTGTCTTTTGCCTTGGGGAGGCAAGTATTTGAAATGACCATTCCACAGTTTGCGGTGGCGATGCAAATATATTCAGATGAGGAGGTTCAGTCGCCAGATTTCGCCACAAGCTTGCAGGGTGTCTTTAAAAGAAGGCACCCCCACAATGTACAGACGGATGAACTCACCAGGTTTTGGGGCACCATCTCTTCTGCCCCGTACTCGAACAACATGGTGGCAAGCGATATCACCGATCCCATTCACCGCTTCCTTCACAAGATTCTTGCTGCTACGTTGGTCGGGAGAGGACAAGGGGAAATAAAGTTAACCAAGTGAATTTATTTTGTTTGATGTGCATGGTTGAAGGACAGCCGCAAACCTGGCCACAATATTTGCTTGGTCAATGAAGAGACTGTGGAGGGGGGCCCGGGGCAAGGGTTTATTGCGGGCCTTTGGTTACATGCTTAGCTGAGAGCCTAGGGGTGTTTGACAGATACCCCCAGGACAGGATGAGAGAAGGCCCCGGCCCCTGTGTCATGAGCATACGAGATCTCCAAGTTGCAGGAATCCTTACCATCCAAGAGCCGATCAGTTGAGGATACCAGCCCGCCAAGGGCCTCAAGTGCAACCACCTCCTGGTTTCCGAAGCCGCATCTTCTATGCAGGCGGCCATACCTACTCGATACCAGCGGCCAGTCACCCGCCAGGGACTTCCAGGAAGGCAGTACCCGCTTCGGGAACCTCGTCCGGACCCACTGACCTTAGACTCACTTTATGACAGGATGGAGACTGGGTTTGGAGATTTGAGAGGTTATGTGGACCAGCAGTTTGGCGGGGTGCGCCAAACTATGTTAGAGAGTAGGAGGATGCACGAGACCAGTCAGCGGAGGTTGGAGGATGGCATGCGCTATATGATGTAGAATCTAAACATGGGAGTCCCCTCTTACTTCCAAAGCCAGGCAGTCAGGCAGGTTCCAGTCAGTTCGCAGGGATGGAGGATGTACAGCCTTACCAAGTGTTCGAGGCGTCCGAAGAGGACGATTGAAGCAGCTAAGATCTTTACCTTTATATTTTTCTTTCCTGCTGTTTTTCAGTCATTATGGTTTGTATGTTTTAAGACAATTTATTGTTGGGTTGGTTGAGTATGTGTGATGAACAATATTGCAAAACTAGGTTTATTTGGCTTTATTTTTATCATGTTTTGTAAGTGTGTGATGCTAGGTTGATGTATATGTTGTTCCATTCGCACGAGACGTTAAGAGTTGCACATTAAGAGTGTTCGGTTTGGAGGGCACAAGTGGTTTGCCTAGCACGTCGACAGGCTTGCACTACCAGCTAAGTCGCTTCCTTTTCTGTATTTTATTTTTTCTTCTTATTTAGTTTTCTCGGTTTTAGTTATTTTGAGTCGTAATTGTCTCGTCCTCGCATTGGGGACAATGCCAAACTTTAAGTGTGTGGATGGGATAGTAGAGTAGTAGTGTTTATTTGCTTTAAAAAGAAAAAAAAGTCTTTTGAAAAGGAAGTTTGCATGAAAATTAAACGGAAAATGATGAACAAAATTTAACTTTTATTCGGTTTCAAATAATAATAATATGAGAATAAAAAGGGGTGAGTTTATGTCTAATTTGGGATGCGCAAGTAGGCTCGATTCGGTTCTTATTTTCTTTGAGCTTAATACACCTTAATAGTCAGTCTACCAGTGGGTACTCATCTAGGAGAAATGGGAAACTGAAACCACCAAAAATAGTATAAGAAATACTGTTATAAGCCAAAATATTTAGAATTTTTAATCAGGTAAAAAAATAGAAAGTGAGCTTGATTGAAAAGTAGACTGAGGCCTATGGAATCTCCACTTGGGGATGGTGACTATGATCGAGAATTCCTCTAGGATTAGTTGAAATTTTAAGTATCGAAGCCCATGTTGTCGCTCTCGAGGATGGTGACTCTGGTTGAGACAGCCTCTAGGTTAGATATGCTAAAGGAAATCAAAATGCTCAAATGAAAAAAAATGGAAATAAAGAGAAAAAGAGATGTGCTTGATTCTAAATTCTTTGTATTTTGGTATAAAACGTTAGGAAGGGGTTAGACAATTCGTTCCTTGTGTTTCATAAGCTTGAGGTGGGATTCGGGATACTGTGGACTTTAGTGTAAGACCCTAGGTGGATTGTGTCACACCCCGACCCGCAGCGGAAAAGGTGATCGGGACATGATTGGGTTATCATCAAAGCTCATGACATTTATTATAATGTTTCATATTTATTATTTCAATTTAAAAGAGATCATACAATCATATCAAACAAATACAACATGTTCTATTCATCCTTCTAAACTTCATTATTTTTCTTCTAAAGCAATTTCCTATGTTTTCCTTGCTTCATCCTGTTTACCTGTATCATATGTAAAAATGGTTTTTGGATCAACAAAAAGTTGGCGAGTGAACCTTATTAGAAAATATTTATTATTTATTTCTGGTTGTATTTAATATGGAAAAATTGTGCAATATTCATATATGAACAAATGTAAATAAACATACAATAACAACAATTAGCTTACAATAACAAACAACAACAAACAATAACATACATTAACAAACCAACAGCATACAATAACATATCAACTTGCTTAAATATATAACATAAATGAAACTGTGCGATCAAGGCTCAATCAAACGGAGCCGATTGTATTGCATGTACTGAAAATGAAAAATGTTGTGCGATCAAGGCTCAATCAAACGGAGCCGATCGTATTGCATGTACTGAAAATAAAAATGTCTGTGCAATCAAGGCTCAATCAAACGGAGCCGATCGTATGTTGGCACGCCAGGTTCACGCTCATAATGTAATGGGGAACATGCTCAACGCTCATAATGTAATGGGGAGCGGCGGCCTATGAAATTGCATGTACTGAAAATAATAAATTAAATATACACAATAATCACACAAACAGTTTACACAGGCAGGATACACATTTATTCATGATATGATGTATGCACAATGATTTAAATATAATAAATAGTATGACACATGATACACCCCAAAAACGTGATTTAAACGGGAATTTGGAGAGATTCACTCACAGTGGGTGCGTTCGGTGAATGATGATGAATGCGCACGAGTTTAGAGGATTGATCGTCGAGGAAAAACTAACCTAATTAATAAAGAAAAGTAAGGTAAATAAATGGATTTTATTAATAACTTTAATAGGATTTTTGGATATATTTTTGTGAGTTTTAGGCTAGTTTCTAACCTTAAAAATGTTATTTTTAAGTATTTTTAATTGATTTTTAAATAAAATAAATAAATAAAAATAATAAAAAAATGTTGACTTTTGACCGTTGACTTGTTGACCGTTGACCGTGGACTTGTTGATCGGTTTTATTGTGTAAGTGTATGCGCCGGGTGAGGCTCGAACCCGAGACCTCCCGTTCGCGTGCACGCAGCTCTACCAACTGAGCTACGTGTCTAACCTGAAATAATTATGTTTTTAATTATATTTATATACAATTAAATTAATCCGAAAATCATTTATTTTAAAAAGATTTTAATGTAGCGACTCGGTGCACTCCACAGGTCTCGAACCCGGGACCTGTGGTTTAGTTTGGCACACAGTCCACCGCTGGACTGTGTGTCTAACTTGGTAAATATTCTAGTTTTTATTATACTTAACATATTACTGAATTAACCCGGTTCAGTCTAAAAAAAAGGCATTTTATTTCAGCGAATGAGGTTGGGACAGGAATCGAACTCGCGACGTGTATGTGTTTATTTGCACACAGTCCACCGCTGGACTGTGTGTCTAACCCGTTTATAAAACTGTTTTTAATTAATCTTATATCATATCTGAACTCATCTTCTTCGTTCAAAACACAGACATCGGTCAAAGCAACTGATACTTGATTAATTCGGTTAATGAACAAAATGAACAATTGGAAAGTATTGAATCGAAGAGTTTGGGGAAAAAAATACCGAACAGATCGTCTTTTTCAGAAAATCCGGCGAAGCTCGTCGGCTCTGTTCTGGTGACCTTCGGCTGTTAGAGTCAATTAGCAGTTTGGAGGGATTAGATGTGAAATTGAACTAATGAGTAATGATTATCAGTAGATTACATGATCATACCGGTTATCAGCGTGATTCTGAAACTTTCAGAAACTTTCCGGCGAAAACAGAAAAATCCGGCAACGTCGTCTGTGGTTGATTCTGAGCGATGAAATGGTGTTAGAATTCGTCTTATAATGGAATGAAACAGAAACATTGAGGTAATTACCGTGTATATGAAAGTCCCGGTTTTCCGGCGACTTGCAGATAATTCCGGCGAGTGAAATTTCTTGCACAGAGATTCTTCAGAGGTTTAAGATGAGTGGGAGTGATGTCAGTATGAGTTCTATGATCTTATTTTTGGGTAAGAAGAAAAGATGGGTTTAACTCGATTTTCCGGCGAAAATTTCCGGTAAATTTTCAGAGAATTCCGGTGACTTCCGGCGAAGTTTTCTGAGCGAAATGATGAGTGTGTTTGATAGAATTCGCGAGCTCACTGAATGAAGAAAGTATAACTCCCGGATTTGAGTTGTATTTTTCGGTTTTGAATTGAAATGAATGAAATTGATGGATTCCTTCGGTTATAACCGATCTTAGTGTTAATGCATACGTTATGACTAAAAAGGAACGCCAAATTTGACGAAATTGTCGGGATTTCCGACGTGAACGGATTTGGGCGCGTTTGAGTAACTGGGTTTTGATTTCCAGATTGATTTTGTATTAATTGTTTCAATATGTTAACAAACAACACAAGTGGCGGAGTGGTTGAGCGCGTGAGAGTTAAGGCTGTTTTGACCCGGTTGACTTGGCTGACCCGGGTTCGAATCCCGGCTTCAGAATGTTATTTTTAACTCACTATTTTTAATACATTTTCAAAAATAAATTTTGTATTCTAATATACTTATTAGTTACGTATCGTTTAAAATTAATTTGGGCATTAAATACGCAACGAAATTTTTAACTGGTTGTTCGGTTAATAAACGAAGCGGGTTTGGTAAATCCGGTTTTTGGCGGATGTTTCAGTATCCCCTACTTTTAGAAATTTCGTCCCAAAATTTAAGTAGTGGCATATTTGTCTAAAAAGGATGGTGTTTTAACTTGACAATTACATACTTAGAAGAGAGTAAGAGTTTAAATTTTGTTTGAGGCGGTAAGTTCCTTGTAAGGGTCGAATACCCGGCTACAGGAATCGCTTTTTGTTGCCTAAAGTGTATGAATACGGAACATGGATACACAGAGTTGATCGACTAAGTATGATGTTATGCATATGAGTTTGGGTACGTTTGAAAGATTAGATTATATCCTAAAATAAACTTCTAATACTAAAACCTACATGGAACTTCTCATAACCGCCTGACAATGCCTCTGATCCTCTGGCAAGAATACTTATATATAGGAAGTACCAGCGGGTATCCACCATATTCTTGTCAAATTTTCATTGGTTTTATCAGTTAGTTATGATTGGTTCTATGATGTGACTCTGGAACATAAATAAACATAACAACCAAATATCTGAGTCTTAATTCTGATAACATACATGTTGGATTGATGACACAATCCAATTCCTTTAAAGGATGAGATGATATAAATGCTAAATCAGTGAGTATAATACAAACTTCAATCAAGACAATACCAAATCCTACATGGAAACTTCTCATAACCGCCTGATAATGCCTCTGATCCTTTGACAAGAATACTTATATATAGGAAGTACCAGCGGCATATCCACCATATTCTCGTCAAATTTTCATTGGTTTTATCGGTAAGTTATGATTAGTCCTATGTGACTCTAAAACATACGCAAACACAACAAACAATGCCTGAGTCATATTGATAGTATACATGTTTGAATGATGACAGTCCCTCTCTCGTTTGTTATGATGGAGAGGTTAGTCTATGTAGAAGTGAGACATAGCCCAACTTCTTTAAATAATGAGATTGAAATACGTTGAGATGTATGATGGTATGAATGTTGAATCAATGAGTATAAAACAAAACTGGAATAATAATTTGCATTAAAATTCTTGGATAAATTTCCAATTTAAAATTGAGACACGTGAGAATTGAGATAACATAGAGGAAACATAAAACTAAGCAGTTGGAGTTGAATCTTGATTGTTGGTGAAAGGGACTAGTTGCTATTTTGTTTGAGCCGTCATTATCTTCAACAGGATTGGCGTTCATGTTGAAAACTCTTCCTCTTGCTGGTGGCCTAGTGATTGGGTTTTCTTGATTTGCTTGGTTAACTGGGTTTGCTTGAGCTTGGGCGTTTATGATGTTAACCAATTGAGGGCACTGTTTCTAAAGTGGGTTGGGTCGCCACAATTGAAACAAGCTCGAACATATGGGAACATGGGGTATTGAGGTTGTTGATATGTTTGGATCATGTTTTGAGTAGGGGGTGGGGTTTGGTTTTGAGAGGTGCGGCAAACTTTGCTCAAATGACCATAGCGTCCACAATTGCACATAGTCGACAAAGTACGGTAGATGGATGGTGATAAAAACAGGTATTACATCGAGGGCGAGGTCCAAGGTAAGGTTTCTTATTTGGGTAGGTTGAGTTGGGTGCTACTTGAGTGATTGGGATAGCTTGGAGGGGTACGGCTTGTAAAGCTGGTTGGTTGCGTTGGGTGACAGCGAAAAGTTGCTCGTCTCGTTTTCTATTAGAAATGGGTTGAGAAGGGGATTCGGTTTGGGTGTAGTTGGAGGTTTCAGTCGATGCTTTATCCTTCTTCTTCTCCTCCTTGAAGTCTTTATTCCGGATTCGGTTCTCGGTGAGCTCTGTAGCTAACTCCATTGCTGCTTCCAAGGTTGCAGGTGTGGCACTTATTACAGAGTCTTGAATCTTTGAAGGAAGATCTTGAATGTAGTGCTCGATCAAACGGTAGTGGGGAGTGAACAAGTTGGGAACCATTTGATTCAACTCGAGGAATCTCTGGTTGTATGTAGTGTGGTCGCCTTCCTTTTGTTTCAACGAATAGAACTCATCCTCTAATTTCTTGATTTCGCTCCTTGGGCAAAACCGTTCTATCATGATTTCTTTCAACTCTTCCCAAGTCAAAGTCATAGTATCTTCAACACCCGTTTGGCTTCTCTGTATTCCACCAAGTAAGTGCTATTCCAAATAAACGAGCAGTAGCATATCGCACTTTGCGATCATCGGGGCAATTGCAAGTTAGAAAAATGTTTTCCATTTCTTCAAACCAATAGAGAAGAGCGGTGACACCTTCAGTCCCTTCGTATTTTGTAGGGTCGTAGGATGTGAAATGCTTGTAAGTGCATTTAGTGGTATTTGGGGAAGGGTTGATAACATTTTGATCCTCTTGGTTGACAGGATTAGCGGTAAGGGCTTGTTGGACTTGGACTATAATGTTGGGTATTACGGCAGCCATTTGTTGAGCGATTAGGGCAGCCATGCGCTCGTGGGCTTTTCCTGCTCTCATCTTCCTACGAGCGAGGCTAGAAGACATCTACAAGGAATACATATCAAGAGTATGAGTTGGATGCTTTTGGGATCATGTGTCATATTTAGGAATGAACATTCATAAAATAAACATAGCAAAATAAATCTACTACATCCATAGGATGTCTTGGGCTTTGCTCGTAATTGGGCCTTGCATGCCGCCATACTTCACCTTCGTAATCACGTGGGCCCCCATGAATACCGGGTTTTTCATATGGTTCGCATGTGTTAGCCTGGTTACGTACACTAAAACCCGGAGAAAATCGAGAAATATGTAACGTATGATATTCGGAATGTCCAGGTGTGGACACGGTGACACCTCAAAGTGGGGTTAGTTCGAACGACGTTTGGTCTGGCATGCTTTGGCCTAATAGGTCCTTCGTACTCTCATCGTTAGTCCCCAGGTAGGCAAACTGGTCCGTTATATTGGATTTATACGAATGCCAACCTAGACAGGACGTTCCGACTACCGGTACTTGTACCCTTACAGTTACTACATGCCCGTCGCAGAACTCACTTTGATGAGATTTGAAAAATGAAAAATGCGACAAAATCTTGAATAACGGAAGTATGAATATGATTTGAATATGTGAATATTGTAACATGTATGATGAATATGTATGTAAGTATGTATGTTTGACTGCAAGTATAATTCACTATGTATCACAAATTGTAATATTGGAAATGTTTGCATGCATTTGTGTATGTAATAAATATGAAACAAATAAATATCATAAGTTTGCATGTAACCACATAAACAATTAAAATCTAGTCAACTATAGTATAGGCTCTAAGGGTCTAATAACCTATCCTATATCCCTATAATCATGGCTCTGATACCAATCTGTCACACCCCGATCCGCAGCGGAAAAGGTGATCGGGGCATGATTGGGTTATCATCAAAGCTCATGACATTTATTATAATGTTTCATATTTATTATTTCAATTTAAAAGAGATCATACATTCATATCAAACAAATACAACATGTTCTATTCATCCTTCTAAACTTCATTATTTTTCTTCTAAGGCAATTTCCTATGTTTTCCTTGCTTCATCCTGTTCACCTGTATCATATGCAAAAATGGTTTTTGGATCAACAAAAAGTTGGCGAGTGAACCTTATTAGAAAACATTTATTATTTATTTCTGGTTGTATTTAATATGGAAAAATTATGCAATATTCATATATGAACAAACGTAAGTAAACATACAATAACAACAATTAGCTTACAATAACAAACAACAACAAACAATAACATACATTAACAAACCAACAGCATACAATAACATATCAACTTGCTTAAATATATAACATAAATGAAACTGTGCGATCAAGGCTCAATCAAACGGAGCTGATCGTATTGCATGTACTGAAAATGAAAAATGTCTGTGTGATCAAGGCTCAATCAAACGGAGCCGATCGTATTGCATGTACTGAAAATAAAAATGTCTGTGCGATCAAGGCTCAATCAAACGGAGCCGATCGTATGTTGGCACGCCAGGTTCACGCTCATAATGTAATGGGGAACATGCTCAACGCTCATAATGTAATGGGGAGCGGCGGCCTATGAAATTGCATGTACTGAAAATAATAAATAAATCTACACAATAATCACACAAACAGTTTACACAGGCAGGATACACATTTATTCATGATATGATGTATGCACAATGATTTAAATATAATAAATAGTATGACACATGATACACCCCCAAAAACGTGATTTAAACGGGGAATTAGTAGAGATTCACTCACAGTGGGTGCGTTCGGTGAATGATGATGAATGCGCACGAGTTTAGAGGATTGATCGTCGAGGAATAACTAACCTAATTAATAAAGAAAAGTAAGGTAAATAAATGGATTTTATTAACAACTTTAATAGGATTTTTGGATATATTTTTGTGAGTTTTAGGCTAGTTTCTAACCTTAAAAATGTTATTTTTAAGTATTTTTAATTGATTTTTAAATAAAATAAATAAATAAAAATAATAAAAAAATGTTGACCTTTTGACCGTTGACTTGTTGACCGTTGACCGTGGACTTGTTGACCGGTTTTATTGTGTAAGTGTATGCGCCGGGTGAGGCTCGAACCCGAGACCTCCCGTTCGCGTGCACGCAGCTCTACCAACTGAGCTACGTGTCTAACCTGAAATAATTCTGTTTTTAATTATATTTATATACTAATTAAATTAATCCGAAAATCATTTATTTTAAAAAGATTTTAATGTAGCGACTCGGTGCACTCCACAGGTCTCGAACCCGGGACCTGTGGTTTAGTTTGGCACACAGTCCACCGCTGGACTGTGTGTCTAACTTGGTAAATATTCTAGTTTTTATTATACTTAACATATTACTGAATTACCCGGTTCAGTCTAAAAAAAAAGGCATTTTATTTCAGCGAATGAGGTTGGGACAGGAATCGAACTCGCGACGTGTATGTGTTTATTTGCACACAGTCCACCGCTGGACTGTGTGTCTAACCCGTTTATAAAACTGTTTTTAATTAATCTTATATCATATCTGAACTCGTCTTCTTCGTTCAAAACACAGCATCGGTCAAAGCAACTGATACTTGATTAATTCGGTTAATGAACAAAATGAACAATTGGAAAGTATTGAATCGAAGAGTTTGGGGAAAGAAAATACCGAACAGATCGTCTTCTTCAGAAAATCCGGCGAAGCTCGTCGGCTCTGTTCTGGTGACCTTCGGCTGTTAGAGTCAATTAGCAGTTTGGAGGGATTAGATGTGAAATTGAACTAATGAGTAATGATTATCAGTAGATTACATGATCATACCGGTTATCAGCGTGATTCTGAAACTTTCAGAAACTTTCCGGCGAAAACAGAAAAATCCGGCAACGTCGTCTGTGGTTGATTCTGAGCGATGAAATGGTGTTAGAATTCGTCTTATAATGGAATGAAACAGAAACATTGAGGTAATTACCGTGTATATGAAAGTCCCGGTTTTCCGGCGACTTGCAGATAATTCCGGCGAGTGAAATTTCTTGCGACAGAGATTCTTCAGAGGTTTGAGATGAGTGGGAGTGATGTCAGTATGAGTTCTATGATCTTATTTTTGGGTAAGAAGAAAAGATGGGTTGAACTCGGTTTTCCGGCGAAAATTTCTGGTAAATTTTCAGAGAATTCCGGTGACTTCCGGCGAAGATTTCTGAGCGAAATGATGAGTATGTTTGATAGAATTCGCGAGCTCACTGAATTAAGAAAGTATAACTCCCGGATTTGAGTTGTATTTTTCGGTTTTGAATTGAAATGAATGAAATTGACGGATTCCTTCGGTTATAACCGATCTTAGTGTTAATGCATACGTTATGACTAAAAAGGAACGGCCAAATTTGACGAAATTGTCGGGATTTCCGACGTGAACAGATTTGGGCGCGTTTGAGTAACTAGGTTTTGATTTCCAGATTGATTTATGTATTAATTGTTTCAATATGTTAACAAACAACACAAGTGGCGGAGTGGTTGAGCGCGTGAGAGTTAAGGCTGTTTTGACCCGGTTGACTTGGCTGACCCGGGTTCGAATCCCGGCTTCAGCATGTTATTTTTAACTCACTATTTTTAATACATTTTCAAAAATAAATTTTATATTCTAATATACTTATTAGTTATGTATCGTTTAAAATTAATTTGGGCATTAAATATGCAACGAAATTTTTAACTGGTTGTTCGGTTAATAAACGAAGCGGGTTTGGTAAATCCGGTTTTTGGCGGATGTTACAGATTGACCGCACTCAAATTAAATTCACATGATAAGAGGTTTGAGCCGAATTTTGAGTTTAAGTGGATCCAATACTTGCAATCGCGATTAACATGAATTTTGTCCCTAATGAAAGTAATAGTAATTTTTGAAATCGAGTAATTGTTGAGTTATGATTCCGTTTATGCACAATTCTTTTTCGAGGGTGAAAAAAAAGCAAGTGTGGGGATATTTGATGTATTGAATAATACATCTATTTATCTTGTAGAGTTTGTACAGTTCTAGCGCGTTTTCGTTTCGATTTGTCAAGAATTTATCTACTTTTAATCCAAACACGTTTTGCAGGTCTTGGTTCGTGAAAACAGTTGGAAGGATGGGGAAAGCGAGCGAAAATGGTGAAAAGAACCGAGCCGGGACGTGAATGGATCGAAAACGGAAAACGAAACGCAAAATCAAGGAATTCCACCCGGTCGCGGGGCGCGACCGGTACAAGCATCCTCTCTCGCGGCCAGCGAGAGAGGGTAATTATCTTCCGGATGAAACAGTCGGTCGCGGGGCGCGACCGGACTCCCCAAACTCTCTTGCGGCCCGCGAGAGAGGACTCTATCCAGAAAGTTTCGAAATCAGAGTTGTTTTGGGATTGGTTTTGGATATATTAGAATCATGATCATAGTAAAACACATCTTGGGCAATTGTGGACGATCTAGAGCAACTTTGGAGCTATTTTCTGGAGGTTTGAAGCAACACAAGGCAGATCTAAGCTGCAGGAACGGTGTTGGTGATCACGGAAGTTAAAGGCAGGAGTTTTGCACGGTTTATCATACCATTCTCGTCTTTGATTTCTAGTTTTTGGTCAATCATGCTTTCTTGTTATTAACTTGGTTTTATTCAGTTTTTAAACATGTTGTTAGGCTAGATTTTCTTTTGGTTACCTAGGTTTTGGATTATGGAATTATGACATTTTGATTTACTTTAATTTAGTTTACGGTTTGAATATTTAAATTGGTAAAGTTTGCAACTTTAATAATCTAGTTTAGGGTATTTGCATGATCTTGGTTGTTTGATAATTATTTAGTTGTTACATAAACTTTGGTGAATGTATTTCATGTAATAGGTTTATGTTACTTTTCGTGTTCTTAGGAATTCGTGAAGTTGTTGGTAAAATTGGCTAATAAAACCGAGGAAACAATTAGATTAACCATTAAATTAACTTTGTCATTATACCTAATTTGTTAATTGAGAAATTGCAATTAGTTGGCTGAATTAATTTGGTAAATTGTTAGGTTAGGGTTTTGAGAAATTCCCGAGTCTAATTTCCTTGTCATAATTAAATCAGTAAATCTAAACTAGAAAATTTAAGTTGGTCTAGGTTAATTATTGAGAAGTAATTAATAATTAGGCACTTTACTATATTGAAAAGATAATTGAAAAAGAATCTTTAAAACTGGTAAACGGATAAAAAGGCTAGGTTATTGTAGGTGTCTTCCTGAGAAGGGTCGGGAGTCCTTTTTAATAAACCTAAACTTTGATATGTTAAGATCCCAGTAAAATATTCAACCAGACTAATTATTGTTAAATTGAGGGAATAGTATTCTAAGAATTCAACCTGGGTAACTAGTTTATCATCTCTTGTTAAAAGTTCTAATAAGTCCCTAGAAGTTCATAGTTTGGTCATTTATCTTTAGTAGTTTTATTTAAATTGATAATTTAGAATTATTAGTAACACCCCCTTTTTTAAATATACCTAGTGTGTAATTGAGTCTAAAGTAGTAGTCTTAGCAATTAGAGGGTCCTGTGGGTTCGATAATCCGGACTTACTTAATACTATTCTACAATTGATCGGTTCACTTGCCGGTTAGTAGTTTAGTTTAATTTAGGAGTCTAGAGTATAATTTGAGTCTAGAATTAGGATAATTTGTTTTAATTTAATTAACTACTTTAGAACATCAAACCGCTTTGGGTACACGTTTAAACCTCAGCACCGCCTTCCATCCTCAAACTGACGGTCAATCTGAACGCACCATCCAAACCCTTGAAGACATGCTTCGGGCATGTGTCATTGACTTCAAAGGGAATTGGGACACTCACCTACCGTTAGTCGAGTTTTCGTACAACAATAACTATCATTCAAGTATCGGTATGGCCCCCTTTGAAGCTTTATATGGTCGTAAATGCCGATCCCCAGTATGTTGGCACGAAATTGGTGAAGCGCAAATCACCGGACCTGAGTTGATTTAAGAAACAACCGACAAGATCCTTCAAATTCGAAACAATCTTCTAGCGGCTCAAAGTCGTCAAAAGAGTTATGCTGACAAACGACGAAAGCCCTTGGAATTTGGCGTTGGTGATCAAGTACTTTTGAAAGTATCACCGTGGAAGGGAGTGGTTCGTTTTGGCCAAAAGGGCAAGCTAGCACCACGCTACGTAGGACCTTTCAAGATACTCGAAAGAATAGGTCCTGTAGCCTACAATCTTGACCTACCAGAAGAACTCAACAGAATACATCCCACTTCCACGTATCAAACTTGAAAAAGTGTCTCGCTGACGAAAATATCCATATCCATCTAGAAGACATTCAAGTTGATGAGTCAATGCACTTCATTGAAAGACCAGTGGAAATCATGGATTTCGGTGAGAAGCGTTTAAGGCGAAGTCGTATTCAATCGTTAGGGTGCGTTGGGATCAAAACGAGGGCCCGAGTTTACTTGGGAACGTGAAGACTCAATGCGCGAGAAATACCCGCATCTCTTTCCAGTTGCAACCACTACTTAAATTTCGGGACGAAATTTCTAAAAGTAGGGGATACTGTAATATCCGTGTAAATCGGGTTTCAAAAATCCGCCCCTTTTGTTTTAATAAAAGAATATTTAATTACGTCGTTCGAGTATTTTTTTTATTGATTATATAATTGTTCAACTAATTCTAAAATAATTGATAATAAGTTTAAAATAATTGTTATGAAATAATAATAAATCAACTAAATAATAATATATTTAGAAACTGATTATTGGATGAAATAAAAAATAAACCTAAAATAAAAAAATAAGGGGTGAACCGGGATCGAACCCGGGTTCCCCGGATACACACACACCACAAGCACCACTGGACTGCACGCACTATATATATACACACACAAACCGGGCTCGAAAACCTGCAACCATACCGGAATCATCGCCAATCACCACACACGCCTTTCCTTTTCTTTTGAACCTTCCGACAACTGGCATCGTGTTTATTTTTTGCAAACTTCAATCGTAATGGTTGTCATCCCCGCGTAATTCTACCAATTACTCGTAGTAGTTTCCAAAAACCGAAACCAAAACCTCCTCTGGTTCCAATCTATAAATACCAA
Source organism: Scalesia atractyloides (assembly GCA_947069175.1). Classification (NCBI taxonomy): domain Eukaryota; kingdom Viridiplantae; phylum Streptophyta; class Magnoliopsida; order Asterales; family Asteraceae; genus Scalesia; species Scalesia atractyloides. The sequence continues at coordinate 1,678,204 of CAMTDV010000012.1, read as the reverse complement.
CTGAAATCCCACTCCCAAATCGTTCAATCCTTTCTCCTCTAATCACTAGTTGTTCTCGGCTCAAAGCACTTCCCCAGTTTCATCAAAAACATCGTAGTCCGCCGCCGGATTTAACTCGCCGAAAAAGGAACAACCCTCTAACAACCGGTAACACCACCATCCAGTTTGTATGCTATTGGTATGATAACCAAGTTATTTAAGTTTGAAATTCAAAGAAACGGGTTCTGGGTTTAAGCTTTAAAACGAAGAAGATGAAGAACAGTGTGCGTATATATATTTTATAATTCGGGTTCTAACCGGGTTAGACACACAGTCCAGCGGTGGACAGTGTGCATATTCACCACACACGTTCCGGGTTCGATACTTGCATCTCGGGATCGTTTTATTTAAACTGATCTTCTTTTAAAAAAAACAAACTATTATGAAATCCATAAAGATGTTAAATATAATACGACTTATATATTATACGGGTTGAGCACCCAGCCCAACTGGTTGGGCCGGGTGCAAACTGAACCTAGGGTCGCCGGTTCGAGCCCCTGTTGCCACCCGGTTGGAACATTTTTTAAAAATAATTAATTGTGATTTCTGAAGACTCTAACAAGAGTATAAGATTAATTAAAAACCGGTTTCCTTCGGGTTAGACACGTAGCTCATTTGGAAGAGCTGAGTGCACGCAACCGAGAGGTCACGGGTTCGATTCTCGCACGCATGCTTACAATTCCGATTAAAAACCGGTCTGACACGTGTCAGACTGAGATTTTTTTTGTCTTTTTTTTCTTTATTTTATTTTATTTTTATTATTTCATTTCATGGTGTTATTTAAAAGAAAATATATTTTTTAAACACTTTAAAACACATAATTTCAAGGGCTTAATTATATCAAAACAAATCATAAAATTAACTTAAAATCTAAACAAAGGTTTTTAACCATAAAATATTAGTTTATTTATTTATCGAGTTATCGCAATATTATTTTAGGTTAGTACTCCTGCATTGGTTAATCTTCCAACTCGTGCGCTCTCATCTTCAATCAAGAATACGCACACAATGTGAGTGAATCTTTACAAATTCCCCGTTTTAATCACGTTTTGGGGTGTATCATGTGTCGTATAATTTCTTTTATTATTTAACACTTGTGTTAATATTATTTTCGTGATCAAATGTGTATAGTTGTTATGTGGTTTATATGTGGATACATTTTATCATTTTCAGTGCAATCATTTCATTAGGCCCATCAGTTCCTCGTGGGATACGGGTTGAGCATCAGGTGCCTCATTAGATCGGCTCCGTTTGATTGAGCCTTGATCTCAAATACATCATTCATCATGTCATATGTTCATACAATGTGGTTTGTGATTTGTTATTTATATACATCTGTTCACACATGATTCATGCACAATTTTATTTAAACAACCATAAAACTCAAGTATTTAAATGTTTTATCAAGGTTCACTCGCCAACTTTTGTTGACCCAAATTTTTTGTTTTACGCATGATACAGGTGAACAATCTGAGGAAAGAAACACATAAGATGACCTAAGAAGAATAAACAATTATTTCGTTTAGAACAATCTTTTGGTTTATTGTTTGTGCCTGTATGATATTTGTGTTGGATTTGTTAAACTATAAAGAAATTAGTTTTCGGAAATTAAATATATGTCAAATAACATAAATTTACAAATATTTTTAACAAAATTGTGAAAATGATATTAATTCTTTAATACGATAGATATCGGAATTATGTCTTATTTTTTTTAAGTTAAACTTGGCCCGAGTTGGCCTACTAGATCCGATTCTGACCACGGTTGACCGCGTTTGATGGATTCCGAGTAATTAGGCGGAGTTGAAGAAAGTCGCCTCGGCAGGCTACCATGTAGCGCTTACTCGGTGAGTACTCGGCATTGAAGACCTTATTTTACAACCATGATTATAATTGTGTGATAATAACAAAGACACGTAAAAGTGAGTTTTTGTTGAATATGGACGCGGTTGCTAATTTTGGGAGTTAATAGTAGATAATTGTGAAAAACATCATAGCTAATATAGATAGATCATACCGATGTTACGAATAAAAAATTAACAGACGTACAATACAATATATCACGAGAGGAGTGACACACACCATAATCAAAACAACCACAACATCCAGTTAATCAGTTATTGCTTAACCAAACTGTTGGTTAACGGTTTGGTTCGGTTAAGTTGGTTAAGTCTATTATGGTTTGTTTAGTATAACTGAATTCATGTGTAAAAACAAGAGAGATCTTTATTCTTTGTTTTTGTGTGGATTGTGGAATGCTATTTAACGACAGATATTACATTTAATATTCTTTTTATACCTTCAAACCTTGTGTTTCTTTTGCTTCTTTTTTTTTTAATATTTAATCATGTCCTTTGCCTTTATTTTTTAAACAACTAATTGAAAATCAGTTGTTAGTCTGCTTATAATGTCTTTTGGTTAGTCAAGACCACTATATATTTATAATTGTGTATGTATGTATATATAGTAGGTGAAGAAACACTGGTTGAAGCTAGGGATATCGGGGGATATATTAATTACAACCAAGGGATTTCTGCATAAAAGGTTGCCTCTTCGCTCGTCTATCAGGGTGATCTCACTCGGACTGATCTGCAAAACTAGCAGCGCCGTTATTCTCGTCACGGGAAAAGGGTGAGTTTTCTCCGTGACCACACTCCGGCGTTAGAATAAGTATTTGGTGATTGCAAGTAATAAGCAAGTGATTGTAGATGTTCGTGGATGTGGATGTTGATCCTGTTATCTTGTGGCCCGATACTTATTTTATAGCCAAAAGTAAGTGATGATCCAGATTCCTATAAAATTTGTTCCAGATTCCTATGGTGTTGCTGGTAGCACAAATCAAAAAGGAAGTTGGTGATGATCCTGGATCATTACAGTTCTCTGATGCGCCTCGACTTTCATGTAGTATGCGAGTTTTTTTCCATTTTACGCTAGAGTTCTATAAACAGTTGATGACATAAATATAATCGCAATTATATTTACGTAATAATCTATATTTTTCAATGAAAAAGTTTAAGAGTTGTATACATTAACATACACTTTTACCAACTTTCGATGTTCCCTTTTTAGCTATTTTTTGTTTGACCCATTGAGAAAAGTAACCGAAATGGACCCATTCATAACTAAATCGTTACTGTCACTACTAACAGCTATGCCTTTGCTACATTTGGGTGAGTTTGACTTGGAAACCGTTGATTGGTAGGTGTTGTGAAGCGGCTTCCCCGAAACTGATATGTTCTTCTCATGAGGTGAATCATTTCTCCAATCGCTGCATATCACGTGTTGATCAGTTCTGTTAAAACATAATGGAAAACATGTAAATAATAAATGTTACTGTAGATAGGCCAGCTGAAAGTCCAGATACAGATGCAGCCATGGAGTTGACATGCTAGTCTGCGTGATCTGGTTCCTGTTTAGAGTGTATGTTCTTGATGGTAATACCGAGTTCTTTAGGGTGGAGAACTCGTGAATGGAGGAAAGGAGGAAGTCGATATTGATGTTAATGTGGAGTTGCATATGTCAAATTATGCTATTCTGTTGCTTTTACCTGTCACATTGATGTTGAGTCTGTTCATTTGGTTTGTCAGGACTACTATATAAATGTGTGCGTGGTGCGCGCATGCGTGTGTGTGTGGGTGTGTGTGTGTGGTTTCCGATTCCTGTGGTCTTGCTAACAGCCCAAGTCAAACAGGAAGTTGATGATGATCAGTGGTGGAGCTAGCCCAAAAATTTAGAGGCATCCCAATTTTTGGGTATCCTTTGTATAAAACCAGAATTTTTTTTATTTTTTTTACACTACGAAAACGGTACGGGGACGGGGTTGAGAGGTAGCCCGTGCTACCCCTTCTAATACATTGGCTCCACCGCTGATGATGATCCTGGATTATAATGATTCTCTGCAGTGCATCAACTTTTAGATGAGTTTGGCCATTGTGGCATGCGAGCTTTTTTTTCGCATTTGAACTTTGGGAATGGTTTTCGAGAACGCATAATTTATTTGAAATGGCCTGACTCTGATGCTCATCTGCTAATGTAAGACACTGTGGTGTTGTGTTAACGTTTTAATTAGTCAATGATGCGCTATTAGGTCCACAGTATATGCGATGGTACATCATTTGCACAATTCAGTAGATTGCGTCTTGATCCAACTTCTTGGACATTCCTGGCGAGGTGTAAGAGAATTGGTATGTTGTGAGTTCAATTTTTTTTTTGACAGCAAACACACTTTTTTCCCAAATTGTACAAAAGATACTATAAATAATTGACGACTTAAATATGATTAGAGACTATATTATTATAGTAACAATCTACATTACTCATTATAAGGCCTTAAGAGGTTGTATGCATTAATATACTTTTACCGACTTTCGGCTTGTTTCTTTTTCAACTGTTATTTTTGTTTGACCCGTTTGAGAAACATAGCCCATTCTGGCTTTCATAAGTAAATGGGCCGAAATTGTCACTACTGTCAACTATATGCATTTACCAAGTTTGTACAAAAATCATATGAGTGTAGACTTTGTTTGTTGTGCACTTGTAGGATGCAAATCACTCGAGAGACGGTGGTGCTCCTTGTCAGCGCTCAAACTGAAGCAAAAAATCATACTGTAAGTTTATCCGTTATCAATTCATCATGCGAAATTTGTTGTTTTTTATACATAAAGAGTTATATAGGGAATTACTATCTTTCCAAAATGACTTAAAAAAGGTGTCTTTCATTTCTTTTGATATTTAAGCATCTCCATCCAGAGGGTTTTTGGTGCATGAAAAATCTTTTTTGGGTTAATATGCAATGTCAAATTATGCCTTTACCTGGTTAATATTATGAAACACACCTAGGATATTTGCCTGTGATAAATAAATCAAAATGAATATCTTGGCTGCAGGAATTGTAACTGCAACTTAAATCATAATACTGAAAATACAAAAGTTATATTAAGGAAGTTTTGTTAGCTGTTACAAGTTTTTGCAGCTGTCATCTTGCCTTCTTCCTCTTGTACTACAAAGTACACACTTAATGTTATTTGTATGTTTATACAGTAAAAAAGAAAAAAGAAAGAAAGGCATGTTGAGCCACTTTTGGGAGTGGCCTCTCTATCTTCTTACCTCTGCAGGTTCGACTCAAAAGCGGTCCGATAGGGTGAACCGGACCGGTCAGACTTCCGGTTCCGGTCCAACCGATCTGACTGGCCGATGCGATCCGGTTTTCTAAACATTGCAATTAACCCCTTCGCCTTCCTTAGGTGAAATTAAAAAAAAACAAAAACTATGTCATCAGCTATATATGTATAAAAATGGACAAGAAGTTTATGGGTCAACCTGCCTGGCCCACTTTGAACCTTTCAACCTGACCTACCGACCCGATTTTGGGGTGTTTGTATTAGACTATGGACCCACGGGCTCAGTTAGGTTTCTAAGGTTACTCATAATATATATCGTAACCCAGTGGCGAAGCTTGAGAAATATTAAAAAATTTCTATACGAAAGCTACATGTATAACACTACTGAGCGAAAAGTTCGGGGAGTCGGACGCACCCCCCCCCCCCCCCAGCCCCTACTAACCTTCGCCCATGTGTTAACCTATACAGAGATTACGAGTAACCATAGTCTAATAGTTTGGATTTGCCTATTAAACTACTTATATTTGAAAATTTTCATGGGTCAAAGGAAGCAATTGAACTTCTATCAGTCGAAAGCTTTTGTTGATAGCAAAACTGAAACATGTATTACTCCATCTTTTGGATTAGCCTGTCATGTGCAGGATTCTTCTCATGTCAGATGCAACCATTTTTTGTTACCAATGAACATAAGCTTCTACTTTAAATGTGTTTGTAATTAAAAAAAAGTTGACTTTCCAACACCCCCTAGGTGGGGGGTGGGGTGGGTGAGTTTGTTATAGAAGATCATGATCTACATCTATGTTTGTTTTCTTTTTACTTTTGTTGTTGGTCATGATGGTGTTTTCCACCAATATATCATGGTTTTTGCTTGAAGATTTGACAATTATTTGTTTTGTTGGCCATACTAGTTGTACTCAGTTAGAAATGCATAGGAGGTTCTCTGACCCGATATCGTCGGGTTGATTGCTTTATTTTTCATGAATCGACAACGCGTGAGGATTGTGGTATGATTAAAGATGATAGTTTAAGCTTGTCTTCTTAATACTATGTTTTTTTATGGTTGCTACATTAGAAGTGACACGACCAGTATCACTTATTTCACCTCACAAAGAAATGGTTGATGTAACAACAACCAATGTGGCCCATATGAATCAATACGACCTGTATCACTTGTGAGGGTAGTGTACCAGCAGAAGAACCCCTTTTTATTTGATGGGTAAAATAAAACGTGGGTACAATATAAAAGTGTTTGATACATAGCTCGGCTTGTTTGTATCCGTAGTCGTTTCAATCGGTACATCTTTTTAATTTATAAAACCTAAGAAGCTTTGCATAATTGCACATTGAAGAGATTTTGAATTCCTTTTGTGTTTTAAATGGATCCTACTTGTTTATGGAGAAATAAAAATTAATAAATTAATCATTTTTTGGGTGCGAGTAAAAAAAATCATGTCTCTAGCCATGTAAAAGCAGATATTTTATACTAATTGGCTGATTTATCTTTAATACAGTCTTAGGTTTGAATCCTGCTTTCACTAGTTTTGTCATAACTTCTTGATGGTCTTCAAGAAAGGGTAGAAAATTATTATTGAGGTGGATCAATTTGACTGTATAGCTGGTTGTGAATCTGATAAGGTTATAATGATTTGGCTTCTTTCTTGTAGTCAACAAAGAGGGATAAATAGATTAGGCTACTCGGTGTTGGGGTCGTTCAGGCCCGACCTGGCCCGACGATGTCCCCCAACACCATTTCCAGTGGTCCGGCGGCGTCGAGGACGTCCGCCATGAGACGTTGGGGGCGGTCCTATCTCTCTTCTTCTTACACACATTCATCCATTTCCTAGGTCCATCTCCTTTAGGTCCGTCCTCACATTCATCCTACGTGACGCTAACATGACAGATCATCCTAAAGAGAAACCCATCACCAAGTAGCCTTAGGACTTGGGACTTGATGTCAGAAGGGAGTTTGTGCCCATAAAAGTTAATATTTTAGGTTAGAGAATCATTGAGGATTGTATTTTAATACGGTGTAATTTTGTTTTGTGACCATAAAAGTTAATATTTAAGGTAAGAGAATCAATAAGGATCTTATTCTAATACGGTGTAACTTTGTTTTGTGGTCATAAAAGTTCATATTTTAGGTTAGAGAATTATTGAGGATCGTATTTGTTTTTTGAACAGTGAGAATCTTTAACTAGTTGAGAAAGAGATCTCATACTCTGTCAAACAAAGGGCCTTAACCTCACTCTGGCGCGACCATGTCGTCTTAACCTAGTCCATGCTGGCATCAGAGTTTGGATAACGGCGTTCCCAGGAAAACCATACGACCCACTGCCAGTGGTTGGGGTTTGCGCCGGCACAAGAGAGAATCTCTCTGGTGTAACTCACGGTAGACTAAAACCCAGGTGGCTCGAGCTCGAACTCTTGACCTAAGGTCTGATAAAACTAGCCTTATCCACCAAATATAGCACTAGTGGGGATTGAACTTGAGTTTTGAAGAAAAACCCAAATCTTTCCAACCATTAGACCACAAGTGATAGATTTGAAGATCGTATTCTAATACGGTGTAATTTGGTTGTCAAAGATGTGTATCTTCGTTTGACTCTTTGTCCGTTTTGTTTTAATGTTCATTAATTTCGTTAGTGTGATGTTGCTTTAAGATGTGGTGGCTAAATGGCTTGATCTTAATTCCAAGGTCTCTATAACTCCCTTTTAGATTATTAATTGGTTGGAGTCGGTTTCTATGCCTTGATATAAGCTACCGTTTATATTATGTGGTGGGTTTTGTGGAATGACAAAATCTTTGATACTAATCAAAGTTGAGAGATTCTAGTGTTATCATAGGTTTATATACCGAAAATATTCGAAGTAATTGTCTTCTTTTATTCCTATTTTGATTTTTATTATAGACTTATTTTAGCTCTTTAGATGTGTTTATAAATGTTTAGTAGATCCGGGAATTTCAATCCATTTTCTTATAAACTGTCAATTTAACTTATGTTTTATCTATAGCGGGTAACACTTAAAATAAAAAATTGTCTAAGATGAGAAGGCGTATTGGTTGAAAGTCGATCAAAGTTTAAATTTAATGATAAATATATTTAGATTATTATATTATAATCAGGATAATATAAGTTTTTACTCATATTTGACATTCAGTTATACCTGATAAATAAGTAACTGGTTAAATTATGTGTCTAAAATTCTTGTAATCATTTGAAAACTTTTCCATTTATTTTTTTTAGTCCAAGCTATAGCTAATAAATAAGTAACTAAATGAAATTATTTATGCTTACTATTTCTCAACTATATAGTATTTCCTTTATTAATATCCACTTTGTGAAAATTTCAGTTATTTAATATTCACTATTTCCTTTATTTTTATTTATTTTGCTTATTATTGACTATTTAATATTTCATTGATCTAACTCCGTGTAATACACAAATTTCTAACACAGTAGACATATATATATGAGAGAAAATAGATTTTAATACTTTTAACTTTAAACATATTTTCATTCAGCGGTCTTATAATAACTGAAAGTTAACTTAGTTAGTTTTTGCTGATGTGGACTTTTATGTGACAAAAAAAAATCAAAGTTATAATAACGTGGACTGTTTATGTGACAAATAAGTCATATTTTTGATGACGTTGACTGCCAATATGACAGTCCACATTGAAAAAACTAACTGGACTAATTTCTGTTAATATGAGATTACTAAAAAAAATGTGTTCAAAGTTTAGAATCTCAATAAATCTCAGCTAATAAATTAAAATTAAAATTAATTAAAATATACTTTCCCAATATGTAATAAGTAACTGATGCTGATTTTAAGAAAAGTCAAGAGGATTATTTATTTTGAAAATGTCAAACTTAACTATAAAAAATGACATGTGGTTTAAGGCCTTGTGTTGATAGAAAATAATATAATTAAGTTTTGCTTGATGTGATGTCTAAGAGAAGCATATACCAAATTTTGTATTATTTACATAAAATAACTACTAAAAACTAAATTTTATTATATAATCACTAAGTTTATTTATTTTGTTATTTTATAAAAATGTTTACTACGAACTAGAATTCTCACCACTTTAAAGCAATACTTTACTACGTTCCTTAAAGAATTTTGTACTATAAAACTACAAAGCCTTTGCTGAAAAACGATTTCAATTAGTTAATGTAACATTATAAGAAAATGATACATTACAATAATGAGATCATGTACCCCTTCATATTGAAAATTATCACACTCTCTTTTTAAAAGTTATCCATTTACATTCTATCTCTTTATCATATATCGTTTCTATAAAAAAAAACATATATGTTACTAAGGATCAAGCTCTCCCCTTGCAGTGTATGATTTTCTCTCTTTCATGTCAGGCTTCAAAAACCACACACAACATCGTTTAAGAGGTTTTTTTTGTTTCAAATACACATAAATATCATGCATTTGAAGGGAAACGAAACGTATATTAATTGAATTACGCTACCGCGAGTTAAATAGGGATGAACATTTGGTACCGGGTTTCAGTGTTGAATCGATACTGTACCGACCATTTTCGATACCGATTCAGTACTCATTTTTTACATTTTTGAGGATTCTTTCAGTCTAGTATGATATAATTTTGGGTTGATTTACTTTCCAATACCGGTATCGTACCCTACCGACTACTTTTGATACTGGTACCCGTATGATAACAAGCTTATGTCTAGTACTAAATGAGTGACATGTATATAAGTATATATATTATAAGTTTAGACTGTGTTTTTTTATTCATTAAAATACTATGAAGATATGAAAATTAAAATATAAAAAATAACAAATATACATATTTCAAATTTTAGTGAATTAATTTCAAAAAAAAGATGTCCTTTCTTAAAATTTTGCTGATTATTACGTCACGTTCAATGTATGGTTAAGCCTCTAAGTTTGAATTGGAATAAGTCCACACAACCAGGTTAAGTTATCTTTTTTTTTTGCCTTTCAAAAAAAAAGTTATCTTTTTTTAGTAGTTGCAAGCTTGGTCCATGCAGTATATAAAACTCAGTCCTCATAAGTCAACCAACCAATAAATGTCCAATGTTAATAGCCACCCATTTGGTTGTTTTTAATAACATTTTCTTCTTATTTTATACTTTTAATAAACACATTACAAATTATGCTACAAAAGAATTAAAGAATCTTGTATTTGTATAACTTATCAAATGATTTATATGGTTATATCCAAGGTTTTAAAAACCGGATGCCGGAAGCTTGCCCGCAACGAATCATATCGGTAAACTGAGGGAACAACAAAGAAGTTGTACTACTTGTAAATTGGGTTATACCGGTTTAAACCAGTATACCGACACCATACAAAGGTTAAAATTTGGACTTTTATTTTTTATGCCCAAAAAGGTGACGATTTACCTTTTTGGTAAAACTTACGTCCGAAAAGATATCAATAGTGATTTTTTGGATTTGAAATTGTAATTTATGGATTTATAGGGTTGATTAGTTAACTCGGTTGAACCACCTGATACACCTAGTTTATGAGCCTAACCCGGTACGATTTGAAAATGTTAATTTAAATTTGACCAAAGTATAGCGACGTCAACATTTTTACAAAGGCAAGTGTCGTATGCAAACATCAATAGACATATTAAATCAATGTGGTACCATCGTACGACTTTAACTTACAATAAACTTTAATAAAAGAAGATTACAATGTGCTTATGCTGACCTGGTTAGAGAAGAAACCTTCGGTCAAATATGTTAACACAAGTAAAGGCTGTTTGTTTGGATCTTAATGGTTTCGATTTTTTACTGGTTCAACACTTAATTATTCAACTGTTTGTTTCGCGAGCAGATGTCTGAATGATTAAGAAATTTGTGTCTAAATGGTTAAGCATTATACTGAATATGAATGGTCAAGACCTTTTATCATAATTGGTCAGACATTTGTTTCTGAACGATTAAACATTATACTGGCTCTTAATAGTTCAATCTCTTACTATGTCCAGCACTTATCTATTCAGAAGTTGTCAAACACCCTCTAAGATACTCATGGCATACAAAGTTATAGGGAAAATTCAAAAGCTATTAGTTATTCTAATCGAAAATCTTTTATTTTGTGTCGTAAGTAATATCTCCTTACAAGCAATACCTAAAGGGAGTTTGACAAGTAAAAATTATACTTTTGTACTGAAATTGTAATAAGTAGTTAATAAATTATATTTTGTGTCGTAAGTAATATCTCCTTACATGCAATACCGAAAGGGAGTTTGACAAGTAAAAATTATACTTTTGTACTGAAATTGTAATAAGTATTTAATAAATTGAAGAAAATACTGATAACAAGTATTTGGAGTGCAAACGAACCAAGCACAAGCTTGATTAGACTTGAGCTCGAGTTTAGCTCGTTTATAATTTATTAATTAACTATAATTTTAATTATCATTTTATATCTAATTTATTATTTTCATTAATTTGATAAATAGTAATTAATATTTCAAATATATTTTTTATTTTTAATATATTAAAAAAGTTACATAAACACTAAGCTCATTAGCCGACTCGAGCTCAATAAGCGAAACTCGGGCTCGTTTAATAAGCAAGCTTGTTTGTAGGCTCGGGCTCGGAATCAAGCTCGTCTAGGCTCAGCTTGTTTCAAACCTTTTTCGAGCCGGCTTGTTTGCACCCCTTATAACAACTTTTAAAACCTACTATTTTTATCATCATCACAACAAAAAATATAATTATTACACATAAATATACATTTCATCAACCTTTAACCAATCACTAAAACCTATTATTACCAAATCCAAAAAAAAAGTACCACAAAATTTGAGTCAAGAAACAGCCACAAAGGAAAAGGCCAAGCACAGGCATAGAAAAACACACACATAAACATAAACAAAGAACAAGGGTTGCTACTGGCTTGGTCTTTCTTGTTAGGTGGGTTTCAAGATATTTTCTTCCTTAACACCCCCACCCCCAATTTTCTTTCCATCAAATCCCCTATATTTTTCTTTCAGTTTTGTTCTTGATAACCTAATTCCCAATCTTGAAACTACACTAACTTGATCCACTTTTTTTCTTTTCTTTTCAGTTACTCCCTTTCAAGGGTTTGCTAAAAGAAAGTGTGAAAGAAAGTAAAGCAGGATTCTTGTGGTGTGGTGAGCATACTTTTGTATCCATCTGTCCAGCTCACAGGGGATAAAAAAGCTATTTTTTTACATAAAAAAAACTATGGTTGTTTTCATATTTTGAGAAATTTGCCGATTATCCCTACTTTCAAGTCCCAAGATTGTTGATTTCCATATGGGTTTTTGGTGTTAAATCAAAAGCCATAAGCTTTTTTTCTAGAAGGGTCTTGATTTATACAAAAAAAGTCCCAAGATTGTTAATTTACATATGGGTTTTTTGTGTTAAATCAAAAGCCACAAGCTTTTTCTATAAGGGTCTTGATTTATCAAAAAAAAGAGGAAAAAAAAAGAAAGAAACTGATGTGGGGGATTTTGAAAAAGGGGACTTTGATGGTGTTTGAGGGGGTTTGTTTGAGTTTGATTCAGATTAGTGGGTTTTTGATGTATAGTTCAGATTTGTTTTTGTGTGTTATGTGTGTATTATCATAGGATTTCAAAAGGGTTTTGCTTTATTTCCTATTTTGGAACAGTTTTTCATGATAGATTTGTAGGTTTTTGATTATTTTGATTAAAATTGGAGTTGGGATTTTAGGGTTTTGAATGTTTCTTGTTTGGTTATTTGCAAATTTAAGAAATGATCAAGCAAATTCTCAGTAAAGTTTCCAGGAAACAATCAAAATCTTCCAAAAATCAAGAATCTTCAGGTACCCAAAACCCTAATTTCACCTCTGCAAGTTCAAAAAGAAGTGATTTGGCAAGTGGGAATTCAAGAAAGCTTGTGAATTCCGATATTTCGGCCCCGTTAAACACCAGATTCAATCCAAACGAAACGAAATTTCGTAATGGTGGTCCTGTAAGTGTTTCCTTATGAATCTTTACCAAGTTTTAGAGATGTACCAAGCTCCGAAAAACAGAATTTGTTCATAAAGAAAGTTATTATGTGCTCTGTGATCTTCGATTTCAATGACCCGACGAAACACCTCAAAGAAAAAGAGATAAAGCGACAAACGTTATTAGAACTAGTCGATTTTGTGGCGTCTAGTAATGTTAAGTTCACAGAATCTGTTATGCAAGAGTTTGTGAAAATGGTTTCTGCAAATTTGTTTAGAGAGTTAACGCCTCAACCTCGCGACTGCAAAGTCTTGGAATCTTACGATGTAGAAGAAGAAGAACCGTCAATGGATCCGTCATGGCCTCATTTGCAAATCGTATACGAACTTTTACTTCGGTTTATCGCATCACCAGAAGCCGATGCAAAAGTTGCCAAAAAGTTCATTGATCATTACTTCGTTCTCAAGTTGTTAGACTTGTTTGATTCCGAAGATCCTAGAGAACGTGAGTACTTAAAGACGATTCTTCATAGGGTTTACGGTAAATTCATGGTTCATCGTCCGTTTATTCGGAAGTCTATGAACAATATCTTTTATAGGTTTGTTTTAGAGACCGAGAAACATAACGGGATTGCTGAACTGTTGGAGATTTTAGGGAGTATCGTTAACGGGTTTGCTTTGCCGTTGAAGGAAGAACACAAATTGTTTCTTTCTAGGGCTTTGATCCCGTTGCATAAACCAAAATGTTTAGCTATGTATCATCAGCAGTTATCGTATTGTATTACGCAATTTGTTGAAAAAGATTGCAAATTGGCTGATATGGTGATAAGGGGTTTACTGAAGTATTGGCCGGTTACCAACAGTTCGAAAGAAATTATGTTTTTAGGTGAGTTGGAGGAGGTTCTAGAAACAACGCAACAACCGGAGTTTCATCGGTGTATGGTGCCTTTATTCAAGCAAATTGCCCGTTGCTTGAATAGCTTGCATTTTCAGGTAATTTTATTATTCTTTTGAGCATATATATTTTTTTTAATACCAAGTAGTTTATCAACTGTGATTTGTTAATATCCATGTTTCTTGTTAAAATCTCATTTTATTAGTGTTGTGAATTGTGAAGGTTACCGTACAATAGTCCATTAGCGTGCGACGGTGCGAAGTGAATTACGCATGTTCATTTTTAAAATACGCACGTTACAATACATAATTACGCACGTTATTTGCATATTTACTCCTGGGTTGGGTTATACCCTAATTACGCACTTTAGTTGCATAATTACGCATGGGTTGGGTTAACCCTAATTACGCACGTTATTTGCATAGTTACGCACGCTATTGTTCACTCCTGCATTGTCGCACGTTAAGACCCTTTTGTATTTAAAACGTTCACTATAATATAAAACAAAGTGATATGGTTCTTTCTGTAGGGAGTGTTTGGATGTGGGTTTTCATAATCAATGTTGCTACATGAAGAACTAGATAGTTGGTTACTTAGAGTAAGGGATAATTTGGGAATTTTACACGTATGTCAATGATTAGTTTTCTTGCCAAAATTTCTGAAAATTTTACTCTCCCACAATAATAAAAGACAAACAAAGGTGTCGGGTAAGGGTAAAACTGTCCAAAGCAAAATTCATGGTTTGTAGATCACCTTCCTATGTTTTCGATGTTTGTTAATTGTTGACGATTATAGAGTAATAATGATGTTGGCGAGATCCTCTTTTATCGTAAAAAAATATTTGAAACTTTATAAATTTTGTGTTGAAGCCTTGAAGGGTAGAGTTGGTATTTCCTAATGTTCATGTATTAGTTCTTCTGCAAATCCCTTTTGTACTGGTGAATTATTCAAGTTTTTTAAACGATGGTTATAAGATATAAGATCCTCATTTACCACCCGATAAACCTGACGGTAGTTTTTTTAAAAAAATATCTAAGCTTGCTTATTATTGTTGTCGGGTCGAGTGCAAATTGGGTATTCTCATAATCATGTACAAACTCTTGATTCTTCAGCGAATGCCTGATTCAATGTCATTCAAGATTTCTTGAATTTACACTTAGAACAAACCACCCCCAAGAAAAAAAAGGAAATTTAAAGCTTTTTATTGGCTTTTGTTGATTTTGGTGTTGAAGATTTATAATGGTAAAAAGTTTCTTGAAAAAAAATTAAAGCTTTGTTACTTGAAGGGTAGATATGATATTTTCTCATGATCATATATGAATTCTTGGTCAAATACTTGTTCCAATAACTCATCCAAGAGTAAAGTCAGTGAATACTTATTTTTTCTTATAAATTTTCCAGGTGGCAGAAAGAGCTCTTTTCTTTTGGAACAACGATCACATCGAGAGTTTGATCAGGCAAAACCGCAAGGTAATATTACCAATAATCTTTCCTGCACTCGAAAGAAACGGGAGGTACCACTGGAATCAAGCAGTGCATAGTTTGACTTTAAACGTTCGGAAAATCTTCTTTGACCTTGACCCTGATTTGTTCAACGAGTGTTTACTCAATTTTCAAGAAGAAGAGCTGAAGGAAGAAAAAATCAAAGCTAGACGTGAATCCACGTGGAAACGATTAGAAGAAATCGCCGCAGATAAAGTTTCAAGTAATGAAGCTGTTCTTGTGAATTAAGAGTCGGGTTTGTTTAGAATTCGGTTAAAGATTCTAGCTTTTGTAATTCCATTTAGAAAAGCTACAAAGTTCATGTAAATTTCTGTTGGTCCTTTTGTTGTAGGATGACAATTTGTTAAATTTAGTAAGATAAACTGGCTAAAGAAATGCATTTGAGCAAGTGATAAGCTTTTTTGCTATTTTTGTTCCATCAATTTTTCCTTTTTTTATTTGGTAATAAGTTTTCACTTTTTGTTTATATGATACTATGATGGTTATGGAGTAGGGATGGACATTTTTTCTTAAATACCTGTATCGTAACGTATCCTTGGTACATGTATTGGTACACATTTTTATTGATTTTGGTATTTGGTACTTTCAGTATTGGTACGAGTAAAAAAGGGTACTGGTACCCGAATTTTAAAAGTTTTTTTATATTATGTTTTATTTCATATTATGATATTTGTAGTACTCATATTGATTTTACCTAGTTGATAACCGTATTGTATTGGTATTCGTGCCAACTTTTACCTATTTGGTACTTGTACTATATCAGTATTCGTGGTAATTTTACCCATTTAGTACCTGTAGGATACAGTACGGTATTTGGTACATAGTTTTATTTAAATTCGGCACCGGTACGAATACCTGTACCAATCCCTTCCCTGTTATGGAGTACTTAAATGAGTCATGCCGATTTCTAAACTCCATTAGACTCAAACACTACTTGTTTAATTTAACACAACTCATATTTGACTCTATTGGCTGGTTATTTATTACACACACGTATATATCATTATGCTTATAACAATATGTATTAACTTTTATAATGTGGCTAGGAATAGGGGTGTTCATCGGGTTTTTATTATTGGTTTTTTGGGTCGGGTTGTTCGGGTTTTTGTCTAGGAAAAATTAACCCGATAACCGACCCATTTAAAGTTCGGGTTAGTCGGGTTTGAGTTATTCGGGTTCGGTCGGGTTATTCGGTTTTCGGGTTTAGATGTAAAATGGAAAACAAATGTTTTTTCCTACAAAATATCATCAAAGTTCAAACATTATTTGAGAATATGCTATTATAATATTTAAAAGTCTAAAAACTTAATGTTACATATATTAAAGACCTCAAACCAAAACATTTCTATAAGAAAAAAACAAAAAATGTTCGGGTTTTTATTAGGGTTTCGTGTTTTGGGTTTTTCGGGTCGGGTTGTTCGGGTTTTTTGTGGGGAAAAAGTGACCCGATAACCAAACCATTTAAAGTTCGGGTTGTCGGGTTCGGATTTCTCGGATATACGCTAATTCGGGTTCGGGTGGCTTTGAATTCGGGTTCGGTGCTTGAATCGTCGGGTTAGTTTTGGATAAAAATAAATAGCCCTAGCTAGGAGTTGGCTGCAAAGTCAAGTGTAAAAAAAGTCATAAAACACTATAATGTTAACCATAAAACACACAAAAAAACCCACAAATAATATAATGAAGATTACTAAACATCATATATGTGGGTTTTGTGTTGTGTTTTGGATGTTAAGGCTCTGATTATGGAATGACAAACATTATTGCGACATATTGTGTTTATGTTGGTTAGCTTGTTGTGTTTTATATTCATAGTTCAACGATGGTGTGTTTGATTTTTTTATGGACTATTAGGGTTTGAATATCGTGTTTTAGTAGTCTTCATTCTATTATTTGTGGATTTTAGGTGTGTTTTATGGCTACAATTATAGTGTTTCATGACTTTTTACACTTTTTAGGAAACTTGAACTTTGTAGCCGAACCTCAGCCACCTAATTGTATCATGTAAATATTTATATTGTATTGCATTAATATTATCATAATTATGTGCGTAGTAAGCTTGTTTAGATTCTCGAGTCTAATCACGTATGTGTTTGAGCTTGTATATTAAATAAACTTCAACTTAGTCTTCAACCTTATGGTGCTTGAATTACGTTTCTAACGAATCAAGCTTAAATAGTTCGGAAGTAGTTTTAATATACCTAAGAAAATCAAGTTGGGTTGTTGAAAGTTTGATTGATAATGGATTGATGGCTTTAAGTATAACTAAGGTACATGTTGGTTTAAATATATATGGATTTAACGATGGATATTTATAGAACATACGTACATACTATAAACAATTTTTCTTTGAAATTAGTACAAATGTTGACTTTTTCATTTTGACTCATTCAAATATTACTTTTAGATATTCAAGTTTCAACCATCTCCAAGTTTAATAAACATTGATTCCACGTATTGTTGTGGCCAATTTTTTTATAATGTGATTTAAACGTGTATGTATGTATGTGTGTATATATATCAATATATTTTGTAATTGTTTTAAAGAGAAAATGATGAGTGATAATATTTCCAACCCTTTAGATACTTTTAAAACTGTTTGAGAAATCAATTGTAGTTGGATCTAATGGTGTGTTAATACGGTTGAACCCACATCTTACCACAATTTTGTATTTATTAATCGTAGTTGGATCTCATGAACTGTTTCAAATTGAACTTTTCAGTTAATTATAGACTTCTAGTAAATATACACACGACACAAATACTAAACCCATATGACTTTATAAAAACTAATTCTATTTATTATTCATTTTATTTTAATTTAATTTTAATAATAAAATAAGGATGTTACCTCAAAAAATATAATTTAATTAAATAAATATAGAATTCATGAAAATTACAAGAATATTAATTTAGATATTTCATGTAAAATATGTTTTAATGAGATGACATCACATTCCATATGGTTGTATAAGATTATGTTTGTGAGTCACTTAGATTTCAATATAATTTTCATAGTAGCTAACAACTTCTTCAATTATATATATAATAATGTGTTCCTTTTATTTTTTTACTTGGTTCTCGGTTTTAGTCTTGCTGCAAACATTGATCTTTTTAACAATAGTTTAACTGGATTTCTAGCTTACTCCCAAATGGCCAGTTATTTAAACCTCTCTCCCTAAGTTCAAATCCCTTCCAGAGATACTCTCCTATATATATACATACTTCTCACTTAATAGAAATCGAAATCTTAACCAACTGGGTTATATCATATTGACTACCACAAACATTGATGTCTTTAAAGTATACGTGAGCTAGGCGATATTCCACGTATTATTGAAAAATACAGTGATGTTCGTTCAGCCCTCCCATTACTGGAATACTCAACCGGGTTGGATTGTCAAAAGTTACTATTAAATGTGAAGTTATTTTTAATTATTACTGGTTTATCATTAGTTACTTTATCATTTGCCTTTTGATGATGACACGTGTTAACACATACAAGTTAGGGATAAGCAAATAATCGAGTTAATTGAACCCTAACCGAATTTATCGAACAAAACGATAACCTATGTTCAATTAAGCCACAGTCGATTTAACAAAAAAATATGATTAACTTTGAATTTTGGTTATGGTGTACGTCATAACCAAATGGAACCTAATGTTATTAACTAGTATGAAGCCCGCACTTTGTGCCGGGGCCGTAGAAGAGTGCTGGCGATGATGCGTTTATTACATAATATATCAATCGGTCATTATAGACCATGTAAGCTTTAATTTAAACGGTTGTAAAAATAAACAATAAACACGGTTAAGTGACACATGTTTAGAGTTGAATGTTAGTTTTAACTATAATAAGTTAAATAAATAACAAGTAAAATGAAAAAAAAAATCAACTTTAAAAAGAGATACATAAAAAACCCTAATATTTGTTATAAATAAAAATAATCATTTTATTAAACTTCAAGACCCGTATGATAATTCTATTAAAGTTTCAGAATTAAAACGTATATCGTTTGTATAAAACAAATTTATTATTAAACTGTAGTATGATAAATCTAATAAAGTTAGGGATATAAACTTAAATCATCTAAAAAAAAGAATTAGACCATCCGTAGTGGGGGGGGGGGGGGGGGGGGGCGTTTTCCCAAAAACGCCTTCCAACCCCCGGTTTATTTTCAAAAAATTGTGTTGGCGTTTTTTGTCCACGGCGTGTTGAATTGATTTGGCCAATGACAGGCTGGATGCTATTGTATGCCCAATAACATTTTCTGGATGGTTTTTTTATTTAATTGTTTAACACCCCTTTTAACATAATGTCTCACAAGCCCACATCCTCACTACACTCATTAGAGAAAATCACCCTATAATACCTCATTGCTGACTAGACTGCCACATGAAGCAAAACACTCAATGATGAAGGCATTATTTATATCTTCCACTACACATGGTCTGATTAGAGTTTAAAAGCTATAGATAATTATATTAAAGTTTAAGGATTAAAATATAAATTAATAAATAAAAGAAACTATAATATTCTAAGATAAGATTGATGTACAATATGGAATACTCCTTTTCACATTGTGTTTTGTTATTGTGTAGAATTATCAAAGATATTTATGGTTTTTCTACTCCATTCCTCTATGTTTGAATCTAAGACATTCTTTCAAAAACATGTCTTTATCATATAAGCTAGCTCACAATGATCTTACCTGTTGTAAAGCTAGATTAATTGTCATAAAGTTTCCTCTAAAACGGATAACATACATGTCTAACATGGTTATAATTGTAGTGTTAATTGCTATCTTATATTGATAGTTTTACAATACATAATCAATTTTAAATAGCTACTTACGAGCATGTGCATAAACATTTATAATTATTGCTTTAAATATGATATAAACGCCACTGATTAATTGTTTTCATATCTCTCTCTTCCTTTGCTTCTTAATTACCGCACTACATATAAGTGATTATATACAGTTAGAGGTGCACAAAAAAACATGGTTGGAATTCAAAACCCATTTTGAACCCAAACCCAACCTGATCCAATGTTGAAACCGACTAAGACTCGAACCGATCCTTAAGGTTGAAATCAGGCTATAATCACATACTTTAAAACCGGTCAAACCTAATCTTTTCCCTCTTAGACTACATGTTTTAACGCGCGATGGGGGTGGCGCTAGCCATGTCGATGCTTGGTGGCTCGCGAACACCACAATGTGGTGCCGCTAGCGCGACCAAAAATTTGTGAGCATGGTAGTGATAGGAGGTGATCGTTGGGCTTGGGAAGGCCAAAAACTAGCCATTGGGATTTAAAAACAAATCGAATTTTATTTTTAAAACCTATATAAACGCTTTAAACCTTTAAAAAAATACCCACTTCCTCTCTTTCTCTCCACACGTACCTTTAAAAAATACTCATTTTCTGCATCCTCTTTTAAAAAAAACAATGAATCCTGATATGTGGCGCACGAATTGTTACTAGCCCGAGGTTGACTTCAATCAAGCCGACGAGTTCTTTATTATGTTTAATGTTTTATTATAAAATTTATCTTTTTTTACTTTATATTGTTAAATTAACATTCTTCAAACAAAATAAAAAACTCGCTCAAGTCACTTGCTCACCCAGACAACAACATAGTCAGGTGGCTCTAGCAGTAGCTTTATCCGGTGTCTAGTTAGCGTCAGATATAGCAATATTACATGATAAATCTGGGTGCTGATCTGAACTGTTTGTTTCGCGAGCAAATGTCTGAATGGTTTAGACATTTTGCCTCTGAATGGTTAAACATTATATTAAGTCTAAATAGTTAAAATCTCTAATCTGAATTTGTCAGATAGTTGCCTTTGAACGATTAAGCATTATACATACTTTTAATAGTTCAACACTTAATAATTTAAACATTTTATTAATTCAACACTTAATGATTAGAAGTTGTCATCTTAAAAAAACGGTTTCAACCCAACACCAAACGCCATAACCCGGTTTTGACGTTTTGACTTTTGTTGACCAAACCCTGGCCACTGACAGCCACTATTTATGTAATACATAAATATTTCCAGTGAAAAAAGGAAAGTTGAGCGGTGTAGATCGTTCCACGTGTACACCAATATTCCTTTATTTTATTTTTGGTAATCAAAAATCCCATAATACACACTGGATAAGACAAACAATCCTCAAGAAGATAGCTCTCTACCTGCCTGCACCAACAATGGAGGTTTGTATGTCTCTCAAATCACACTCACTCCTTCAAACACCTTCATTCAACTCCAAAAACCTAAAACCGCTCGACGATTATTCTCACTCAATCAGACACTCGTTTTCTTCACCATCACAAACTCAACAAAAGCAGCAGAAGCCGAAGAGATTGATGGTGGTTGAAGCGAAAGGAAAGCGCGGTGGAGGAGGAATGCAAGCTCGTCAGTTTCAACGGCCCATGCCTGCTTTGCCTAAGATTGAAGATGATGGAAACCCTAGATTCGTCATTTTTATTCGTATGGCTAATGTAAGTGTGCCTTCTCTTGCTTTAGAGATTCGTTATTCAGTTATTCGGCTTGGTTTATTCTGTTTGAAAGTAGATTAATTTTTTTAGAGCTCTAATTATAC
This sequence comes from Scalesia atractyloides, assembly GCA_947069175.1. NCBI lineage: Eukaryota > Viridiplantae > Streptophyta > Magnoliopsida > Asterales > Asteraceae > Scalesia > Scalesia atractyloides. The sequence goes on along the minus strand of CAMTDV010000012.1, from coordinate 1,656,080 downwards.
ACGTGTTCAAATGATTTAGTTTTTCAGAAATTAAATATACATCAAATAACTAAATTTACTACTATTTATAACAAAATACGTGAAAATTATATTCGTCTATTAATATTATAGGCATAAAAATTATGTTTTATTTTTTAAAGTCATACTCGGCCGGCCGGTTGACTACTAGATCCAATTTTGGCCTAGGTTGACCGTGTTTGATCGATTCTGAGTAATTAGGCGGAGTTGAAGAAAGTCGCTACCTACCTGTAGCGATTACTTGGGGAGCTCTGTTATACACGTGTTCAATGGTTGTAAAAGTCGCTAGAGGTCCCTAGTAAGCGGAGCTTTTTTATAAAAAAATATTTTTTACGTTTAACCCAAAACTATTTGATTCTTTACTTTTAACCCAAAACTATTTGATTTTTTAATTTGTAACATTTTTAGGCATAGAGGTGTTGTACCTTATGCTTTGGGAGTTTTAAAAAAAAATCGATTTTTTTACTTTTAACTCAAAACTATTTAATTTTTATACTTTTAACTCAAAAACTTTTTATTTTACTTTTAACCCAAACTATTTGAATTTTTTTACTTTTAATCCAAAAACTTTTATCTTTTACACTTGAACCTCACAACTTATTTACTTTCAACTTTGGTCCTCTATGCTTTTCATTTTTCTAAAATTTCAGTTAGTACTCTGCCTAGGCATGTTAAATTATAAATAAATTAGTTTTCGGAAATTAAATATATGTCAAATAACATAAAATTACTACTATTTATAACAAAATACGTGAAAATTATATTCGTTCTTTAATATTATAGGCATAAAAATTATGTTTTATTTTTTTTAAAGTCATACTCGGCCGAGTTGACCTACTAGATCCAATTTTGGCCGAGTTGCCCTGTTGATCGATTCTGAGTAATTAGCGGACTTGAAGAAAGTCGCCTCGGCAGTCTACCTTGTAGCGATTACTCGGGGAGTACTCAGCCTTGGAGACCTCAGTTTTACAACCATGCCTAACATTAGTATCGATATCCAAATTCCACACGAGATTCAGTTATTCTGTTCGGTTAAGATTTAATAACCTGTTTATTTGTTTATCGTTCGGTTTTTGGTTGTGACAGAATAAAATTAAAAACCGAATAAACTGAAAACCGAACAGAACCGAACCTAACGTATTCATTATCCAGTTCAGCTAAGAACTTACAATATTCGGGTTGGTTTCGTTAAGAACTTATTTTATTCGGTTCGGTTTTTGGTTAAGACAAAACAAAACTAAAAACTGAATAAACTGAAAACCGAACCAATGAACCCGCCTGGCTACTGCAACCGAAAGAGGAGATCAATCAATTTGTTTTCTGTCTGTAACAAATTTCAGTTTCACATATAAAACAAGATGTTTCGTATTGGTTTTACAATATAATGCTAAAAATATTGAGCTTATTATGCAGGTTTATCTGTGGTACCCTGTAAGTATTGTAGCAGGTGGCACAACAGCAAAGATCATGGTTTCAGCCAAAGATAATTTTCTTGGGAAATATATATACAAGGACACACTAGCCAGAAATCTTGCAGCAGTTATTTACAAAGTATGTTTCCATATCTCCAAGTTGACTTTTTCAACATAATTATGTTAAACAAGGTTGATAACTTTATATCCAGGGGCGGACCTACCTTAGGGCTACCCCTTGGCGCTCCGGCGGTAGTGTAAATTTTGGAAAAATTTGACATTTTTTCGATTTCGTTACCCTTTTTTATAAAAAGTTACCCCTACAAAGATTTTCTAGATCCGCCTATCTCCATATATATCATAATTAAGATCATGTAATCCTATACAAGATTAATTACATCGAAACGTAACCAACTTTCATGTTTTTGTCCGATGTGATGATCTATATTTTTACCATTTGATAAAAAAAACTTCTAGTTTCTTACTATTTGATGTAATTGACGTGTTAAAGCCGGAAAAATTGACACTGCAAGGTTTTTTCATTTTGGATAATCTTGAGTGGCCATGTTTTCTGGTTATAGCAAATGACAAAGACATGGAAGTTCGTTATGTTTTGATGTTATGAACCCTTTTACGGGTGATTTGATATCAACGAATTTGATTTAACCATTGAATAACCAGTTTAGAGGGTAAACATGTCCATCTACATTCTGTACGGACCATATGATAATTAACCGTAGGTATCGAGTCATATACTAACATTATCATTCTTGCTTCTTGATTAATATACGGATATAGGACACAATATATATAGTTGAGACCACATTATGGTATATCCTACACGTTGTTTTCTTGTCGTTTGGCCCTTCAACTTGTTGCGTGTAGAATAGTTTAAATGAATGTGATAAAAAATCTGTAGTGACCAAAACAATAGTAATGATGTCAATATTTATAAGACCCTTATTTATTTATTAATTTATTTATTTTCTTGTGTGTCATTCCTAAGGACGAGAAGGCAGTTCAAAAGACAGCAATTCGACAACATCGTGTATTGCGGAATGCTACAGAATTCCGATATGGCTACAAAATTGTGTACGTTCTTAGCACTTTAGGATAAACTAACCTGTAACAACGCATCCCATATGGTTAAAAAAATATTTGTCCACTTAAATAAAAGAAGAATAAAGTGTCATTTTCGGCCCTGGCCCTGAGGTTTGGCCAGTTTTGCGACTTTCGTCCAAAGGTTTGTTTTTTCGCATCTGGATCCAAAAAGGTTTGAAATCTTGCCATTTTCATCCGGCTTGTTAACTCCATCCATTTTTCTCCGTTAAGTCAGGGTATTTTCGTCTTTTTTGTTAACTTAGGGCAATTCGGTCTTTTGAATACGTACACTATGCTAAATGCTTGTACACAAAGTGAAAAAGACCGAATTGCCATTTAAGTTAACAAAATATACGGAAATACCTCTGGCTTAGCGGAGAAAAATTGATGGAGTTAACTAGCCGGATGAAAATGGCAAAATTTCAAACCTTATGGAAACAGATGCGAAAAAACAAACATTTGGACGAAATTCGCAAAACTGGCCAACAAACCCCAGGGACGAAAATGGCATTTTACCCATAAAAGAACTAAGAAACCTTATTACACCTTTGACTTACCTTGTAAACTGTTAACAACTTCCACCATGGATTTAAGTCAATTTAGATTTTAATGGGTTTTAACTTTTAAGTTGATTTAGATATTATTGTCAGTTCACAAAATTGTCATTTTAATTCTCATGTGGATTATGCAGGAAGGTACCAACATAAGAGCAGCACTTGCAAGCAACGATGTAGTCGAGGTATTTATGATTATATAATTTATATGTCGCTAAATTTTCTAATAAACATTTGTATTAAACCAAGTTTCTGCCTGTTTAACTGATCTAAGAGTTTAACGTCTGATCTTTTTTAAGCTCCCAACCCAAGCCGAGCTGAAAACAGTGCTTGATAAAGTTGTTGATTTCTTCGGTGACGCCAAAGAGTCCTTCGGGAAACTGACTGATCTAAAGTCAACATCCGACGCCGAGTCTGAGTCTCCGGAAAACGCCAGTGATAAACCCAAGTTAGTTTTCTACTTATGATTATATTTAACCAACCTTTGCCAGCTTAAACATTTTTTGTCCTCTTCTTTAAACTTTATTTTAAAATTAATGTATATTGTAAGAGTAAAGTACACGAATCACGGATGGTTCCTGTGGTTTACCAAAACTTTGGATTTGGTCCCTAGCTTTCTAAAAGTACACGGATGGTCCTTGTGGTTTGCACTTTGTAACCCCATTTAGTCCCCAACTTTTTCCAAAAGTACATGGATGGTCCCTGTGGTTTACGCTTCGTAACGCATTTAGTTCGCAACTTGGACCTGTTAAAACCTTTAGATGTGTTGGTTGGGGACTAAATGCGTTACAAAGTGAAAATCAGAGACCGTCCGTGTACTTTTGGAAAGCTAGGGACCAAATCCAAAATTTTCGTAAACTGCCGGGACCATCTGTGTACTTTACTTATATCATAAAGAATACGTCGTTACGATTATAAATATGTTTCTTTGAATAAAAAGATCTAGTATATTGTATGCGTTAACTTCAGCCCGTTTGCTTCAAAATACTTTCACGTAAATGGTCGAAATCGTGTTTTACTAAATTCTTACCAACGATCGGCACCCATTGACAGTGGTCAAAAGCTGAATGACAAGGAGAAGAATATGTGGATTCACTGTACGCCAAAAATACAGAAGCGGGTTTAGCACCCGAAATTTTTCTAAATGATTTTGCTTTAAATATGTGTTCAATAGACCAACACTTGCTATTTATTGTCAATAGTACATAATCGCTGTTAATCGTTATGCCTCTTTAAACGTTGAATGATTATTAGTTTCATTAAAACGACTACATTCACAATGAAGAACATGCATTCACAACAAACCTGTAAAATGCAAACACCTATATTCTCAACTTTTGGAAATTATACCAGTGCTTCCCTTTGGTTTACTTTTTGTTACTTGGATGGTCCCTGGAGTGGATGGGGTTAGTTTTTTTCGTTAAGTCCATCTGAAATTACTTATTTACCCCTTGCTTTTATTAAAATATAAAAAATCACACCAAAACACACACACTCTAACTCTCTCTCTCTCTCTATATATATACACACATATATCTCTACTCTCTCTCTCTAAGAGAACCATCTCAACTAACCTGCCGTTGATCACCAGCCACCACCGCACCCACCTAAGACAACCACCTCTCTCTATCTTCACTTACCACCACCATATGTCGCCACCAACACCACCAACAAACATATGCTGCCGCCAGCCACCACCGCACCCACCTAAGACAACCACAAATCCCCTTCGTCTGAAATCGAACGCGACCACCAAATCTATCAACACCCACCAATCGAACGACGATAACCTTCAATTTCCGGTTCGTCGTCTTCATTTCCGGCCTTACCCTCCCCCACTCCGACCTCGTCCCCTTAACATGTCTTCTCAATCATCCCCTGTTCCACCACCAAATCTATCAACAACCATCAAAAGGTAAGTCAAATCTCCCTCTAATTCATCCAATGGATGTCAATTCGTAACGCATTTTTATTGTTGATGGTTGTTAACTGACTGCAGGTGAAGGTGGAGATTAAGGGGAGAGTGCAGGGGGTATTCTACCGTGACTAGACTGTGCAAAATGCTACTAATTTGGGTTTGAAAGGGTGGGTTAGGAACCGAAGGGTTAGGGTTTTTGGTGGTGGTAGGGTGGAAGTGGGTGGTGGTGGAGACGGTGCGGGGTGCAGGCGATGATTGGAGGCAGTGGTTGGAGACGGTGGTCGGAGGCAGTGGAGGTTGTGGTTGAATAAGGGAGGGGTATATAGGTGGGCTCCACACTTTTAATAACCCATATTTTTTTACTTTTTAAAGGGAGGGGGTAAATAAGTAATTTCATATGGACTTAACGGACAAAACTAACGGACATCCACTCTAGAGACTATCCGAGTAACAAAAAGTTAACCAAAGGGAGCACCGGTGTAATTTCCAAAGTTTGGAACTATATGTGTTACTTTACAAAACCAGAGGGACTATCCAGACATTTTACTCTAGCTTTTATTAACTAGTTAACAAATAGTAGACCCTTAACCCAACTAACCTTGATCACATAAAAAAGACGTGACATGGACTCGTTGCTATTAAAAGACGACGACTTCCCACATCCTCAACAACTTCCTAACATAAGAAAGAAGCCTCAACATCATCTCATCAAAGTCATAAAGATAACGAGTTCCTTCCCATCGATGTCAATAGAGACGACTACATGTGCCATTTAACGCCTTCTTAAGATCAGAAAGATGCAACGACAATTATCAATATCACAAGGATCTTCTTCTCGCACATAATTACATAGACACACATAAATGGCAAGGTCTCATCAACATCATATTATCGTGGTTTAACCACGCGACCTCCTAGACGTCATCCAACCCGTCCCTTACACCATAAGGACTGACCAATCTCGCACGCATTAGCATGTATTAGATACACCGTGAATTGCAAAATAGCTACGACTGTGACAGTACGGTCACAAGAGCTACGGATGCAACAACATGTGATGTGATAGTGGCGGCCAAAAAAAAGAATCAATAAGCGAGAAATCAAAGCGATAACACACCTTTTCTAAGATTATAATCGAAATAGAAGAGAAGGCCTTTCTTTCTCAAAGTCAACTTTCTATACGTGTACATGCATCTATGGTGTAGGACGCGGAAGAGATAAAAAGAGAAAGAAACTCATCACACAAGGGGGCGACGAGGGAAGAGAACCGACAACCAACCAACATTTGGTGGCATTGAGAGGGAGAAAAGTAAAAGGCAAGAACCCTAAGGCCCTGATACCATGTATAGTACTGAAGACTTCTTAAGTATTGTCACTATTGTGTTATTAATCAACTACATATCATTTGCTTTTACGAATTGCATGTTTGGTAGCTTGCTAAGAATATCTTTAGTGCATTATGTTTTGTGTTGTATTAGCTTGCTAAGAATATCTTTAGTACACTATGTTTTATGTTGTTTTTTCTTAGTAGTTGTGTACCTATGTATGTTTTTATGTGACTTTGATGTTTGGAAATGACTTTGGAGCTAAGGGTCTCACTGGAAACAACATTTTTTTTCCTATGAGATAGAGGTAAGAGTTACCTACATCTCATCCTCCCCAGACCCTACCGATACGGTTGTTGTTGTGATATATGAGCACAATGACTAACCTTAATCTAAACCCTAACTAGCTAAACTCTAAAGTATGTATTTTATTTATTCACAAGACCAAATTTGTAATCTGCAACATATATTGTGACAAACTATAACGCCTTATCTAAGTCTCACATTGGTCGTGGACAAGAGTAATATTGCAATAAATATGGTGTATCGCGTTATTAGGCATGGCACGTTTCGTGGTCGTGGACAATAGTAATATTGCAATAAATATCATGTATCGCGTTATCAGACATGTGACGGGTGAACCGTAGGAGGATCTTTAAGTTGATTAAACAAGAAAAAAAATTGATATGTTTGATGTTTAAATTGGTGAATCTAGATGACTACGGCGAACTTGATGATTGCAGGTTAAAGGAGCTAAGGAGGTGCAAAGAAGAAGCATGGAACAAACAGGAGCTTAAAATGAAAGGAATACGGAGCATAAATGAAAAAATAACTAATTGGAATTGAAGAATTAAGAAGATAACATGTTAGAGGATGATGTTACGAGAACGTGGGCGAAAACAGCTAAGAAAACGGAGTTGAAATGGGAAAGTTACGAAGAAAACAAAATTGGTTAATTGTAGCCTACCGTAGCTTACGGTAGCTACCGTAAGCTACGGTAGACCCTGACCAAAATTGGTACCGTAAGACAGTTTAACATCACCGCAGGCCATTTGAAGACCACCGTAAGCTATGGTGGCCACCATAGCTTACGGTGGAGTTAGACGGGAAGAGTGTAACTCCTTCTTTATGTTTGGTGTATGATGACTTTTGAGTATCATTTCATAAGCTTTGTTTCATAACTTTGTAAGGGCGAAATTAGGGTTGCAAAACAATATTTTGGGTGTGTCTATCATTGCTAATTGATCTTTGATTCATATGAACAACGGGATTGAAGTGATGATGATCAACTGAACAATGTGCGGCTAGTTTCTTTTATGTTTTCCCTCGGATTGTAAGGTTTCTATTGAATGATTGTTATTGTTTATGTTATTTGTGGGATAGTAATTTGGTCATTTTGATTATATTGCTATGGGGATTGTGAGTTTGATTCGTAATTGTTTGTATTGTTAAATTTCGTGTTCTAAACCATCAGTTCTTGGTGTCATAGGCAATCAGGATTTATTGGGAGGGATTCGGGGTTAGCTATATGAAATTGGTTATCAGATGACCATCTTGTGTTCTTGGAATCCTAGTACTTGGTCCCCTTTTATCACAATCAAACACACATTCATGAACTATGTATATGTAGTTCATTCCAAATAACTTTAACGTTGTCATTCGTAGAAATCTGAAACCGGGGGAGAACATTCCTTTCATTTCTGAATCAAATCTTGTTAAGTGATAATTAGTTAATTTTAGTTCAACAAACAAAACAACCAAATCTTGAAATTAATTTCCTGCCTTTTAATTTTATTAGTCGTAATTTGCAAAGCTACTTAGTAAACACATTTTTCACAAACTTCCTGTGTTTGATACACATTTACCACTATCTATTTAGTGTATTTGGTTTATTTTTGAGTGAGACTTCGACCTCACGTCAGCATGGCATGTTTTGTGACCTCAAACACGATGAATCCTATCAAAAGGTCACAATTAAATGTATTAGGTGAGAGTACTACCATGATGATGATGGCATCCTCAGAAGTTCTCACATGGTTGTCAAGAATAAAACGGAGTCATGAGAGCAAAGTGGACCATGAAATGATTTGTGTTGGAGTTTTGCAACAAAGGATTGGAACACCTCTTGTATGGTCTCAGATACATGGTCAACTCAACCAAGCACAATAAAGCCTTATTACATTAAATGTTTTAAAAACCAGTTCAAGCCGGCTGGTTGAACCGTCCGGCATAACCAATTAAACCACCCGGTATACCCGGTCGAACCGCCCGATACACCCAGTTAAACCGTTTTTTGAGCCAAATCCGATACGGTATAAAAAAAGGATTTTAAAACATTAATTACATTACTTGAATTTCACATTAGATATGGATAAAATAGACGTCGATGTTCTCTTAGTGTAGTGGCATAAACTTTTCATCTTTTACCCAATGTTTTAAAAATTGGTTTTTAGATCGTACCGCGTTAGGCTTAGAAATGGTTCAACCGGTTGAATAGCATTGTACCCGGGGGTTCAATCAAGTTGACTAATTAACCTTATAAATCCATAATATACAATTTCAACTCAAAAAATAATCAAAATCTATATCATTCCATAATAAAATATTTCAAAAATTAATCCATAATCAAAAAATTCACTATTGGCACCTTTTTGGGCGCTAAGTTTTACCAAGAAGGCAAACCGTCACTTTTTTGGACGCATAAAAAATCAAAAATCCAAATTTTTACCTTTGGCCTGATACCGGTATAACCCAACTTACCGGCGATACAATTTCTTTTGCTCCCTCAGTTTACCGGTATGATCCGTGCCGGCCAAGCTTCCGACATCCGATTTAACCAATTCAACCGACCGATTTAAACCGATAAATTGCTTTTACCAAAGTGATGGCCACCTTACTATGCATAATGAAAATCCTATCATAACTTCATAATTGAATGTGATGACTTCACAGTTGGAATATGTTAGATATGATAATATCTCCAAGAAGGATGATTTTCTAGTAAGTTCTTGCAATATTATCAAAAATAAAACCGTTAATATGAGTGAAAAACAAATAATATAATGGTTATGAGGCGTGTTACGCAAACACCATTTTATATAAATCCACTACTAAAAAGTACATAAAATAAAAAATAAAAATCAATGAACTGGAGTGGGTTTGTACCATGCGCAGCCTGATTTACTTATTTTTATTTTTCAATGATTAGTTTAATTAAAATAAAAACTTGTTTAGCAAATAAAGACTCATTTAAAGGAATATTTTCATAAAGAATTAGTTAAAGCTCACCAACCCAAAGAACATAAATAAAAAAGATTGCCCCCCATTTATGAAACTTGACAACCATAAGGGTACCTTGCAATTATAGACCCTATCTAATATTTTATTTAGAAATCAAACGTTTTAAATATAGGTGCAGGGGTAGCCTACCCCTTAGCGCTTCGACGGTAAAACATTACTCCTACGAATATTTTCTAGATCCGTCACTGTTTAGAATGTTAAATTAGTGAAATTGACATAAATGTCATATGACTCCATTGGAACTTAAGTTTATGAGCCTCACAAGTAACAAAACAATAATCCTTGCACATTCTTATGCATATGTTAATTTCAAGAGGTTTATATAATGTTACATGTGGTATTCTTTGTTGTAAGTTCATTAGTAATTCTTTGATTCCTCGAAGTCGACTTTCAAGATTCCGTATTCCGGATGCTACCACAAATGCATGGCGATGGAGAGCCATCTTATCAAGATGAGTAGATGAAAACCCATTCATTTAAGGAATATTGGAATTTAATAATCTCAACTATTCGTCGTTAGCCGTTAACAGTCCTAACTTGAAAAATAACCACTGACAATCCCAACTATTAACATATTGGTCTCTAACGGATCCTGACTAACATAACCCTAACGCCGTTAGTCGCCTTAAAAACGCTTTTGGCCGGAAAACTCAATCTTTTTGTCTTAAACCTCTCTTTGTAACCTTATTACGGACCTTTAGGAACCTTTTTTCTAGTAAAAGCCCTAATTATTGAGGTCACTGGAAAACTCATTTTTTGCTAGAAAACTTCTTTTTGGCCAGAAAACTCAACATTTTTGTCCCAAACTTTTTTGTAACCTTAGCTCTGACCTTTAGAAAACTTTTTTATGGCCAAAAACATTTTTCCGACAACTGGAGACTAACGGCATTAGGGTTTCGTTAATCCGGGTCCTGGGGAGGCCAATATTTTAATAGTTGGGAATGCCCCTAATTATCTTTGAAGTTGGGACTGTTGACGGCTAACGGCGAATACTTGAAATTATGAAAATCCAATACTCCTTCCTTTAACAGGACCAGTCACAAAAAATATAGAAGTTTTACAGTTTAACTATCATATAAAATACAAAACTCTTAAGACGTTACACACGTTGATGAGATGAGGTTTTAAGTATAATTGAGTTTTGCTTACAACGGAATACATAAAGTTTAAAATAATACATATTATAATGCTTAAGTAAGTTGGGTAATGATTGGTGTCATATAATTTATCCAAATAACATATAGATTAAATTAATTTCACAAACTTTTTGTGATAACTCATAATCACAAATAATTAAAACCACAGTCGAACTTGTCCTTCTCCCCTTTCTTGATTACTTTTTTGGACAACAATGATTGATCATTGTCGAAAGATAATGAATCTTTAGTCATAAAGTTTGGTGCTTTCTTACTCAATCATGAGTTGTGATAGTTGGCAGAATCTTCACTTTCAAACTAGCATGCAAATGGTACAAGTTTCTATCCTCTATTAATCATCATGATCATTTACAATGTCCTTATATGCAATATATATATATAAAATATATATATATATATATATATATATATATATATATATATATATATATATAAATAATGACACACATTCATACATGCATATATCTATATTCTATACACACACACATATATATACATCATACATATAGTTTGTTTACCCCTATTTTAGTCATTGTCTAGCTCTTTATGCAATCAAGATGGAAGACAACCATGTTGTGAGAAAAATGGACTAAGAAGAGGGCCATGGACTGTCGAAGAAGATCATAAACTCATGACATTCATCCTCAACAATGGTATTCAATGTTGGCGAATTGTTCCGAAGCTTGCAGGTTTGATTTTCATCTATGTTTGATCTTTGAGAAGAAGTTGAGGGATTGGGGGTTGATTTTTTTTGTGTTATTGTAGGGTTGATGAGATGTGGAAAGAGTTGTAGGCTCCGATGGATTAATTATCTAAGACCCGACCTTAAAAGAGGCGCGTTTACAGAAGCCGAAGAAGATATGATCATTCAACTCCATTCTCGTCTTGGCAATAGGTAATTTTTTTATATGGCTCAAAACACAATACGTAAATAATCAGGTTTTGGCTTGTCATGTATTAGTTTAACCAGTTTAATAGTTTGACATGTTTAATTAAACATGTCATTTTCAAGTTGATCTTTTCACATGTTTAATTAAAGAGGGCAACCCATTAACCTGTTTAATTAAGCATGTCTATTCACCAACTTGTTTAACCTATTTTTTACGATGCCTCAACCTATTTAACATGTTTACAACTTGATTACAACCCGTCAATCCGTTTGACTTTTTTTAGACAAATGGGTTAAATTAGTCATGTTCAGATTATACAAATTTAAATGTATTTGGCTTAGAGTTGATGTATTTTACACGAATACATATACGGGTTGTGGTTGAATGGACAATTCAACCAACTAACCTTCACACAATTGACACCCGTACGATGAATTATTGTTTTTTATGTCTGTAAAGATACCAATGTATAACGGTTCTGGTCGTATTAGATGGTCAAAAATCGCAGCTCAATTTCCTGGGAGAACAGATAACGAGATCAAGAATCATTGGAATACTCGGATCAAGAAGAAGATGAAGTTCATGGGATTAGACCCGCGTACGCACCATCCAATTGGGCAACAACGTAATCTGGACCCAATTATGACAAGAGAGAACGGTGAATCCACTTCTACGCATAGCGTGTTCAATAATCACATGATCAAAGAAGAGAAGCCCGACGTTTTAAACGACAACATTCCGACAATTGAGGATATTGGATTGATGATGTTGTCTCATAATCAACAACTTGAATCTTTAAATCCTTCATTTGAATTTGAATTCCCACAAAATTGGAATGATAATCCAGGATTTCAATGGGATGTGTTCAATGATCCAGGATTGGGTTTTCATTAATCTCAAATTAATTTGTAATTTCTTTTATTGAAATAAATATCATGTTTAAACAAAGTTACTTGTGTTGAATATTTACATTATGCAATTTAGTTTGGGCATTCTTTTGCATTTTGCACATTGGATGTTGATGTTTAGTTAGCACTTTTTATATAATTTTTATTAAATAAATCTGATTTTTAGGTCAACCTTTTTTGTCGATTTTTATACTTTAAACTTAAGAAAACTATTGGTCTGAGACAGTGAAAATTGAAATACTAGAATATACTTGATAGAGAAAAATCAATATAATATATTTGTTGGCTTACAAGCATTAAAACAATTTCGACCAAAATCTTGATATTTAAAATTGATAATCTGTAATTGAAATTTAGTGCATAAATATATACGTGAATTTATAAATTCAACTATTCACCTGTTAAAAAAACAAAGTAAAGAGAAATTATGAAATATAAGAGGAATAACCAGTTTTAATGACAAAATCAAGGCTTTAGATGATAGAATTCGGGTCATGTAGCTGGGATAAAGTAGCTATGGCCTTCCATATAATCCAGCCCATTGAAACATTTTGGTACATTTTTTTGTGGCTTTATGTTTAACCTTTTTTTACAAACATGTCAAATTCACACAAGTTAGGTTGGGATGTCACTCAAATCTTAGTCACCCCATGCAAATTGATGATTATAAGAAATAATAATAATAATTTGAATGTATAGTAGGAAAAGAATAATGGTTTTCTTTTTTTCCACTCAAGGTAAATAATGGATCATAGGCGGTTGGAAGTTAATCCTAAAATATATAAATTGAAAGATGAATGGTTAAAGCGAATGTTTTGATTTAATTTGTTTTTAAAAAGGTTTTTAATTCCAAGTTTGTATGGTTATGATTATGGTAGGACTAGAATTAATATTAGGATTGGTTTGCATGTTTATCTAATATTTGAATGTCTAGAAGATAGAAGTTTGAGTTTGAGTAGGATTAGTATAGTTATTTTAGTATAAATAGATGATTAGGGTTATGTATCTTAGTAGGGTCAAGGTTTTATAATAAAAGAAAGCGTCATTCTTGCTTGAGATCAAATTCGGCGTCAGTATTCTTGGGCCTGATTGCCAATATAGGTCACATCATCCTATTCTCCCGCGACATCTTTCACCTTCACCATTCAACTTTTATACACTTTCTTCATCCCTCACTCTTTCTTTTATATTTTTTAGTAAACTGTCATTTTCGTCCTTAAGATTTGATCACTTTTGTTACTTTTTTCTAAAACTTAAACCTTTTGCATTTGGGTCCTTTTGGTTTGAATTTTGTTGTCATTTTGGTCGCTACAAGTATAATTTTAAAATCAAATAAAACCCACCCACCCCTACCCTGGCCTACCCGTTCTCTATCCTTGCAACTACCACCACCACCACTCAGCCACCACACAACACACAACCCCCCCCCCCCCCCACTTCAGTTATGTCTCTCTCCCTCACACACCCAACCACCACCATGACCTACCACCATCCATCACCATCAAGAAACCAAATCAGATACATAACTGAATCACATGTGCAATAATAAAACAAATCGTTTTTCAATCAGCTATCACACCTCCAACCCTACCTTCTTTTCTTTCTCTCTCACACAAACACCATAAAAGCTACACTCTTCGTCGGAATCCGGTCACCGTTACATGTAGATTTGTAGTAAAAAAGGTAGGATGTGTAAAATTACCAAACCTGTAACCGTAAAATATGACGTATGAACAACAAACTCATATGTCATCGGCCTTTGACATGATCAACAGCCGGCTAGGTCGCGGCTCAAACGCCGATCTTCGCCGCTGTTGATGCGACGACGGCCGGATCAACGTCGCGAGAGCACGTTTAACCAGATCTCCACCTTCAATGGTTCCGATTCGCACAAGGCTGTAGACATGACTTGACGACGAAGATGAATAGAAACTGGAGCTTGTTGATGACGCGAATGGAGATGATGACGTGTCACCGGCGAACGACGGTGAATAACCGTCGTAGAAGTCGGCCATTGAAACGCCGATGTTAACGACAGGACTGGTGCGTTTGATCTTCTAGAAGATTTCCGCATATATTTAGAGAGAGAAAGTGATGCAGCTTTTATGGTGTTTGTATGTGAGAGAGAAAGGTAAGAAGGTAAGGTTGAAGGTGTGATAGCTCATTAAATTTTATTATTTTTATAAATAACGTGTTATAATAAAAATCATAATGATCATTTTGCCTCTAAGGAAAAGGGTAAACAATCAGGATTCTTTTTGAGAAATCTGAGCTGTCTTTGCTTTTTGACCAAAATGGTAACAAAATTGAAATCATAAGAACACAGATATAAAAAATAACCAAACCTCAGGAACCAAAATGACTGATAACTCTATATTTTTTAATACAGCTAAATTTAAAGAACCTTTCTCTTTCTAAAGCTATAATACTTAGCCTTAGATGTCTACATTTCTCTCACTAAAACGCACCGAATCATGAGGTTCTTATGACCCATAGTCATGGTGTCCAACAAGCGATGATGATATATGATGTCATCCATTCCTTATAGTCGCAACATCTTGCATGTTCATGAAAGATGTAAGATTTACCTATAGTTTTATGGTAGTTCTAGATGATAAAAATATGAGAGCTGTATGTGAACTATAACAAGTCAAATGAGTAAAAAGTTTAATTTGGCTTGCAGGAGTTGGTTGTGGATCATTACCGCCCCGTTAACAACCGGGGAACAGCCCGATTTGTCGCGAATGTTTAACGGTGTCACGGAAACGTCTACCGGAAGACAACCGATCGGTGGTAAACCTTGAACTACTATATGCTTTGCACCGCTTTGTATTAATGACTGTATTGTAAGACACATTAGTAATAAACAACACTCTAAAATTTCCGGTTTCTGTGTGTTTTTGTAGGAATGCTACTTTCAAATTTCAATACGTACCCGTACGAGTTCAATGGTGTATGCAGTCGATGACTTGGCTATAGAGGGAAGCGAGATCTTCGATCCAACGGCGCGTGAATAATCGTTGATTCCCATCTCCCCGACCCAAAACAAAGCGGTTCTCAATTTTTCCGCACATGCTTTTTGATCCAGCTCCTTGCATAAGTGCTCTTTTTGAAACTTTTTGTACCAATCCAACGGAGTCATTACGCTTAGGGGGGCGCCTTTTGAGAGAAAAAATCGAGCCAGCTTAGACAAAAGGTCACCGGCTAGAGCCGTGGCTCCAGCAATTGCAAACTTTACACCATGTGTGAAGTTACCTGTGGTTGATTGGTAGGGCGGCAAGACCGGCAAACCAAGCGAGTCGGTTATGTAATCAATAACTAGACGACCGTCACTTAACTGGTCCGAGCCGTACAGTGAGCTTTTGGAATCCGAAAACGATGGAGTAAGACTACCCATGGATTGAGCGTTTCCTGTATCCGTATACGAATCTCCAAACGCGTAGACTGCGGAGAAATGTCCTTTGAAGCGATTATGGAATTGGGTCGGCCTCTGTGCTTCGTCTTGTGGTGGTGGTGTCGGTATCGAGTCTCGTCGGGGCTTTATTTTCGGGTTTTGCGGTAGGTGATTTTGCGGGATTGGTGGCGGCGGACTTTTCGGGTTTTGCGGTAGGTGATTTTTCGGGATTGGTGGCGGACTTTGTTTCGGGTCCTCGGGTGGTTGTGGTGGCGGATCTTTCTGCTCCGGGTCCTGTGGCCGCTGTTGATCTTTCTGCAACAGTACCCGTGTCGTGAGATCTTTCTGCAACGGGTCCCTTGGCGGCTGCTGATCTTTCTGCTCCCTAGGGTCTTGCGGTGGCAGTTGACCTTTCTGCTCCGTTGGGTCTCGTGGCGGCTGCTGATCTTTCTGCTTCCTCGGGTCCTGCGACGGCTGTTGTTCTTTCTGCTCCGGGTCCTGCGACGGCTGTTGCCTTTTCGGCTTTGGGTCCCGCGGCAGTTGTTGATCTTTCTGCTCCCTCGGGTCTTGTGCCGATTGTTGAACTTTCGGATCCGGGTCCTGTGGCGGCTGTTGATCTTTCTGCAACAGTACCCGTGTCGTTAGATCTTTCTGCAACGGGTCCCTTGGCGGCTGCTGATCTTTCTGCTCCCTAGGGTCTTGCGGTGGCAGTTGACCTTTCTGCTCCGTTGGGTCTCGTGGCGGCTGCTGATCTTTCTGCTTCCCCGGGTCGTGCGACAGCTGTTGTTCTTTCTGCTCCGGGTCCTGCGACTGCTGTTCACTTTTCGGCTTTGGGTCCCACGGCGGTTGTTGATCTTTCTGCTCCCTCGGGTCTTGTGCCGGTTGTTGAACTTTCGGCTCCGGGTCCTGCGGTGGCTGTTGATCTTTCTGCAACAGTACCCGTGTCGTGCGATCTTTCTGCAACGGGTCCCATGGCGGCTGCGGATCTTTCTGCTCCCTCGGGTCTTGTGCCGGCTGCTGACCTTTCTTCTCCGTCGGGTCTCGTGGCGGCTGCTGATCTTTCTGCTTTTTCTTTCTGCTACGGGTCCTGCGACTGCTGTTCACTTTTCGGCTTTGGGTCCCACGGCGGTTGTTGATCTTTCTGCTCCCTCGGGTCTTGTGCCGGTTGTTGAACTTTCGGCTCTGGGTCTTGCGGTGGCTGTTGATCTTTTTGCTCCCTGGGTTCCGACGATGGACCTTTTTGTTTCAGGTCCCTACGTGGAGTTGCAATCGCAATCGGGTCTTGTCGAGGCGTTTGTGGAGGTTGTTTACGTGCGAATGTGGGATAAAGAATTAAGGATAAGAGCAAAACCGCAAGAGGGAGAGAGATACCTCTGGATTTCGATTTCGTCATTGTTTGAGTTTTTATAAATCTAAACCTAAAATCTTTAGATCATGAAATCACTGATCCTTTTAAAGAGTTATCTTCTTGCTTTTAGGAATAATAAAGGTGAAAATTGGTTTGAAAATGGTTGATTGTTAATTACCAGACTTTTCACAAACAGGTGGTGTGCAATATATTTATAAATCACAAATCATATATATATATTTCTTACTATATTTGGAAACTGGTTGATCCTATGCCCACAATGTAAGCCATCGGACTTAAAGCAAACACGGTAGCATTCAAAAAGGCTCCTATCCGGATCATGTATCTGGAATCGGTTAAATTCGGATCCCGCTGGTGTTAGCTTGAGATGAACAAGAATAGAGTGTGAAGTAGTGAATAACCGGTAAATGGCATTTTGAAAGACGTAAGAAAAAAAAGAACACGTTTTAAATATCTGGTTCAACCGATGTTCTGGTTAATAACCGGTAAATGGTATTTGAAAGACGTAAGAAAAAAAAGAACATGTTTTAAATATCTAGTTCAACCGAACGGTGCCATAACCAATCGGCTCAAGAGTACTTAATAGTACTTGACTTAGTTGTGTAGATGGTTTCTGGTCCATCCGGCTGGTTAAACTATAAAACAATGCTTTCCCTTTCTTGCAACAAGCGATAGACGAAAGAACGAATGATAACGATGAAGTCTGGATGAGGACGAGGAGTCTATAAATTAGTAGATCGAATCCTAAGATGAAGACAAAAGCCGAAAGTGGACAAAAGGGAGGAGTGTTGGTGAAGGGTATCAAGCCTCGTTTCCTAAAATGCCAAATTCAACAAGCATGTTTGCATGCTTCCCAAAGAAGAAAGGAAATGATCTTTCATGTCTTCACCTCGACAAAAGTTCAAAGTCGAAGCCGCTATGAATACCCAGTTAGATCACCAAAGGTATCACAAATACACTCCCTCCCCACCTTAGTACTTTCTTTGATCTCTACCTTGCCTTGCTACCTTTCTTGAGATAACTCGTTCCATACCCAGCTCAAAACCTGTTGGGTATCTATCAGGTAATTACCCGTCGGGTATCAAGTATGCTTGTGGGTTTTAGATTTCGGGCATATCCATCAGGTATCAGCAAGTAAAAATCGATGTATGTTATTTATTGTTCTTAGTGTGGCAACGTTTAATAACATTGAAAAAGTAGTAGGCTTCTGACGTCAAATAAAATTCAATTTTAAAATTAATACATATAAAAAAAGCTAAGGAAGTTCTTGAAACTAAGACGTATCCAAAATACCAAAACCATTCTTAGTTTTAATCCTAAACCAACATATATTCAAGAGCATGTCTATCCTTATTCTTTCAATTCAGTATTTTGCTTTTTCACCCAGCCAATTTAGAAAATATTCGTAAGGGTAACGTTTTATAAAAAAAGGGTAACGAAATCGAAAAAAACGTCAAAAAACGTCAAATTTGTCCAAAATTTACACTACCGCCGGAGCGCCAAGAAGTACCGGAGGCTACCTCTTCGCCTAAGGTAGGTCCGCCCCTGCTTTACAAAAAACACGTCCAACCAAAACACTCGTCCAACTGCCACATCTCATTTCCTTAAAACATTTTCCCTACAACTAAATAAATAAACAAAATTTTATATAGCAATAAGCATGTTAATAATAACAAAAAAGATTACAATAAGTATATAACAAATTTATCTAAGATTAATAAATAATATAACAAATATAAATAAAAAACAAATTTATATCGAGTAAACGGGCACATATAATCGGGTAATTGGAGCGGATAAACGAGTACATATAATTGGGTAACCGGGGCGGTAAACGGGTGTAACATCAAATCTCATACCTAATTACCCGACCTCATACCCGTCCCATATGTTTTAGGTATCGGGTTTTCCCATCGGGTTCGGGTTTCGTTGCCATCTCTAAACTACTTCATTCCCTCTAATTCTATTACACCATCACTAAAACACTTGTAACACTCATCGCTAAATTACATACAAAAAACCAACCAATCATCACGTACCACCACATTCCCCCTTACACTATCAAACAACCAACAAACCAAACCTCTCCACAACGCTCGAGAACATCACCACGCCAGCCATGGAAATTACTGTGATTACACGGCTTGCGCCGGTGTGATCACGCTATCACGACGATCTCTATTAAGTTCAATACAAGCTAAATGTAACATCCGTCGAAAAACGGGTTTCCAAAACCCGCTTCGTTTATTAATCGAATATCCAGTTATAATTTTTCGTTGCATATTTATTGCTCAAATTAATTTTAAACGATACATAATTAATAACTATATTAGAATTTAAAAACCATATTTTATAAATAATCGTAAATAGTGAGAAAAAATAAAATGGGGACGCCGGTTTCGAACCCGGGTCGCCCACAAACTCAAACACACAACACACCGCTCCGCCACATGCCTTATTTGTGAATATACTGAAACAAATAATACTTAAAATAAAACTCGAATTCAAAACCGGAAATCATCGCGCTCAGAACTCGCAATCACCGGAAAATCCGGCAATCCGCGAGTGTAGCCATTTTCCTTTTGACTAAAACACTATAACCGACTTCGACATCGGTCATAACCGACGACTAATGTAACATCTGTCAAAAACCGGGTTAACCAAACCCGCTTCGTTTATTAACCAAACATCCAGTTAAAATTTTCATTGCGTATTTAATGCTCAAATTAATTTTATACGATACATAATTAATAAATATATTATAATTTAAAAACTATAATTAATAATTTATAATAAATAATGAAATAAAAATTATTTGCGGACGCCGGGCTTCGAACCCGGGTCACCCACAAGTTTTAACCCACACAGTTTTCACCACTCCGCCACACGCTCATGTTGTGAAGAAATTTAAACAAATAAAACTTAAAGTCTCACCGCGAACAATCCGATTTAACCCAAAACTGAAACCGCCAATCAATCTTCAATCAATGAAGTTTCGCGATTATTTTGGGCATAACGGACAACTGGGCATCGGTTATAATCAGTCCATTGACTCAATTCGAATCAAAACTGATCAAACCATATGATTTTGAATTCGAAACCGAAAATGTAATTAAATCCGAGTTATACTTTATTCATCATTTGAGCTCGCGAGTTTATCAAACTTACTCTCTCCAATTCGCTCTGTAAACCTCGCCGCAAGTCGCTCGAGTCCTCTGCAACTTGACCGAAAGTGATCGTCGGAAAACCGGAGAATTTATTCCACTGTTGTTTTACTTTATAAACCGGGCATCTAGAGCTCATACCGAAATCACCCACACTCACCTTAAACTCCCTGTAGAGTCTCTGTCGCAAGAAATACATTGCCGAAGATTTTCTGCAATAGCCGGAATTTCTCCGGAAAACCGAGACTCACATCAAAACGGTAAATACCTCGACTCTTTCGGTTTCAATCCATTGTTAGACTATTACTAACTTCAATTCATCAACCAGAATAAATCCCAGTCGACGTTGCCGGATATTCTGCAATCGCCGGAAAATCTCTGGAATTTCCAAAATCACGCTGTGAATCGGTATAATCATCTAAACTTTCTGATAATCATTGTTTAGTAACTCAATTTCACAATTAATCGATCCAAACTGTTAATTGATCCGATCAGACGGAGTTCACAAAACAGAGCCGACGATCCTTGCCGGAGTTATGGGAAAGACATCTGTTTTGGTACATTCATTTCCAAAACCCTCTCTATCCATCACATTTCAATCACTTATAAATTTCGTTAATCAAATTAAACAAAAGCAGTTGAATAATCGTGGTCTGTGTCTTTGAACGAAGAAGATGAAGTCGAACTTATGTATAAGTGTAATTAAAACAAGTTATATAAACGAGTTAGACACACAGTCCAGTGGTGGACTGTGTGCAAACAATTAACACACGTCTCGAGTTCGATCCCTGACACAACCTCACTCTCTGAAATAAAAATGTTCTTTTTTAAACCGAACCGGATCAACTCGCTGTAAGATGTTAAGTATAATAAAAATCAGTATATTAACCAGGTTAGACACACAGTCCAGCGGTGGACTGTGTGCAACACAAAACAACGGGTCCCGGGTTCGAGACCTGTTGTGTGCACCGGTCCGATATAATTAAATCCTTTTTAAAAATAAATGATTTCTGATTAAATTAAATAGTGTATAAATATAACTAAAAACAGAAATATTTCGGGTTAGACACGTAGCTCAGTTGGTAGAGCTGCGTGCACGCGTACGGGAGGTCTCGGGTTCGAGCCTCACCCAGCATACATACACACGACCGAACCGGTCAACAGTCAAACGGTCAACGTCAACTGGTCAACTGGTCAAAAAGTCAAAAAAATTTATTTTCTTTTAAATATTTATTTTATTTAAAATCAATTAAAAATACTTAAAAATAATATTTTCAAAGTTAGAAAACTTCCTTGAACTCACAAAAAAATAAACCTAACAATCCCATTAAGAACACTAATTAAAAATATTAATCGCAAATAAAAGTTTATTTATTTATCGGACTATTATGATATTATTTAGGTTAGTTCCCTTGCCGATTAAATCCGATTCGTGCGCATTCATCATCAATCCAAGAAACGCACCCAATGTGAGTGAATTCTTACAAATTCCCCTTTTTATTCATGTTTTGGGGTGTATCATGTGTCGCTTAAACTAATTCGCTTATTCAAACTCGTGCTATACCATATTATGATCTAAACTTAGAATGTAAATATTGTTTGTTGTTATGTATTACATATTGTCAAGTTGTATGCAAATTATTTGTTAGGCCCATCAGTTTCTCATGGGAGACGAGTTGAATAACGCGCCTCAAAACTCATTCATTAGGCCCATCAGTTCGTAGAACAACGCGTGCCTCAAAACTCATTCATTAGGCCCATCAGTTCCTCGTGGGAGACGAGTTGAACAACGCGTGCCTCAAAACAATCAATTGTTGTATGTGTGTGCAATATTTAATATTATGTGTATTGTGAATAAATTTATATCTACATTTACTCATATGTGGTTATGCACTTTATTTTATAATCAATACAATAAACACGTTTAAATGTTTTTCATAGGATTCACTCGCCAACTTTTTGTTGACCCAAAAACCATTTTTACACATGATACAGGTGGACAGGATGAAGCAAGGAACACATAGGAAAGTGCCTTAGAAGAAAAATAATGAAGTCTAGAAAGATGTATAGAACATGTTGTACTTGTATGATTTGATTGTATGATCTTCTTTAAGATTGTAATAATAAATATGAAACATTATAATAAATGTCATGAGCTTTGATGAAAACCCAATCATGCCCCGATCACCTTTTCCGCTGCGGGTCGGGGTGTGACATATTGGTATCAGAGCTTTTGACTATAGGGATATAGGATAGGTTATTAGACCCTTAGAGCCTATATTATAGTTGATTAGATTTTAATTGTTTATGTGGTTACATGCAAACTCATGATGTTTATTTCTTTCATATTTATTACATACACAAATGCATGCAAACACTTCCAATATTACATTTTGTGATACATAATGAATTATACTTACAGTCAAACATACATACTTACATACATATTCATCATACATATTTCAATGTTCACATATTCAAATCATCATCATACTTCCGTTATTCAAGATTTTGTCGCATTTTTCATTTTTCAAATCTCCTCAAAGTGAGTTCTGCGACGGGCATGTAGTAACTGTAAGGGTACAAGTACCGGTAGTCGGAACGTCCTGTCTAGGTTGGCATTCGTATAAATCCAATATAACGGACCAGTTTGCCTACCTGGGGACTAACTATGAGAGTACGAAGGACCTATTAGGCCAAAGCATGCCACACCAAACGTTGTTCGAACTAACCCCACTTTGAGTTGTCACCGTGTCCACACCTGGATGCACTCCGAACTTCATACGTTACATACATATTTCTCGATTTTCTCCGCGTTTTAGTGTACGTAATCAGGCTAACACATGCGAACCATATGAAAACACCCGGTAATCATGGGGGCCCACATGATTACGAAGGTGAAGTATGGCGGCATGCAAGGCCCAATTACGAGCAAAGCCCAAGACATCCTATGGATGTAGTAGATTTATTATTCTATATTTATTTTATGAATGATCATTCCTAAATACGACACATGACCCCTAAAACGTCCAACTCATACTCTTGATATGTATTCCTTGTAGATGTCTTCTAATTCCGCTCGTAGGAAGATGAGATCAGGAAAAGCCCGCGAGTGCATGGCTGCCCAAATCGCTCAACAAATGGCTGCCGTAATATCCAACATTGTAGTTCAAGTTCAACAAGCCCTTACTGCTAATCCCGTCAATCAAGAAGATCAAAATGTTGTCAACCCTCCCCCAATTACCACTAAATGCACCTTCAAGCATTTCAAATCCTGCGACCCTCCAAAATACGAAGGGACTGAAGGTGTCACCGCTCTCCTCCATTGGTTTGAAGAAATGGAAAACACTTTTCTAAATTGCGATTGCCCCGATGATCGCAAAGTGCGATATGCTACTGGTCGTTTACTTGGAATAGCACTTACATGGTGGAATACAGAGAAGGCCTAGCGAGGTGTTGAAGATGCTATGACTTTGACTTGGGAAGAGTTGAAGGAAATCATGACAAGACGGTTTTGCCCAAGAAGCGAAATCAAGAAATTGGAGGATGAGTTCTATTATTTGAAACAAAAGGAAGGCGACCACACCACATACAACAAGAGATTCCTCGAGTTAAATCAAATGGTTCCCCACTTGTTCACTCCTCTTTACCGTTTGATCGAGCACTACATTCGAGGTCTTCCTTCAAAAATTCAAGACTCTGTAATAAGTACCACACCTGCAACTTTGGAAGCAGCAATGGAGTTAGCTACAGAGCTCACCGAGAACCGCATACGAAATAAGGATTTCAAGGAGGAGAAGAAGAAGGATAAAGCATCAACTGAAACCTCAAACTCCACCCAAACCGAATCCCCTTCTCAACCCATTTCTAAGAGAAAACGAGATGGGCAACTTTTCGCTGTCACCCAACGCAATCAACCAGCCTCACAAGCCGTACCCCTCCAAGCTATCCCAATCACTCAAGTAGCACCCAACTCAACTTACCCAAATAAGAAACCCTACCTTGGACCTCACCTCAATGTAACACCTGTTTTCATCACCATCCATCTACCTTACCTTGTCGACTATGTGCGAATTATGGACGCTATGGTCATTTGAGCAAGGTTTGCCGCACCTCTCAAAACCAAACCTCACCCCCTACTCAAAACATGATCTAAACCTATCAACAACCCCAATACCCCATCTTCCCAATATGTTCGAGCTTGTTTCAATTGTGGCGACCCTACCCACTTTAGAAACACGTGCCCTCGTTTGGTTAACATCATAAACGCCCAAGCTCAAGCAAACCCAGTTAACCAAGCAAATCAAGAAAACCTAACCACTAAGCCACCAGCAAGAGGAAGAGTTTTCAACATCAACGCCAATCCTGTTGAAGATAATGACGGCCTAAACGAAACACCAACTAGTTTCCTTCACCAAAAATCAAGATTCAACTCCAACCGTTTAGTTTTATGTTTTTCTTTATGTTATCTCAATTTTCACGTATCTCAATTATAAATTGGAAATTTATCAAGAATCTTAATGCGAATTACTATTTCAGTTTTGTTTTATACTCATTGATTTAACATTCATATCATCATACCTCACGACGTATCTCAATCTCATCATTTAAAGAAGTTGGGTTGTGTCTCACTTCTACATAGACTAACCTCTCCATCATAACAAACGAGAGAGGTACTGTCATCATTCAAACATGTATACTATCAGAATTAAGACTCAAGCTTTGGTTGTTGTGTTTGTTTATGTTTTAGAGTCACATAGAACTAATCATAACTTGCGGATAAAGCCAATGAAAATTTGACAAGAATATGGTGGATACGCCGCTGGTACTTCCTATATATAAGTATTCTTGTCAAAGGATCAGAGGCATTGTCAGGAGGTTATGAGAAGTTTCATGTAGGATTTAGTAATGTCATGGTTGAAGTTTGTTTATACTCACTGATTTAGCATTCATACCATCATACATCTCAACGTATTTCAATCTCATCATTTAAAGAAGTTGGGCTGTGTCTCACTTCTACATAGACTAACCTCTCCATCATAACAAACGAGAGAGGTACTGTCATCATTCAAACATGTATACTATCAGAATTAAGACTTAAGTTTTGGTTGTTGTGTTTGTTTATGTTCTAGAGTCACATCATAGAACTAATAATAACTTACTGATAAAACCAATGAAAATTTGACAAGAATATGGTGGATACGCCGCTGGTACTTCCTATATATAATTATTCTTGCCAAAGGATCAGAGGCGTTGTCAGACGGTTATGAGAAGTTCCATGTAGGTTTTAGTAGTAGAAGTTTTGTTTTAGGATATAACCTTATCTTTCCAAACGTATCAAAACTCTTGAGCATGAAATCATACTTAGTGAATCAACTCTGTTTATCAATATTCTTTATCGTAGGCTTCAAAAAGCGATTCCTGTAGCAGGGTACTCAACCCTTACAAGGAACGTTACCGCCTCAAACAAAATTTAAACTCTTACTACCTTCTAAGTATGTAATTGTCAAATTAAAACACCATCCTTTTGAGACAAACATGCCACTACTTAAATTTCGGGACGAAATTTCTAAAAGTAGGGGATACTATAACATCCGTCAAAACCGGGTTAACCAAACCCGCTTCGTTTATCAACCGAACATCCAGTTAAAATTTTCATTGCGTATTTAATGCTCAAATTAATTTTATACAATACATAATTAATAAATATATTATAATTTAAAAACTATAATTAATAATTTATAATAAATAATGAAATAAAAATTATTTGCGGACGCCGGGCTTCGAACCCGGGTCACCCACAAGTTTTAACCCACACAGTTTTCACCACTCCGCCACACGCTCATGTTGTGAAGAAATTTAAACAAATAAAACTTAAAGTCTCACCACGAACAATCCGATTTAACCCAAAACTGAAACCGCCAATCAATCTTGAATCAATGAAGTTTCGCGATTATTTTGGGCATAACGGACAACTGCGCATCGGTTATAATCAGTCCATTGACTCAATTCGAATCAAAACTGATCAAACCATATGATTTTGAATTCGAAACCGAAAATGTAATTAAATCCGAGTTATACTTTATTCATCATTTGAGCTCGCGAGTTTATCAAACTTACTCTCTCCAATTCGCTCTGTAAACCTCGCCGCAAGTCGCTCGAGTCCTCTGCAACTTGACCGAAAGTGATCGTCGGAAAACCGGAGAATTTATTCCACTGTTGTTTTACTTTATAAACCGGGCATCTAGAGCTCATACCGAAATCACCCACACTCACCTTAAACTCCCTGTAGAGTCTCTGTCGCAAGAAATACATCGCCGGAGATTTTCTGCAATAGCCAGAATTTCGACGGAAAACCGAGACTCACATCAAAACGGTAAATACCTCGACTCTTTCGGTTTCAATCCATTGTTAGACTATTAATAACTTCAATTCATCAACCAGAATAAATCCCAGTCGACGTTGCCGGATATTCTGCAATCGACGGAAAATCTCTAGAATTTCCAAAATCACGCTGTGAATCGGTATAATCATCTAAACCTTCTGATAATCATTGTTTAGTAACTCAATTTCACAACTAATCAATCCAAACTGTTAATTGATCTGATCAGACGGAGTTCACAAAACAGAGCCGACGATCCTTGCCGGAGTTATGGGAAAGACATCTGTTTCGGTACATTCATTTCCAAAACCCTCTCTATCCATCACATTTCAATCACTTATAAATTTCGTTAATCAAATTAAACAAAAGCAGTTGAATAATCGTGGTCTGTGTCTTTGAACGAAGAAGATGAAGTCGAACTTATGTATAAGTGTAATTAAAAGAAGTTATATAAACGGGTTAGACACACAGTCCAGTGGTGGACTGTGTGCAAACAATTAACACACGTCTCGAGTTCGATCCCTGACACAACCTCACTCTCTGAAATAAAAATGTTCTTTTTTAAACCGAACCGGATCAACTCGCTGTAAGATATTAAGTATAATAAAAATCAGTATATTAACCAGGTTAGACACACAGTCCAGTGGTGGACTGTGTGCAACACTCCACAACGGGTCCCGGGTTCGAGACCTGTTGTGTGCACCGGTCCGATATAATTAAATCCTTTTTAAAAATAAATGATTTCTGATTAAATTAAATAGTGTATAAATATAAATAAAAACAGAAATATTTCGGGTTAGACACGTAGCTCAGTTGGTAGAGCTGCGTGCACGCGTACGGGAGGTCTCGGGTTCGAGCCTCACCCAGCGCATACATACACACGACCGAACCGGACAACAGTCAAACGGTCAACGGTCAACTGGTCAAAAAGTCAAAAATTCTTATTTTCTTTTAATTATTTATTTTATTTAAAAATCAATTAAAAATACTTAAAAATAATATTTTTAAAGTTAGAAAACTTCCTTGAACTCACAAAAAAATAAACCTAACAATCCCATTAAGAACACTAATTAAAAATATTAATCGCAAATAAAAGTTTATTTATTTATCGGACTATTATGATATTATTTAGGTTAGTTCCCTTGCCGATTAAATCCGAATTCGTGCGCATTCATCATCAATCCAAGAAACGCACCCAATGTGAGTGAATTCTTACAAATTCCCCTTTTTATTCATGTTTTGGGTGTATCATGTGTCGCTTAAACTAATTCGCTTATTCAAACTCGTGCTATACCATATTATGATCTAAACTTAGAATGTAAATATTGTTTGTTGTTATGTATTACATATTGTCAAGTTGTATGCAAATTATTTGTTAGGCCCATCAGTTCCTCGTGGGAGACGAGTTGAACAACGCGCGCCTCAAAACTCATTCATTAGGCCCATCAGTTCGTAGAACAACGCGTGCCTCAAAACTCATTCATTAGGCCCATCAGTTCCTCGTGGGAGACGAGTTGAACAACGCGTGCCTCAAAACAATCAATTGTTGTATGTGTGTGCAATATTTAATATTATGTGTATTGTGAATAAATTTACATCTATATTTACTCATATGTGGTTATGCACTTTATTTTATAATCAATACAATAAACACGTTTAAATGTTTTTCATAGGATTCACTCGCCAACTTTTTGTTGACCCAAAAACCATCTTTACACATGATACAGGTGGACAGGATGAAGCAAGGAACACATAGGAAAGTGTCTTAGAAGAAAAATAATGAAGTATATAAAGATGTATAGAACATGTTGTACTTGTATGATTTGATTGTATGATCTTCTTTAAGATTGTAATAATAAATATGAAACATTATAATAAATGTCATGAGCTTTGATGAAAACCCAATCATGCCCCGATCACCTTTTCCGCTGCGGGTCGGGGTGTGACAACTAACAGTCAATTGCGGTCATAACCGCCGGAGGAACTTTGACCGCGAATCAAGACTCAAACTCGGACAAAATTCATCCAGTTCTACCCTATAAATACCCCCTCAACCTTCCGGGAATCCTTTCGCTCAAGACCGCACACTTTTTCGTAGTTGAAATTCTCAGAAGCTCGTCGCCGGAGATTTCCAATTTCGCCGGAACATCGCCGGAAATCCTTGATCAGAAAACCGTATTCATTCCTCGACCGGTATATCTATCTAAAACTTCTCTGCTATCTCTTAATTCATACTTTAATCGTTCAAAGATTCAAGACTCTGTAATAAGTACCACGCCTGCAACTTTGGAAGCAGCAATGGAGCTAGCAACAGAGCTCACCGAGAACCGAATCCGGAACAAAGACTTCAAGCAGGAGAAGAAGAAGGATAAAGCATCGAGTGAAACCTCCGATTACACCCAAACCGAATCCCCTTCTCCACCCACTTTTAAGAGAAAAAGAGACGGGCAACTTTTCGCTGCTATCCAACGGAATCAACCAATTTCACACGCCATACCCATCCAACCTATCCCAGTCACTCAAGTGGCACCCAATTCAACTTACCCAAATAAGAAACCATATCTTGGACCTCACCCTCGATGCAACAACTGTTTTTATCACCATCCCCTTACCTTACCTTGTCATCTATGTGCAACTTGTGGACGCTATGGTCATTTGAGCAAGGTTTGCCGCACCTTTCAAAACCAAATCTCTTCCCCTACTCAAAACATGGCCCAAACCTATCAACAACCCCAATACCACATGTTCCCATATGTTCGAGCTTGTTTCAATTGTGGCGACCCTACCCACTTTAGAAACACGTGCCCTCGATTGGTTAACATCATAAACGCTCAAGCTCAATCAAACCCAGTTAACCAAGTAAATCAAGAAAACCCAACCACTAGGCCACCAGCAAGAAGAAGAGTTTTCAACATCAACGCCAATCCTGTCGAAGATAATGACGGCCCAAACGAAGATACCCAACTAGTCCTCTTCACCGAAAATACAGATTCAACTCCAATCGTTTAGTTTTGTGTTTTTCTTTATCACATAGAACCAATCATAACTTAAGGATAAAGCCAATGAGAATTTGACAAGAATATGGTGGATACGCCGCTGGTACTTCCTATATATAAGTATTCTTGTCAAAGGATCAGAAGCATTACCTGGCGGTTATGAGAGGTTCCATGTGTAAACTGTTTGAGTAATTATTGTTTATTATTTTCAGTACATGCAATTTCATAGGCCGCCGCTCCCCATTACATTATGAGCGTTGAGCATGTTCCCCAATTCATTATGAGGTTGAACCTGGCGTGCCCACATACGATCGGCTCCGCTTGATTGAGCCTTGATCGCACAGACATTTTCATTTTCAGTACATGCAATACGATCGGCTCCGTTTGATTGAGCCTTGATCGCACAGACATTTTCATTATCAGTATCTTGTGGTTGTTGTGTTTGTTGTAGAGTCACATAGAACTAATCATAACTTGTGGATAAAGTCAATGAAAATTTGACAAGAATATGGTGGATACGCCGCTGGTACTTCCTATATATAAGTATTCTTGTCAAATGATCGGAGGCATTATCAGGCGGTTATGAGAGGTTCCATGTATAAGCTGTTTGTGTGATTGTTGTTTAGACTAAGTTTATTATTTTCAGTACATGCAATACGATCGGCTTCGCTTGATTGAGCCTTGATCGCACAGACATTTTCATTTTCAGTACATGCAATACGATCGGCTCCGTTTGATTGAGCCTTGATCGCACAGACATTTTTCATTTTCAGTATTTTTGTGTTTGTTATATTGGTTGTAGAGTCACATAGGACTAATCATAATTCACTGATAAAACCAATGAAAATTTGACGAGAATATGGTGGATACGCCGCTGGTACTTCCTATATATAAGTATTCTTGTCAAAGGATCAGAGGCATTGTCAGACGGTTATGAGAAGTTCTATGTAGGATTTAGTAGTTTCTTGGTAACTAATCATAACTTGCGGATAAAACCAACGAAAATTTGACAAGAATATGGTGGATACGCCGCTGGTACTTCCTATATATAAGTATTCTTGCCAAAGGATCAGAGGCATTATCAGGCGGTTATGAGAAGTTCCATGTAGGATTTAGTATTGCCTTGGTTGAAATTTGTGTTACATTCATATCATCTCGCCATTTAAAGAAATTGGACTGTGTTCTATTTCTACATAAACTAACCTCTCTAACATAACAAACGAGAGAGGAACTGTCACCATTCAAATCTATATGCTATCAGAATGTGGATTCAAATATTGGTTGTTGTGTTATTTATGTTCTAGAGTTACATCATAGGACCAATCATAACTTACTGATAAAACCAATGAAAATTTGACAAGAATATGGTGGATACGCCGCTGGTACTTCCTATATATAAGTATTCTTGTCAAAGGATCAGAGGTATTGTTAGATGGTTATGAGAAGTTCCATGTAGGTTGTAGCATTAGAAGTTTTGCCTTAGGATATAACCATATCTTTCCAAACATATCCAAACTCTTATGCATGATATCATATTTAGCGAATCAACTCTGCTTATCAATAATTTTACAGTAGACAACAAAAAGCGATTCCTGTAATGGGGTACTTGACCCTTACAAGGAACGTTACCGCCTCAAACAAAAACTTAAACCCTTACTTTTTCTAAGCATGTAACTGTCAAACTAAACACCATCATTTTTAGTCAATTATATCACTACTCAAATTTCGGGACGAAATTTCTAAAAAGCAGGGGATACTGTAACATCCGTCAAAAACGGATTTACCAAACCCGCTCCATTTATTAACCGAACAATCAGTTAAAAAATTTCGTTGTGAATTTAATGCCCAAAATAATTTTAAACGATACATAATTAATTATTATATTGGAATATATAATTTGTTTTTGAAAAACTGTTAAAAATAAGAAAATAAAAATAATATGGCACTGCCGGGTTTCGAACCCGGGTCAGTCAGACGGGTCAACGACTTAACACACATACACTCAACCACTGCGCCACTTGTATTCCTTGTTAGTTAATGGAAACAATTAATACATATTATAATTCTCGAATTCAAAACCGGCGCCCAAATTTCAGTCGTCGGAAATCCTGGCGATCTCGCGAGATTGGACGGTTTCTTCAAGTCTTAACGTAAACATTTAAACCTACATCGGTTATAACCGACGCCTGAGTTCGCGACACAAGCTATAACTGCCGGAAAACGTAATGACTTTGAATCAAGTCGGAAATTGGACCAAATTCATCGATAACCTGCCTTATAAATACCTCCTCGAACCTCTGCTAGCTTTTTCTCTCAAAACCCCACCTTTACCCGACGTAAATCCATTCGCCGGAAAACTTCTGTACCTCGCCGGAAAACCGAGCCCTTCACTTCTGAGCCTTACTGAACCCCCTGAGCTTATACCGAAGTCACCCACATCCTTTTCAAGCTTGCTGAAGACTCTCTGCCGCAAGACACACGACGCCGGAATCTTTTGCTGTCACCGGAGTTCTGCCGGAGAAACAGAGAAGTCCAGTCGGTATACCTTACGCTTAAATCTTTCATTCTTTTTATATATCTCACCTGTAATTAACCTCAAAACACTAAAGAACATGATTAAAACATCGAACCAGTCGGACTTCCGATTCTGGTTAAAATCAACGAAGAAGACGAAGTTTCTGTAGTGTTTAAGTTTTGTTATAAATCAAGATATAACTCGGGTTAGACACACAGTCCAGCGGTGGACTGTGTGCACATTAAACACACTAACGTCTCGAGTTCGAATCTTGTCCCACGCATGCTGCCTTAATAAAAATGTCCTTTTTTGTTAACCGAACCGGAGTCACCGCTGTTACATGTTAAGTTTATTAATAACCGAATAATAACCAAGATAGACACACAGTCCAGCGGTGGACTGTGTGTATGTTTAATCACAGGACACGAGTTCGAGTCCGGACTACCGCACCGGTCCGGACAATTATCCAACCTTTTTAAATAAGGCGGGACTGAAATTATTTAGTTATATATAAGTATAATAAAAATCAGGTTATATAACAAGTTAAACACACAGTCCAGCGGTGGACTGTGTGTTAACCTAAACCACAGGTCCCGGGTTCGAGACCTGTGGAGCGCACCGAGTCACAGATTAAAATCTTTTTAGAAATAAGTTGATTTTCGGATTAATCTAATTAATATATAAATGTAATTAAAAACAGAAATATTTCGGGTTAGACACGTAGCTCAGTTGGTAGAGCTACGTGCACGCGTACGGGAGGTCCCGGGTTCGAGCCTCACCCAGCGCACACTTACACGCATACGAACCGGTCAAACAGTCAAGGTCAACGGTCAACGGTAAAAGGTCAACGGTCAACGGTAAAAAAAAGTCAATTTTTTTATTATTTTTATTTATTTATTTTGTTTAAAAATCAATTAAAAATACTTAAAAATAACATTTTTAAGGTTAGAAAATAGCCTTGAACTCACAAAAATACACCCAACAATCCTACTAAAATGGATTAATAAAATCCGTTTACTTACCGAACCATAATGCTATTTATCTAGGTTAATTTCACTCGTGATTAAAACCACTTCGCGTGCATTCAACATCATCAACCGAACGCACCCACTGTGAGTGAATCTTACAACTCCCCCTTTTTAATTACACGTTTTGGGGTGTGTCATGTGTCACAAAATAATTAACTCGTTTATTTAAACTTGTGCCATACCATATCGTGATCTAAACTTAGATTGTTTATATTGTTGTGATTATGTATTTCATTTTTGTCAACTTATATGAAATTCATTCATTAAGCCCATCAGTTCCTCGTGGGAGACGAGTTGAGCAACGCGTGCCTCAAAACCAATCCGTTATTGTTCATGTGTGTATTATTGAGTTTATATTGTTTGTAGTTATGTCTTTCATAATATCATGTTTATGCAATTCATTCATTAGGCCCATCAGTTCCTCGTGAGAGACGAGTTGAGCAACGCGTGCCTCTAAACGATCCATTATTGTTCATGTGTGTATTGTTTAATATTAAATTGATTGGTGAATAAGTTTACATCTATTTTTACTCATGTGTGGTTGTGCACTTATTTTATAATCAATTAAATAAACTTGTTCAAATGTTTTCCATAGGATTCACTCGCCAACTTTTTGTTGATCCAAAAACCCTTTTTACACATGATACAGGTGAACAGGATGAAGCAAGGAAAACATAGGAAATGCCTTAGAAGAAAACAATGAAGCCTAGATTGATATTTAGGACATGTTGTAATATTGATTGTAATTCTCCATTAAAGTGTATTAATGAATATGAAACGTATAATAAATGTCATGAGCTTTGATGATAACCCAATCATGCCCCGGTCACCTTTTCCGCTGCGGGTCGGGGTGTGACAGATTGGTATCAGAGCCATGACTATAGGGATATAGGATAGTTATTAGACCCTTAGAGACTATACTATAGTCTGCCTAAATTTTAATTGATTAGGTGGTTACATACAAACTTATGATATTTATTTGTTTCATATTTGTTTATATTTACAGTCAAACATACATACTTACATACACATTCATTATACATATATCAATGTTCATATATTCAATTCATCTTCTTACTTTTGTTATTCAAAGATTTTGTTGCAATTTTCAAATCTCATCAAAGTAAGTTCTGCGACGGGCATGTAGTAAACTGGAAGGGTACAAGTACCGGTTGTCGGAACGTCCTGTCTAGGTTGACATTCGTATAAATCCAATATAACGGACCAGTTTGCCTACCTGGGGACTAACGATGAGAGTACGAAGGACCTATTAGGCCAAAGCATGCCACACCAAACGTCGTTCGAACTAACCCCACTTTGAGGTGTCACCGTGTCTACACCTGGACACATTCCGAATCTCAAACGTTATATACATATTTCTCGATTTTCTCCGGGTTTTAGTGTACGTAACCAGGCAAACACATGCGAACCATATGAAAAACCCGGTATTCATGGGGGCCCACATGATTACGAAGGTGAAGTATGGCGGCATGTAGGCCTAATGACGAGCAAAGCCCAAGACATCCTATTGTAGTAGATTTATTTTTCTATAATTATTTTATGAATGTTCATTCCTAATGCGACCCATGAACTCAAAAACTCCTCATACTCATGATGCGTATTTCTTGTAGATGTCTTCTAACCTCGCCCGTAGGAAGATGAGAGCAGGAAAAGCTCGCGAGCGCATGGCTGCCCTAATCGCTCAACAAATGACTGCCGTAATACCCAATATTGTAATCCAAGTCCAACAAGCACTTACCGCTAATCCCGTCAATCAAGAAGATCAACACGTTATCAACCCTCCCCCAAATACCACTAAATGCACCTACAAGCAATTCAAATCATGCGACCCTCCAAAATACAAAGGGACTGAAGGTGTCACCGCTCTCCTCCATTGGTTTGAAGAAATGGAGAACACTTTTCTAAATTGCGATTGCCCCGATGATCGCAAAGTGCGATATGCTACCGGTCGTTTATATGGAATAGCACTTACTTGGTGGAATACAGAGAAGGCCAAACGAGGTGTTGAAGATGCTATGACTTTAACTTGGAATGAATTAAAGGAAATCATAACCAGACGATTTTGCCCAAGGAGCGAAATCAAGAAATTAGAAGATGAATTCTATTTGTTGAAGCAAAAGGAAGGCGACCACACCACGTACAACAAAAGATTCCTCGAGTTACAACAGATGGTTCCCAACATGTTCACTCCCCTCTACCGGTTGATCGAGCACTACATTCGTGGTCTTCCATCAAAGATTCAAGACTCTGTAATAAGTACCACGCCTGCAACTTTGGAAGCAGCAATGGAGCTAGCAACAGAGCTCACCGAGAACCGAATCCGGAATAAAGACTTCAAGGAGGAGAAGAAGAAGGATAAAGCATCGACTGAAACCTCTGATTACACCAAAACCGAATCCCCTTCTCCACCCACTTTTAAGAGAAAAAGAGACGGGCAACTTTTCGCTGCTATCCAACGGAATCAACCAATTTCACACGCCATACCCATCCAACCTATCCCAATCACTCAAGTGGCACCCAATTCAACTTACCCAAATAAGAAACCATATCTTGGACCTCACCCTCGATGCAACAACTGTTTTTATCACCATCCCCTTACCTTACCTTGTCGTCTATGTGCAACTTGTGGACGCTATGGTCATTTGAGCAAGGTTTGCCGCACCTTTCAAAACCAAATCTCTTCCCCTACTCAAAACATGGCCCAAACCTATCAACAACCCCAATACCACATGTTCCCATATGTTCGAGCTTGTTTCAATTGTGGCAACCCTACCCACTTTAGAAACACGTGCCCTCGATTGGTTAACATCATAAACGCTCAAGCTCAATCAAACCCAGTTAACCAAGTAAATCAAGAAAACCCAACCACTAGGCCACCAGCAAGAGGAAGAGTTTTCAACATCAACGCCAATCCTGTCGAAGATAATGACGGCCCAAACGAAGATACCCAACTAGTCCTCTTCACCGAAAATCCAGATTCAACTCCAATCGTTTAGTTTTATGTTTTTCTTTATCACATAGAACCAATCATAACTTAAGGATAAAGCCAATGAGAATTTGACAAGAATATGGTGGATACGCCGCTGGTACTTCCTATATATAAGTATTCTTGTCAAAGGATCAGAAGCATTACCTGGCGGTTATGAGAGGTTCCATGTGTAAACTGTTTGAGTAATTATTGTTTATTATTTTCAGTACATGCAATTTCATAGGCCGCCGCTCCCCATTACATTATGAGCGTTGAGCATGTTCCCCATTTCATTATGAGGTTGAACCTGGCGTGCCCACATACGATCGGCTCCGCTTGATTGAGCCTTGATCGCACAGACATTTTCATTTTCAGTACATGCAATACGATCGGATCCGTTTGATTGAGCCTTGATCGCACAGACATTTTCATTATCAGTATCTTGTGGTTGTTGTGTTTGTTGTAGAGTCACATAGAACTAATCATAACTTGTGGATAAAGTCAATGAAAATTTGACAAGAATATGGTGGATACGCCGCTGGTACTTCCTATATATAAGTATTCTTGTCAAATGATCGGAGGCATTATCAGGCGGTTATGAGAGGTTCCATGTATAAGCTGTTTGTGTGATTGTTGTTTAGACTAAGTTTATTATTTTCAGTACATGCAATACGATCGGCTCCGCTTGATTGAGCCTTGATCGCACAGACATTTTCATTTTCAGTACATGCAATACGATCGGCTCCGTTTGATTGAGCCTTGATCACACAGACATTTTTCATTTTCAGTATTTTTGTGTTTGTTATATTGGTTGTAGAGTCACATAGGACTAATCATAATTCACTGATAAAACCAATGAAAATTTGACGAGAATATGGTGGATACGCCGCTGGTACTTCCTATATATAAGTATTCTTGTCAAAGGATCAGAGGCATTGTCAGACGGTTATGAGAAGTTCTATGTAGGATTTAGTAGTTTCTTGGTAACTAATCATAACTTGCGGATAAAACCAACGAAAATTTGACAAGAATATGGTGGATACGCCGCTGGTACTTCCTATATATAAGTATTCTTGCCAAAGGATCAGAGGCATTATCAGGCGGTTATGAGAAGTTCCATGTAGGATTTAGTATTGCCTTGGTTGAAATTTGTGTTACATTCATATCATCTCGCCATTTAAAGAAATTGGACTGTGTTCTATTTCTACATAAACTAACCTCTCCAACATAACAAACGAGAGAGGAACTGTCACCATTCAAATCTATATGCTATCAGAATGTTGATTCAAATATTGGTTGTTGTGTTATTTATGTTCTAGAGTTACATCATAGGACCAATCATAACTTACTGATAAAACCAATGAAAATTTGACAAGAATATGGTGGATACGCCGCTGGTACTTCCTATATATAAGTATTCTTGTCAAAGGATCAGGGGTATTGTTAGATGGTTATGAGAAGTTCCATGTAGGTTGTAGCATTAGAAGTTTTGCCTTAGGATATAACCATATCTTTCCAAACATATCCAAACTCTTATGCATGATATCATATTTAGCGAATCAACTCTGCTTATCAATAATTTTACAGTAGGCAACAAAAAGCGATTCCTGTAATGGGGTACTTGACCCTTACAAGGAACGTTACCCGCCTCAAACAAAAACTTAAACCCTTACTTTTTCTAAGCATGTAACTGTCAAACTAAACACCATCATTTTTAGTCAATTATATCACTACTCAAATTTCGGGACGAAATTTCTAAAAAGCAGGGGATACTGTAACATCCGTAAAAAACGGATTTACCAAACCCGCTCCGTTTATTAACCGAACAATCAGTTAAAAAATTTCGTTGCGAATTTAATGCCCAAAATAATTCTAAACGATACATAATTAATTATTATATTGGAATATATAATTTGTTTTTGAAAAACTGTTAAAAATAAGAAAATAAAAATAATATGGCACTGCCGGGTTTCGAACCCGGGTCAGTCAGCCGGGTCAACGACTTAACACACATACACTCAACCACTGCGCCACTTGTATTCCTTGTTAATTAATGGAAACAATTAATACATATTATAATTCTCGAATTCAAAACCGGCGCCCAAATTTCAGTCGTCGGAAATCCTGGCGATCTCGCGAGATTGGACGGTTTCTTCAAGTCTTAACGTAAACATTTAAACCTACATCGGTTATAACCGACGCCTGAGTCCGCGACACAAGCTATAACCGCCGGAAAACGTAATGACTTTGAATCAAGTCGGAAATTGGACCAAATTTATCGATAACCTGCCTTATAAATACCTCCTCGAACCTCTGCTAGCTTTTTCGCTCAAAACCCCACCTTTACCCGACGTAAATCCATTCGCCGGAAAACTTCTGTACCTCGCCGGAAAACCGAGCCCTTCACTTCTGAGCCTTACTGAACCCCCTGAGCTTATACCGAAGTCACCCACATCCTTTTCAAGCTTGCTGAAGACTCTCTGCCGCAAGACACACGACGCCGGAATCTTTTGCTGTCACCGGAGTTCTGCCGGAGAAACAGAGAAGTCCAGTCGGTATACCTTACGCTTAAATCTTTCATTCTTTTTATATATCTCACCTGTAATTAACCTCAAAACACTAAAGAACATGATTAAAACATCGAACCAGTCGACTTCCGATTCTGGTTAAAATCAACGAAGAAGACGAAGTTTCTGTAGTGTTTAAGTTTATTATAAATCAAGATATAACTCGGGTTAGACACACAGTCCAGCGGTGGACTGTGTGCACATTAAACACACTAACGTCTCGAGTTCGAATCTTGTCCCACGCATGCTGCCTTAATAAAAATGTCCTTTTTTGTTAACCGAACCGAGTCACCGCTGTTACATGTTAAGTTTATTAATAACCAAGATAGACACACAGTCCAGCGGTGGACTGTGTGTATGTTTAATCACAGGACACGAGTTCGAGTCCGGACTACCGCACCGGTCCGGACAATTATCCAACCTTTTTAAATAAGGCGGGACTGAAATTATTTAATTATATATAAGTATAATAAAAATCAGGTTATATAACAAGTTAAACACACAGTCCAGCGGTGGACTGTGTGTTAACCTAAACCACAGGTCCCGGGTTCAAGACCTGTGGAGCGCACCGAGTCACAGATTAAAATCTTTTTAGAAATAAGTTGATTTTCGGATTAATCTAATTAATATATAAATGTAATTAAAAACAGAAATATTTCGGGTTAGACACGTAGCTCAGTTGGTAGAGCTACGTGCACGCGTACGGGAGGTCCCGGGTTCGAGCCTCACCCAGCGCACACTTACACGCATACGAACCGGTCAAACAGTCAAGGTCAACGGTCAACGGTAAAAGGTCAACGGTCAACGGTAAAAAAAAGTCAATTTTTTTATTATTTTTATTTATTTATTTTGTTTAAAAATCAATTAAAAATACTTAAAAATAACATTTTTAAGGTTAGAAAATAGCCTTGAACTCACAAAAATACACCCAACAATCCTACTAAAATGGATTAATAAAATCCGTTTACTTACCGAACCATAATGCTATTTATCTAGGTTAATTTCACTCGTGATTAAAACCACTTCGCGTGCATTCAACATCATCAACCGAACGCACCCACTGTGAGTGAATCTTACAACTCCCCCTTTTTAATTACACGTTTTGGGGTGTGTCATGTGTCACAAAATAATTAACTCGTTTATTTAAACTTGTGCCATACCATATCGTGATCTAAACTTAGATTGTTTATATTGTTGTGATTATGTATTTCATTTTTGTCAACTTATATGAAATTCATTCATTAAGCCCATCAGTTCCTCGTGAGAGACGAGTTGAGCAACGCGTGCCTCAAAACCAATCCGTTATTGTTCATGTGTGTATTATTGAGTTTATATTGTTTGTAGTTATGTCTTTCATAATATCATGTTTATGCAATTCATTCATTAGGCCCATCAGTTCCTCGTGAGAGACGAGTTGAGCAACGCATGCCTCTAAACGATCCATTATTGTTCATGTGTGTATTGTTTAATATTAAATTGATTGGTGAATAAGTTTACATCTATTTTTACTCATGTGTGGTTGTGCACTTATTTTATAATCAATTAAATAAACTTGTTCAAATGTTTTCCATAGGATTCACTCGCCAACTTTTTGTTGATCCAAAAACCCTTTTTACACATGATACAGGTGAACAGGATGAAGCAAGGAAAACATAGGAAATGCCTTAGAAGAAAACAATGAAGCCTAGATTGATATTTAGGACATGTTGTAATATTGATTGTAATTCTCCATTAAAGTGTATTAATGAATATGAAACGTATAATAAATATCATGAGCTTTGATGATAACCCAATCATGCCCCGGTCACTTTTTCCGCTGTGGGTCGGGGTGTGACAGTGCGCACTCGAACCGAAGGACCCGAGTTCGACTCCGGGTCCCTGCAACCGGTTCGGCAATATAAACCATTTTTAAATAAAACCAAATAAGTTTAAAATTAATTAGTATATAAATATAATTAAAACAGATAATATTTCGGGTTAGACACGTAGCTCAGTTGGTAGAGCTGCGTGCACGTAAACGAGAGGTCCCGAGTTCGAACCTCACCCAACGCATAATTAAACACAATCCGACCGGTCAACGGTCAACGTCAAAAAGTGATTTTTTTTATTTTTATTAATTTATTTAATCAGAAAATCATTTAAAATACTTAAAAATAAGATTTTAAAGTTAGAAAACCTCATTAAACTCACAAAAATAAATCTAAAAATCACAGTAAGAGTATAAATAAAAATACTAATTTACCGAATCATTTCGTTATTATTTTAGGTTATTTTTCCTCGTCGATCAAATCCTAAAATTCGTGCGCATCCAACGTCATCAAAGAACGCACCCAATGTGAGTGAATCTCTACCAATTCCCCGTTTTAATCACATTTTGGGGTGTATCATGTGTCGTTTAATCCCTTAGTATATTTAAACACTTGTGCATCCATCATTTCCGTGATCAAATGTGTATCAAATATGTATCAGTTGTTGTGTGAATTATGTTTAGATTGAAGTTATCATTTTCAGTGCATGCATTTCATTAGGCCCATCAGCTCCCCGTGGGATACGGGTTGAGTATCAGGTGCCTCATTCGATCGGCTCCGTTTGATTGAGCCTTGATCTCACATACATCATCATTCATGTCACTCGATCGGCTCCGTTTGATTGAGCCTTGATCTCATATACATCATCATTCATGTCATTTACTCATTCAATGTGGTTTGTGTTTTGTTATATATATATGTTTGCTCACATGTGATTATTGCACAGATTTTCAATATTAAATACAACAAGGAATTAATAACAATGTTTTTCTCAAGGTTCACTCGCCAACTTGTGTTGACCCAAAATATCCCCCGTTTTACACATGATACAGGTGATCCAGTTGAGTCAAGAAACACATAGGAAGGCCTAGAAGAATAAATCAGTTTAAGCTTGGGATTGTTTTACTTAGTTTCATTTCCTTGTAATTGTATGGATTTGATTTGAATATTTAAGTTGTAATTTGAATTTAATAAATATGAAACATTTTAGTAAACATCATGAGCTTTGGTGATAACCCAATTATGCCCCGACTCTTATTCCGTTGCGGGTCGGGGTGTGACACTAAACTCAAGCTCTGTTAAAATAAGTCGGCCAAACTTTAACTTATACAAGCTCGAGCCCAGCTCTGGTTTTAACACGCTAGTGCTTCAGCACACTAACGGCAACGTTCCAAAAGGAGTTCTCACTTAGCGGGTAACTATCACGTGTAACGCACGCTACGCAAAAACGTTATAAAAAAGTATAAACCAAATTCGACCGTCTTCTACGCCAGATCATCACGAAACCCCCAAATCTCCACCATTTTGAGATCGTATATGCTTCAAATCCATTTCCACTATACTCGCATCCTTTCTCCAATCTAACGTAACCTAATTGTTTCCTAAAAAATCAACATTTCAATGCGTTAGTTTCAAAATTTGCAGATCTGATCGTTTTATCCTGTGATCTACAGATATGGAAGATGATAATGATTTGGAGCAGGTTACGGGGAGTCCTTCCTCCGGAGAGAACGAATTTGTTCATGTTGAGTCAGTTGATTCTGCTCAAATGGATGTTAATTCGATTGATCAGGTGATGATTTGAGTTTCTGTTGTGAAAACCTAGATCACACATTTTAGGTTTAGCTGTAGTGATTGTGTGTAACGTTTATGAATTATGAGTTATCCGTACTGTTATCTGTTTTCGAGTAGTTATTTATGTTGCACCTTTTGTTCACTGATTGAATTTGAAATATAGTTTTATTGTTTGTGTTGAATGTTGATAAGTTTGAATTAGCTCTCTAGATAATACATTAGGTTGATATGTAGTGGTTGTATATAATGTTTACGAGTTGTGACTACTGTTATGTGTTTAAAGTAGTTATTTATGTTGCACCTTTGTTCACTTATTGAATTTGGAATATGCTTTGATTGTTTGTGTTGATAAGTTTAAATTAGCTCTCTAGATAACACATTAGGTTTATTCGTAGTGATTGCGTATAATGTTTATGAATTATGACTACTGTTATCTGTTTTCAAGTAGTTATTTATGATGCACCTTTTGTTCACTTATTAGATCGGTAATATATGTTGATCGTCTGTGTTGAGAAGTTTAAATTAGCTCTCTAGATAACACATTAGGTTTATTCGTAATGATTGTATATAATGTTTATGAATTATGGCTACTGTAAACTGTTTTCATGTAGTTAATTGTGTTACACCTATTCTTCACTTATTGAATCTGAAATACACATTTATTGTTTCTGTTGATACGTTCAAATTAGGTTAATATGTAGTGATTTTATATAATGTTTATGAATTATGACTACTATTATCTGTTTTCAAGTAGTTATTTATGTTGCACCTTTTGTTCACTTGTTAAATTTGTAACACACATTAATTGTTTGTGTTGACTGTTGATAAGTTCAAATTAGGTTTATTTGTAGTGATTTTATGTAATGTTTTTGAATTATGACTACTGTTATCTGTT
Organism: Scalesia atractyloides; assembly: GCA_947069175.1. NCBI lineage: Eukaryota > Viridiplantae > Streptophyta > Magnoliopsida > Asterales > Asteraceae > Scalesia > Scalesia atractyloides. The sequence goes on along the minus strand of CAMTDV010000012.1, from coordinate 1,612,596 downwards.
CTTAAGTAGTTATATATGTTGCACCTTTTGTTCACTTAACAAATCTGCGATACACATTTATTGTTTGTGTTGATAAGTTCATATTAGGTTAATTTGTAGTGATTGTATATACTGTTAATGAATTATGACGACTGTTATCTGTTTCCAAGTAGTAATTTATGTTGCACTGTCTGTTCACTTGTTAAATTTGGAGTACACTAATGTTGTTTGTGTTGATAAGTTAAAAATTAGTAAAAGCTATTTTTAGGTTGAACACCTTGAGCAGGATGATGGTGTAGTGGTAACAGGAGTTGATGCTGTACAAGATGAGCTGCATGCGGTAAGAACACATGAAGATGCAGGACATGATGAGTTTGTAGATTGTCCAGATGATTTACTTTCTAGTGGAGGAAGGTCCCCTGCTTCTGAAAGTAGGCCCCGCCAACTGCCGTTTCGGGATGATACAGAAGATAATCAAAATAAGGCATCTGAGATTGAAAACCAAATCATTCCACAGGACTATGAGGTTATCTGTCATATTTTACCTTTCATCTTTGTGTTATTTCAACTATGCTAACTATCCTTCTTTTGCAGGAAGAAAGAAGGATGCTGATAAAAGAAGTTACTAATCTTCATCGTCAACTCAAGGCTCTAAGCAAGCAACAACCATTGATTGATGCAAGTTATGCTGGTGAGTCTAGCGATCTTACATCAGGAACAGAAGAGGGGGGTGAAAACTCCATTTTGCCCTTGCGTGAGATGGTAAACGAGTGCTCTGAGTTTATAGAGCTTTCTTTGAATGAGCGGTTACAATCTGAGGACACAATCAGAGAACTCTATGCCACCTTGCATGTGAAGGATAAAGAGATTGAAGATCTTACGACGAGGGTCAATGAACAGTCAATATCACATGATGTTCAGTCTTTCGAGGCCGTTGCAGATAGGGTTTTATCTTCTCTTGCAATTGCTTTTGGTGACGCAGAATTGTCCGATACATCTGTTAGTGGGAAACTTTCTCATATTGAAAAAAGCACAACATTTTTACTTGAGAATTACCATAATGTCCTTTCGGAAATGCAAATGCTTGCCCATTGTTTGGCAGAGGTTAATTCAGATTTCCAAATGGAGAATGGCATGGTAAATGTTTTTCCTTTTGTACGGGAGGAGTTGGTTAGGCTAAAAAGGAAAGAATTCGAGATAAATGAAAAAAACACCCTCTTAGAATATCAGCATGGGCAACTGATGGAACAACTTGACAAAAACAGAGAAACAATTGAGTTGCTTAATGCAGAAATCGGGAAACTTAAAGCGGAAGTTGAACAGGAGAAAACGAGATATACTAATACAAAGGAAAAGCTTAGCATGGCTGTAACAAAAGGTAAGGCACTGGTCCAACAACGTGACTCATTGAAACAATCAGTTGCTGAGAAAACTAGTGAACTAGAAAGATGTTTAATTGAATTGCAAGAAAAGTCAACTGCCTTAGAAGCTGCTGAGTTGAGAAGCAGTGAGTTGACTCAGACTGAAACTTTTGCTAACTCGCTGCAAGAAGCTCTTATGCAACGGGACATGGTCCTTGCAAAGTGTGCAGAACTTCTTTCTTTAAGTTTACCAGAAGTTTCACAGTTTCCTAACTTGGAATCTCAAGTTAGTTGGCTGTTAGAATCGTTTAGCCTTGCAAAAGATCAATTAATTAAGCTACAAGATGAATTTAATGCAGCAAAAGAGGCCGCCAGTGCACAAATTGATCATTTAACTGCAACATTGCTAACAGAATCACAGGAGAAATACCGTCTTAAAGAGGAGTTTGAAGAAATGACAAGCAAGTATAAAGAAGTTGTTGAGGAAAAGAATCAGATGATTGCTACCACTAAATCGTCACTCAAGGACATTGAAGTACTTGAAAAGATTCAAACTTTGTTGTATGTAAATGATTTGGATTCTAACATCCATGAGCAAATTCTTAAGTTAGATCTAATGAAGGTTTCTGAAGAACTTCGTGCTTCAAAAGATGAGGTGAACTCTTTGCAGGTAAATCTCCAACGCTCTGAGGAGAAAGCATCTTTATTGAGGGAGAAATTGTCTATGGCAGTTAAGAAAGGAAAGGGTCTTGTTCAAGAACGTGAGAACATGAAACAACAAATGGCTGAAAAGAACATTCAGATTGAGGCGCTGATGGTTGACTTTCAGAAACAAGAGTCAACATTTAGCGACTACAGGGATCAAATCGCAAAACTGGAATCTGAAAGGGATCAAACTGGGCAGTTGTTAGCTCAAAGCAATATGATGCTACAGGAAATAGTTGAGATAATTAATGGTATTAATATTCTTTTTCCGGTACATTTGAAAGAACCAGTTGAGAAGGTGAAGTGGTTTACAACGTGTTTAAGTGAATGGCAAGTTGCCAAGGCTCAAGCAGAAAAGGAGCTAGGATATGTTAAAGGTGAAGCCAATGAACTTGCAAGCAAGTTGACTGAAACTTTGACCAACATGAAATCTCTTGAAGATGCATTATTAGTTTCAGAGAAAAACGTGTCTCAATTATATGAAGAAAAGAGAGAACTAGAAGTTTCAAAGATTCAGGCAGAACAAGAAATGGAAATCTTAAAAGATGAAAGTGGTAGATTGAATATTAAATTGATGGAAACCCTAAAAACCTTGAAATTACTGGAAGATAAAGTCGCAGATTCAGAGAAAACCATCAGTTTACTAACCGAAGAGAAGAGTGACTTAGAGGTGGCCAAGTGTCGCGTGGAAGAGGAACTACATAAAGCAATGGAGGAAGTTACTTCTCAAACAAGCAAGTTTCAGGAGGCATTGGCATTTGCAGAGAACAACATATCTATGATCACAGGTGAAAAAGAAGAGGCTCAGATGGAGGTACAGAAAGTTAAAGAGGAAGTTTCTTCTCATGCAAGTAATCTTGATGAAGCTAAAAAGACTATAAAGTCCCTTGAAGATGCAATTTTACAGTTAAATACAAATGTGTCTCGGTTTTCTCAAGAAAACGAGAAGGCAGAAGACAGTAGAACTGTATTAGTGAGTGAGATAAAGAAGCTTAAAGAAGAAGCTGAACAGGAGATTTCAACCCTGAAAACCGAGCTCGATACATGTAGACAAGAGTTGGCAGCTAAGAATGGTAAAATGGCCCCACAGCTCGAGGGTTTCTTTGGCAATCTTCAAGTGTTCTTGAAAGATGAGTCTTTGTTGTTTTTGTTCAAGCAAAGTTTTGAGAGAAAAGTTGAAAGTTTGAGAGAAATAGACCGTCTTCTAAAAGATATGAAGGATAATATTGATTTAGAACAGCTGCAAGACCATCATTATATTGAGGTAACATAAACAATTTTCTTTTTTTTTTCTTTGTTAAAATGTTAGTTTGTTATTGCTAGAGAGGGCAGTTTTGACCCATTTACCTAGTAATGGGTTGAGTTGGGTTATATTGCTACCTAACAGGTCAAATGAGATAAGCTAGAAGATTTTTTTTGAAAAGGAAATGGGTCAAACAGCTTTTCAAAGTGTATTCAAATGCATAAAAACCTCCAATATGCTTATTAAAATAAGTTCATTTTTGTAGTATAATAGTTTCTATAATCATATTTTTGCAAAACTAATAAATTTAATTTTTTTAATGGAGAAAAGGAGTTTTGGGTTGCCTAAAAGTTTCTTGAGTCCACCTGACCGCCTATTACCACTTCTAGTTATATATAAATTCTGTACTATAAATCCCAACTGTTTAACATATTCATTTAATTGCCCACATGCATTAATGTGATTACAGAATCAACCAGATCTGATTACCAACAAAATTATTTCAAATTCGTATAATAAGAATGAATTAGTTATGTTTTCACTCTTTATCTCAATTATGATTTACAGGAACTTCAGTCGCCACCTTTCCTCCCTGCTGGTTTTGAAAATGATTGGAACACTGGATTGATTTATGATGAGTTTAATGCAGAAGATACTGAGGGTATTGGTTTGTATGTTGGGAGAACTTTGGATAACCTAAATACAAAAAACCAAATTCTTGCTAATCAGTTTGGCAATTTCTCAACCCTCATTGATGACATAATTGGATCTTTGCTGAAACAGTTAGAAGCAATAGAGAATAATATCCGATTTATGGTTCAACAAACAATATCCTTGCAACAAAATATGAAAAGCATGCAGATGGACAAACAAATGCAGGATAATAAAATGGTAATGCTGGAAAATGGCATTAAAGTTCTAGTATCTGTGTGTGCTGATGTCACCAAAGATTTGAAATTTCATTTGGAAGTAATATGCTGCAACCGGACCCCACCATTGTGGTTGATGATGTGGCAGTAACAGATGTCAAGGCTGCTGCGGATGAGCTGTTATTTGCTGCTAGAAACATTCAAAGTGTAATTAAACAACATGTTAATGATAAAGAGAACATGTCCACCACAATCGATCGTTTAAAAGTTGAATTAGAGAAAAATAGTTCAATGTATGACAACTCAAAAGAAGTAATTAAAGAATTAGAGAGCGAATTGGAGAAAAGTCGATCAATGTATGACAAATCAAAGGAAGTAATTGAAGAATTACATGGTGAGTTAGAGAAAACGAGGTCAGTGTACGAAGAAGTCAAAGAAGAAAATGATGCACTCCAAAGAAAAGTTTTTAAATTCGAGACTGAACTGGAAGCTTCTCGAAATACGTGCAAGGAAATTAGCTCCAAATTAGAAGATCACCGGGCCAAAGAGGAAAAGTGGAATGCAAGAGAAAGCGAGTTGTCTGCTCAAAGTATTCCGTTTGTTAAAGATCATGGTAAACTTTTGCTTTTATTGATGATTATATTCGATTATAATTTGTAGCGATTGAGGCTATGCCTCCCTTGGTGAGATATCGGTACCTGATGTTATTAGCGATATTTGACCGATATATCACCGATTTTCCCTATATCAGTACCTTTTTCTTAGTTCTACCATCCGTCTTTGTTCTTATTGCTGCTATTGGTGTTTGAAGTCTTACTTGTTAATTGTTAGTGTTTTAAGTCTTAATCAGTTCTTACTTGCTATAATTGTTAGTGTTTTGCAAGTTGCAAAAGGTTAATTTGCTATATATATAAAAATTTAGCATGATACTAAAATTACTGGTATCCCACCACGATAACCAATATCTGATTTTTTACCGCATTAACTGCATTGGATTGAGGTCATACACTCATGCCATTGATTGGAGGTGGCAAATTGGATCCATTTACAACATATTGTTTATATTATCCCTTTACCCAGACTACCTGTTTTCCACATATATCATTTGATTATGATCTATTGTATAGATCTTTAATTTTAATATCTTTTGTTTTTTTTTTCAGAGGGTGATGCCGAAAATGCTCTTTTATCGACTTCACAAATAAAAACCCTATTTGATAAGATGGACGGGATCACAGTCCCTTTCCCAAACCTTGTAGTTGGAGAGACACAGCTCCTAGATTCAAACCCCGTTAAAAAACTCTTCTATATACTTGATAGTGTAAATGAATTGCTAGACCAGTTGACCTTGTTGACTCATGCCAAAGAAGACCTGCGGTCAACCCTTTCAAAACAAGCCTTTGAAGTTGACCTTTTGAAGGGGGAATATAAAGATGGGTTGCAAAATATTATTCAAAAGTTAGGAGGTGATGAATCAATCGGAGTCAAGAAACCTGCTGATGTGGCAGGATTGCTTTTAGTACTAGAGAGGCTTGTTCAGGGTATAGTTTTGGACAGTAAAAATTCAAGATCCAAAGCTCTAGAATTATCAAGCAGAGTTAAATTTCTTGAAGATTTTATTCAAAATAGAATTGGTGCATCTGACACTATACAGAAAGTGCCTTCCTTGCCAGCTGGATCAGAGATTTCAGAAATTGATGATCAGGCATGTGTTATTTTTATTGCTATAGATTGTTTATGTCCATGTTTATTGTTTTCCTGCTCGTCTAATGGGACAAATGGTAAACTAAAAAAAGGTAGCTTAATAGGAAACAAGTCAAAATGGGTGAAAAAGTCATCCAACATTCCAATGTTTATTTTTGAGGCATAAAACCTTCAAAATTTTGATAAGAACATTATGGAAATAACATTAACTTTGTAACCATATTGAGGCACAAATTAATCATAATACGTATAATATGTTGGACAAAAAGTGGTTTGGATCAACCTGACTCTTTATTTATTAGTGTGTTAAACCGGTCAGATACGCAAAACCAAAGAGTTAGCTAGAAAGGAAGCATCTCAAATGGGTCAAACAGGTCCAACGTCACTTGAAACTGTATTTTTGAGGCATAAAACCTACCAAGTCATGTTATTCAAAAAGTATAATCAATATTGAAATAGCGTAAATATCGTAACCATATTTGAAACAAAAATTGTTTCTGAAACATACAATATTTTGGACAAAAAAATGATACGTTTTGACCCAAAACTTTCTGATTTGACCAACTCGCCCTTTTTTTACCACCTAGCCTAGCTTTCTTTTAATCCTTGTCTGATCCTTTCAGGTGATAAGAAAATAGCATAACAGACATTTATGCTGAGTTTTTATTTATATTACTAATTTTTTTTAATGTTTCTCTTACAGGTTGCAATTGGGAAGGCGGGGTTGCCTTTGGTCCCATCTGCGGCCCAAATGAGATCTTTAAGAAAGGGATCAAACGAGCAGCTTGCAATTACTATCGACTCAGATTCTGAGCGTTTGCTTGATAGATCAGCAACCGTCGAAGATAAAGGTTGGTTTCTATAATATATTCTACCATTTATTCTATGTTCGGTTGCATTATTTGGGAAAATTTATTGATTTTATATGTTTTCAGGTCATATATTCAAGTCACTTCATACATCGGGTCTTGTCCCAGCCCAAGGGAAAATGATTGCAGATCGACTTGATGGAATATGGTAAATGCTTTAACTGATTATACTTTATCTTCATGTTTAGATTAACATATCTGTTTTGATTATGTGGCTGTTTAGGATTTTAAGGGTAATATTATTTGTTTTATACTAAATGCACAAAATTGATAAGGGCAACCAACTTTGAGACTTTTACCCCCATTTCATAAAGCGTCTCTCATTTTGGTCATTTATCTATTAAATTCCACAAGAAGTCACCATTTTCCAAAAATCATAAGCACATCCAAACGTTGTCTCTTGTACAAGTATTTTATTACACTTCAAAAATCTCCAAACGTTATCTCGAAAATCTAGAATTGTTGTTCAAAAAAAAAGTTAAAAGAGGCTCTATGCAATTAATAGACTTCGGCTGACTTTCAACTGTTCCCTTTTTAGATAATTTTTATTTGACCCATTTAGATAAAAATGCACCCAAAATCGCCACATTCATAAGTAAAAGGGCCGGGTTGAGTTGACCCACATACACTGCAACTAATTTATTTATTTATTAACAATAATAGTCCTTGTGTTTGTGTAGGGTATCTGGCGGTCAAGCTTTGATGCGTAGACCACGTGCACGGTTAGGGCTCATCGCGTATTGGCTTGTTTTACACTTATGGCTTCTTGGCGCTATATTGTGACCATGACAAGGTCTTTCTTTAAAAAAATGTAATCAAACCAACCATGAAGTTATTTTCGTCATGTACCATAGGTAAGTAGCTCCAATGGTTTTCATTTTTTTTCCTTTTTTTCTGATTTATTTTTTGTTTCATTTTATTTTATTTTATTTTATTTTTGAAGAATGTATGTACAAGTTAATAGTCTATTATTCTTTTGATTCTCTGCAATCTGATTTTAGGGATTCAGAGAATCCATAACCATAAGCCTCCATGTTTAAGGAGGATGTTTTATACTTGTTTTTCAGTTTATACTGTTATAGTGATGGTGATAATTCCTTGACATTTTACTAGTTGTGTGGTTTGTTGGTCTCTCCACCAATGTCATAAGTATTATTACTAAAAGATGAACTATAACTTAATGGAACTACAAGTCGGTGATAAGTCCTTGACAATTTACTAGTTGTGTGGTTTGTTAGCTTTATTATGACATTATATTCGGTAACAGTTAAAATTATTTATAATTCAAGTTACATGAATTATAAGTTTTAACTGATGTGGCTAGGAGTTGGCCATAAAACCAAAATATCTAAAAAGTGTAAAAAGTCATAAAACACCATAATGTTAACAATAAAACATACTCAAAACCCACATATAACATATTAAAAAGAGTGAATTACAAATGTTGTTCTTTATTTTTATATCAAACTTTCGACGGTGTTATTTGTCTTTAAAACTGACAAGGTTTGTACTTAATGTTTGAAAATCTTACACGTTATGCTCTTTAGGTCTAACCCAGTTAATTTTAACCATTAAGTGAAGGGTAAGTTGGTTTTTTTACCCATTTATTGGATTCTTATGTTGTGTAATATATATATATATATATATATATATATATATATATAAAATTCATTGTGTTTTAATTGTTAAAATGGATTTGTTATATAATAAATGGGTTAAAAGACCAATTTGCCCTTCACTTAATGGCTAAATTTAACTGAGTTAGGCCTAAAGGACATATCGTGTAATATTTTCAAACATTAATTACAAACCTAATCAATTTTAAAGACAAAGGACACCGTCTGAAGTTTGATATAAAAATAAAGGACAAAAATCTGTAATTCACTCTTATAAAAGTTACTAACAACATATATGTGGGTTTTGTTTGTATTTTAGATTATAAGACTTTGATTATCCAATACTAACAGTATGTGTTTTATGTTAATTATCATGTTGTGTTTTATGTTGATTATCATGGTGTGTTTAGAGTTTTTTATAGACTGCTTTGGTTTGAATGTAGTGTTTTAGTAATCTTTAGTATGTTATTTTGGGTATGTTTTTGGGCTGAAATTATGATGTTTTATAACTTTGTACACTTTTTAGGAGATTTACTTTGTAGTTGAATCTCACCTTAACTTATGTATTTAATAATTATTAACAATAATTATCAATCATATATTGGATTCTCAAGTTGTGTAAATTTATTTCAAAATATTTTGTTTTTCTTTATATTTCAAATAGAAAAATTGATGACATCGTTATAATGGGTGGTTACAAACAACTTTTGTATGATATTTATCATCGTTTATCTATGTTAGATATTTCTTTATATAACTCATATACAATCTGTATAATACATGAATGTATAACCTAGTATCCCATTATTTACTAATAGGTGTTTGTTTCACAACACCGTTTATATTTAAATGTCTAATATTTAATTTTATAAATAATCATTTACGTAAGTAAAGTTTAAAAAATTGCGACCCCAACACAAATGAACATATAGCGATGGTGGAGAAAATCAAAATCCATAAAAGTCCCTTTTGCAATTAATCCCTCATTCAATTCCCATTGAATTACTACTATTTCTTGATCACCCAAGTTAAACCCTTGATCACCCAACTTAAACCTTTGATCATTCAAACTTGCACATCAAGCAAGCTATGAATCTCACCTTTAAACCCACCCTTATTAAGAAAGTTTTAGATTATTCACAAATAATTAAACATTTTTTGTGAGGAAGCTAAGTTACTTGATTTGTGTGTAATGGACAACACATAACTGCTTTGCAACAACGGGTGGCTGAAGTGCTTCGGCTGTTGGAAGGAAGATCGAGACAAACAAGTACAAATTCAGGGGTCGTGATTAGTAGACATCTTAAAAAATGGCTTCAATGCCTTATGCATGAAGCAACACTAAATTTGTGAGCAACCATTAGTATGTGAAGCATAGCATGAGCACTTGTAACTCGCAAATTGTTTCTATACATAAACTTCAATGCTTCCATGAGACCAGTTTCCTCTCTTCAAAAACGAATGTAAAAGACTAAGGGCCTGTTTGCTGCGGGGTAATGGAATGGGTGAGGGAAAAGGAATGGACGATGTAATGGAATGGGTGAGGGAATGCAATGGATCATTACCATTCCATGTGTAATTTGATTACTATCGGAGTGGAATGAATTATTACCGTGTATTGTTTGGTAGGTAAGAAAAGACAAAGAATAAAATCAGCGGTGAGTGGTGGTGATGGGTGGGATGGGTGGTGGTCAGTGGCGGCAATGGGTCGGTGGCGGTGAATGTGGGTGGTGATAGGTGGTGGCGACCGTAGCGCTGATGGGTGGGTGGCGACGGTGGACGCACGAGTGGTGGTTGGTTGTGGCGGAGGTGGTTGTGGGAGGCAAGGGTGGCGGGTGGGCGGCGGAGGCGATGGCGGATGGCAGCGGCGGTGAGCGTTTGTGGTGGGTGGTGGCAACGGTAGTGGGTTGTGGTGCTGTTAATGAAAGATTCAAGAGGGGATGGAATTAAAACAAAGAGTAAATTGCACAAAACATCCTTTATGTTTCCTAAACTTGCAGGTTCCAGCCTTAATGTTTAAAACTTGCCAAAAACAACCTTTACGTTTATTTTTGTTGCCGGTTCAGTCCTTTCTGACTAACCAAGTTAATTATCCTAGTTTAATTCCCTCACATGCCTAACATGTGAGGGTATATTGTCATTTTAGGTTTGTTTTTTTTTCTACAAAAACCCTTCTCTTCTCTACTCACACACAAACACACACAGACCATTCATCTCTCTCTGTCTTCATCTACCACCACCACCACACACCGCCACCACCTCATCTACCACTGTCCACCTGCCACCACCACAACCAACAACCACCGTCAAGCACCACCGCCCCCTGTCTCCTGCGCGAAGCCAAGCACCACCGCAAACCCACCACCGCACCACCTCCGCCATAGCACCACCGCCATCAAAACCCACCACCGCCGTCGTCTCCTGCCGCTCCCTTATCTCTCTACGGTCCTCTCTCATTCTCTCTCTTTTCTCTCTCTCTCTACGATCTCTCTCTCTTCTTTCTCTCTCTCTCTCTACGGTGGTGATGATTAGGTCGGGTGGTGGTGGCAGTTGAAGATGATGGTGGCGGAGTTATTTGGGGGTTTTGGGGGTTTTGTCGAAGGTGGAGGTGGTGGGAGAGGAGGTGGTGTCGGAGGTGGAGGTGGTGGCAGAGGAGGTGGTGTCGGAGGTGGAGGTGGTGGCCTCTAGCCGCTTGTTTTGATGACGACGACAACTAGGGTTCTGATGGTGGCATGTTGGTTGGTGGTTCAGATGGTGATGGGTTTGTCTGGGTTGAAGATGGTGTCGTCCGCTTGGCTGTTGGTTCAAATATGGGTTCAATACATTGTAGTCGGAGATTACGGGATAAGTCATCGAAGGAGGTTGTGTACAGGTCGGTGAACAACGGGTTTTTAGTTTTGATGATGTGTTTTTTGAGGGTTTTATAAGAAGAGGAAACAAAATGACGAATATACCCTCACATGTTAGGATGTGAGGGAAATAAACTGAGATAATTAACTTGGTTAGTAATAAAGGACTGAACCGGCAACAAAAATAAACGTAAAGGTTGTTTTTGACAATTTTTAAAATTAAGGCTGGAACCTGCAAGTTTGAGAAAACATAAAGGACGTTTTGTGCAATTTACTCTAAAACAAAACATGGGGGCGGATGGAATAAGTTTGAGGGAATGAAATGTGTTATGTAATGGATGATTTGATTCCATTGGCCAACCAAACACCTTTTTTTCATTTTCTCTTAATGATCCATTTCATTCCGCCTCTAATTCCTACATACCAAATACTACTTAAAATTATGCCCAATGGTAGTAATGAAATAAGAAATTACTAGAAACCTGAGGCATTGATTCGCAAGGTTGCATGGCATTGATTTGACTCTCTCATCCCATATAAAAGAGTTAACTGGCATTTTTGTACTGTGGTTTGTTCACTTTTTTATTTCAGTTTATTTTTAAAAAATGCACTAGTTTTCTCCTTACATACTGGAAACGTGTCATTCTAGTGCAAAAATTAAAATCCAGTTAAATCAGACAGGTTTAATGAAGGGTATTTTTGTCCTTTCATATTTTTTTATTTTCACCTTATTTTATGAAAGGATAAAAAATATCTTTCATTAAACTTGTTGACTTAACTGAGTTTTAATTTTTGGAACTGAAGTTGTATGTTTCCGTATGTCGGGGAGGAAACTGATGCATTTTTCAAAATTGGACTGAAATGACAAAAGTGAACAAACCATAGGGACGAAAATAACAGTTAACTCCATATAAAATGACGAAATCATAAAGCCACAATCTAGGAGAAATTACCTTGTAGAGAAATGGACTTCTTGCGGCTAAAATTCCAGAACAAATATATAACGGGGGTGTTTGGGATTCCTTCTCAAAAAGAACTTATTAACTTATATCAGTCATAAGTGGGAAGTTATAAATCCTAACTTCTCAAAAACAGTTTCTCAACACACAAAATCATCTTAAATAATTACCTAAACACTATAAAAACAACTTATTAACTTTTATAAGTCAATAAGTTATAAGTTGCTCCAAAATAAGCCAACCCGAACACCTCCAACGTTTTAATCCTTGTTGTAGTTTGAATCAGATAAAGTAGAAACAAAGTTTAGACTTACATCAAATGTAAACTAGAGAGAGCGAGAATAGTAGGTTGTTGATACCCGAATATATGCGTTTAGTTACAGATTAAATATGTTAACCCAAAAACAACCTGTTTAATTAAATAGTTAGACATAACAATCTAAAACCTAATTATTTTTGTGTAGTATTTCAAAACAAATGTCATGTTTTTACTGTTTTTAATGAAAAGAAATCTAAGTAGTAAACAAAGTTCATGTTTTTAATGAAAAGAAATCTAGGTAGTAAACAAAGGTCATGTTTTACTATTTTAATAAAAAAATCTAAGGTTTTGGTGGCATATATTACCAAAGCTTTTGGTTTAAGAGAGAATGTTGTAATTGGTGATTTTGGGGGGTGATTCAAGTTTATTGTTATGGAAGCACGAATAATCTTGACGGATTTAGATTTTTTTTATGGGTTAATTTTTTAGATACTCTAATATGATAGGACCGCACGTAAAAAAATTCGGGTCGGTCCGATTGTTCGGGTCGGGTCAAATTCGGGTCGGTCTGACGGTTTCGTCTCATTTAAATTAACACTACATTGAAACGATGGTTCGCAGCTATAATTAACACCTAGAAGGGTTAATAAAACAAAACAAAAAAAATGCAAATGACTCTAACAGGAGTCAAACTGATGACCTGTAACTTGAAACAATGCGTCTTAACCACCCAGTCATCCCTTAAGTTCTATAATAGGTTCATCGAGAATTTATTTTATGGGTTCATTGGATTTTTTCTATTAATATTAACACTACAATTTGAAACCGAGAGAATTCGTACGAACCTATAAGTCTCAACGTAGATCCGCCCCTGCGAATAATGGTCATATTCTTAAAGGATTTTTTTAGTATATTCCGGATGTTTCTAAAAACCAAAATTTTGAATATTCAATAGGCGAAAGTGATTATAGGTGATCGATATCTTATGGGGACCATATAGACTCGATATGGATATGAGAAATTATATTGTTGAACGCAAAACCGAAGTCGCCGTCGTCACACAGGAGAATCCATGACCATCATTGTAAAGATTAGAAAGTGACAAATATAGTTGATTATTTTTTTTACTGCGTATAACCGAACTGCTACCATGTAAAAACATCTATTGGTATTGTATTCATTTTCTTTTTTGTTTTCTCGACGGTACAAAACTGGTAATAGAGTATCAAAATTCCGAAGGGTCAAATATAATTGAATTTTTTTTAAATGAGTAACCGTATTTCTATCATCTAAACAACATAAGATATTGTACTCATTTATATGGTTTTTTCGATGTGACGGTATAAAATTCGCAATAGAATATTTTGTTGGTACCGCAAGCTATAGCGAGTGCCGTACGGTAAAAGTGCCGTGACGAACCGAACCAATACCGGCCGATAATACCAATTGATCAATCTAAAACACGTGTCTAAATCCTATTGGGCATAAATTTTTCGTTTGTATTGACCATTGGTCTAGTGGTAATCATTTGGTTTCTTTCCTTGATGTCCAAAGTTCAACTTCTACTAGTTCACTTTGAAAGACATTGGTGGTGGCAATGAAGTTTAGAACTAGGCTTCTTTAGAGGTCGCCAGTTTGAAACCGAACCGAACCGGGTTTTACCGCAGTGGGCCTTCAGGCGGGGTGGGTTTTTCCCGAAACTGGTGGCTTAGTGGTGAAGGGGATGCATTTGCTCCACTGAGGGCAACCTAAGATTCTTATCCAGTGATTTAGTTGGTCAAATAAAAAATAATAATATTTTTCGTTTGCCATACCAAGTATCGATATTGTGCGGGTACCGATAAAAATGGGTTGAAAAGGAGGGGTGCAAAAATCAAGCCACGTGTTCCATACAATACGGTTGTACATAAATTAGTCAACGGTCAAACTTTTGCAATGAATTAGAATTGTACTCGTAAACCATTAACTGAATTCAAACTTCTCAATTTTCCATTAACAAACGAACAAAGAGTTATTGACGTCATATCGCCGGCGGTATTCAATCGCCGCCGGAGAAAATGGCCGGCTGTGATGTCACCGGCGGTTGTCCTAGCGACTACGTTGCACTCTCCGTTGCTATCATCTCTTTCATACTGTACGCCTGTTTTATAGTTTTATTCCAGTTTGCTAATAGTTCTGTTTGGTAATTTGGTTGAATTATGTAGCTTATGAGTGTATGTTGTTAGAAAATTGAGTTTTGAACTATGATCAGAGCTTGATTATCTTCAGAATTGTAATGATTTATACTAGTTATTCTACTTTATCCAGCTAAATTTATTCTTTAATATTTCATAAGATTTTATTAATGGTGATTTGAGGCTAGAAATTATAGATATAGATATAATAGCAAAATTTATGTTCTATGGGGACAGCTAAACAAACACGGCTGACACACTAACGTGTCATACGGGTTGTATGGTCCGTATGGACCGTATGACATGGAGAAAATAACGATATAACTGTATGACATGGTGAGAAATAGTCATATGTGTTGTATGTGAGCCAAATATGTTTTTGACTAATGGAAATATGATTGATGTGACCACTGACAAACCCATATGGCCCGTATGACCTTTTTCCGCCCTGTCATATTGCCCGTGTGATGTTTTTAACTAACAAAGAAATGAGTGATGTGACCACCGACAAACCCGTATGGTTGGTATGATCTTTTTCGCCCTTTCCCATATGATGTGACAGGTGGGTTGGTGTACACCAATGTTTTAAAAAACCGGTTTTTATATCATCCCGGTGTGGGCTCTGAAATGGTTCAACCGGGTTACCAGTTAACCCTATAATTCTATAAAATACAAATTCATCTTAAAAAAACAATCCAATATCAATTAGGATTTATGTAACTGATCATGTTTTTATATAAAAAACTACTATTTTCTTGTAAAACATTAAGCATTTTAAGAGCATTTTTTATTACTTATAAGTTATAAACAATATTACATTGGACGAGATGGGTAACAGTTTCAACAGCGATGAAATATTAAAATACAAGGCACTAGGTTAATTACCAGAAATATGAAATGTCAGTATTACCTTAATATCGTATTTTATTAAAATTTAAAAAAAAATCAAATTTAAGGATTATGCAAACCGGTTCAACGGTTTGAACCGGTAGAACCGGATTTATCGCCGGTACATAAGACTTATCGTATTTGGGTTTTACCGGTCTGTATCATACTGGTATTTAAAACATTGGTGTACACTAATGGGAGTGGTGTATCTTTAACAACACCCTATACAATACCTCCATGTACTATAGTAATAACAAGAAAGCTCAAATGGCTTAGAATTGATCTAATATAGTTAGGACACATTATACCATCATTTTGACATTGATCAACACATGCGGGATCCAAATCGCTGCTGATCGAGCATGTTTCTAATAAACATAGTTCTTCTCTTGCAGCCTTTTATTGAGATCAACGTTACCGTTTATAGTTCACAAGGTTCCTAGACCTAAAGGAAGCAGTTTCTGGCTCCCAACAATTCAAATCATGGCTAGCTTCAATCTTTTGTTGTCACTTGTGGTAAAACTATTGTTATTTTTCCGAACAATAAGTTCATGTTTCCTAGTTGTCTATATTATTCATCAACATTTACGTATTCACATTACCGTTGTTGTCATTGGTTTTCAATTGTTTTCACTTCCATGCAGATGTCTCTTCATGTTGTGAGGTTTCACAGGAGACATTGGTGGCAATCCTGTTATCTCTGGGCAGGTTTTATTATCTTTTTTATTTGTTTATTACTGAAATCATACTATTAGTTAATTTTCTTATGTAAATTTATGTTTGCCAATGTATGTATTTTATTTCCAGTTTGGCTTAATGGTCCACTAGGATTCGGATTGTTATTGAGCTGTCGACTTATTCAAGCAGTTCATCTGTACTGTGTATTTATCAAGTAAGAAATTTATTTATTTTTTATATCTGATTTGTACTACTACCTGTTCTTTTTTGCTGATTTGTTCAATTGATATACAATGTAACATTATTGGGTGCTGTGATTTTCAGGAGGCGTTTGTTTCCTATAAGATCATATATTAGCCTTCCGCTTGCTCTTGTGCCTTGGGTTGCCTGGGCCGCAGGTAAGATATTTGATCTTTTTTCCGCTTCGTTTGACTTCTTTTATCCCTCACAGTTTTTGTTGCATGATTTCATCGGTACAACATTATCTCAGATGTGGCTATTAAAACTTATTTACTTATGAATGAGTCGATACGGGTTAACTTTTATCTCTAACGGGTCAAACAGATAAAATAAAGTGTAACCCCTCCCAATTTAAGCAAGGGCAAAAACGGTAGAATAGAAAGTTATGTGGTGACTGATATAAAATAGTATTTATACATGGAAATTTAAGTTCACTAAATAATTCTTAAAATATGCCCTTTATAAAGTGTTATTGTTTTTATATATGCATTTTCTCTGGATGTATGCATACATGCCTTTATTTCAGTTACGATTATGCATTTAGTTTCAATATTGTAATCCTTTATTTTCAGTTGCAACTATGCTATCTGTTGATATTACAGTTTGTTGAATGTAGTTCTTCACATAAAGCAGCCTCTAAATAACAGATGTCACATGGGGACGCAATGGGCGTTCCTTATATGGGCTTTCCAGTTTTATATACTGCTGCTTTGGTTTGTGTTACTAAAGCCATTCATCATATTGAGTTCAAATTTCATGAGCTTAAAGACCTTTGGCGGGGCATACTCGTAACTGTGCTTTCAATTGGTACGTATTGAATTTAATATTGCACATAATTCTTCAAGTTGCTTTCATCAAATGCAATATGCATCTATGTAGTTACCTTTGGTAGTATGTTAATTAATATTAATTTAGTTCTTATTGGTTGTAATTTATATTGATTTTCCATTTTAGGTGCATGGGTGGTTTCTTATGTTTTGCATGAGACCCATGAGGAGATCATGTGGCTTCAAGTCACCACCAGATGTGTGCTTTTAGTTGTGGTATGTTCTATACAATTTAGTCGAGGTGGAATTTCAACCTATATATTTATGAATGGGTCAATTTGGGTTCTGTTTTATCTTTAACGTGTGAACCAGGTAAGATAGACACAATTTAGCTTTAAAAGGAATGGTCAAAAGTTAGCCAAATTGCGTTTCCGATGCTTAAAACCTCCTAAAATTCTTTTATTCAAAAAATTAGATTATTATTTGAAGTAATATTTTTTGTAATTATCTTTTACATAGCAATTATATTTATGGGAAAATGTCATAATTGTCTATGCACTTCTGCTTGATCAACACATTAATCCTTGGACTTTTTTTGGTTAAGTCCCTAAACTTATAGAAGTTTAACAAAGGATCCTTTACATAAAGTTTAGGGACTTAATCATGCAAAAAAATGGCATATGTTTGAGGAGTTTTTTCGTTGAGTTTTATAAGTTAAAGTGATTTAACCATATGTAAAATGAAGTCCATTGACTTATCACGGGTCAACCCAGCTCATATAAAAAGTTACACATTTTGGTCCATTACATAACCTGCATGATCCGCTCACTTTGAAAGTTTCAACTTTATTTGATACCTTAACCGAGGTCTTTATGGACCGTTATTCCGCAGGCAAGTTTTCTTGTGGTGGCTTTCTTCTCTATTTCATTCTCTCAACCTCTAGTGTCAATTATAAGCTTAAACAAGAAGGAAAGCTTCAGTATAAAGACAATGGGGGAAGCTCTTGGCATACATGATAGTGGTATTTTGTCACAAGATGATCCAACTCTAGATATCGATCCAAATGAACCTTTGGATAAACTTCTACTGAACAAAAGATTCCGTTTATCCTTCATGGAATTTGCGGACAGGTTTTTATCTTCATCTAATCCAGATCAAGTCGCAAAACGGGCAGGTGGGGGGCCTTGTAACAGGTTAAACTGGATTTGAGTCAAATTTGGTATTGAGTAAATTGTCATTTTCGTCCCTGAGGTTTGATCACTTTTGAGACTTTCATCCAGAGGTTTGTTTTTTCGCATCTGGGGCCTCATGGTTTCAAAATCTTGTCATTTTCGTCCCTAACGTTTGGCAATTTATTATGACTTTCGTCCCTCAAGGTTCGGCCCTTAGGGACGAATATGACAAGATTTTAAAACCAAAAACAAACCTTTGGATGAAAGCCGCAAAAGTGGCCAAACCTTAGGGACGAAAATGACAATTTACTCTTTGATATTTTTTTATATGGGTTCGGTCAAGTTGACCCAGAAAACTTTTGTCCCATTTTTTTAAAGATAATTAGTGTGGCAAATATTATTACAAAATTATATTTTTTAATAATAATCCGTGTTTTTATAAATTTATTTAGATGTATTTTTGCATTTAAAATACACTTTGTGCGACTCTCGGTTTTTTCCTTTTCAGCTGGTTTATATTATCTGTCTGACCTGTTAGAGAACATATTATCTGACTCGACCATTCATAAATAAATATATCGACAAGTATTTAAGCATATTTCTTTCTGATTTCAGCTGTTTGGCTGGGGAAAGTGTGCATTTCTACGATGAAGTACAACAGCTTGAAAAAATAGCGGTAAATGATCCTGTTAAAAGAATTTACATGGTACGACACATTATCGAGAAGTACATAAGCACAGGTATAAAGTCAAGTCACATAAAGAGTCTAATATAAGTTAAAAGGGTCGTTCAATACGGAACCACTTTGAAGTAAAGAGCTGTGAGAAAGAACTTCACTTGTACCTATTGCTTTAAATGTGATACACAAAAAGTTTACATAACCGTCTCTTTTTCTCTTCCACTATGATTATATTTCATGCACTATGAATACGTGCGTTATGCAGCTCTCGTAGTTCTTTAATTTAAAAATTGGTTAACGTGCCCCTACAAGTTAAATGAAAAAGATATGAAGATGCGACACAGGGGCGGACCTACCTTAGGGGAAGGGTAAGCTCCACTACCCCTGGCGCTCCGACGGTAGTGTAAATTTTGGAAAAGTTGACATTTTTTCGATTTCGTTACCCCTTTTAATAAAACGTTACCCCTACGAATATTTTCTAGATCCGCCACTGATGCGACATTAAGTTGATCTCTTCATTTTGAAAGCTGCATAGTTTTAATGTGTAAATTACTCTTTAATTTCTTGATTTTCATACAGGTGCACCTATGGAGGTAAATATATCTCACAAAACCCGACAAGAAATTCTCACAACCGTTGATCTTGCACATCCATATCTATTTAGAAACGCTGTAAATGAGTTGCTGCAGTTGATGAACATGGTTAGTTCTTTACCTTATTATATAGAAATAGAGCCCTCACCTTGCAGATTATTAGAGATGCAATATGAACGGGTCGGATCGGTTGGGTAACAGGCCATGGGTCAGGGTTGACCTGCAACTGTTTTTTTATGAATAATTTATGTGCTTCATGATTATAAAAACTATGTTCTTTACAATAATAATAATTTTTAACTAAAATATTTAATAAGTTTTAATGGGGTGTAAACGAGCCAAGCCGCTTACGAGTTGCTCGAGATTGGGTCACTAACAGCGCGAATGGGCCGAGCTAAACGAGCCTGAGCTCGAGCTTAAATTGAAGCTCATTTAATAAACAAGCCCTAGCTTGAGCTTAATATTAAAACTAATTAGTATACGTTATCTTACATAGAGGAAAATACAATTATAAATACATATAAAAATAATTATGCATGTATATAAATAAAATAATTAATTAATTAATTAATTAAACCGAGCCAAGCTCGAGCTTGAAAAGCTACTCACGAGCTGAGCTCGAACTTTAGATACAGACTTCGAGCTAGCTCGGTTTGTTTACATACCTACGGTTTTATGCATTAAAAATGCACTTCAGATGACTTCCAACCCACTTGACCCGTTCCCTTTTTACAACATATATAACATTTGTGAATGAATCTAAGATTTGAACTCAAAAACTAAACCTCTCAAATCTTTTCTTTTTTGTTCTCCCAATCATAGAATTTGGCAACAGATTATTGGTCATCCATGTTCTTTTTAAAGTTTAAAGAAGATTCTGCAATGAGAAGTGTTGATCATGAACTCGAACAAGTAAATGGTTGGAAAAATTCTTTAAAACCTAGCTCGGTTCATTGTCCTGATGATCCTTTCTACCAAGACCACATTCCAAGGGACCCATCTAGCCACGATGGTCAAGGTTTGTACGTGCACTGAGTGCGTTAGATTACATAAATGCCCTTGTATCTACCTACGAAAGCCGCATTCTGGCTAGACATAACCTGGTAGCTGATTCTTTAACCATGGGACCATGGGTGTCGGGCGGTTAACCCTTAATATGGCTATGGTTGGGTTGATAATTCTACATTTTTACCTTAATAAGCTTCTTACACTTTGTATAGTTCGTTAAGTTAGTTATAAGAATATCTATAGAAGCTTCTTACTCTTTGCATATATACTATATTACACTAGTAAATCATCTTCAGTTGTACCATCTTACACTAGTAAATCATTTTCAATTGTATAAGATAGTGTACAAGTGGGACACTAAAGCAAATTTATTATTTTCATTCATGAAAGGTTAAGTCGATATCCCGTGAACTCTACATGACTAACGAGTTAAAAAGATCTCGTCTAACTAAAGAGATAAAAAAGATCTCATCTATGTGTTTACATTATAGCACCACCAATAAGGTGGTTTTAACTGTTTTTAGATGCCTTGTGGTAGCTTTTATCGGTTATTTCCATTGTGGGTGTCGGTTTTGGGCCCATTTTTTAGCCATCTTTTTTGTGCAAGAACTGGAAAAACCAACCGAATGGTGGAGTAGGTGATGGGTGGGTGGGGCCAAGGGGTTGGGTAATAATTAAAAAGAGTCAAAAAGATTTCAAATAAATAAAAATCACATGAAAAGAGTTAAAAGATTTCTATCGTTTACACCACAATAAGTGTACTTTGATGCCTATGTGACTGTTTTGTTGGATTTTTTTTCCATTGTGGCATCAATTTTGGAGCCCATTTCTGAGCCATCGTTTTTTGTGCAAGAACTAGAAAAAAAACAATCAGATGGTGGGGTAGGTGGGTCGGAACGAAGGGTTGTGTAATAATTATAAAAAAAAAGGAGTTAAAAAGATCTCATATTAATAAAAATCTGCATGAGTAAAGAGTCAAAAAAACTCTACTTACATACCAATTCGGGAGTAAATCCAATAAATCTGGGAAACCCCCTTGCGGGAATTGAACTCACGACCTAATAGTCCCAAAACTTTATCTCACCCGTGAAATACCACTAGGATATAACACTATGGACTAATAAATGATTTGTGCTTCAATATGATTACAGAGTTAATCTTATTTCCATAATGTTCATATCAATGTTTAGAAGGTTGATTTTATGACTTTAAATACACTTTGAATGACTTTCTGACCCCTTCAACCCATTTTATTTTTAGCTAACCCTTAACATCTGCTACACATGACAATTACATTCTTATAATGTGTAATGTCCCAAAACTCAAATTGTTTAATTTGCTAGTATGTGTCCATATTTTATAGCATGAAATTAAATAACTAGCCTATTTAACCTAGTTAAATGTATGATAAAAACTAGCAAAGAAAGAAAGTTGTGTCAATTATGTTTTAGTAACAAACAAGAGGGACTAGACTTGGTAAATGGGGTTGAAGTTTAATAAATTAGCCTAAGTGTGTGTAGTGTGTGTATGTGTCGTACATGGAAAGAAAGAAAGGGGAAAACCCTTTCTTGAATGAGATGCAATTCAACCCCAAATCAAGGTCCGAATCGAATGGAAAACGTTGCATGAATGAAGATTTCTACACCATCTAGCTTTAACAAACATGTGGTAAGTTATAATTTTTTATTTGGAGATTTTGTATTAAGTGGGTTTATGATCAATCTATGAATTGTACGAAATTGAGTATAAAGATGTGTTAGAATCATCAAATAAGACTCGAATTATGAATGATTTTAAGTAATTTGATGATTGAAGTTGAAACCCACCATTGATGGCTGAAAGTAGTAACATGGGTGAAAATCATGTGCAAATTTGAGTGATTATGTTGAATATGATGAACTCTCGTAAGTTAGGTTGATTATGGTATGAAGTTAGTTTGATGTTTTGTTGTGTTGATGATTGAAAGTAAGAACTTGGAAAATTATGCATTAATTAGTTGTACGTTGTGCATTAAATGGTGTACGCACATCAATTGTTTAATGAAATGCCTAGTATAAATTAGAATGTGAAATTATATGCTAAACAATGAATGAATATTAGTAGAATGAGGTAATGACATGATTAACGTTAAGTAAACATGAAAAATGCAATGTAAAAGGATTTCATGAGAAGTTGTTAGTTGTAGAATTATAAAGAATCACTAGTATGGAGGAAACTGAATACGATGGTGTATGCATATAACTAGGTGATATCATGGCTGAATACATATTACATAATGAGTATGAAATGTATATAGTGTCTTTAGTATAGCCGAATATGATGACACGGATATATGAGGTTAAGTTGAAAGTTCATATGGTAAACCATTGACTTCTGAAAGTCAAGTGCGCATAAGAAGCATGGTTAAACTTGTTGTCACAATTGTAAGATTATAGAAAGTCATACGGTATGTGATATATCAATATGTGTTATATGTGATGACATAATGAATAATACGAGTTTGAAAAGATGAGATTTTGAGTATATGCCTTATGCTTGTTAGGATTGACTTATGAAAGTCAAATGTGAGTTATGCATTTGATATGATCGTTAATATGTACAATCGTGTATGCTAACAAGAATGTGATTGCGATGACATGAAAGTATAGAGATCATGTCAAGATGGATGGAAGCATGGAAGGCTAACGGGTCAAGAGGAGGCAAGGTAGCAAATGCTAAAACAAACGCTAAGGTAAGTGATTTCCGAATCACTCTTTAGATACTTTAAGGGAAATGTTTTATTTTAATTGTTGAAGAAACTTGTGGAACGTAAGAACAATGGAGGTACAAAGATGAGTTTGATGATATCAGGTTGATAATAGTCAACTAAACTGGAAGCCGTATGATATAAATCGAATGAAGCAAATCCAAGTAGTAAGTTATCGCTTAAATAACATAATTAAGGTACAATTGGGCTTGTACACATGTAGAATTTATTGTTAAAGTGAGACTACGGTAGTATTAAGAGGAACGGACCTCGTTTAGATGTTACATGTTTAATTTGAAATGAATCGGAACAGGCATAAATGAACGGGACTCGAAATGGGTCAAATAAGCTGCAGCCCCAAATCTGCAGTAGCTGACGTAAGCTACGGTAGCTAACCGTAGCTTAGGGTAGAGGACTTAATTTTTGGCAGAACGTGGCTACCGTAAGCTACGGTAGCTAACCGTAGCTTACGGTAGAGGAATTGATATTTGGCAGAAAAAAGCTACCGTAAGCTACGGTAGGCAGGCCGTAGCTTACGGCGGGATTAGCCAACTTTCTAATTATTTTGTTTCTTGTATCGACTAATTTCGGCTCCACTCGTAAGATGTTTTTAAGGCTATTAAGTGATGTTAGGCTTGTAAAACTAAAGTAAGAGCGAAAGTACAAGTCTTCATAAATGTATAGTGAATGTTGTTTCATGGGTGGGTGCCAACACCAAGTTATGTAATTGTATGATTAAAACTCGGATTGAGTAGATGTGTTATAGGCATGAAAGAATCAACTTATTTACACACACAAACATTTATGAATAGAGAGTATACGATTTAAGTACGGTAATTGCATGTAAACAAGCAAACGTAACTTGCATGTATGTAGTAGGTATAGAGTTATAGTGGGTACATGTCATGTGTATCTATATGCGTGAGACGTTTGTATGCGAAATGTATGTATGTGTATGGATGCGTGCGAGTGTAAACAGGAAGTGTAACTTATTAAATTTAGATCAGTGCTATGTGCTTACGCGAAGTTGGAGGTCTGCAATATGTTGTTATTATGTCTTACTAACTATACTGCTAATGAGAATGAAACAGGAATGCAGGTATGTAAGTGTTGGGCTTTCAAAAGTGCGAAGTCCGGTGTAAAGAATAAATTTAGAAGGATTTAATTATGGAGTAGTAGACATAGTTAGAACGCTATGTAGTTATTGATTAATTACGTATTCCTTTAACTATGTAAGAAGTCACTCATTACTAATGTTGGTTATGTTTGTGTGACCGCAAATTAGGCAGATCATTATTACCATCATGGGAGATATATGGACGAAGATCGAGTTAAGGAGCAAGGATTTTACGGGAAAAGAGGTCTCATAGTTTGTATTATGTATTACATTTAACAAGTTAGTCAATAATTAATGTAGTAAAATCTTTTCAAGAAAGTGTTCGACATTTTATAAATGAACCTTCTAGTAGGTCATATAGACGATAAAGAAAGGATTTTATAGTTCATATTTCCGCTGCGTCGTTTTGGATCAAAATACGTTTAGGGTGTTAAATAATGTGAATCAAATAGCTTTTGTTGGTACATTACTTGAGAGATACATTTTTTATGTTTTTGAGACTCCTTATTGTGAATGGTCTTGGTCCTTTTCAAACTTCTTTATATATCTCAAGCAATGCATCACCTGAGGTTTTCAACCAAACAAATGTTTATGAATAAACTATTTAAAATAGGAGTTTTTAAAAAATATTTACCAACATGGTGTGTAATACATGTTCACCCTTTCATTTTATCATTTTTTTTGTCATCATAAACCATTCCTTTTTGTCGCTAAACTCCACTATCCTCTCGAGGAATCGAAAGACATCAAAAGTATTGTCATCTGGAGTGATCTAAAGACTCATGGGCACTGCCCTCTCGAGCCTTGAGGGATCAAACGACTCACCACCACTGCCCTCTGTAATGATCAGACGACTCACCATCGCCGCTGCCTTCCAAATTCGTTGTTATCTTCTTCGTTCGTTACGGAAGGTCGTTATATAATAACTTCTTTATTTTGAAGTTTATTGCGCGTTATTTTTTTTCTACATATATAAAACGTTCATAGAAAGTGCATTTTTTATACTAAATATTATGAATTGATTAAAAAATAAATAAAATATAAGTATATTTAAATTCATTAGAGAAACTAAAATAATATAATATGTTCCTTAAAAAAATTTGATCACATGGTTGCAAGTTTTGAAAAGAAAATAATGAGAAGTATGATGAATATTTGAAAATCGTACTCATTTGATAAATAATTTTAACATGGTTAGCTAGGTTTATGCCCTGCATGTGTTGCAACGCAATAAATCAAAGATTTTTCAGTATGATAACAAGTACGTTTGTGTTTCGGTTACTTGTATATATTACTTATATGGTAGTAGATTCGTCATAATTACTGACCATAAAAGTATAGTATATATTTTTGGGAGAATGTTAAACATGAGGCAAAAACGTTGGATGAAATCTCTAATTAACTACAATTGTGAAATTCAATATCACAAAGGTAAAGCCAAAATAGTTGCTAACGCTTGCTAACGCTTTAAACCGTAAGCATCATGAGCAACCAAATACAAGCACGTATTCTCATATTAGATTTAATGGAATAATCGAAAAGAACCCAAGAAACAGCAATTAAGGAAGATGCTGAAAGATTAAAAGGAATAATGAAAGAATTAGAAAAAGGAATAGATGAAATTTGAAGATTCCATAGGGAAAGAATTTGGGTACATATCCAAATAAACCTATGACATAATTTTTAAGTCTAAACATACAATGCATCCTGGTTGTGACAAGGTGTATCAAGATTTAAGGAAAAAATTTTGGTGGATAGGAATGAAAAAGTTTAAAGCTTACGTATCTAAGTGTTTAACTTGTTTGCAAGTAGGTTTACTTCAACGATTAGAAATGTCAGTATGGAAATGGGATTGATAACAGATAAACTTGGTATATTGTATAATGATTGTATTATTAATTGTGTATCATAAGAGATTACAATAGGGATATATATAGACAGATATAATACTGATTAGGGCCTGCTGACACTCTATACATTAGGGCCGGCCTATCTATACTAACTATATATATTGACTAATATTCCCCCTCAAGCTAAGGCCGGGAAGCGACCTGTAGCTTGGACCGAAGCCAGGTAAATCATTCTGAGGATAGAGGCTTTGTAAAGACATCGGCTATCTGATCATCTGTCTTTATAAACTGAACACGTAGCTTTCCTTGCCCGACCTTCTCTCTTACAAAGTGGAAATCAACCTCCACATGCTTTGTTCTTGCATGAAACACAGGATTTGCGGACATATATGTGGCGCCTAGATTGTCACACCATAACGTAGGAACTGAAGGGGTGTGAATGCATAATTCTCGTAGTAGTGTTTCAATCCATGTGAGTTCTGCTACAGTATCAGCTAGTGCCTTGTACTCGGCTTCAGTGGATGACCGAGATACGGTTTGTTGTTTCCATGGATGACCAGGACACCAGGTTGGAACCGAGATATATTGCAAATCCCCCAATGCATCAACGGTCATTCGGACACCCAGCCCAATCTGCATCCGAAAAGGCAGTTAAGGGAGAACATGCATCTGTATAGGCTTGTAGCAGAGAATCCGAGGACTTTTTGATCCACAACCCGTGTTCCGACATGCCTTGTAGATACCGCAAAATTCGTTTGACCGCCGACCAATGATTTATTGTCATACCCCGACCCGCAGCGGAAATAAGAGTCGGGGCATAATTGGGTTATCAACAAAGCACATGACATTTACTATTATGTTTCATAATTAATAAAGTCAAAGTTACATTTTCAAACATCCAAACATGTTCATTCAATACAAAGGAAATAACCAAACATAACAATCCCAATACTAAATCGTTTTATTCTTCTAATCCAGGTCCTATGTGTTCCTAGCTGCTGCTGGTTCACCTGTATCATGTGTAAAAGGGGATTTTTTTTTTGTCAACATAAGTTGGCGAGTGAACCTTATTAGATAAACATTTGATAATGATTTTATGGTTAGTTTATCAATGAAATATGGTGCATAATCATAAATGAACAAATGTAAATAATCAAGCATTAGCAAATAGCAGTTACAATTATAACATACAATAACACTTGCTAGCATACATGAATACACCAATATCATATGATAACTATCATAAATGAACTGTGCGATCAAGGCTCAATCAAACGGAGCCGATCGTATTGCATGTACTGGAAATGTAAAATGAACTGTGCGATCAAGGCTCAATCAAACGGAGCCGATCGTATTGCATGTACTGAAAATGTAAAATGAACTGTGCGATCAAGGCTCAATCAAACGGAGCCGATCGTATGCGGGCACGCCAGGTTCAACCGCATAATAAAATGGGGAACAAGCTCAGACCTCATAAATGGGGAGCGGCGGCCTCGGCAATTGCATGTACTGAAATAATAAATTGCATTCAATAATAACTACTTAACAGCAACAAACTAAATACACATGTTCATGATATGATGTATGCACAATAGTTTAGTTTTAATATGTATATAAACAAAGACACATGATACACCCCAAAAACGTGATTAAAACGGGGAATTTGAAAGATTCACTCACATTGGGTGCGTTGAATTGGAGATGGTGAGATGCGCACGATTTAGATGAGCGAGTCGACGAGGAATACTAACCTAAATAATAATGGAAAAATATATTAAATGGATGGATGTTATTAAGGATTTTAATGAAATTTTTAGATATATTTTTGTGAGTTTATGGCTATTTTCTATCTTTAAAAATGTTATTTTAAGTATTTTTAATTGATTTTTAAATTAAATTAAATAAATAAAAATATAAAAAAATATATATATATTATTTTTCTAAGCGTTGACCGTTGACCGGTTCGGTCAGCGAATATACCTGCGCCGGGTGGGATTCGAACCGGCGACCTTCCGTTCGCGTGCACGCAGCTCTACCAACTGAGCTACGTGTCTAACCCGAAATAAACTCGTTTTTAATTATATTTATACACTTATTTGAATTAACCGAAAATTCCTTTATTTGCAAAAACGTTTTAATTCAATTGGACCGGTGCTCGTGACAAGTTTCGAACGCGCGACGTGTAGTTCATATTGCACACAGTCCACCGCTGGACTGTGTGTCTAACCCGGTTATATTCTTGGTTTTTATTATACTTAACAACTATCTGTTTTAACCCGGTTTAGTTCTTGATCAAAAAAGCATGTTATTACACAAGGCGTGCGTGTAGCAAGGATCGAACTCGGGACGTGTATAGTTTTTGTTTGCACACAGTCTACCGCTGGACTGTGTGTCTAACCTGTTTAAACTTCCGATTTTAATTAATCTTAACTCGTTACTGAACTCGTCTTCTTCATTACGAAACGCATATATCAATCAACAATCCGATTCGTGATTAATTTAGTTAATAAACATGATGTCTAGTTTGAATGCATTAAACCGAACAGTTTGGGGAATGAAGATACCGAACAGGTTGTCTTCTTCAGAGAGTCCGGCGAAACTTGTCGGCTCTGCTTTTGAACCTTCGGCTGAGAGAATCTATCAACAGATTTAAGGGATTAGATATGAAATTGAACTAGTGAGTATTGATTATCAGTTCGTTGGAATGTGCATACCGATAACTAACGAGTTTCCGGCAATTCCAGAAATTTTCCGGCGAACACAGAAAGTCCAGCAATGTCGTATGTGGTTGATTTTGAGCGATGGGTTAATGTTAGTAAGGTTCTAACAATAGATTGAAGCCATGAAGTAGAAGTATTTTACCGGTTTGTGTTGAATACGGTTTTCCGGCGACTTTTGCAGAGAATTCCGGCGAACTGATTCAGATGATCTTGTGGCTCAAGAATGCGACGAAATTGAAATTGAGTATTGATATGATAGTTCTGAATTGCGAGAATGGTCTGAAGCTTGAGTTAAATCAGAACTTTGATGAACTTTCGGTTTCAAAAGCCGAAAATGATGAGACTTAAAGTTTAATCAATTTTAACTTGATTAGAAACCGTAATACATCGGTTATAAGCTGAACAAGTGAATTAACAACGATTTGACGATTGGTTTGCCGATTAGCGTTATTCAGATGGCGCCATCGGTTCAACTGAGTTTGTGTATAAGTTTCATTTATGTTCCTAGAGTTAACAGAAAACACATTGTGGCGGAGTGGTTTAGGGAATGAGTGTTAAGTTGTTGCAGCGACTCAGCTGACCCGGGTTCGAGTCCCGGCAGCTTCATATATTTTTTATTTATTTTATTTTAACTTTTTATCAAATATAATTTTTATAGTTTAGTTTATTTATTAATTATGTATCGTTTTAACTCAAAATAACCATAAATAATTAATGCACTTTTATAACTTGGTACTTGATTACAAAACGAAGCGGGTTTTGGAGACCCGATTTTTACAAATGTTACATTTATGGTAGGAGAATGCATGAATTGGCAGACCTTGTTAACAGCATACGCGATGTCTGGTCGAGACAATGTAACATATTGCAAGGCACCTACAATATGTCTGTACCGAACCGGGTTATCATATAAGGAGCTATCACACAGAGAAAGTTTGGCGGTCGTCGGCAATGGAGAAGAGACTGCCTTAGACTGTGACAGCCCTGCACGAGCAACAACGTCCAGAATGTACCTCTTTTGAGAAAGAATGATGTATGATCCGTTGCGAAGAATTTCAATACCCAAAAAATAAGAAAGTGGACCCATATCCTGTATAGCAAAGGTGGTGCTAAGGCTGCGAACAACATGATCAATCGCCTTCGGACTATTCCCTGTGAGGATGATATCATCAACATAAATAAGCATATATAGTAGGGTGCCACGGGCTGAATAAATGAACAAGGAGGGATCGGTTTTGGAACCCCGAAAGCCTAGACTGATTAATGTCGTGGACAATCTGTGAAACCATGCCCGTGGGGCTTGTTTAAGCCCATATAAAGATTTGTGTAACCGACACATATAGTCCGGATGTTGTTGGTCCACAAAGCCCGGTGGTTGTTGTAAGAAGACCGTTTCTTTGAGATCACCATGAAGAAACGCATTTTGAGCGTCAAGTTGTCTTAGGGACCACCCTTTTGTGATAGCCAAAGATAAAACAACCCGAATTGTAGTGGGTTTGATCACGGGACTAAAGGTGTCATGATAATCCACACCTGGTTGTTGACGTAAACCTTTTGCAACAAGGCTCGCTTTATAACACGTAGTATTCCCGTGTTGGTCTTTTTTAAGTTTGTAAACCCACTTACAGTCAACAATGTTGCTATTCGGACGACGAGGTACCAATGACCAGATACCATTTTTCATTAAGGCAGAATATTCTTCGGCCATGGCCTGACGCCAATAAGGATCTGTGTTGGCAATAGCAAAAGAGGATGGTTCAGAATTGGTCGTTGTGTGGAAAGAAGAGGGAGTGTAGCGGTTAGGCTATTTGGGATTGGGCCGAAGGTTGGATGGTCGGGTTCGTGGTGGTGGTGATGGTGGTGGTGGTGGGGGTGATGTTGGTGTCGGGTGTGGTGTTGGTGGTGTCAGTTGTGGCTGTGGTGATGGTGATGTCGGCGGTGGTGGTGGGGATGGGGTGTTTGTAGCGGTGATGATGTAGTGTCAGAATTAGAAAATTGTGTTTGTGGAGGCGGAGAGGGTGGAGAGGGGGTAGGAGATGGATTGTGATGTATAGGGTAGGATAGGATGAAAAATAAGGAGGAGATGGGGTTTGGGCCGGTGGTGGTGTTGGTTGTTTGAAGGGAAAAATATGTTCCTGAAATCGAACATGGCGAGCAATGTAAACACGACCGGATTCGGTATCAAGACACCGATAACCATGATGAGAGGTACTGTACCCTAGAAAGACACATGGCATGGATCTAAAATCCATTTTGTGTTTGTTGTAAGCATGAAGGTTAGGATAACATTGACTTCCGAATACCCGAAGAAAGGAAAAATCTGGGTGGTGATGGAAAAGTTGTTCAAAGGGAGAAATATTAGAGTTCGTTCGGGAAGGCATACGGTTGATGAGATAGACAGCTGTGTCAAATGCAAAATGCCAATACCGTTGTGGGACATTGGATTGTGAAAGGAGAGTAAGACCAGTTTCGACGACATGTCGGTGACGTCGTTCAACATACCCATTTTGTTCACTTGTATGGGGGCAAGAGAGACGGTGAATGATGCCGAGAGATGAAAAAAATGGTGAAAGTGGGCGAAATTCGCCTCCCCATTCAGTTTGAACCGATTTTAATTTGGTTTTAAACTGTCGTTCGGCCATGGTTATGAATTGTTTAAAGACTTGACAAACATCAGATTTATGTTTAAGTGGAAACAGCCACATAAAACGTTAGTAGTGATCAACACAAAGGAGAAAATAGTTATGACCGTCACAAGAAGTAGTAGGAGCGGGCCACCAAACATCACAAAATACCAAATCCAAAATATGCGAACTCTTAAAGTTTGACAATGGTAAATGAAGTTTATTAGATTTTCCAACATAACAAGCATCACAATCTAGACTCGAATGGTTTGAAGAAACTGGTAAACAATAATGAGAAAACATAAAATTTAAAAGCTGCGGATGTGGATGGCCGAGACGTTGATGCCAGATCTGTGAGGAAGCTCGAACTGTGGAAAAAGCTGTTTTTGGAGTTGAATTAATCCGAGGTAGATGAAAGGAGTAAAGGCCATCAATGCTTGGACCCGTGAGAAGGATAGTGTGTGTAGACTTGTCCTTCACAGAAAAATAAGTGTCATGAAATTCAAAATAAACATAATTATCACGACAAAACTTTTGAACAGAAATAAGATTTTGTTTGATTTCAGGAACATGTAGGATGTTTTTAAGGATAAAGGATCGGTTTGGAGAGTAAACGCGAGTGGAACCAATGTGAATAATAGGTAAAGACTTACCATTGCCAACATGGAGACCATCATTGTCGCGGCATGGTTCAGAGTAATCCATGCCTGCCTGATCAGGTATTGTGTGGTCAGTAGCACCTCTGTCGGGTAAGCCAGAGAAAAAATCTTGAGGTCGGTTGTCAGGCCACCTATTGTCAGACCATTGAGATCGATTTTCAGACCATTGGGACCGATGATCACTGTAATTAGCGGATGGAGAGCGGCCACGAGTGGAGGGGTCCCTGTTTGGACATGAAGATGGTATGTGGCCAATGCCACATCTGTTACAAGTACCAAAAACCGTGTTTTGATTAGAAGCCCAAGGAAATGTTGACGACTTACCCCATTTTGATTGTTTCGGCTGTAAGACCCACGGCCACGCCTGTTTCCACGGCCACAGGACTGCCTTGACCCATTTGTGTCAAAAGCATGTGAAGAAGGCTGAGAAACCGGTTGCACTTGAAGGCCGAGTTGTCCCAGCATTTGTTGAATGGCTTGGATTTGTTGGAGTTAAGGGGCTGTTTGTGGCAGTTGCTGCGGTGGCAAAGGCTTGGACAGGAGGTACGTCCGGTGAGGATTTTTTGATCATGTAATCATGATCGGACAGCAGCCCGCTAAGTTCAGAAAAGGCTGTAGGAAACTGTCGGGTAAGGATGTTAGATTTCAAACCTGTGTATTCTTCTCTCAGACCAGAAACAACCAGCATCACCAGGTCCTTTTCTTTAACAGGCTCGCCAATATTAGCCAGGGCATAAGCAAACTCTTGAGCGCGGGTAAAATAATCAGCGGCTGTTTAATCAGGTTTCATGGCTATCTTCAACAGCTGTGCGCGTAAGGTATACTCCTTGGATGCTGTGTGAGGGGCGTAGGCTTTCTCTAGGGTGAGCCATAAATCTCGAGAGGTAGTACTGCTTGCAACATGTTGAAACGATGCTTCAGAGATGGTAGAAACAAGAAGCATTCGTACATGGGCATCATTAGATACCCAGATCTGATAGTTTGGATTCGGTTGTGAATCCGAGGCAGACACCTTGCCAGAGACAGCAGCGGCTGTGATGGTGGCTGAAGGACATGAGATGGTTCCATCAACATAGCCAAAGAGGTTGTTGGTTGTAACATCCGTCAAAAAACCGGATTTATCAAACCCGCTTCGTTTATTAACCGAACAACCAGTTAAAAACTTCGTTGCGTATTTAATGCCCAAATTAATTTTAAACGATACATAACTAATAAGTATATTAGAATATAAAATTTATTTTTGAAAATGTACTAAAAATAGTGAATTAAAAATAATATGCTAAAGCCGGGACTCGAACCCGGGTCAGCCGAGAGTCAACACAGCCTTAACTCACACGCGCTCAACCGCTCCGCCACTTGTGTTGTTTGTTAACATATTGAAACAATTAATACATAAATCAATCTGGAAATCAAAACCCAGTTACTCAGCGCGCCTAAATCCGCTCTCGCCGGAAATCCCGACGAATTCGTCAATTATTGACGTTTTTCTTTTGTCATAACGGACGCATTTACAGCCATATCGGTTATAACCGAAATAAAACCATCAATTTCATTCATTGCCTTAAATTTCTATTGAAACCGAAAATACAATTCAAATCCAGGATTATACCTTGTTCATCGGTTAATTTCACGAATCTATTCAACTTACACTCATCATTTCGCTCAGAAAACTTCGCCGGAATTCTCTGTAAATTAACCGGAAAGTTTCGCCGGAAAACCGAATTCAATCCATCCTTTCTTTTTACCCAAAAATAAGATCATAGGACTCATACTGACATCACTCCCACTTACCTTAAACCTCTGAAAAATCTATGTCGCAAGAAATTTCACTCGCCGGAATTCTCTGCAAGTCGCCGGAAAACCGGGACTTTCATCTACACGGTAATTACCTCGATGTTTCTGTTTCATTCCATTATAAGACGAATTCTAACACCATTTCATCGCTCAGAATCAACCTCAGACGACATTGCCGGACTTTCTGTTTTCACCGGAAAACTTCTGGATTTTTCGGAAACCCGCTGTTAACCGGTATGATCATTCAAACATACTGATAATCATTACTCATTAGTTCAATTTCGCATCTAATCCCTCCAAACTGCTAATTGACTCTAACAGCCGAAGGTCACCAGAACAGAGCCGACGAGCTTCGCCGGATTTTCTGAAGAAGACGATCTGTTCGGTATTTTCTTTCCCCAAACTCTTCGGTTCAATACTTTTCAATTGTTCATTTTGTTCATTAACCGAATTAATCAAGTAACAGTTGCTTTGACCGATGTCTGTGTTTTGAACGAAGAAGACGAGTTCAGTTATGTTATAAGATTAATTAAAATCACTTTTATTAACGGGTTAGACACACAGTCCAGAGGTGGACTGTGTGCAAACAAATACATACACGTCCCGAGTTCGATTCTTGACACACGCACCTTCGCAGTAATAAAAATGTTTTTTTTTAAACTGAACCGGGTTAACTCCGTTAGATGTTAAGTATAATAAAAATCTGTATATTAACCAAGTTAGACACACAGTCCAGCGGTGGACTGTGTGTAACGTTAAAGCACAGGTCCCGGGTTCGAGACCTGTGGCTAACACCGAGTCGATACATTAAATCTTTTTTAAAATAAGTGATTTTCGAATTAATTTAATTAGTATATAAATATAATTAAAAACAGAAATATTTCGGGTTAGACACGTAGCTCAGTTGGTAGAGCTGCGTGCACGCGAACGGGAGGTCTCGGGTTCGAGCCTCACCCGGCGCATACACTTACACAATAAAACCGGTCAACAAGTCAACGGTCAACAGGTCAACGGTCAAAAAGTCAACATTTTTTTATTTTATTTATTTATTTATTTTATTTAAAAATCAATTAAAAATACTTAAAAATAACACTTTTAAAGTTAGAAAATAGCCTAAAACTCACAAAAATATATTCAAAAATTCTATTAAAGTTGTTAATAAAATCCATTTATTTACCTTACTTTTTCATTAGTAATTAGGTTAGTTATTCCTCGTCGATCAATCCTCTAAACTCGTGCGCAATCATCATCATTCACCGAACGCACCCACTGTGAGTGAATCTCTACAAATTCCCCGTTTAAATCACGTTTTTTGGGTGTATCAAGTGTCCTACTATTTATTATATTTAAATCATTGTGCATACATCATATCATGAATAAATGTGTATTCAGCTTGTATAAACTGTTTGTGTGGTTATTGTTTAGATTTAATTTATTATTTTCAGTACATGCAATTTCATAGGCCGCCGCTCCCCATTACATTATGAGCGTTGAGCATGTTCCCCATTACATTATGAGCGTGAACCTGGCGTGCCAACATATGATCGGCTCCGTTTGATTGAGCCTTGATCGCACAGACATTTATCATTTTCAGTACATGCAATACGATCAGCTCCGTTTGATTGAGCCTTGATCGCACAGACATTTATCATTTTCAGTACATGCAATACGATCGGCTCCGTTTGATTGAGCCTTGATCGCACAGTTTCATTCATGTTATATATTTATGCAAGTTGATATGTTATTGTATTCTGTTGGTTTGTTAATGTATGTTATTGTTTGTTGTTGTGTGATATCGTATGCTAATGGTTTGTTATTGTATGCTAATTTTTGTTATTGTATGTTTATTTACGTTTGTTCATATATGAATAGTGCACAATTTTTCCATATAAAATACAACAAGAAATAAATAATAAACGTTTTCTAACAAGGTTCACTCGCCAACTTTTTGTTGATCCAAAAACCATTTTTACATATGATACAGGTGAACAGGAAGAAGCAAGGAAAACATAGGAAATTGCCTTAGAAGAAAAATAATGAAGTTTAGAAGGATGAATAGAACATATTGTATTTGTTTGATATGAATGTATGATCTCTTTTAAATTGAAATGATAAATATGAAACGTTATAATAAATGTCATGAGCTTTGATGATAACCCAATCATGCCCCGATCACCTTTTCCGCTGCGGGTCGGGGTGTGACAGATTGGTATCAGAGCCATGACTATAGGGATATAGGATAGGTTATTAGACCCAGAGAGCCTATACTATAGTTGACTAGATTTTAATTGTTTATGTGGTTACATGCAAACTTATGATATTTATTGTTTCATATTTATTACATACACAAATGCATGCAGACATTTCCAATATTACATTTTGTGATACATAGTGAATTATACTTACAGTCAAACATACATACTTACATACATATTCATCATACATGTTACAATATTCACATATTCAAATCATCTTCATACTTCCGTTATTCAAGATTTTGTCGCATTTTTCATTTTTCAAATCTCATCAAAGTGAGTTCTGTGACGGGCATGTAGTAACTGTAAGGGTACAAGTACCGGTAGTCGGAACGTCCTGTCTAGGTTGGCATTCGTATAAATCCAATATAACGGACCAGTTTGCCTACCTGGGGACTAACGATGAGAGTACGAAGGACCTATTAGGCCAAAGCATGCCACACCAAACGTCGTTCGAACTAACCCCACTTTCAAGTTGTCACCGTGTCCACACCTGGATGCACTCCGAACTTCATACGTTACATACATATTTCTCGATTTTCTCCGGGTTTTAGTGTACGTAACCAGGCTAACACATGCGAACCATATGAAAAACCCGGTAATCATGGGGGCCCACATGATTACGAAGGTGAAGTATGGCGGCATGCAAGGCCCAATTACGAGCAAAGCCCAAGACATCCTATGGATGTAGTAGATTTATTATTCTATATTTATTTTATGAATGATCATTCCTAAATACGACACATGACCCCTAAAACGTCCAACTCATACTCTTGATATGTATTCCTTGTAGATGTCTTCTAATTCCGCTCGTAGGAAGATGAGATCAGGAAAAGCCCGCGAGCGCATGGCTGCCCAAATCGCTCAACAAATGGCTGCCGTAATACCCAACATTGTAGCTCAAGTTCAACAAGCCCTTACCGCTAATCCCGTCAATCAAGAAGATCAAAATGTTGTCAACCCTCCCCCAAATACCACTAAATGCACTTACAAGCATTTCAAATCCTGTGACCCTACAAAATACGAAGGGACTGAAGGTGTCACCGCTCTTCTCTATTGGTTTGAAGAAATGGAAAACATTTTTCTAAATTGCGATTGCCCCGATGATCGCAAAGTGCGATATGCTATTGGTCGTTTATATGGAATAGCACTTACTTGGTGGAATACAGAGAAGGCCAAACGAGGTGTTGAAGATGCTATGACTTTGACTTGGGAAGAGTTGAAAGAAATCATGACAAGACGGTTTTGCCCAAGTAGCGAAATCAAGAAATTAGAGGATGAGTTCTATTCGTTGAAACAAAAGGAAGGCGACCACACTACATACAACAAGAGGTTCCTCGAGTTAAATCAAATGGTTCCCAACTTGTTCACTCCCCACTACCGTTTGATCGAGCACTACATTCGAGGTCTTCCTTCAAAGATTCAAGACTCTGTAATAAGTACCACACCTGCAACTTTGGAAGCAGCAATGGAGATAGCTACAGAGCTCACCGAGAACCGAATCCGGAACAAAGACTTCAAGGAGGTGAAGAAAAAGGATAAAGCATCAACTGAAATTTCAAACTCCACCCAAACCGAATCCCCTTCTCAACCCATTTCCAAGAGGAAACGAGATGAGCAACTTTTCGCTGTCACCCAACGCAATCAACCAGCCTTACTAGCCGTACCCCTCCAAGCTATCCCAATCACTCAAGTAGCACCCAACTCAACCTACCCAAATAAGAAACCTTACCTTGGACCTCACCCTCGATGTAACACCTGTTTTTATCACCATCCATCTACTGTACTTTGTCGACTATGTGCGAATTGTGGACGCTATGGTCATTTGAGCAAAGTTTGCCGCACCCCTCAAAACCAAACCTCACCCCCTACTCAAAACATGATCCAAACGTATCAACAGCCCCAATACCCCATGTTCCCATATGTTCGAGCTTGTTTCAATTGTGGCGACCCTACCCACTTTAGAAA
Organism: Scalesia atractyloides; assembly: GCA_947069175.1. NCBI lineage: Eukaryota > Viridiplantae > Streptophyta > Magnoliopsida > Asterales > Asteraceae > Scalesia > Scalesia atractyloides. The sequence goes on along the minus strand of CAMTDV010000012.1, from coordinate 1,574,251 downwards.
CACGTGCCCTCAATTTGTTAACATCATAAACGCTCAAGCTCAAGCAAACCCAGTTAACCAAGCAAATCAAGAAAACCCAACCACTGGGCCACCAGCAAGAGGAATAATTTTCAACATCAACGCCAATCCTGTTGAAGATAATGACCCCCCCAAACGAAACCACCCAACTAGTCCCCTTCACCAACAATCAAGATTCGACTCCAACCGCTTAGTTTTATGTTTTCCTTATGTTATCTCAATTCTCACGTGTCTCAATTTTAAATTTGAAGTTTATCCAAGGATTTTAATGCAAATTATTATTTCAGTTTTTTTATACTCATTGATTCAACATTCATACCATCATACATCTCAACGTATTTCAATCTCATTATTTAAAGAAGTTGGGCTGTGTCTCACTTCTACATAGACTAACCTCTCCATCACAACAAACGAGAGAGGGACTGTCATCATTCAAACATGTATACTATCAGAAATATGACTCAGGCATTGTTTGTTGTGTTTATTTATGTTTTAGAGTCACATAGGACTAATCATAGCTTACTGATAAAACCAATGAAAATTTGACGAGAATATGGTGGATACGCCGCTGGTACTTTCTATATATAAGTATTCTTGTCAAAGGATCAGAGGCATTATCAGGCGGTTATGAGAAGTTCCATGTAGGATTTTGTAATGTCTTGGTTAAAATTTGATTTACACTCACTGATTTAACATTCATATCAACTCATCATTTAAAGAAATTGGATTGTGTTCCATTTTCTACATAGACTAACCTCTCCATCATAACAAACGAGAGAGGTATTGTCATCATTCAAGGATTCAAGCTTTGGTTTTTGTGTTTGTTTATGTTTTAGAGTCACATAGGACTAATCATAACTTACCGATAAAACCAATGAAAATTTGACGAGAATATGGTGGATACGCCGCTGGTACTTCCTATATATAAGTATTCTTGTCAAAGGATCAGAGGCATTATCAGGCGGTTATGAGAAGTTCCATGTAGGATTTAGTATTGTATTGATTGAAGTTTGTGTTATACTCACTGATTTAGCATTCATATCATCTCATCATTTAAAGGAATTGGATTGTGCCACCATCCAAACATGTATGCTATCAGAATTAGGACTCAGACATTGGTTGTTGTGTTTATTTATGTTATAGAGTCTTATCATAGAACCAATCATAACTTACTGATAAAACCAATGAAAATTTGACAAGAATATGGTGGATACGCCGCTGGTACTTCCTATATATAAGTATTCTTGCCAAAGGATCAGAGGCATTGTCAGGCGGTTATGAGAAGTTCCATGTAGGTTGTAGTATTAGAAGTTTTGTTTTAGGATATAACCTTATCTTTCCAAACATATCAAAAGTCTTGCGCATGAAATCATACTTAGTGAATCAACTCTACTTATCAATATTTTTACCGTAGGCAACAAAAAGCGATTCCTATAGCAGGGTACTCAACCCTTACAAGGAACGTTACCGCCTCAAACAAAAATTTGAACTCTTACTCCTTTCTAAGTATGTAACTGTCAAATTAAACACCATCCTTTTTAGAAAAATATGTCATTACTTAAATTTCGGGACGAAATTTCTAAAAAGTAGGGGATACTGTAACATCCGTCAAAAAACCGGATTTATCAAACCCGCTTCGTTTATTAACCGAACAACCAGTTAAAAATTTCGTTGCGTATTTAATGCCCAAATTAATTTTAAACGATACTTAATTAATAAGTATATTAGAATATAAAATTTATTTTTGAAAATGTACTAAAAACAGTGAATTAAAAATAATATGCTGAAGTCGGGACTCGAACTCGGGTCAGCCGAGAGTCAACACAGCCTTAACTCACACGCGCTCAACCGCTCCGCCACTTGTGTTGTTTGTTAACATATTGAAACAATTAATACATAAATCAATCTGGAAATCAAAACCCAGTTACTCAGCGCGCCTAAATCCGCTCTCGCCGGAAATCCCGACGAATTCGTCAATTATTGACGTTTTCTTTTGTCATAACGGACGCATTTACAGCCATATAGGTTATAACCGAAATAAAACCATCAATTTCATTCATTGCCTTAAATTTCTATTGAAACCGAAAATACAATTCAAATCCAGGATTATACCTTGTTCATCGGTTAATTTCACGAATCTATTCAACTTACACTCATCATTTCGCTCAGAAAACTTCTCCGGAACTCGCCGGAATTCTCTGTAAATTAACCGGAAAGTTTCGCCGGAAAACCGAATTCAATCCATCCTTTATTTTTACCCAAAAATAAGATCATAGGACTCATACTGACATCACTCCCACTCACCTTAAACCTCTGAAGAATCTCTGTCGCGGAATTCTCTGCAAGTCGCCGGAAAACCGGGACTTTCATCTACACGGTAATTACCTCGATGTTTCTGTTTCATTCCATTATAAGACGAATTCTAACACCATTTCATCGCTCAGAATCAACCTCAGACGACATTGCCGGACTTTCTGTTTTCACCGGAAAACTTCTGGATTTTTCGGAAACCCGCTGTTAACCGGTATGATCATTCAAACATACTGATAATCATTACTCATTAGTTCAATTTCGCATCTAATCCCTCCAAACTGCTAATTGACTCTAACAGCCGAAGGTCACCAGAACAGAGCCGACGAGCTTCGCCGGATTTTCTGAAGAAGACGATCTGTTCGGTATTTTCTTTCCCCAAACTCTTCGGTTCAATACTTTTCAATTGTTCATTTTGTTCATTAACCGAATTAATCAAGTAACAGTTGCTTTGACCGATGTCTGTGTTTTGAACGAAGAAGACGAGTTCAGTTATGTTATAAGATTAATTAAAATCAGTTTTATTAACGGGTTAGACACACAGTCCAGAGGTGGACTGTGTGCAAACAAATACATACACGTCCCGAGTTTGATTCTTGACACACGCACCTTCGCAGTAATAAAAATGTTTTTTTTTTTAAAACTGAACCGGGTTAACTCCGTTAGATGTTAAGTATAATAAAAATCTGTATATTAACCAAGTTAGACACACAGTCCAGCGGTGGACTGTGTGTAACGTTAAAGCACAGGTCCCGGGTTCGAGACATGTGGCTAACACCGAGTCGATACATTAAATCGTTTTTAAAATAAGTGATTTTCGGATTAATTTAATTAGTATATAAATATAATTAAAAACAGAAATATTTCGGGTTAGACACGTAGCTCAGTTGGTAGAGCTGCGTGCACGCGAACGGGAGGTCTCGGGTTCGAGCCTCACCCGGCGCATACACTTACACAATAAAACCGGTCAACAAGTCAACGGTCAACAGGTCAACGGTCAAAAAGTCAACATTTTTTTATTTTATTTATTTATTTATTTTATTTAAAAATCAATTAAAAATACTTAAAAATAACACTTTTAAAGTTAGAAAATAGCCTAAAACTCACAAAAATATATTCAAAAATTCTATTAAAGTTGTTAATAAAATCCATTTATTTACCTTACTTTTTCATTATTAATTAGGTTAGTTATTCCTCGTCGATCAATCCTCTAAACTCGTGCGCAATCATCATCATTCACCGAACGCACCCACTGTGAGTGAATCTCTACAAATTCCCCGTTTAAATCACGTTTTTGGGGTGTATCATGTGTTCTACTATTTATTATATTTAAATCATTGTGCATACATCATATCATGAATAAATGTGTATTCAGCTTGTATAAACTGTTTGTGTGGTTATTGTTTAGATTTAATTTATTATTTTCAGTACATGCAATTTCATAGGCCGCCGCTCCCCATTACATTATGAGCGTTGAGCATGTTCCCCATTACATTATGAGCGTGAACCTGGCGTGCCAACATACGATCAGCTCCGTTTGATTGAGCCTTGATCGCACAGACATTTATCATTTTCAGTACATGCAATACGATCGGCTCCGTTTGATTGAGCCTTGATCGCACAGACATTTATCATTTTCAGTACATGCAATACGATCGGCTCCGTTTGATTGAGCCTTGATCGCACAGTTTCATTCATGTTATATATTTATGCAAGTTGATACGTTATTGTATGCTGTTGGTTTGTTAATGTATGTTATTGTTTGTTGTTGTGTGATATCGTATGCTAATGGTTTGTTATTGTATGCTAATTGTTGTTATTGTATGTTTATTTACGTTTGTTCATATATGAATAGTGCACAATTTTTCCATATAAAATACAACAAGAAATAAATAATAAACGTTTTCTAACAAGGTTCACTCGCCAACTTTTTGTTGATCCAAAAACCATTTTTACATATGATACAGGTGAACAGGAAGAAGCAAGGAAAACATAGGAAATTGCCTTAGAAGCAAAATAATGAAGTTTAGAAGGATGAATAGAACATATTGTATTTGTTTGATATGAATGTATGATCTCTTTTAAATTGAAATGATAAATATGAAACGTTATAATAAATGTCATGAGCTTTGATGATAACCCAATCATGCCCCGATCACCTTTTCCGCTGCGGGTCGGGGTGTGACATTGGTGACCAGGAAGGGCTGTATCATTGCCTTCCAATATCCAAATTTGTGGGTGATAGTTTAAAACCGAACTTGTGAGAATTGTGGGTGGTTTTGTCAACTGAGGAGAAAAGTGCAAGCAAAGCCATCGGAAATTGTAGCCCCGATGAAGATGAGAGATCGACAGCACAAAGGTGGCGGCTAGGGTTTTAGGAGAAAAAAGAGAGGCTCTGATACCAAGATAAACTTGGTATATTGTATAATTATTGTATCATTGATTGTGTATCATAAGAGATTACAATAGGGATATATATAGACAGATATAATACTGATTAGGGCCTGCTGACACTCTATACATTAGGGCCGGCCTATCTATACTAACTATATATATTGACTAATAATAACAAATGGATATTGTTACCAAATTTCCCCAAATAAGAACTCGTAACGACACAATTTGGGTAATTGTGGATCGACTTGTGATAGTTTAAAACCGAACTTGTGAGAATTGTGGGTGGTTTTGTCGACTGAGGAGAAAAGTGCAAGCAAAGCCATCGGAAATTGTAGCCCCGATGAAGATGAGAGATCGACAGCACAAAGGTGGTGGCTAGGGTTTTAGGAGAAAAGAGAGGCTCTGATACCAAGATAAACTTGGTATATTGTATAATTATTGTATCATTGATTGTGTATCATAAGAGATTACAATAGGGATATATATAGACAAATATAATACTTATTAGGGTCTGCTGACACTCTATACATTAGGGCCGGCCTATCTATACTAACTATATATATTGACTAATAATAACAAATGGATATTGTTACCAAATTTCCCCAAATAAGAACTCGTAACGACACAATTTGGGTAATTGTGGATCGACTAGCTAAGTCAGCAAATTTTCTACACATGAAGGAAACCATTAGTACGGAAAGATTATTTAAGTTGTATGTGAATGATATAGTCTCGTTACATAGAATCCCGTTATCTACTGTATCTATTCGAGATAGTCATTTCACTTCTCATTTATGGGAAAGTTTTCAAAAAGCTATGGAAACTCGAATGAATCTGAGTACAACTTAGTATGAGCAAGATGAAAGAACAATACAAACATAGGAAGCCATATTGAGTGCATGTATGATAGGTATTGGTGAAAGTAAAAAGATTACTTGCCACTCATAAGAATTTTCCAATAAACAAATAGTTATCATATCAGTATTAATGTTGCCCTATTTGAAGCACTTTACGGATGAATGTGTCATCCAGTATGTTAGGAATAAATAGGAGAAAAACAACTATCAGACCATGAGATCAACAAACCAGTATAATTTCAAACCGAAGAAATAATGCTACTAAAAGTTTTTCCATGGAAAAGAATAGTTTGATTCGGAAAGAAAGGAAAATCAAGTCTAAGGTTTGACTATTCGAAATCATTAAACAAATTGGATTAGTAGCTTATCAGCTAAAGTTTCCAGAAGAAATGGCTGGTATACATGATGTATTTCATGTGTACAACCTAAGGAAATGCTGAACCGATAAATCATTAATCATACTTCTTCCAGATGTAGAAGTAAAGTTCATTAAAAGACCTTTACAAGTCGAAGATGAGAATCCCAAAACATAATAGATTAGTTCTGGTCAAAGTGAAGTGGAATACTAAAACGAGGACAAGAATATACTTGGGAACTAGCATTAAAGAATAGATGGAAATACCAATTCTTGTTTCAGCGAATCTCGAGGATGAGATTTAAAACAAGGTGGGGAGAATGTAACAACCCTAAGAAATATTCCAAATAAACCCGTAATCAAAATCCCAAGTGCACGCGCCGAAACTCGTTATAATAAGCAGAAAACTTAGCAGTTAAGAAAACTTGGCGGCTGATGAACCAAACCACACACAATACCCTTGTTAAACTCACAATTAAAAACCGAACCATTTGGGATCAAGACTCGAGCATACGCAATAAGAACCGGCATAGAAATAGAGAAAAATACGCGATTGGGCGAAAAAGGCGGCCGAGGACACGTGTCACACCCATGCGCCACGTGTCAGGCCTACCCTGGACACGTGGCAGCCGACCGCCCTGGCACCATGCGAGAGATACCCTGGTTTCTCCCGCGACGCGCGAGAGAAACTCACCTGGGCTATATAAAGGCCGGTCTGGGATAGTCTCAGTTGCACCTGTTCGATCAAAAATTGAAAACTCTCTCTCTCGTTTTGCTGTTAGAGTACCGAAACCCCTAAAACTATGCCTCATAGCCAGCGTACTAATCTTAATCACTTGTAACGATACCCTGTCTAATCGATCTGAAACCAAATCAACAGATGTTTAAGTAATGCCTGAACACGGCTATACTTTGTCATCTACGTTGAGGTTTTGATCTCGTGATTATCATTAAAGTTTGAATTGGGTTAATACACTAATACGAATTATATTATGTGAAATAAGGGGTTAGAATCTGAGGGATTAAAACTATAAATTCACTGATAAAGTAGATGCTTAACTATCAGAAGACTCGGAACTATAAACCTACTGCTAAACAAGAAGCTTAGTATCATAGGGCTTAGAATCATGAGGCCTGTTAAATCAAGAACTATAGACCTACAAGGTGGGTCATTATCTTTTATTAAATGCTTTCAAAACCTTACATGTTTTTCAAATTTGTATTTACAGTGATTAAGTCTTTATATTCTGAAATTACAACCGATATGTGGGGTTTTGTATACATTACTTGAAAAGCTTTACTATTGGACAAATGGTTAGCCAATAGTAATATGACCACAGTCACCAAAATGGGTGAGTGACAAGTACTGTAGGTAATTGAAAGATATAAACAAATATAAAAAACTCTTAATGCTGTAATTACAATACTGTATCTTTTTATACAAATGAATGATCTCACAAGTATTTCCTACTGATAAAATATTTTTTAAACATGTTTCAGGTGATTACTATAGATCTGAATAAGAGCTATAATACGACACCAAAATGCTGAAAGGAGTGGCTTGTTTTATCAATTAAATTAAGAAACATTGTTTTCGGGTTTATCCCCTATTAAAGCTACATTTGTAAAACATAGATTTATCTCCATCTGTTTAATCAATAAAATCCAGTGTTTTTAAACTCTAATATTTTTCCCAACTCATGATTCCTGATGAAATTTTCCACTGCGATATTTTCAATATTAACCACCGGTACCACTTGACTGTTCACGGCTCCCATTCAGGGTGTGGTCAGGGATTGTGACATCATAAGTGTATACAAGAGGTGTATTTTTCATCTACAACTGAAGTAGTATTTATAGTACAAAAATGTAATTATTTGGTACACATGTTTTTTTGAAATTAATGTAGTACATTTTTCTATAAGTTTGACAAAGATCATTTCACTTCTAGGTCATAACGTTCAATAATAACTCAAAACAACTATATTCTTAGTTCTCTACTTAAAATTTGTTATGCGTTTTTTTATAAGTATATTATCAACGGTCTATATTATAATAAAAATAAATAAATATGTGGCACGTGTCATTATTGAAGTCATCTACTTTTTGATTTTTTCTGTCACTGTTTTCTATTTATCTTATATTAATTAAATAAATAAATTTAATATTAAATCTTATCCTAATTTAAATATCAAATAGAATCCTACCATTTTTCTAATAATATATTATCCACGAATTAAAACTGTTAATTTAAGATAAGTCTAAATAAAATTATATTTATTCAACCTGTGTAATACACATAATTTTTAAAGTTATAATTTTTTTATTTGGTATATAAAATTACATTTATTCAATCCGTACAAATACAGAGTTCTTAAACATATAAATATTTATTTTTATTACCAATATATAAAATTGTATTTACCGTGCGATAAACAATGTCTTTAAAGATACATTGTTTTATAAGTTAATATATAAAATTACATTTATTCAGTTCTTAGAATTAAATGTCTAGTTGCCAACGGTTTGCAAATATTGCAGAGCCGTATCAATCTTCAATAATTACAGAGCTGGTTTCGTAATTTATAATTTATAGTTTATGTGGAAAACTCAAACCCCTTAAACCCTACAAACAAGAAGTGTGCAGACACTCGGTCTGAATTATGACTCCGACTGCCGGAAACAATGACGGAGAAGCCTTCCAGACGGCGGTTTTCATCGCCACCAGCTTCGATACTCATCTGGTTACCATGGTTTCCGCCTCCGATACTGTATCCGGTTTCAAAAGTATTATTCTTTTCCCTCCTGTAATATGTTTATTGCCACATTAGGGTTTTCAGTTTATTCTATGGTAGATAACTAGATAAGGTCCTTAATCACTGTTTTTGTTAGGATTTTGTATAATGCGTGTATCAGTGTATGTATAGGTTCCATTAATAGAGCTACAGCTTCAGTTTTTAAGTAATGACATGTTGGTTAAATGAGAATATTATGTGGATTTTACATTTTTTGAGTTATTATTGGTGTTTAGGTTGAAATTGTCTGGCTGCTAAGATCAGATTTGCTTGTTTTGTGCAACGACGTCGATTTTTGCTAAATATGTATATAGATTTCATGCTTTTTTTTGCAGTGTTGTAAAAATCGGGATTAATCGTCAGGTAATCGGTAGTTTATTGATTAAATTTCACCTTGTCGGACCTAAAATCGGTAATCGGTCAAATTTGGTCAAATTCTCTGCTTATTAGTCCAATCCGATTTAAAAGTTTGAAAGATTTTTATACAAAATTTGATTTTTTTTTGTGTATATATGTGTGTGTGTGTATAGTTTGAAAAAAATACATATAAAATTCCGATCCAATTAATCGATAGTCGGTACCCCATAGCCGGATTAGCGCCTAGCGATACAATCATGTTTTTTAGAAACAAATAGTGACTACTGACTAGGTTGAATTCATCCAATTGTTAACTACTTAACTGTTAAAGAGATCATTCATTGATTTTGCATTTGTAATGCTTAACTTTGACATCAAGTATTAAACTATAGCTTTTTTTTTCTTATTCTATTACATGTCTATAAATGTTTTACTTCATATAATATTAGTTTGACATATGTGTGTTATGCGTGATACTTATTTTGAGATTGTTGTGTTAATGTGTTGAGTTGAAGTAAGCATCCACATGTACATTTTGCTAAAATATTAACATGGTTTCTTTATGCAGAGAAAATAATGTCAGAGCATTGCCAATGTTTTCCTGCTATTGGAAATATAAAAATCCATAGCTTGAAGGTATTTTCATTCTAAAGTCTTGGCTGAACATATCTCTTTTTCCTTTTTGTATACTTTTGACCTACACAGTTAATGAGGTAAAATGTTGGATATCGGTCAAGGACCGATGTTTGAGATATAGGTTATCTTGGTGAAATATCGGTTATTTAATATCATGCAGAATTTTTATATATAGCAATTTAACACTAACAATTCATTGATACATTGGTCAAAAATCGGTGATATATCGGTTATATCGGTCAATATTGCCGATTATATCGGTACTGATATTCTGACCAATATTTTGCATGAGGACCGATAACCGATATTAACTGCGTAGCTTTTGACTATATTAATGTGGCAGGTTAAACGAAGAGAAGTCTTCTATCACTTATCGGACTCTATGCTTGTTAAGAATGCATTTGGGACTACAAAAGGAAATTGGTTTATGTCAGTAGATGCTTCTAGTATAGAGCAAGATATCAATATTCAACATATCGATAAACGTAAGGATGGGGATCGATTAGCATTACCTTGGGAAACCCATAATGGTTCAATTAATAAAAACGTCAATGGTGGTTCTTGTAAAGATGTTTCTAAAAATCTTAAGGAAGACATGTCATCTGATGATAAACAGTTGGTTATAAATAAGGAAATAAATGCAAAAAAAAGAGCGCATGATGTGAGTAACGATAATTTACTAGATGACCCTTCAGAGTGTGGACTTTCTGTGAAGAAAAAAAGGAAGACTCAAAGGTTAAAAAGCAATGTAAAAGCTTCAGAAGAAAATATGATTGTAACATACGATAACAATAAGTCAAAAGATAAAGATTTGATCGGTGAAAATACCAGAATTAACGATGACGAAAAACATTATGATCTTGATCAAGTATCTGCTGTTGCCCCTTCAAGTCTTGAAGGTGTTGAAAGAGAAACTGCTGCTGATGTGGCAATGGTAGCGGAAAAGAATAATCAGCATGAAATGTCTGAGAAAGAGAAAGAAAATGAACCGGTCCAAAAGGCAGCTATGGGGAATGAAATACCTTCTTCGTTGATGAGTAAGTACATAAAATTAGGCTTGCAAACGAACCGAACGTTCAACGAACAGTTAGGTGGGAAATTCGTCTGTGTTCGTTCGCTTGATAATGAACGAATACGAACAAAAAATTTCACTTGTTTAGTCAAATGAACGAACATGAACATAGGTTTCGTTGATTTACGTTCGTCAGTGTGATAAAGTGTTCGTTTATGTTCGTTCATTTGTGTTCCCTAGGGTCTTGAATATTTCTATTTTATTTAAATACTTAAAATTTCCCACTAATAAAATATTTAATAAATATTATTGTATGGTATATTACATAATATTCAGGCATATTTATGTTCCTTTTAATAAGTATTAGTGCAGTGGTAAATCTGTAATATATACCTTTCAACATTTATTTTATGGTATATTACATAATATTTAATCATATTTATGTACCTTTTAATAAATATTAGTGCAGTTGTAAATCTGTAATATATACCTTTTAACATATATTTTATGTTAATTATGTTTATCAAGATTATGTCAAGTATGTTTGGATAATTAAGCTAGTATATTTTGGGTGGATCTATGTAATGCTAGTTTATCCAAAAATCAGTGTGATTACATGATGAATACTACCATTCAATAATTCTTTTATGCTTTTTTAACATTAATCAAAAATTTATTTAGAGACTTCTGATTGTGAACGTGATGCTGCTGGATTAACCGTTGTGGGTCCTGTGAAAGGTGGTTCCAAAAGTTCTACCAAACATAAAGCAGCTGAAGAGGAAGTTGCTTCTACATCTTTCATTATAAAACTTCAAAACATAAACAAAGACGCTATCGATTCATCACAACAAGCCGTAGGATCCAATGGTCAGGATTCTAGAGGTGTTTTGATTTATAAACACATGGAAGACCTAGAATTCCCATTGAAACAGGGACCTGAAGTGAAGCTTACGGAGAGGAGAAAAAAGGTCAAGAAGTCAGCTGCAAAAGTCAAAAAAGAAACACGAATGATGCATGCTGATGATAATCTTGTGGGTGATATCTCTTCGACAGTTTATGCTCCAATTTTAGATGAGAAAGTTATTGGTGAAAAAAACGAAGTTTTAGAGCCAACATTAGTAGATGATTCTAATAAAAATGTTGAGATGATTGTGAAAGAGATTGAAGTTTCAGAACATATGGAAGAAAAATCAAAAAACAAATTAAAAGATATTGTAGGAAGTAGAAAAAGGAAAAAGGATGTTGAGAAAACTGTTTTGAAAAATGAAGAGTCTGCTGTAAAGCAATCCAATGATGTTGCAACACCAATAGATGCTTCACATGTTGATTGTGTTAGAAATGATGATATTTTGATGAAAAATGGTGTTGGACTATTAGCAACTGAGAAAAAATTCCGTGAAGTAAAGGTAGAAAGCATTGATGATATATCGGAAAAACAGAATGATACGATGGATAGTATAAAGAAAAACACAAGGAAAAAGAAAACAAAAAAATATGTTGATGAAGTTGAGAAAAAGGATATTGTAGGAATTAGAAAAAGGAAAAAAGATGTTGAGAAAACTGCTTTGAAAAATGACGAGTCTGTTGTAAAGCAATCCGGCGATGTTGCAATATCAGTAGATGCTTTGCACGTTGATTGTGTTAGAAATGACGATATGTTGATGAACAATGATGTTGAATCATTTGGAACTGAGATAAAATTACATGAGGTAAAGGTAGAAAACCAGTGATGATATATCGGAAAAGCAGAATGAGAAGACGGGTGGTATAAAGAAAAACACAAGAAAAAAGAAAACCAAAGAATCGGCATCAAGAAACGAGGATGAGTCGATAACGAAGTGCATTAACGGTGAGATTTTTATTAATGTTACGAAAGGTGATAGTAATTTGCCTGATGGTGGTAGAGAAGGTGAACAACAGTTATATGACGGATTAACGGGAAAGGGGAAGAAGAAGAATAAATCTTCACTTGCGGGCCCACAAGATCGGTTAAGTAAGCTTCGATCTACTGAACCTGAGTTAGAATCAAAGAAAAGTCAAAGTGTTGACCACCGTCAGCTTCTGGAAGATACCTCCAAGAATGTGACTGGATCTGAAGTTTCTAAGGTTAATAACGAAGTTTGTATCACTAATGACGGATCTAGCGAAATTAATTTCATGGACCATTTTGCCCCTGGTCACCAATCGAAAAAAGCAAAAGATGATTCAAGGAATGATGGTGCCATTTGGTCTCAGAAAATAATTTCTAATAATGAAAACAACAAAGCTGTAACATATCCAAATATCGCTAATACTGATCAACTAAAAACTCCAAAACCGACAAGGAATATTGATGATGAATCAAGTTCAAGCTCAAAAAGTTTTGGCAGATCTTATCACCATCAAAAGAGCAACAAACAGCAATCAGTTGTGGGCCCCGTGAAGAAAAATTTACCAGCGGTGAACAGTTTGTTGAATACCCCTGGAAATATATTCGGGGATGATGAGAGTGACAGGAGTTCTGCTGATGATAATGCAGCTGTAAATTCAGATTCCAGCACACGAACACCATCGAGAAAGTTAACGTCATCATCAGGAGAAAGTGATTCGAGCATAGACTCGAGAAGAAACAGTAATTACAGTCCTTTTCTTTTTGGTTTTAATGTATTGATTTGATTATATGCTTCTAATGTTAATTTCAATCTCTCAGGGTCTTTTGCCGTAAAAAGAAAAGGTGGTGGAAAAGTTAGTCGGACCTCAGAGTAAGTTTCGTGATATACAAGCTTTTATATATATATATATAGAGGCCGGTTAACGTACAAGACCACCTTATCGTGCGTACGTGAGCATCTCAACCGCACATCTGGTCTAATCTAGGCCTTCAATTGAGCGCGGTGGCACAATAGTAATTAACTTTGCACAATTACGCACGTTATTTGCATAATTACGCATGGGTTGGGTTAAACCTAATTACGCATGGGTTGGGTTAATCCTAATTACGCACGTTATTTGCATAATTACGCACATTATATTGGTGTGTGTGTATATATATAGCGAAAGGTTTACATACAAAAGACTCTTAAGGTGGGACGGTGCGCGAGTGAAAAATAGCGTGCGTATAATTATGCAAATAACGTGCGTAATTAGGGTTAACCCAACCCATGCGCAATTATGCAAATAACGTGCGTAATTATGTATTATAACGTGCGTATTTTAAAAACGAACATTTGTAATTCACTCACGCACCGTCGCACATTAAGGCTGTTGTACGTTAACCTATCCCCCCCCCTCTCTCTCTCTCTATATATATATGCCCACTCAGTTCACAAATACATTAGTTTTCACTCTAGAACCCCATCCTATATATATTGTGAACTGAGTGAACAAATCTCGGCCATTGATTTACATCATCAAATCGTAAAATACACTAGTGTATTTTCATCATCAAATCCTGGCAATTGATTTACACTTTTGTATTGATAATCAAGGGCTAGGATAAGTTCACTAGTGTTCACAATCGTTGTTCACAAATGAACCGAACCGTATAAATATATATATAGGGCTAGGTTCAAATGAGAACCACCATGAGTTGCGAAAACCGTGAGAACATTTTGTTCCCGCGAGTCGGGCCAAAATTTTTTGCGCAAACGTAGATGAAAATATTATAAACACATCTGTAAAAAAAAGTAAAAAAAAATGTCGAGTCGGTAGTTTTGACTGATACAAGTTTCTTTTACGCGCTAGCGTAAATTTTGCATGAAGATAAATATTTTTTTTACGCCTCATGTAAATATGGGTATGCGGCATTTAAAATTTTTTTTTTTGCTAAAACAAGTGATCTTTTATACGACTTTTGAGAAAATAAATTCGGAAAAACCTTTTGGATGGCCTAGTTCTCACAGTTCTCACAACTCAAGGTGGTCCTCATTTTAACTCATCCCTATATATATATAGGGTGGGGTTCAGAGTGAACACTAGTGTATTTGCGAACTGAGTGAACAAATCCTGACCATTGATTTACACACGTGTATGGCTAGGATTTCATCATCAAATCGTAAAATACACTAGTGTATTTTATCATCAAATCCTGGCCATTGATTTACACCCTTGTATGGCCAGGATTAGTTCGCTCAGTTTGCAAATACACTAGTGTTCACTTTTGAACCTAATCCTATATATATATTATATATATATATATATATATATATATATATATATATATAATATATATTTTATATATTTTGCTTCTTGTAGATTATGTGCAGGTGACAAGATGAAAGGGTTGGTGAATGGGTCAAATTGGATTTAGGTTAAGTCATGGGCTGGGCTGAGTTATTTTTAATACGGGTCTGGTTGAGGTTGACCCGCAAAACAATATATTTTGTTCTGTCTTGATTTTTTTTATAACTGGTTAATGATTTAATGTATTATTTATGATTTTCTTTATATTCATAATTGTTTATTTACTGCTAAACTGTTGACAGGAACAAGTCGAAGAAGGTGTCAATGGCTGACCTTCTAAGAAGTTCAAGTAGATTCAAGAAAGCTAAGTTCACTGCATCACAACAAGTTGAGAAGAAAGTTCACTGCATCAAAGTATGATGAATCAACCTGTTGACTTTGTTCCCGACAGTCAACCCCTTAGCTAAGTGGTAACTGGTAAGGTCAGCTTTAATTTTGTCCGAGATTTTGGCAGCCCGATTTTGCTAATATTGCAGCCTAGCCTTTGTTTTGGAAGGCTTCTTTTTACAACTGAAATGTTATGTTTATTTAGTTAGGGGGGTAATTTTGGCAGTTTTGTTCTCTTTGTAACCCCCCCCCCCTTCAAAACACACATTTTGGGAGTGTTATTTCGAGATACATGCAGTTTTGATGTTGTATGATCAACTGTTGTGTTTGTTGAGGTTGAGTACCCAATCAGACCGTGTGATGTAGGGAAAATGTTATACACACCAACAATATTATCAGCTAAATGAATATAACTTAAAGAAACTAATAAATATAATAGCCTCATAAGTGTAAAATTTATAAAAGAAAACAAAAACCTTAAGTTTCAATAGAAAAGGAGAGATTTATAGAATAAATTGGAAGGAAAGTGTAAGTTTAGTTGAAATTGAAATATGTAGAAAATCACAGTGCTTTCAACTGGCAATAGTTGGTGGTTAAACCCATACAACATGTCAACATTATAATTAGGGGTGTAAACAAGCCGGACCGAGCCCGACTAGACTCGAGCTCGGCTCGTTATGTTTTTATGAAGTCCGAGCTTGAGCTTCAATATCACTTAAACCAGCCAAATCTCGGCTTGCCAATGTTATCATCATTATTACTATATTATATATAAAAAAAATAAAATTTTGTTTGGGCTCGTTTAGGCTCGCGAGCCTAAACGAGTTTTGTATTTCAAGCTTGAGCTCGATAACTAAACAAGATCTATTTTAGGCTCGAGCTTGGCTTGTTCGAGCTTTTAATCGAGCCGATAACGAGTAGCTCTCGAGCTTCTGGGTTGTTTACACCCTTAATTATAATCGACCTTAGGTCTCAAGCCTCTCTTCCTCTCCTTCAAGAACTCCCTATTCCCATGCGAAGTTAGAATTGTGATTGCTCTTGATAGCGAAAATAAAGTTAAGAGTTAGGATTGTGATTGCTTTGATAGCGAAAGTGAAAGTTAAGAGTGTTTTTGATCATATAGTAAGTACAAACTCTTTTCAGGCCAATGGATCATATTGTCATAGTTTGGATTTATAAATCCAATTTGCCAAAAATAAAGTATGGTGCTTTGATACGCTACTAAATATTTATCACGTGAAATGATCTATAGGTGACGTTCATTACAAAAAATCTTAGTTTCCCTTTATGCAATGTTAATGAGTAAGGTCTTACCTTGTCTAGTCTTTTAGCGTCATGTCAAGTTTTATATTTCATGAATTATTTTATATAATTATTTATTTAATCTTTATAGTGCACATCATTTTCATTAAATATAGTTCTTCGGTTCCATAACACACTTGGTCACCAAAGGTTTTAAGAAAGGAAAAAAAACATAGTATTATAAGATTTGCTACCATCATTCATAATTTTTTATACTTCTTTTCGAAAGTGATTAGGCTTCATTCGGTCAGATTGGTGTTAATTTTAAAATATATTTAATCAAAAAGCATCAATGTAACTTTGGAATTTAATATAAAAAATAGAAAAACAAAAATATCAACATAAAGTCAGAGGTTTTATCAAAATGTTTTTTTGAATGATAAGACTCTTCTGCAATTGATGATAGGCCAGGTCACAAGTGTTGTCTGCAATTGTGAGTGTGAGTGGTCTTTTGTCTATAAATGTACCCGGATGATCGGGCTTTGATAATCATTTAAGAAATATATATTAAAAATTAAAAATATAATTTTTTTTTGAACGATCAACAAAACAAGTTTATACAAA
This sequence comes from Scalesia atractyloides, assembly GCA_947069175.1. Taxonomy (NCBI): domain Eukaryota; kingdom Viridiplantae; phylum Streptophyta; class Magnoliopsida; order Asterales; family Asteraceae; genus Scalesia; species Scalesia atractyloides. Next base: position 1,557,100 of record CAMTDV010000012.1, on the reverse strand, counting down.
CGAAAAACCAACAAGAAGCTGGCATAATACATCGAAAACAACATTACAAGCGAAAAAGTTCAGAAAAACGAAGGCTCGCTTTTGGCCCAAGAAATTCTGTATAGCTGCAAAATGAAGTTGGATGACCAATGACATGCTGCTGCATGGCATCTGGGCAATTGGTCCACCTTTTTTCAAATTTTTTGGTTTGATGGTACGTTTTTGTTTATTTTTACGTTTACATTTCAACATTTAGTATTGATACTTACAACCTTTCAGTTTCTAAAAACTTTATAACCATTTTTTACGTGCTTATATTTATGTACGTGTCAGTATAAATCCAACTCAATTATGTTTCTTTGAAAATGGGTAGACTCAAATATAATATGTTTTTTGTGCGCTTTCATTTGATCTATGTTTTGGCATGAATTTTGTTTTACAACAAGTCAGGTCAAATATAATATGTTTTCATTAGACTTGATATATTCGACTTACTTTACGTTTCGGTGTCACCGCAACGCGCGGTACCTTTTTTAACGTAAAAACATTTTTTAAAAATTTTTATATACGTGTTGGTATAAGTTCAGGCCAGTGTTCAACGTAAATTTCTTTCGCAAATAAGTCGGGCCATATGCAATACATTCCGTGCTTATTATTATATAAATCTTCAGTTTATTTACGTTTTGCCGTAACTTTTATTTAGAAACAATTCTACCCCTTAACCATCTTCCCAAAATCCTTCCACATTTTCATAATCCCCATATCAGTCTTCCATCAACAACCCCTCAAAACACATCCATCAACCCCTCAAATACTAGGGTTTTCATCAACAACCCTCTCAACTATCAGTCTTTAAACAAAAAACCCTAATTTACCAAGAAAATGGCAAATTCAATCTTATTCGGGTCAAGCCCGGTACTTTCCCCCTTCCCGGACCCTACAAGATCACGAATTGCAAACCCTTTTCACCGCAGAACCCAATTTGGGCGTTTTTCAAAGAACCCTAAAGCCTTATTAATTGGTAGAACCCTAACGGTGGCCCGGTTCGGGCCGGGTGAGGTCCAGTTTCCTGACCCGGAAAACTTTAGGGAGTTTATTGATAGAGCTGAAGGGCTTGTTTATACGATTGCTGATGCTGTTGTTACTGCTAATCCTGACTCTGGGGTTACTACTAATGCTGGTGCAAAACAGAGTAGTGATTGGTTGTCTGGGATTAGTAATTATATGGAAACTGTTCTTAAGGTTTGTGGGTTTTTCATTATTATTAGGGTTATGTATTTATGTGTTATGAAAGAAATTTAAAAATTAAAATCAGTCAAATCAATGTTATTAGGGTTGTGTATTTATTTGTCACAAAAGAATATTAAAACCAGTCAAATCAATAGGGATACATTCAGCCAAAAGCTATTATTAGGCAATATCTAGTGGAATAACTAACCATTCAAAAAACTCGTAGGCAGTGGGTAATAAATAACCTGTGTAGTTACTATCGCGATATAGGATATATCAGTCATATATTGGTTATCAGTCCCAGTGAGATATTGGTGAAAAATATTGGTCAGAATATTTGACTGATATATCACTGATTTTCCTGATGTCAGTACCTTTCTTGTTAGTTCTAGCATTGGTCTTCCAAGTATTAGTGTTTTTCAGTCTTGGTTGTTAATTGTTAGTGTTAAACGATAGTGTGATAAGTCTTAGTCAGTTCCTACTTGCTACAATTATTAGCGTTTTGCAAGTTGCAAAAGGTTAATTTGTTAATTGTTAGTGTTAAATGATAGTGTGATAAGTCTTAGTCAGGTCCTACTTGCTACAATTATTAGTGTTTTGCAAGTTGTGAAAAGGTTAATTTGTTAATGGTAGGGGTGTATTCTGAATTGTTAGTGTTAAATTGACTAAGACTTTAAATTACCGACGTCCCACCGCGATTACCAATATCTCAAATATTGGTCCTTAGCCGATATCCTATTTTTTACCGCATTAACTACTTAGGTAATAACTAAACCACCCGATAACTACGGTGTAGTGGAATAACTAAAGCTTAAATTAAAGAAAAAAATTGAAAAGAAAAATTTCTGATTAGTTGATGAGTTAACGGGCCCCACATCCATTTCTATAACGTGGGGTGGCGTGGTGTTTAACGCCCACCGTGCTGATATGGCATGGGGGCGTTAATGGACTACCCATGGTCATCATTATTATTTTTCTGTTGTGCTGTTGATGTTACTATCACTATAAGGTGTTTTAATTTGGGTGAACAAAAATATAGTATGTGTGTAGTGTTTATAGGAATAGATGACAGTTTGGGGTGAAAGGTATTTCTAGATTATAATTTTTGGTTTGAGGCCAGTTAAAAGTTGATCTAATAGGTTCAACTTTGTCTATCTAGGAAAACTAACTTTTGATTATTTGGCATTATTTTTATAAACATTATGGTGAAAATTTAAAAATTCGGGTTTGACACAGAGGAATCACTTGAGAAGGAAACTAGGAAACATTTGTGTGATTTGGGAGAAAGCTTTTATCATATGTTATTTTTGAATATTTATATATTTTTTAATTTCAGTTTTTGAAAGACGGGCTCTCTACGCTCCATGTTCCATATGCGTACGGCTTTGCGATAATACTTTTAACGGTTCTTGTTAAGGCTGCAACATTTCCTTTGTCAAAGAAGCAGGTTTGTTTTAATTGAACATAGCATGATAAATTGTCATAAACTCAAAATCTTGAAATAAAATGCAGACCAGATGTATCTCTTAAACGATTGCATTAACATTTTGGAACTATAATGCAGGTGGAATCTGCAATGGCCATGCGATCATTGCAACCACAAATAAAAGCTATTCAGGAACGGTATGCTGGTGATCAGGTTACATTTTTTCCCGTCCTTTAGAACTATAATTAAAATTTATGTTGATTGCATTTAATTTATTCAAAAATATGGTAAGTTATTAGCAAAATTTCCATGTTAAGCATGAATATTGAAATACGTACATTCGCCTCTGATCATCTTTTTTAGTTTACACATGTTTTCATATTGAACGCCAGAGTATAATAATTCTGTTTGAAATATTTATTTTTACTATAATATACTTTTCATGGTTTGCAGGAGCGGCTTCAGCTTGAAACTGCGAGATTATACAAACTGGCGGGAATAAACCCTTTGGCAGGTATCGTAATTCGTAACTAAACATACCCTATAAACATGTTTCAAGTTGACTAATATGCTTGATTAAGTGATTAAACTTGTGATTATAGACATGTCAACCATTGGGTAAATAAGAATTTGTATCATACTAAAGTTAACACACACATATACATCGACAGTTTTACATTAGGCCTATTAAGTAGACATTTAAAATTGTTTATTATTAAAATTCGTCAAAACTGTAATTGACATATGTTCTTTAACAGGATGTCTACCAACTCTAGCCACAATACCTGTATGGATTGGTCTGTATAGAGCCCTTTCAAATGTTGCAGATGAGGTAACTTATTTGATGTTCATGTTGTTATTTTTATTGTAAACTATATTTATTTATCAAAATCTTTTAGTAAAATGGCGCTTTTAATACCCATAGGGGCTTTTGGCCGAAGGGTTTTTCTGGATACCATCTCTTGCGGGTCCCACAACAATTGCAGCACGCCAGAGTGGCAGCGGAATATCTTGGCTTTTTCCTTTTGTAGTAAGCATTCTTATTTATTTGAACTTGGACCATTTTTTAGATATTTTATTATTGGACGTTAAAAGATGATAACACCCTTTACAGGATGGTCACCCCCCACTTGGATGGTCAGATACATTCGCGTATCTTGTGTTGCCTGTGCTCCTTGTAATATCTCAGTACATATCTGTTCAGATCATGCAGTCATCACAGCAACAGGTTTGTTTTTTAAAATATTTTTATGAATAACTAATTTTAATGAAAAATGATGATTTAAAAATAACATTATTATACTATTCATTTTAATCTTGGAATAAGATGTTTTAGTAAGTTTTATGCTCATATGCTTGAACTTACAGAGCAATGACCCAAATATGAAGACTTCTCAAACGATAACCAAATTTCTGCCGTTGATGATCGGTTATTTTGCACTTTCAGTGCCTTCTGGGCTAAGCCTTTATTGGTAAGTCAACTTGACCAAACTTCAAATTGTTACTTGTCGTCCTTTGACTTTAAATGTCAAACTTGAATAATCTAAATCTTAAGATTACAACATATTTCAAAAATACTTTTACCATCTTTTTGAGTAAAATGCTATATTGGTCCCTGAGGTTTGGCCGGTTTTGTGACTTTCGTCCAAAGGTTTGTTTTTCCGCATTTGGATCCAAAAGGTTTGAACTATTATCATTTTTATCCGGCTCGTTAACTCCATCTACTTTTCTTTGTTAAGTTAGGTGTATTTCTGTCTTTTTTGTTAACTTAAAGGGCAATTTGGTTTTTTTCACTTTATGTACAAGCATTTAAAATACCCTTACTAATAGAAAATAAAAAATAATACCGCTGACTTGACAAAAAAGACGAAAATACCCGACTTAATGGAGAAAAAGATGGATTTAACGAGCCGGATGAAAATGGCATGATTTCAAACCTTTTGAATCCAGATGCGGAAAAAAAACCTTTGCAAGAAAGTCGCAAAACTGGCCAAACCTCATGGACGAAAATGGCATTTTACTCCCATCATTTTTTACATAAGTGGTTTTGTTCTTTCTTACAACATATTCCTCGAAAAAAATCAAAATACCCATGTCATTCAAGTTGAAAGTAGTTTGTTTGACATTTTTTTGTCAAACTATGCGAACTAAAAGAGAGCACGATGAGCTGTCATGATCAAAATGCTCGACAGTTTTTATTATAAATATACGAGTCTAAATGTATATACGTTTCATGCAGGCTTACAAACAATATATTAAGTTCAGCACAACAAATGTGGCTTCAAAAGATGGGGGGTGCTAATAATCCAGCAAAAAAAATTAACTTTGAAATGCTCAAGGAAGATCCGCCCAAAGTTCAGGAATCTATGTTTCAAACTACGTCAGTTAAAGAACCACCCAAATTAGAAAAACCCGATTCACAAGGGTATCGTCCTGGTGAGAGGTCAGTCATAAATACTTCTTTAGAAGTTAGTTATGATATTAGGTAGAGATCGTAAATGGGCTTCTCGGCAGGGTTGGTAGTTGGTCAATTTGTATGGATCGAAATGGGCCTGATTGGGTTGATCTGAAACACTTTTTATCTGTAACTTGTAAACAGTTTAAATTAAGAATTAACTAGCAATTAGACCCGCGCGCGTTGCACGTGGCTTGTTGGCACATTGGAAACATCGGATGGATTAGTCCAAATGTTATACGATGCGTTAACTATATGAAATTTTCAAAGTTGAGGTGTAAAATTAAGTAATAGTGCAAGGAGTAAAAACACAAAGTTTAAAAGATCTAGGGGGTGGTGGCGGCAAAAATGGAGTAATAGTGCAAGGGGCAAATATGCAAAGTTTAAAACTTGAGGGGGTGGCGGCGGTAAAAATGGAGTAATAGTGTAAGGGGTAAAAAGCAAAGTTTAAAACTTAAGGGGGTGGTGGCAGAATTCAAACTTAAGGGTTAAAAATGCAAAGTTTAAAAGTCGAGGGGTCGGTATAAAGCATATGGGCAAAAATGTAATTTACCAAAGTATGGGCCAAAAATGTAAGTTACAAAAGTAGGGGGTAAAAAAAGAAAAAGTGTATGGGTAAAAAATATGAATTACAAAACCATAGGCTAAAACGGAAATTTTCAAAGTTTGGGGTGTGGATGGAAAGGCCGCCGACTTAACTTTTTAAGTTAGATAGAATGTGCTAGATATGATCACCAAAGTTATATTATATCCATACTTAAATGATTTCTTGAATTAAAATGATCTAGGAGGTTTTATGCATCAACATGCTCTCCCATTTAATCTTTTTCTTTTTATGTTAATTTTTAATTTTACCATTTTGACTTGTCAGAGCTAAAACATATTTTGAATCGACTGGTTCGTTGTTATCTGGGTCAAAACAGCAGTTGTAACATTATTAAGGTTCAAATGTCTCTTGTTTTTCTTATATTATTTTGATGACTTTCCAGATTTAAACAACTAAAAGAACAAGAAGCTAGGAGGAAAAAGCAAAAAGAGGCAGAAAAAGCTAAAGAGGCTTCATTGACAAATGAAGCTGTTAGCGGAGACATACAAGTTGACATTAAAGCTGGCTCTATGAATTCGGCTAATGGAAGTCCATCTTCAGATTCCAGTCAAGTTGATAAAACGATGAAATCTAAAACGGAAAATGGCGAAGATTCAGTTTTGTATAATAGCGGAAGAGATCAACAGCATCTTGATGAAAATCTTGAAAAGGTAGTTTTTGAAACTTTTTTAACAATGTCTTAAATTCCTGATTCTTGAGAGGTGGCAAAATGAGCGGGTTGGGTAACGGGTAGGAATAGATAGGTTCCGGTTGAAACAGAACATTTCTTTGTACAAAAGTTTTTACATATAATCAATGTGCCAAATAAATTGCAATTTGCATTATTCATTAAGTTTTGATAAATAAGTAGTGCGCCAAATATGCTTAAAAAGTAGCATCATTGCAATAACAATGTAAGTTTTTTAGATAACACGGTTATGTCGTGAAAAATAGACTTTGAGCGAATTATGACCCGTTTAACCCATTTTATTTTCAGCTAATCTTTTATATGACCCGTTAGAGACAACATTACCCGAATCAACTCATTAATAAGAAATGGGTTTGAAATTGCCACTATACCCATATAAATTGCAATACCTTTACACGGGTTTGCCATAGGATGATAGGAATACTGTGGTTTAAAAAAACGACCGTTGTTACACACATTGTAGAAATATAGACTCAAAAGTAACCTCTATTCGTGGCGTTTTCTTGTCCGAAACCAACTAAATTTTGCAAAATGTTGCATGTGGTAAAGTTCATTTTATTGCAGCTTTTGCAAATGTTTCTGTACCATATGAACTAATGAACATTTGCTTTCTCCCTGAGAAGTTATTCACATTTTTATACGGGTTTCTAACAACGGGCTGATTCTACTTGGCAGGAAAAAAACCGCCACGTGTGCCACAGAAAACAGAAGCGCGACCAAAGATGAACAAGAAGAATGATCATGAACAACCAAGAAGGAAAAAAAACAATGCAGGAGTAAAAAGAACTTGGTTTAGCTTCATGAACACACGGTCATGCACACGCACCATCAAGTTCGTTTTGATTATACAAAAGATAAGGTGTAGATACGTTTAGAGGGTTTCGGATACGATGATGTGGAATATTTGTTTCTATAATCATGTTTCCAGGATATATAGGTAGTGAAAACTTAGAATTCAGGTTTAAAATTTGTCCCGATATTTAACTTTATTTATACCATTTTTCGTGTTCATCTTATATCCTTAGCTACTTTAATGACAAAAAAGTTGTACTTTTGAACTACACACTATACAAACATTGTCTATTATACGAATAGAAATGGTGTTTTCAACCCGTTTACTTAAAGATAAATTAGCGTACGAAGAAACTTGTTCGACGGTCAAGTTGGTAGAAGGTTGTAGAAAACGTGCTTTAAGAGCCCCAACGTGGGGGTGATGTGGTGGTTAGGTGAACCCTTAATATTCCACCGGTTCATTGAACGTTAGTTCGCTTACAGCCTGAGTAGTCACTTCCTGAAAAACAACAACTACGCTAAAGAAAACAGCAACTATTTAAATGGGTTTATTTAAATACATGCAACCTATTCTTTTAGCTTCTTTTTTTATTAAATTCTGATGCTACCTTAGCCGCAACAAATATTCAAACCAATTCAAATGGTTGTCTTTGTTCATGACCAGGGATGTAGACAAACAAAACAAACATGAACAAGACTTTGTTCATGATCATTCGTTTTACTTTTAACAGCTAAATAAAAAAACACGAACATGTTCTAAAGATTTATTCTATACACATTTAAACCCTTTATGCTAAACAAATAAAAATTATATCTTAGTTCTTTATTTCATACTATAAATTAGTAACAATTTGTTGTTTAATGGTGATGTGCCTAGGGGTAAGCAAACCGCAGGAACCGACCCGAAACTCGAAAAGAGATAATAAAGTCATAAAAGCAATAAGACCTATAAAGCTGTCATCCTAGACTCTAACCATGCATTCACTCCAATTAATTTCCTAATCTATGTTAAATATATTTATTCGTTTATTTAGTTTTTCAACTCTAATATATGTTAAATACATTTATTCTTTTGTTTAGTTTCTTAACAGCGTTCTTAGAATTAGTTTACTTAAATTGTTTAATATAGTTTATTATTTTAAAACAAAATAATTTGTTAGCTTTGTTTTACATGTCTTAATACACTTTATCCTTTTTATTAACTTCATGAACAATTAATAGTCGTAAAAACAGAACTTAAATTAAAAAGGTTGACTTCTTAGTCCGCGGCAACATGGAGAATATGGCACGCTCGTAATGCAAAGGTTTTTGACGATTCGTTCATTCTGATTCTAACAAGTTGGAATTAATTAAGGAGGATGCCTTTTTTTGGGTTTGTAATAGGGCGAAAATCACTCCCATTTGCTGGGAGAAATGGATTCTTTTTGATTTAGCAGACGATATATAAGTCCCTAAGTGTTCATTGTTTTTCTATATCTTCTTGATGACCCTATAAATCTTTTTGATGTAGCGGACGGTATATAAGTCCCAAGTGTTTATTATTTTTCTATATCTTCTTGATGACCCTATATGTTTATATATATAGAGTTGTTGATGCTCAAAAGAAAAAGTTGACTTTTTACTTTAATGGAAAGATAGACAAACATAAATCACTGTGTTGTCATTTTCTGCTTTAATGCAGTAATGCAGTCCAGTCTTCTAGATATATTTTTCATTAGAGTTAATTACTTTTTCGTCCATGTAGTTTGTTAAAAATCACTATTTCAGTCTATTAGTTTAAAAATTGCGATTTCAGTCCCTTGTGGTTTCACTTTCGTAACCATTTCAGTCCACCAACTTAACTCCATCCATTTATTCTGTTAACTTTGGGGTGAAATTACTAAATTACCCCTAAGGTTTAATTAAAAAAACGTTGGTCACAGGTTTCGAACCTGTGACCTTTGCATTGAAATGTGATTGTTAAACCAAGAGGCCATGTATCAAGGTTGTAATGAATTCAAATTGATTTCCTTATAACATAGCCTATTCATCATCATCTTCCCCAAACCTTTCATCTTTATCAATGGAGAAGTCACCACTAACCCTAAACCACCTCCGCCACACCACAACCACCTCCGCCATACACCACCACCATCCTCGTCACACACCACCGCACAACCACCTCTGCCTAACACCACCACCATCCTCGTCACACACCACTACACCTCCGCCACACGCCACATGCCACACCTCCGCCTCCGCCACACACCACCACACCTCATCTCCGGCGGCCCCAGTCACCTTCTCCGGCGATTCAATTGAATCTGTTATGCTGCAACAATCATCTTCTCCGGCGATTCAATTGAAGATGTTGGGTTGTTAATGGTGGCTTCTGCCATTGATAAAGATGAAAGGTTTGGGGAAGATGATGAAGAGGCTATGTTATAAGAAAAACAATTTGAATTCATTCACAATCTTGATACATGGCCTATTGGTTTAACAATCACATTACAAAGCAAAGGTCATAGGTTCGAAACATGTGACCAGTGTTTTTTTTAATTAAACCATAGGGGCAATTTGGTAATTTCACCCAAAGTTAACAGAATACATGGATGGAGTTGAGTTGGTGGACTGAAATGGTTACGAAAGTGAAACCACAGGGACTGAAATCGCAATTTTTAAACTAATGGACTGAAATAGTGATTTTTGACAAATCACAGGGACGAAAACAGTAATTAACTCTTTTCATTAAAAAGAAAAGCAAAAAATACAATAAAATAAAAAATATATTAAGCTATTAACTCCGGTTTTCGATTTAAACTCTATGGAAACAAACAAAAAGGTTTACTAGGAACTTTCTTCGGGTCGATTTGAGTTTCGTGCCATGTTTTCCTGTCAAAAACCGAACCCGACCTGAAATCGACAACTGGTAGATGGTGGAACCTATGACGAACCAAAATAGATAGGGTGTGGTCCGGTTTCGGTTCTTTTTCGATTCAGTTATCGGGTTTCTACGGTCCAACCAGGAAAATGCTCACCCCTACATGTACCCCATGCATTGGGAGTTTTTAAAAATCTTTTTGATTTTTTCATTAAGATCAAATTGCTGTCTATTAATTGTAGCTAAGAAGCTACTTAGGCCACCGTAGTGGAGTCTTATATGGCGCCATATACCACTATCCAGCCCCATAGCGCCGATCCTCTCCCCTCCCGGGCGCTATGGGCAAAAAAGTTTTCCTCCGTGATATGCATAGCAACGTGTCATGGTGGTTTCTGTCTCATACACACATATGTATATGTATAATTGAAGGGGTATAACCCCACCACACACTCAAATTATACAACCCCTATTTCTTATACATTTGTCGCGTATCGTATAACCTCACGTCTATTATGAGGCTTGACCACTAGAGATGGTTTTTATATTTAATAATTAATGCAACTTTTTATTATAGCCAATCAACTAACTTCCTAAATCTATGCGCTTTTCATAATTTTGCAGTGTAGACTTTATTAATTTGGAGTTATGTTGTAATACTCAATAATGATAGGATACAAAGGGCGGTCATAAAGTCACATGCTCGTTAAGTCAAAACTTCAAAAAATCTAAAAGTCTCATGGAATTTTAACCTTTTATTTATATTTTTGGTTTAGCATTGCAAATTATATAGATATTTATTTAGTTCATATGTTTTATTTAATTGGGTTGCTTAAAAAATTTAATCACTTTATTAATTTAAGATCTTTAAAAGATAATCTTCTTAAAGTTATGCGACTAACTAAAATGTGATAACTTGTAACTCACAATCTCCTTAAAGTATGTGAGTAATTAAAATGTGATAACTTTTAATAAAAAAGATGCAATTTCACCCATGATCTTAAGTAATACAAGGATGTCTGTAAAATGAGGATGACATGTAGCAAGAAGAATTGACGCTCCAATATGTCAGTGACACATGGGCGGGTTTTCGTCAACTTCTCGTAAAGATGAATCTAAAGTTGTCAGTTGTCAGTTGCAAGTTGCCACACGACATTACTCAGATTTTTTATATAAATTTATTAGAAATATCGCGTACCTATCCAAAAAATTTTGTTTTAAAAAAATGGAGATTGAACGCCCCTCTCTAATTTGTATTTTGTGTTGGAAAAAAAGTTTTGCTTATTCTGTTTTATAAAAAAAATCGGTAGATAGATGAATGAAAGAGGTATTTATTTTTTTTAAAATCTCTAAGGCCATGTGGTGGCTTTGATTTATGCATATGATGAGCTGGTAAAATTTCAGTCACATTTCATTCGTAGATTGGTTCGTTATATTCTTCTTGCTATGTCTGATTGGCCAATGTTTGCAGCAATAAACTTTAGAGTCTGGAAAAGGTGCTGGTAAAAAATGCTTATACTATACCACTAATTTACTTTTTTAAATGTATTTTTATTTTTTTAACGACCAATTTGGATCACGGTCAGACCATTAGAGTATTATCGTGTTATCAGCGGAACCACCCGATCATATCCATCTCAAGTAGACAATAATGCTATTCACCAATCAGCAGGAAATCCAATAAACAGGGGCGGAACTAGAGGGGAGTCAAGAGGGTCCGCTGACCCCCGGTCGCAGATACTTATTGGACTTATATATATAAAATATGAGCTTTTTATAGGAAAAACATGATTTGTACCCTTTAATTGTAGTCGGTAGAGAAGATTGCCTTATTATGACCCCCGATAAGTAATTTCTGGTTCCGCCACTGCCAATAAATATGGGAAAAAACTCCCTTGTGGAAATCGAACCAGGAGCCAACGGTGAATTTGAATCTTTTTTTTTTTGAAAGGCAAATATGATCCATGTTTAAATGTAGTTCCCCAGCCACAGTCCTATAAATAGCCACTCTAGATTCACAAAACAAAAAAAATCATGCAAAACAAAATGTCTTTCACATTACAAGTTGTTTTCTTCTTGTCATTTCCCTTCGTTCTTGCTTTACTTGTTCTAAAATCATATTTTTGGTCTTCAAAATCTGTCAAAAACCTACCACCATCTCCACCAAAGTTACCATTAATCGGGAACCTTCACCAACTAGGTTCGAGCCCGCACCGTGCCCTTCAGGCCATGGCTCAGACCTATGGTCCACTGATGTTGATTCAACTTAGTACGGTACCAGTACTCGTAGCATCCTCAGTTGATGCAGCAAAAGAAATCATGAAAACACATGATCTAATATTTTCAAACAGACCTCATTTGAACATTCCTGATAAAGTATTTTATGCATGCAAAGACATTGCATTTTCAAAATATGGAGAGTATTGGAGGCAGGTGAAGAGCATTGCAGTACTCCACCTTTTAAGCAACAAGAGGGTTCAGTCGTATCAACACGTTAGAGACGATGAGATGACTTTGATGATGGAAAAGATTCGATTGGCTAATGGGTCGCCTGTTAATCTGAGCGAGTTGCTTATTTCGCTTACGAATAATGTGGTTTGTAGGGTGGCTTTAGGAAGGACTTATGAAGGGAGGAAGTTTAAGAATTTGTTAGGAAGGCTTATGGAGTCGTTAGTGTCGGGAGTTATATTCCTTCGCTAAGGTGGGTGGATCGGTTGAGTGGATTAGAGCGAAGAGCTGATCAAGTTGCCAAAGAATTTGACGACTTTCTTGAGGATGTTCTTGATGAACATGTTAACAAGAATATGGACAGTGTTGAAGCCCGGGATCTTGTTGACATCTCGTTAGAATTTCAAAGAGATAACGCCAAGGGTTTTCGACTTGAACGAGATATGATCAAGGCTTTAATCGTGGTGACATTGCTTTCTTTCTTTTGGTTTCTGAATTATACGCACATACATGCACATATGTGATCGTTATGTGATTTATAACTAAGGTTGCTATCAGTTCATGACCATATAAAAGTAAAAAGCATCATCTGTAACAGGGCCTTTCCGAAAATCACAAAAAAAAATGGCCCTGTGCGAGATAAAAAATTTGGGCCTTATTCCTTAATCCATTATGTTTGTTTATTGATTTGGGTCAAGTCATTAATAAGTCACTAAACCATTACACACCAAAACAGTTGGGACTTCTGAATTTGATTGATAAAAACAGTTGAGCTTCGAAACAATTTGGCTTCTAAACAGTTGGGCTTTAATGTTTATAGTTAAAAAATTGGGCCCTATTCCTTAATCCATTATGTTTGTTTATTGATTTGGGCCAAGTCATTAATAAGTCATTAATACATTACACACCAAAAAGTTGGGCTTCTGAATTTGATTGATAAAAACGAGTTGCGGCTTCTAAACAGTTGGGCTTTAACGCTTTTGGTTAAAAAATCCAGGCCTTTTAAGTTATTTTTCTGTAACAACATACAGATTTTTTTTAAATATATATATAAAAAAATATATAATTTTTTTCGGGTCCTATTTCGATTTGGCCCAGAGCGGTCGCTCACCCGGCACTTGCTCTGGGCCGGCTCTGATTTGTAAGGAACCAGCAAAATAGCAGAGTTTTTTTGACCAAACATTCTTATAGTCTGCATGTTTGTTAAAATCTTTGAGTGTTCTGATTGCATGTTGGTGATTATTGATACATTATTACATGCAGGACATATTTAGTGCCGGAACGGATACTACATTTTACAAGCCTAGAGTGGGCAACCTGCGAGCTATTAAGACACCCGCAAGCCATGAAAGAATTGCAAAAAGAAGTACATGAAATAGGCCGAGGAAAATCAGTAATCGCCGAAGATGACTTAGACGAAAATGCCTTACCTAAAAGCCGTCTTCAAAGAAGGCCTACGATTGCACACTCCACTTCCATTGCTTTCCTCGTGAATCAACAGAAGACATCAAACTAAACGGATACGACATCCAATCAGGTACTCAAGTGTTGATTAACGCATGGGCGATAGCAAGAGATCCTTCAGTTTGGGAAGAACCTGAGGAGTTTAGACCTGAGAGGTTCTTGAACAGTCCCATCGATTACAAAGGGTTTGGTTTTGAGTTGATACCATTTGGTGCTGGACGACGTGGGTGTCCTGGTATTCAATTTGCAATGGTTGTTAACGAGCTTGTTTTGGCTAATTTGGTGTATAAGTTTGATTTGACGTTAGGTCGGTGAAGATGGTATGGACATGAGTGAGACCAATGTTATAACGGTTCATAAGAAGCGTCCTATCGTAGTTTCAGCAACTCCTTGTTCTTAAGGGAATGTTGGTGTTTTATTTCTATCCGCTAAATTTAAATAAAGATTTGTTGTCGTGAAATTTAGTCTTTCACGTAGAACTGTTAGTGTTTTAAGTCTTAATGAGTTCCTACTTGCTACAATTGTTAATGTGTTTGCAAGTTGCAAAAGGTTAATTTGTTAATTGTAGGAGAGTATACTGAATTGTTAGTATTAAATTGCTCTGAAACCGTAAAATGTGGAATTTCAAACTTCACACTGATAGGCACTTTTCTCGCAGCGGCTGCTTCTTCAGCTGTTATACTACTGGAAGTTTGACCTCTGCTCTCAACATGTATTCCTAAAAACATCCAACATGCACAAGAATTTTGACTTTTACTTTGACTTGGCCAACACATGAAATTCCAATTATAGGGGATGGAGGGGTATGGTCCCAAAACCCTGCGCTGGCGCAAGATACCATACCTCACAATGATAACAGGTCATTTGGATAACCTTGCGCGCTACACGCAACGGTATGCCAACCTTGAAAACAGCAGGTTGCTTAACAAACCTTGCGCATCTTGGAACGGCAAGTTAAACCCGAAAGCGCAGGTCCCAGACCCTACGCTAATTAAACAAGCTTCTAACTGCGACTTCCTAAAACCTTGCGTTGACTCTCCAACCCTTTTGGGAGTTGCACAAGGCCAAGACTAAGACGAGAGCAACTCATAGTCTTGAAAACAAAAGAGCTTGATCCCTACAAGTTCACGCTGGCCAAAAAGCACGGATAAGGCCACGCGGTAAGGAGAAGCGCAAAGAGGCATTGATCAAGTACAAAAGTACAGGGCAGAGCTGTGACCCAATAACCGCTCGGCAGGTTGTGCCAGACCACGTCGCATGATGAGTAGTCGTGCAGAGGACAAAAAGTACGCACGGACGTACACGTGGCACCAACCAGCGACTGTCACACGTTCTCCACTAACGGCTGATGACAGATCCGACAACAAGGACAACTGCCAGGATACGTGGCCCCATCCATGCCAGAGACCATTAACGGTCGTAGCAGAGGAGACAGAATGGATATTCCTGGTTGTCGGTTCTATGTGTCCGCAGGACATGCGGGCGTACACGAGTTCAACTAAATTCAGCTCAAGATTTGCACCCCCCTGCGCGCCCGCATGGGGTTTTGGTAAAACATGGCATATAGTTATGTTAGCTAGGTAAAACATTACCTTATACACTAACATCTATTTTATTCCCACACCTATGTGGGACAATGTTTTAGACTTCATTCACACACGTTCAAAAATCCAACAAGGATCACACCTCGAGGTAAAACGCACTTTTCTAGCTCACTCTCTAATTACTTACATTATCGTTTGCAATCCTAGATACTTATTCTCACGCCGGAGTTGGTCACGGAGAAAAACCCCCATTTTCTCCCGTGACGAAACTAATGGTGTTTTCAGTTTTGTAGCAAGCTTGAACCAAGATTATATCGAAGAGCAAACGAGAGATAACCTTTATATGCAGAGACTTTGTACCAGAACCTCGATATCTCCGGATATAGTTTGGTCCAGTGTTTCTTCAGAGGAACATGATATACAAGGTTTGCCACCTGTAAATAATTTTATTATCCAGCTCAGCCCATCGCTTTCTGGTGTATACGTAGCTGATCCCATGGAAGTCCGATCATTTGGATTAGTTGCATCAGCAGGCACAGGCACTTCAATGATCAATCGAACCGAGCTGTTCATGTGCTACTTGAGATCAGCCGCTACAAGCTCGAATCGAACCAAGCTTAAATGTGTTTGAGCCCGAGCCTCGTATACCAAGCTTGGCTAGGCTTGCACACCTGTTGTGTTTATCTAATATAATAGTTTTTATTTAATATAGCATATATATTTATTACTTAATAACAATAAGAGTAAAATGCCATTTTCGTTCATCAGGTTTGGCCAGTTTTGCGACTTTCATCCAAAAGTTTTTTTTCCACATCTGGATCCAAAAGGTTTGAAATCTTGTAATTTTCATCCGGCTTGGTAACTCCATCCATTATTCTCCATTAAGCCAGGGATATTTTCGTCCTTTTTGTTAACTTAAAAGGGCAATTCGGATTTTATCAGGAGTATTCCGTCTTTTTACATATATTGAAAAAGACCAAATTGCCCTTTAAGTTAACAAAAAAAAAAACGAATATACCCCTGATTTAACTGAGAAAAATGGATGGAGTTAACGAGCTAGATGAAAATGGCAAGATTTCAACCTTTTGGATCCAGACCTTTGTACGAGAGTCACAAAACTGGCCAAACCTAAGAGACGAAAATGACATTTTACTTTAACAATAATTATATATATAATTAACCCAAAAATGCTTTAGGATAACTGTTGGCGCATATGCCATGTTTCTTTTTTACTGTTCTTTTACTTTTCCCATTTCACTTGTTATAGATAAATCATAATCCGAAATGGCCCATTCGCAAGTATATTGGTTAGAATTCGAAAATGCAACCTCTACGCTAAACCAATGAAAAAGGAGCTACAGACTGGACCAGATCAGAGGCTTTACCTGAAACATATCATCAAATTGCTAGATATTCAAAAAAACTGGGAGATAACTATTTGTTTTGATAATGGAACTGCAGTTACCTGAGTACTAAGTCGGTATGTCATGAGATCAAATGATCCATCAGGCGGTACAAATGATATTGTCCGAGTATTTTCAAAACGAGCCAAGCGCACACACCTGAACCACATACATTGGCTGAAAACTAGCAGCATACAGTTATAATAGATATAAATGTAACCAAAAGAAAGTTATGTGCAGAAAAATGGTTATAGAAGATTAGAGGTGGGTTGCAGGTTGGGTAACAGATTCAAATTTGGATTCGGGTCAAACAAGTATTATTTTAGCATGATGCGGGTTGGGTTGAGTTGGTTTAGTAGCCAGTCAAATATGATTACAGAACTTATATTCTTTCAATGATGATATAATTTTTTTTAATAAAATGACGAGTAAAGTACACGGATGGTCCTTGTGGTTTACCAAGATTTTGGATTTGGTCCCTAGCTTGTTAAGAGTACACCGATGGTCACTGTGGTTTGCACTTTGTAACACATTTAGTCCCCAGCCGATAAATCTAAAGGTTTTAGCATGTCCAAGCTAGGGACTAAATGCTAAACAAAGTGCAAACCATAGGGACCATCCATGTACTTTTGGATAAAAGCTGGGGATTAAATGCGTTACGAAGTGCAAACCACAGGGAGTCAGGGACCACCTGCGTACTTTTAGAAAGCTAGGGACCAAATCCAAATTTTGGTAAACCACAGGGACCATTCGCGTACTTTACTCTAAAATGATTTAAGAGATTTTATGCATTAAATACATTTTGAGAGATTTTTGACTGTTCAACCCAATTGACGTGTTTCCTTTTATCATTATATTTTTTTATATTTAGTTCTTTGACTTCTTAGAGATAAAACATAATATAGTCCGTCATTTCATCAAGCAATTCATATACAAAATATAAATGCGAGTTTCAAGTTTTATCCCAGTTAGAGCGACATATTTAGTGATAATATATGGAATAACATGCATACCGCTACAACAAAGTTATCTCTAAGCCGTTTATCATTCTTCTAGCTGTCAGTACACTAAATTGCAAATGTATATAAACATACAATCAACCAATCTGAATAAGTCAAGTAACTTGTAAGGTTTTTAGTACATTCACATGTTGTAATACAACAGAATACCAAAACCTAATTACACATAATTCAGATCAACAATATGAACAACAACTTACTTTAACAAACCTCCTATATCTATTTAAAGCTTAGCATTGCTTAATTTCTCTCCTTAAAATAGGGAAGGAAAATTTCATTCAAAACAGGTACCTGTACCGACCAAACATATACAGTAATATTTGACTTTAGCTAAATTACGGTATCAGTACCTCACTACCATGCGGTACCGACCTACCGTACAGATTCAAGACTTTATACCATGCCCAAATATACTTTCGTTAAAATTCAAAAATTCAAGATTGATTATTACACCATTAGGATTCGCTGGTGATCGGTGAGAATTCGATACTAATACTTGGTATAGTTTAGAATCCCAAATTTTAATACAACCCCGTTTTCAAAAAAAAAAATATTTTAGAATACAACTTTTTGTTTAGTTTTTGTTAAGTTAATGAACATCGCTATATGCGATACCACAAAAGTACTATACTTTGAATAAACCATTTTGTTACCAACAAAATTTTTCTACTGGAGAAGAAAAATTAAACCCAACTACAAATTCTATTTTTTTAAACGTTAATAAAATAAGTTATTAAAAGTTCATATCACACTAAAACTAAATGAGTTTAGGGTATATAATTTAAAGTATAATAGAAGAAATTGAAACTTAAAAAAAAATTATACGATAAAATTACTATTCATAGTTCATGCAAATTAATAATTAGAGTGGAAGTCCCATAGCGGTGGGAATTCAAATGGTATCAGTTAGGTTCATTATGGAGTTCGATTCTTATGGTACTGGTATGATACACTTGGTATAACAAACGAAAGAGAAAACTTGAAAAATAAAGTTGAGATACGCCTAAAATGATATCATCACGTGTTTTACATTGATTGGAAGTCATAAGCTGTACAATCACATAGGAGATATAGCTCCATAGTAGCATGGATTTGGAGTATGAGCTTTTGTACACGTATGCAAATGTGTTTATTTAATACATGCAAACTATTCTTTTAGCCTTTTATAATCAAATTCCACCATAATCATGATGCTACCTTAGCCACAACCAATATTCAAACCAATTCAAATGGTAGCCTTTGCTCATGGCCAGGGATGTAGACAAGCAAAACAAACAAGAACACTTTGTTCATGATCATTCATTGTACTTTAAACAAACAAATAAATAAAAAACACAAACATATTTTAAAGATAATTTATCTGTACACGTTTAAACCATGTATAGTAAGCAAATAAAAATTATATCTTAGTTCTTTATTTAATGTCAAAAGGTAATATCACTATCCATTTGTTTATTAAATAAACCAACTTTTCCACACCAATAACAATTCATAAACTTTGGATTTTTTCACAAAATCAACTGCCCGTATATTTGTCAAGTGTCAATACTGTTTTGTGCATGGGAGCCTCATGATCTTTCAAAACAGAGGATACAAGTTCGAGTCTCGCCCAGAGTAAAATTGCTATGAATTGAAGCAGGGTTTTACTACAGTGACCTTTTGAGTGTGAGTTTTTTAGAGTGGTGACGGACCGAGTCATCAACGTTGTCAGTGTTTGCAAGCGTGGATAACCTTTTACATACTCTGAATTTACAACATTTGTGTGCATAGAGGCGTGTACCTCATGCTTTGGGAGGTTTTTTAAAAAATGGTTTTTTCACTTTTAACTAAAAACTATTTGTTTTGTTACTTATAACACCAAAACTTTCATCTCTTGCAATTTAACCTCACAACTATTGTACTTTCAACTTTGATCCCCTACACTTTTCATCTTACGCAAATTTTTCGTTTTAAGTTCCGTTTTTTACATAATCTAAATTTACAACATGTGTGCATAGAGGCGTTTACCTCATGCTTTGGGAGGTTTTCAAAAAAATGGATTTTTCACTTTTAACCCAAAACTATTTGTTTTTTACTTATAACACAAAAGCCTTCATCTCTTGCAATTTAACTTCACAACTTTTGTACTTTCAACTTTGGTCTCTTACACGTTTCATCTTACGCAATTTTTTTGTTTAACGTTCCGTTTAAATTTTGCGAGTTAACACGACACAACGTGTGTGTGGTTCAACGTTTTTACGCCGGCTATTTTTTCCTATTTGACAGATTCGTCGTAACGCGGGGGTCTTTGATGGCTGTTTGGCAACTTCTGAACGGGTAAGTGTTGAACCAGCAAGATGTCTGAACCATTAAGAGCCAATATAATGCTTAATCGCTCTGAGACAAATGTCTGACCAATTCAGATAAGAGTTCTTAACCATTCAAACTCAGTATAATGCTTAACCACTAAAAGGCAAATGTCTGAATCATTAAGACATCTGCTCGCGAAACAAATAGTCTGTACCATTAAATGCATGTCGGGAAGTATTTATATTAAAACTTCACTATCTCATCAACAACAGCACACTCTTCCATATTATATACACAATATCCAGTCATCTTCTTCACTATACATTGACATATCCGTCTCATTTTCAACTAATTTTCCCGTTGAAAACCTCCATTTTCATGCAAATTCCCCCAAATTCACCATGAAATCTCTCTTCCACAACACAACTCTCTCAATCCACCACTCAAATCGAATCAAAACCTCACCAATCGATACATACAACCGTCAGTTTCAACAATTTTCCACAACAAACGATGCACAATCGAGCAGTTTCCGCATATCTCACCGACATAAGTGCCGATTGACGATCAAATCGGTGCTAGATTCAGCTTCAATCGATCAGTATTTCGGACTTACGGAATCCGATGCACGTAATCCCACTTTGTCGACTTCGTTTAGGGTTCCGATGCACCGGAAACCTAATCAGACGGTGTTGGAAGCTCAGGCTAGGGTTTGTACTGGACCGACTCAGACTAAACCGCTCACTGAAGAACAAGCGTTTAAAGTTTTGGATACTATATTAAGATCTGGTATGATATTTCTGGCTGTTTTAGTTTGTGCGATGAGGTTTTAGAGTTTGCAAAGTTTTGGTGATGTGTGTATTTTAGTTGCTGTGATTATTTAGTTTAGTTGAGCTCAGGTGTAGCAAATAGTTTCCGGTTGATTGGTTGATAGCTCGATTTGGATTCGACCACAAATGATTATTTGTATTCTAAGTGGTCTAGCTTTTGACTTTAGGTTGATCATACTTGTTTAGATTTTATGATGCATGTGATGATAAGATAATTTGATGCAGTTTGTAGCAATCAAATGGCTAGATACTCAAAGATTAACCAAACGCTTAAGAAACCTTTGATAGAACTCAAAAGTTCACAATTGTTAGTAATCAAACTAGAAACTGATCATAAACATTCACCAAGACTATTATTTATACTAGACCCTTACGACTTTAGACATAGTAGAACTTGTATCTTCATTGATGTTGACCGACAGGTTTAGGAGTAACACTTCTGCATTATAAACCTGTTGGAACTTGGAATGGTCACTACTTTGTGTTGGCTGTTGAACAATGCATTTAGTGTGTTTAATTAGTTGTAAATTGAGTTGGTGAATTAACATATAACACCTAAGTTGACCCAAGTCAGTCAGTAAGCAACCGAGATGCAAAAGTTGCTTTTGTGACATTTAGCTGCTACTATTAATGACTATGAAAGTTAGTGGTGTTGTGGTGATACTTTGCAGACTTTAGTTGTATATAAGTCATGTTGCTCCCCTTTATAAAGCTTATCCTTCAATACTGATTTAAAGTTTTGCTGCTGATTAGTCCGAAAAGATGGATGCAATTTGTGTTACAGTAATCATTTTTAACATTGTTTTTGTTTTCCCTAGTTATACGAGCGACAGACTTTCTGAATCATTATACTTGACTTTTACTTTGCTATAATGCCAAAAAAACACTGGGGTTTACAAATATGAAATATTTTTGATGAATGTGTTTAATGTCAGTCAAGGGAGAACTGAAAGATGAAGAAGAGGTATCAAAGGCACAACTGGGAGCATTTTTCGCAGCTATGACAATTCGTGCAAATGCGTTTCCAGAACCAACCCAATGGAGTGAAGGTGAAAGGCGTGCAATAGATGCATACTGGCCACATTTAGTCCGGGCCCTACCTTCAGATATAATTTTTTTAGCTGATCCGGAAGGTTCTATAATGAGACTCGGGAATTCAATCGGCCCACAATACGTCGGTAACGGGAGTTATGAAATGAGACTCGTGGGTGCCTTGAGGGAAATTTTAGCCGGTGGTCATCTTGGTTATGAAGAAGTTCAAGGTGTTTTGAAAGATGTTCTTCCATTGAAAAAACATGGTACAGGTGGTACTGTAAGCGAGTCACTGTTGTCGGCATTTTTAATCGGTCAACGAATGAACAGGGAGACAGACCGTGAACTAAAAGCATACTGCCTTGCGTTTGATGATGAGCTTGGTACTAATTAATAAAGTGGGTAACTGAAGGAATATTAGAAGTAGAGGTGGCAAAATAGGCAGGTTGGGTGTGTCGGGCAATGGGTCAACGGGTTCTAGTCAAAAGTCAAAACTGATAATTTTTTGTGCTGATCGACCTGAATTGGATTGATCGTAAACACTTTTGTTTGAACACTAACTTGTTCTGTAAATAGCTAAATATAAATGCAGAAAAAGATCTTTTCAGTAATAATTTGTTATTCCAAATGGATGATATGGGTGACCTGATGAATTAAGAATAGGTGGTTTGGACATGTGGGCAATGGGTCGAATACGAAAACACAATTTATATTATTTCAGTGATGATCTAATTTTTAATTAAACGATTTAGTTATTTGATGCATAAAAAATACACTTTGGGTGATGTTCAATGTGTTTCCTTCTAAGCTAATAATTTTCAACCACTCGTTAGAGATAAAACATAGCCTGAATTGGCGATTCATAATTAAATGGGTCGAATTGCCAACTCTAGTTAGAAGTGTAAATTTTTTATCGTTGATGTAATTTTTTTTTGTATAATTAGGTCCTTTGCCGGTAGCTGATGTTAGATCATTGACTCATTATGGTGAACCTTATGACGGAAACACGCGTTTCTTCAGGAGCACACTCTTTGTTGCTGCTGTTAGATCCTGTTACAATGAAGCGTGCCTTCTCCATGGTGTTGATTGGATGCCACCAAAGGTATTATCTGAATTACAAAAAAACAATGTTCATTTTACCATTACTAGAATTCTTTGCATCCGTTTAAAAAACATATTGATAAGAATAATATGGTGGCTTTCACAGGGTGGCATAACTGAGGAGCAAATGCTAAAATTCATGGGAGCAAATACCAACATAACACCATTACAGGCTAAAAAGCTTCTTGAGGTCATTGTTATTTCTTTCATTTTTATTCCCAATGTCACTGTTTTTCAAATTTTCATGATTTAATACTCTTAAGTTGTCTTTTCAGGATGAAGCACTTGGTTATGCTTATGTTAGTCAACGGGAAGCTCGCCCCTCTTTGTAAGTAGACAACATATATGTTTTGTTTATTGTATGAAAATGACAAATCATTGAAGAACATAATTAATGTCATTGAGATAGAAAGTTTTTCAGCTAGAATTGACAAGGAATTGTTGAAATTGAAAATATTGCATACACTAATATAAAATATTAAAATTGTGCTAAGACGAACATTTAAAAAAAATTACAACACGTTAACAACAGTCCAGGAGACATACAAATAACAGTTATGTAGTTTAATAAACAGTACAAGATAAACTACAAAACAATGTAATGAAAAGCAAAAGGGTATTGTAGCTTCTAGGAATCACATAATAATTATTTGAAAATTAAGGGATAATGAAGTATTCAAATTTTGCATATACCTATAGGTACAGGCACTATTTGCTGATGTCATCTATATGGTTTTTACAGATATTCATTGATTGAGATGCGGGAACATATTAAAAAACGTCCACCATTAGCAACAGCCGAAAAGGTTCAGCAATATGTGAGGGTACGCTTGCATTTACTTCTTTAAGGCTTGAATGCTGTAAAATCGTGTAGGAATACATAAATCGGAACATTTAGTTTTGCATGATGCTGTAAGATTTTGTAGAAAAAAAAATTATGTTATAAATTGTAGGCTACAGGTAAAGAAGCAATTGTTGCAGGATTCTACCACGAAGGTTATGAAGAACCACTTCTGATGCTCATGAAACGAAGAGGTGTTCATGCTGGTTTGGTGGTTAAGGTATGAACAGAACATTTGATAGTGATATAAACATGTCGGTTTAGGTTACACTTTGCCTCTAAAATGATAATTAAATATCCTTCTGGCCGTTTTTTGAATGATTAAATTCTGGGACTTCTAAATATTAACAATATAATTCCTTTTACTATGTGTATACGGACTTGAATTATATAAAAAAGAGGACCTTTTGTTTTTCTTTTAAATGAAGGATTTAACCATGCAAAAAAAACAACTTTTTTGGGGAAAAATTCCAGGGACTTTATCTTTATGTTTAATAAGGATTTAATCATGCAAAAATGAAGAAAAAAATTAGCAAACGTTCATAGTTTTTTTTTTTGAAAGTTTTCCTCTTTTTAAAGAAAAGTTGATGATATAATTAAATGTAGGGCGAAGAAGGAGCACTTTCAATGACAATGAAATCCCGATCCGTGAATGCATCAAAAGGACTTCCTGTTAATTACTGTTCTGGTTTTCGCTCACTCAACACCCCACCAGCGTATGACGTTGATGGTGCGTACAGCGAACTACATCGTTGTTCTTTTTTGTAATTTTTCTTTAATGGTTAGGTTTTATTAGCTTATGTTGATGTCTCACATTCCGAGAATCTGAAATACCGTATTAACTAAGCTTAAGTTTCCATTTTATGGTATTTACAGGAGTATCTCGTGAGAATTTTTCCTTTGTTGTGGATCCAAAAGATTATGGCTTTGAACCCTCGGACACTCCAAGAACTGACAAATCGGTATGTTTTTTGACTTCTGTTTCAAGGTGAAACTGTTGAGCCGTTTACTTATGAATGGGTCAGCTTGTTTTTTTTCTCTTAATGGTTCAAACAGGTAATATAGAAGAAAAAAAGTAGCTGTAAAGAAAAATTGCACGGGTTAAACGGGTCGAAATTATCCCAAAGCGTGTTTTCAAAACATCAATAACCCATCTATATTTTTTTTAAGAGGGTGTTTAGTATTGCTTTTTAACCACTTATAAGCTATTTGGAGTATCTGCTTGTTTCCGTGTAAAATGCCATTTTCGTCCATGAGGTTTGTCCAGTTTTGCAACTTTCGTCCAAAGGTTTGTTTTTTCGCATCTGGATCCAAAAGGTTTGAAATCTTGCTATTTTCATCTGGCTTGTTAACTTCATACATTATTCTCCGTTAAGGCAAGGGTATTTCGTCTTTTTTGAATACTTGTACATTATGCTAAATGCTTGTACATAAAGCGAAAAAGAGCGAATTGCCTTTAAAGTTAACAAAAAAGACGAAAATACCTCTACTTTAACGGAGAAAAATGAATGGAGTTAATGAGCCGGATGAAAATGGCAAGATTTCAAACCTTTTGGATCTAGATGCGGAAAAACAAACCTTTGGACGAAAGTCGCAAAACTGGCCAAACCTCAGGGACGAAAATGACATTTTACTCTTTTATTTATTTTAATTTTAAAAATTGATGGATATAAGTGTTTCGGGTCAACCCAACCTGACCAATGTCACATCTATACATTAGCCTGTTGATTAGCATCTTAAAATCATGCATAATGTTATCTGGAATTTCAGGTTTCGAAGAACATAGAACTGGGGTTATCAGCTCTACAGGGAGAAAAGGGGCCAGCGTACGATCGGATCGTATTAAATGCTGGGATGACCGATCACTTACTTGGATGTACAGGCGCAGAAGATGTATCAACCGCACTTGATCGAGCCCGTGAAGCCATTGACAGTGGGAAAGCCTTGAATCGACTCTTGAATTACATTAAGATTTCTCATAAAGTCAAATGAACATATAACATGATGGTGCAATCCTTTTCTTTTTTATCAAAACACAACATATAATTGAGTTGTAGTTTGCCTAAAAGGATTTTGTTTTTGCAATACATGTTAAAAGTGAGGATACTGTGAGCATATATATATAATTTTTGGTCTTACTTTAGAATAGTGACATACCGTTATAAGGTTGATTGCTATATATAGTGACCCGGAGCTCGTTCTATTATTTATAATTATATTAATAATTATTTTTACATGTACCTATATATCCAACTATTTAGTTGTATATTTCAAATTTTATGTATGATAATATTTTTATGTGATCATATATTTATTACGCTTAAAAATCTAATAAGCTTGGTATATGAAGTTCGGGCTCAAGGGTCAACGGGTTATCTTTCATTCCCCGTGTGACGTTCCCATTTACCTGGGGATAAGTCAATCAATCTTGCTTTTGTGTGTGTCATTGGTTTCATCTTGTCTTGGACTCATCACGATAGCGGTGTTAGCTCTCAACCAGTTATGTGTTCGTCGCAGACATGACTAGGCACATACACCTTATCCGTTGAAGCCGTCTCTGATAAATCCGCTACTAGCCATACACCTTATCCGTTGAAGCCGTCTCTGATAAAATCCGCTACTAGCCAGTAAACCCAAGCGTTCAATTTTGGTTTTTAGCAAGCTTTATCTTGAGTCATGAACATCTCTCACATGATGGGTTTGTCTTGGACTCATCACGATAGCGGTGTTACTGAACGAGATTCAGTAAATAGTAAATTGAATACGCGGAAATGAGTTTTCAGCCGAACCAATACACCAAAAACGAACAGAGAAATGAAATAAATTAAAGTTGCTTACGTTAAATAAAGATTTTACTAATTTGTATCTTTAATGAGAGAAATTTGAGCAAAGTTGAGTTGATTTTTTGCTGCAACTAGTCATCCATACAATACAGAAAAATGTCATACATGAATGTCATCTGTTTGTCACAGAAGCATGCTTTTATTAACATAAAACAACAATAAATGATGTAAAACTCAGCTGATTTGGAACCAAACTTCTCTACAAATGAAAAAAAAAAGATATAAAAAAGGATTTTGTTTCTAAATTTGCAGAGTAGCTGCTATGGAACTAGCAAGACTCAGGACTTCAAAGGAGGTCTATTCTTCACTTCCTTCACTGTCAGAGGACACGAGTCCGTTATCCAAAAGAATGTCAACCCGTTATCCGGTTGTCCTGAAAAGTTTACGAGCCAGGGAAACGATTATTAAAATAAAACTTATATTAGTTAAATTTCTTAATTTAACTCAATTGAATGAAAAACGTAACCAAATGAACCCATTTTGACTTGTCAAATTTGCTTAGACAATATATAAAATCAAAAACAAAATAATAATATGTACCTCCAGTATCATGTTTAAACCGCTCCCACGACCGCTTAGGAAAAACACCATGGGTCACATATGCACTCACTTTTTTTGCTCCATGTTTTGCCAACATTTTCTACAAAAAAATAAAAAAGAGTAGTATGATTGTAATTTATAACCTACATGATGATTCATTAGCTAATTTATATTTTATTTAAAGAAAACTTGAAAGCAGTATACTTCAATCCTATTAATTCAAGATGGTATATTTTAATCATTTCTAAAAAGTAACTAGCAACCATGGAAATATTAGAGGAAAAAAAAGTCGCTGAAAATTTTGAAAGGAGAAAAGTAACATGTAGAAGAACGACTTTTTCGGGCTAGGCCAGCTTTAAGACGAATTATTCGGCCCAAACTGGCTTTTACCGGGTCAGGCCTTAGGCTTTTTCAAGCCCAAGCCTCTTTGTGCACTCTAGTGTAAAAGAACGACTTTGGATATCCGTTTATCATTTCAACGTCATCAAAATAAATGAGATTTTATTGAAAAAAAAAGAATTTAATTTTAAGTTTCATGTCTGTTTGCTTTTTTTCCTTACCTGACATTCAATCAGAGTTCCGCCTGACTGAACAAGATCATCAACAATCACAACATGACGGCCTTTAGGGTCTCCTTCTTTAATTCGTACAATTCGTTGGTCACCTTCCCTAACTTTTGTACAAATAATCTGCACATAAAAACAACCAGTGAGCAACGATGAATAATAATTTAAACATAAGCAATGACTAGAGGTAAAAAAAGGACTGGTTGGTTAACGGGTCAAAACACGTTTGGTACAATTACTTTTTGTACCGATCATGTTTACTCAGCACTAAACCATAAAAAAGGTTAAAATGGTAATTTTCTATCATTCAGATTGTCCATTCAGAGCCGTTGGTTTGTTACGTGTTATCAAACAAAGATAAGACACAGAAGAAAAAGAAAAAGAAAAACATAAAATTTATATCACATACCACAGGAAAGTGCTGTAGCTGTTTGTGAAACCGTTTCCAAGCACCGTCATCTGGAAAAGCAATGGATATCTAATTTTTCCCATGGTGTTGAAGAGAGTCTTAGTATGGTGATTATAACAAATCAAGCTTTAACATAAAAACAAGAAATAGTATGCAGATTACACTTTAGAAAACATAGACACGCAGAATAACTAATAATCAGACACATATATGATCAACAATATTCAAGCATCAAATCGAATAGTAAAACAAGCTGTAAACCAAGAGAAGTAATATTACATTGTCAGAGTCGGAAGCTGTTGAAGCCTACTTTTAAGCAAAGGGATCCCACTCTCAAAACATGGTAATACGTTATCAGTAAAGTAGAATCTTTCCTGCAGGAATCCAATAATGGCAGAAGGTTATAACCTCACAAAATCTTATACCCAAGTAGTTGATGTAGGATACAAATGAAGTAAAGTTCCTAGAATAACAAAGCTGATTTTTTTGATAAAATGCAAAGCTCTGTGTCGAGTGGCATTTTCGTTCAATTTACTTATAAATGATCATTCCAAGTTTTGTTTATCTCTAACGGGTCAAACGGATAAACCTAAAACAAATAGCTTAAAAGGAAAAAGATTAAAGGTCTTTTAACGTATAGAACCCCGTAGATCATTTAGTTGTAGAAAAATAGATTATTATATATTTGAAACCCCAAGTATCTATAGAAAGTTAATATTTTGGACAACAAGTGTTTCAGGACAACTTTTTTTCTTTTTTGCTATATTTTACTTGTGTGAGCTATAAAAATTTCAATCTATAAGCAGCCGTAACGTAAAAAGTTGAATAATCAGGTAGCCTCCACAGACATTATCCCAAAGATTAACCATTTGGGCCTGAACCCGTTTTAACCCTTAACCAACCATGCCTGACCCGCGCCCATTTTGCCACCCCTAGCTCTACGGATAATGGAACTATGGGACAATAGTAAATGGAACCAACCTGCAATGCATGGATATCATATATCACCACACTAGTGGGCCCACCCCTTGATATTGGAATGTTTGACAAGAACCTAGCAAGAGTGAAAGCCGTTGCGATATCCCCTTCGTCTTCCATGCGTTCGGAAGTACCCGTTGGGAAGAACGGAAGGACTAAAGTGAATGATGAAATGAAGAGTTTTGGCAATGCGTAACTTATTGATAGTTGCTCGAAGATTACTCCAGGAGAACTAAATGATGCAAGGAATGCTACATGTTCTCCTCTGATTCCATGTGCATTAGGTATTGATAAGTTTGGAAATCCGTCCTCAAATTTCCTGTAATTCAAAAAAAAACTTCAATTTAAATAATACATTATAAATTTACGAACCAAACTGAACGAGGCATTGTTCATGTTCGTTTTTAAGCTTTTATCAAAACCGAAAGAATTTTTGTGTTCGTGTTAGTTTGTTAAAAAAATGATTTTGTTCGTGTTCGTTCCTTAACTTCATAACCGAACACAAGTGAACATATACTTATGTAGTCACATAATCACTTTCCATTAGGGTTGTAAACGAACCAAACCGAACGATGCATTGTTCATGTTCATTCATTCGTTAAGCTTTTATCAGAAAAACGAACGATTCACGAACACATAACTGAGCGAATTCTCATATTCGTGTTAGTTCGTTAAAGAAATGATTTTGTTCATATTCACTTGTATCCGTTTGTTTACTTCATAACAAACGTAAATTAACACATATGAACATAAACAAACACAAACGAACATATACCTACTTTAAAAATACAACTCAACATTCTAAAATCTTTTGCATTAAACATAATCACCTAAAATAAGCATAAAGTTAAGTACTTAACATAATTATCTGAAAATCAAAAAATGAAAAAATATAAAAAAAAACCTTCAATAACTGAACATAAACAAACAAACAAGAACAAACGTAAAACATGAATAAACGTAAACGAACAAACATGAACAAACGTAAATGAACGAACATAAACGAACACATTACCAAACGTTCAAGAACACAACTGAACATAAACAAACACAAACAAACATACACATTTTTAAAATAAAAATCAAAATTCTAAAATCTAAAATCTCTTGCATCAGACATAATCACCTAAAACAAGCATAAAGTTAAGTACTTGACATAATTATCTAAACCTTAAAAAGTTAAAAAATATTAAAAAAAATTAATAACTAAACATAAACAAATAAAATTCACAAGTGAACGTGAACGAACATAAACAAACACATTACCGAACATTCAAGAACACAGCTGAACGAACGCAACCTTTGTTCAGTTCATATTCATTCATCTAATAACTCAAAAGGAATTACTCGTTCATGTTCATTTATTTCCAACAATCCACAAACACTTTGCTGAACGTTAGGTTAGTTTCCATCCCTAATTCCAAATCAAACCTAAAATGCTAAAATTTACATCACTACACACTCAATTCAGATATAGTTCACCTCCAATTGATGCTCCTTAGCTCAATAGCATCCGATTGAGCAGCAATCCGCCGCGCTA
The DNA here is from genome assembly GCA_947069175.1 of Scalesia atractyloides. Classification (NCBI taxonomy): domain Eukaryota; kingdom Viridiplantae; phylum Streptophyta; class Magnoliopsida; order Asterales; family Asteraceae; genus Scalesia; species Scalesia atractyloides. The sequence goes on along the minus strand of CAMTDV010000012.1, from coordinate 1,526,219 downwards.
GGGCTTCCATTTCATCCGCATAAAACAAACAAACCTTCTTAAAACTTTTCAATCTAGAATTCATCTGAATCGGAGACGTTGCAGGAGCCGGAGGCTTAAGAATAATGTGAATTGGATCACTTCCGGCAACACAATCAACAGTCCACTGGTGCTGTTGCTGTTGGTGGTGGTGGTGGGCCCCGTTGTCAGATGTGTTGTGTTGACAATGAATTCGAGCCCTATTGTGGTTCATAGATCGGCTGTTGTGGATAGAGGAATGGAAGAATGTATGTGTGAGTTTGTTCGGGTGTGGTGGCGACGGTGACGGTGGCGGTGGCGGTGGCGGTGGCGACGGAGAGGCGGCCATTTCGCGGCGGTTATACGACGGTTTTTTCGGGTTTTGTGACGTTTTTGGTGTTTAGCGGCGAGTTTTTCGGTTGTGATGATATAGTAACGATTTTCCTCGTTTTATGGATAGGCCTTGATCACTTGTACCTTTTGCAGTAAAATGTGTACAGTTTTGTAACTTATCCATTAAAAAATATGTAACATGATTCGTTCCCACATAGAGTATTTATTTAGTATCGTAACGTTTTTTATTTAAAAAAATGTATAACGCTTTTTTGCATTTAAAAAATGTGTAACGCTTTAAAAGGGGATTAATACACGTATTTTTATACATTAAAATGTGTAACGTTTTAATCGGGATTAATGACATGATTCGTTCACACATAGGTACAGGTCGGGGTGTGTATGGTTTGGTTCAGTTCGATTATTAGCATTAATCGTAATCATAATTGTAACCAAAGTCATCCGTTAATCGCTTCGGTTAATTTGTCATTTTTTGGTTCAGTTCGCTTAATTCTATTAATTTGTTGGTTCGGTTCGTGTCAGCTTATTCTATAATTGAATCTGAATTCCTTGATTTCTATTGATGAAGAAGAGAACAATATATAATACAAGAACCTAACTAACTCCTAACTAATTCAGGGATAATTCCTAACTAATTTAGGGATAAACTATAAACCGGATATACATAAGAAATACATAGATATACATAAACTATAAAACGGATATACATCCGCTAATACGCCCCCGCAGTCGTAGCAGTAGGTCTTCCGATGCATAGACTGGACCGAAATCGTTGAAACAACTGGCGTGGAAGACCCTTGGTGAATATGTCAGCGTATTGATAGTCTGCTGGAACATGAAGAACTTTGACAGGACCCATACGAACCTTCTCGCGAACAAAATGAATGTCAATCTCGATATGTTTGGATCGTTGATGTTGGACCGGATTCTGAGATAAGTAGACAGCAGAGATATTGTCACAGTATACAACTGTGGCCCGGGTAATTGGAAGATGGAGTTCGAGAAGCAGGTTTCTGAGCCATGTTGTTTCTGCAACAGTGTTGGCCACACCTCTGTATTCAGCCTCGGCACTGGAACGTGAGATAATCGCCTGACGTTTTGAGGACCAAGAAACCAGATTATCACCGAGGAAGACACAGTAACCTGAAGTAGACCGTCGTGAATCAGGGCAGCCTCCCCAATCCGCATCAGAATAGGCTGTGATATGAGCTGATTTGGATGGTAAAATAGAGATTCCATAGTCTAGTGTACCCTTGAGGTATCGAAGGAGCCGTTTCATGAACTGGAAATGAGGATCTCGAGGGGAGTGCATAAATAAACATAGTTGTTGCACCGCATATGATATATCAGGTCGTGTGAAGGTTAAATACTGCAGTGCACCAGCAAGGCTACGATATAAGGCACCATCTGAGAAGGGTTCTCCAGCAGTTGCACTTAGTTTAGAATTAGTGTCAGTAGGTGTGGCACATGGTTTACAATTTTCCATTTTAGCACGAGCTAAGATCTCTGCTGCATATGTGGTCTGAGATAAGAACAGGCCACCATTTCGTCGGGTTACCGCAATCCCGAGAAAGTGATGTAGTGGTCCGAGATCAGACATGGCAAATTCCCTGGAAAGAGTGGCAATGAAGTGCTGCAAAAGTGTCGGATTGGAGGCTGTCAAGATGATGTCGTCTACATAGAGAAGTAAATATGCCATTTGATCACCCTGTTTGTAGACGAACAAAAAGTATCACTCGTGGTAGATCAAAAACCACACTTTTGTATATAGGAAGCAAATCTGAGGTACCACGCACGTGGAGCTTGTTTTAGCCCATATAAAGACTTTTGAAGTCGACAAACATGCTTTGGATGTTTACTGTCAACAAACCCAGGTGGCTGAAACATGTAAACAGTTTCATTAAGGTCCCCGTGTAGGAAAGCGTTCTTGACATCCAGTTGATGAATGGGCCAAGAACGTGAAGTTGCTAAGCTGAGGACAGTACGAATCGTAGTGGGCTTAACCACTGGGCTGAATGTCTCGTCACAATCAACACCCACCTGTTGAGATTTGCCATTTACAACCAAACGCGCTTTGTAGCGCTGTAATGTACCATTGGCATGGTATTTGTGGCGAAATAGCCACATACATCTGATAATATGAGCATCTGCAGGTCTTGGCACAAGCTCCCATGTATTATTAGCTATTAATGCCTGGTATTCGTCGGTCATAGCCGAGTGCCAGTTCTGGTCGGTCAAGGCCTGGGTGTGGGATTTGGGTAGTGGGGAAATATTATGCTCGGAGGTGGCTAAGAGGGTGGGATCTGTTGAGGGTAGGGAACCCGTTTTAGACCGGGTCTGCATAGGGTGGGTAGAGGGTGGCGGTGTCAGGTTAGATTGTGACGGAGCTAGGGTGGTATGTGCATGTTCTGGGAAGAAAACAGGTCTGCATGCAGTAGAATCAGACCTGTTTCCGCGGCTGTAAGTGTGGGTAAGGGGTGGGGAATGTGGCTGTGAGACCGTGGGGTGGGGGTTGGTGTGGAAGCATGGGCTGGAAAAAAATGTGTCTGGATGTTGCTGGGTCAGACCTGTTTCGTCGGCTGTAGGTGTGGGTTATGGGTGGTTTAGATGGTTTGGAAGTAGTAGTGGTGTCGGTTGTGGGAGGAGAGGAGGTGAAATGAAACGGGGTACTCATGGGTGAAGGTTCCGAATCAGGGTGAGAGCTTGGGTTGATATGAGGTGTAGGTGGGGTAGAGAAAGGAAAAGTGGATTCGTCAAAGGTGACGTGACGTGATAAATAGACACGTCCAGTTGAGGGGTCTAAGCATCGGTATCCACGATAATTCATTGGATATCCGAGAAAGATGCATGGTGTAGAACGGCGGGCTAGTTTGTGGGGTCGAGTGGCATTGTGATTTGGAAAACAAGCACACCCGAAGGTGCGAAGGTGAGTGTAGGTGGGATGCCGGTGATAGAGTTTGTATGTGGGGGTTAGAAAGTTATGGAGTTTGGTAGGAAGAATGTTATGTAAATAGACGGCAGTGTGAAGTGCTTCAACCCAGAAATGGGAAGGTAGGGAAGCATGGGTAAGGAGGGACATAATGATGTCATTAATTCGTCGGATCATACGTTCCGCCTTACCATTTTGTTGTGAAGTTTGGGGACATGAAAATCGAAATTGAAGGCCGTGAGTGACAGCGAATGATTGAAATTTGGAATTATCAAACTCACCACCTATGTCACACTGAAAAGTTTTGATATATTTATTAAATTGGGTTTGGACAAGGCGGTGAAATTGAGTAAATTTGGTGAAGGTTTCGGATTTATATTTGAGTGGATAAGCCCAAACAAATTAGGTGTGGTCGTCAATGAGGACCATGTAATATTTGTAACCTGTGTTGCTGGGTATAGGTGAAGTCCACAAGTCACAATGTATGATGTCAAAAGGTTGAAAAGTAACGGAATCAGAATCATGAAATGGTAAACGCTTATGTTTAGCAATTTGACAAGAGTTGCAAAAGAAATTGTTCTTAGATTTATTACAAGAAATTAAATTACGAGAAACTAAGAAATCCATAATAAAATTGCCAGGATGGCCAAGGCGATCATGCCAAACATTAGAGAGCGAAAAAGTAAGCAAAGCAGAAGCAGGTTGGTTGGTTTTGGTGTTGAAGGAGTACAGTGGGCCGGTACTATTGTGGCGGCTCAGGAGCGTTCCATTCTTGTAGTCCTTCACAGAAAAGCCAAAAGGGTCAAAAGACATGGAAACCATATTGTCAGTAGTGAATTTACGAACTGAAACAAGGTTTCAGATAATATTTGGGGTGTAAAGGACATTTTTAAGGGTGTAGGGGCGGACCCGGGAATTGGGTGATTGAATGGTTGTATGACCGGACCCGTGAATTGGCACACGGTTACCATTTCCAACAAATACAGAATTAATAGTAGTAGTACAAGGAGTGTGAATATTACCTGGTTCGTGTGTCAAATGATCAGAGGCACCGGTGTCAGCAACCCAACTGTCATCTCCCGAGTTCAGTGCCATCGCCTGGAAAGCTGCCCCTAATTCTGATGGTTCCAGTGGGTTTACATCTGCCAAGTGGGCCTGAGCAGGTGGAGTGGACCAGGGCTGGTGCTGTCGTGAAGTTGGGCCAGTGGCCTGTGGAGGCTGACCAGGAACAATCGGCCAAGATGGGCCTGCCCAACTGGGCTGAGTTGGGTAGGGACATGGTGGGGCCGCAGCCCACCATGGTGGCCAGTAGGGGGATGGACCTGGGCTCCAGACATTGGGTCGGACCAATTGATGCTGGGCCGAAGACTGAAAAGAACCACGAGGCTGGTTGCGGTTAGAGGGCTGCTGATTACCGCGACCTGTGCGATGTTGCTGTTGACCGAATGACTGCTGAGGCCTGTGAAATTGACGTCTTGGCTGCTGTCGGTTGTTGTTGCGATAATGAGGGGGTCCCGGCGGGCCGTAGGTGGCTCGCGAGACACTTGGGCAACAACAGCCGGGTTGGAGGCAATAGAGTCCCGTGCTTGTTGGCGACGCAGATCTGAGTCGAGCATGTCGCAGGCATCTTCCCATGAGGGAAGGGTGTTATTGATGATAGAGGCTTGAACATCGAATTCCGTTGGTAAGCCTCGAACCAGCTGCAGGACAAGGCGATCTTCTGTGACTGGTTGCTCAACAGCTTTCAGTTGGTCAGCGAGATACTTAAGACGCTGATAGTAGTCTTGGAGGTTGGGCATGGAGCGCAGGGTAAGATTGACAAACTCTGTTTCAAGGGCTGCTGCACGGGCGCCCTTGTTGTTCAGAAAGATTTTCCGAATCCGGGTCCATGCGCCATAAGCTGTTGTTTCCTCATCAAGAATACGTGCCAGCAGGTCATCTGAAAGTGTCCCATAGATCCACTGAAGCACAAGAGAGTCAATTTTGGCCCAGTTGGCGTAGTCCGGATCTGTTTTGGCAGGCGGTTCAGTGCCATCAATGTGGTGTAGCACCTCGTAACCGCGTGCATGCAGGGTGAACAGCTTGACCCATGATGCATAGGTGACTTTGGAACCATCCAAAACACGAACTTTGTGCTGGATGTTAGTCACCGAATAAGCAGGGTGAAGGCTGTCAGTGTGCTTGGAGGATTCTGGTTTGTCTGACATCGAGATGAACAAAAGAAGGAAAAAAAAAAAGAATCGGCTGCAGGGTCCGTGGACAGGGGCTGCTGCGGATGAACAAAAGAAGGAAAAAGAATCGGCTGCAGGGTCCGTGGACAGGGGCTGCTGCGGATTTGTTTTAGGTCAGAGCAGTAGGCTCTGATACCATATAATTGAATCTGAATTCCTTGATTTCTATTGATGAAGAAGAGAACAATATATAATACAAGAACCTAACTAACTCCTAACTAATTCAGGGATAATTCCTAACTAATTTAGGGATAAACTATAAACCGGATATACATAAGAAATACATAGATATACATAAACTATAAAACGGATATACATCCGCTAATATATTCAAGTTTTGGGTAGGGAAAGTTGACCTGATAACTGACTCGTTTAAAGTTCAAGTTATACGGGTTCGGTTAGTTCGGGTCGGGTTGTTCGGTTTTCAGGTTTAAATTTAAAATGAAAAACAATTTTTTTTACAAACATCATTTGACAATATGATATTTAAGATGTGATATATTCAAAAGTCTCTAAACTTAGGTAGCGTTCGTTTCACAGAATTGAGTGGAATTGGAATTGGATTTTGAAGGATTCCTTTGAAATCTCATAACGAGTTTGGTTGGTATCATGCTCCGGTGGTGGAACGATGAAACTGTGAATCGTCAATTTCTAGGGTTTGTAGAATGATGAGGTAGGGTTTGTAGAATGATCGACTGATACATTTTCTATAAGTTCACAGGGTTATTTTAGTAAATTCACATGAATTTATGAGTTTTTTAAAAACATTCCCCCAACTTTGGAAGGATTTCAAATGTTAAAACTTAAAGGATTTCGTAGGATTTCATAGGATTTGAATTCAATTCCATTCACTTCTTTTGTCGAAATGAACAGCCCAATGAATGGAATCAGAATTCCAATCCTTCTGAATGCCATTCCATTCTGTGAAACGAACACTACCTTAATGTTTCAAATACTAGAGACTCCAAACCAAAACAGATCTATAAAAAACAAAAAACCAACAAACGTTCGTTTTTTTGAGTTTCATAATTTTTTGGGGTCAACTGTTCGGGTTTTTTGTTGTGAAAAAAATAACCTGATAACCGACTCATATTAGGTTCGAGTTGGCGGATTTGGGTTTTGCAGGTCTTCTCTAATTCGGCCTCAGATAATAATAGACAGTCCTATGTTATACATGTGATAGATGGAGATAATGACTATGAAATATGAATAGTATGATATGATAAAAGTACACACGTTATATGATGGTTAAATTATACAACTTGCATAATGTTTTAATTTAAAGAAGAGATGATTAAAATAACCTTACGACTCAAACGACTTGTATAAGATGCTTAATAAGATGATGTATACTAATAAAGTGACTATAATATCTTTAACAATATTATATTTTATTTTTATGTAGAAAATTTGTACAAAATATCCGTATAATAATTTAAGTATTATTGTTGTATTTAGCACGTTAAGCACATGTAGATTTTGGGCTACAAAAGAATAAAAAGGGCTCATAAGCTTGGGCTCATATCTCGATCCAATGAAGTGATGTCCAGTCCTATTATGCATCTGGGCCCATGGTGATGGTAGGTTATTTTATCAGTCACAATGACACATGATGTATTTGTTCAGCTACCTAAGTATTAGTCTACCTCGTCCAATCCTATACTTTCATGTCACTTCTACATCCAAGAACTATATAACAATTAAAATATTGACGTTTACCCACAAGTACCCTAGAACTATGGACTACACCATTTTACTCCACATACCAATCACACACACCATAAAGAGATGAATGCAACCTCCTTATGATGGCAATCAAACCAGAATCCGACGGATATACCCCACACATTTGGGACGGGTTTGAGGTCGGTTAATCAGGTTTGGGACGGGTTTGGGAATAGTTTTTATTTTCTTCACGGGTTTGTGTCGGGTAAACCCAATGGCTAAGCTTTTTAAATTAACGGGTTTACCCGAAACATGCAGGTATACCCTATACCCGATGGGTATTTACCCGCTAGACACCCGTCAGGTTTGAGATAAGTTTATCTAACCGGGTTTGGGGTTGGGATTACCTAAGCCCGTCCCAAACCCGACCAATGCCATCCCTTCACCTCAAACCACTCTCTCTCCAAACAATCACGACAAAGCTTTGCTGGAAAATGGATAGCCTCCACATGAGTATTGTGTGATAAGAGGTTAGCATTTACATGAGTATTGTGCGATAAGAGGTTCCAACAAGTCTAAAGGGACAAATTTATAGGGTTGCAATTCGTCAGGTTATGTTATACAAAATAGATTGATGGGCCATCAAGAAGACACGCATACAAAAGATGAATGTAATATAAATGTGGTGCATGTGTAGGATAAGAAGCGAAGTTTTCCTGAAGAAATTTGAGGCGACATGTGTATCTCGAAGAAGACAATGGAGTGGAAAACGAGATGGTTTGGGCATGTAAAAGGAAGCCAGACAACAACACCAGTAAGAGCCATTGAAACTCTCAATGTGGATGGAAAGATAAGAAGAGATATACCCAACCTAATTTAGAATGAGCAAATTTGGGATGAGATTTGCTAGACTATCACTTATTTAAAGATATGAACGTGGGTCAATTCTTATATTAGGCTACGAATTGCTTTAGGGTATGTGCAATTATGTTTTAGATTTGTCTTGTGGTTTTAGCCTTTTATATCCTTTTGTTTAGCTTAGACTATGTGGAGTAGGAACGTAGTAGGGGCGTGGAACTCCCATCTACGCCGGACACACTGCTTCCGGTAGTGACTTGGGGGTGGCGTTGGGGGGGTGTGGGTTTTCTCCCTGGCGTGGGGGCAAATGGAGGTGGTGATGTGTCGTTGGTTGTGGCTTTAAGGGCAAATGGAGGTGGTGAGGTGGCGGTGTGTGGTTGGTTGTAAAAAAGCCCTCTTCCACATCCCCACCACCCGTGCTTTTTGGGGCTTGAAGGGGAAAGCCACCTCTGCCAACGTAGTAGCCATGTGTCACTTCATATCCTCCCTTCAAGTCCCCCCACTCTAAGTAGTCTTAGCCTTGTGTTAGTGTTGTTTGAAGAATTAGCTTGTTTAGGAGATTATGTAGGCACTTGCATAAGGGTAAACGCTTGCTTTATCATCTATAGTTATTGTAGTTTACTTATCACTGTATGTCATTGTTGTTCGCAACTTTCTTTATTAGTACTTTTGCATTTTTTATTTGTTAGGATTCTATTTTTTATTGCTACCTAAATTACCACATCACACTATACAATACTATATTGTGCACATAATAAAAAAAGTTTTTTTGGGAGTTGGGGGTCGTAGTGGTAAAAGTCTTTTATTACCTAGGATATGGGTAAGGTATGTCCCCGTTATACTATCCCATTACAAATAGTTTGCTATGAGTATGATTATATTAGGTATGTTTATTTATTTATTATATTTATATATTTTATAGGAATTAATTACATTGTTAGTACCTATGGTTTTATCATTTTTCTATTTTCATACTATTTATTGCAAATTACACTACTGGTACTAACTTTACAAATTGTTTCACCACTAGTATCCTAGAGGTATTAACTATGTAATAAATTATACAAATATTTTGCCCATAGCTACTAACGGTGAAACAATTAGTAAAAGCTAATACCGATGATGTAATTTATAATAAATTGGTATGAAAATGACAAAGTGAGTAAATCATAGGTACTAACCATGTAATTACTTATATTTTATAGTCACTTAACACATATGTAAAGGTATAATATTTGAGATAATAAAAACGTTTGTTCTCATCTCACACTTCCTAACACATATGTAAAGTGTATAACTTTTGCTATGAGTCAGATTTTACTCTACTGAGTATGTTTATTTGTTTTGTATATAAATAAAATATCCAACAAATAACAAACAAGTCAGATTCAAACTCAAGCTTAAAAAATGACTCACGCGACAATCTAAAGAACTTGAAGTAAACCAACCTCTTTTATATCAAACGAGTCGTGTTTACACTCAACTCGACTCATTTACACCATTAGATTTAACAACTCCCTTAAACAATAATCTAGTAAGAAAAGGACCATATAAAAATAACTTAACAAGTTACAAACTTTACTTATCTATGAGTCCACCATAACTTCAATTTTATGCAACATAACTTTATACTTTATAATAATAATCTCTCTCCCCTCTAAACGTTGACACATGTTTGTCCAATTGCCATTATTGGATCAGAAAGAGGACAATGTAGATGGTAAGTGAACCAATATGAACCATATTTTTGTAGTTTGAACTCACACCACAGTTATCACTCTCCATTTATCACCAATTTAATCCCAAATTTTCCCCAAATAATCCATTCCTCCATTTCAGTGGCTCACACTCTTCCTTTTTTCCATATTTTGCCACTACCCACTTCGTCTTTTTCTATACTTACATATCCCCACACACATTTATCCTCATTCTTCCACTTCCTCTGCTTGTTCTCTCAAAAGGGTTCGAGCAAGAACCCTAATTGTTCAAGATTAAGGTACCATTTGTCTTAAAGTTATGATCTTTTTGATCAAGTTTGGATCTTTATTGGTTTTTGGCTATTGGGTATTGATCATTTTGTGATTTGTGTTGTTTCTTTGGTTTGTTTTGGGGGTTGTGTGTTTGACTCTGTTTTGTCTTTTTGTTGAAAGACTCTGTTTTCGTTAAGTTCTTGAATCTGATGGGTTTAGATAGGTGTTTTGTTTAGTAATTGGAGCAAGATTTGAAGTTTAAGGTACCAAATTTGTCTTAAAGTAATGATCATTTTTTGATCAAGTTTGAAATCTTTATTGGTTTTTCGGTATTGGGTATTGCTGATTATGTGATTTGTGTTGTTTGATTGACTCTGTTTTGTCTTTTGTTTGAAAGACTCTGTTTTTGTTAAATTCTTGAATTTGATCGTTTAGATATGATTGTTGTTTTGTTTGGTGTTTGAATTGGAGCGAGATTATGAATTTATGGTCTAATTTGAGCTAATTGAGTGTTGAACTGTTGATCATCTGTTTGTTTGTTCTAATAGTTAAGTGTTGAACAGACTTGGTGGTTTGACTTTTAAAGTCAAACACAGTAGTTTTTTAGATATATGATTGGTGTTGAACTGTTGATCATCCCTCTGTTCTATCTGTGGTTCTTGTTTCTATCGTTTAGTATGGTTAGTTGGTTGCCTTGTTTTCTGTAACTGAAAGATGAAATTTAGATTGACTGACATGAAAAGTCAAAGTGTATCTATCTAAGTTTATCAAAAGTCAAAGTTGAGGACTATGATGTCTTGCTATGTAACGTGTTGGATACTTGTCAGCCATGTAATGTTCGGTATAGCATAAATTGTTTGATGATGATATCAGAGAGTACTAGCCTTATTTGAATTACTAATTTTGATATATTACAGTTTCCTTATTCTTATGACAATTGTAATAAGTGGTTGGATATATAGTTTAACAAATCTTTATTAACTACTAATTAAATATCTAAACACCACAGAAAAGGGACACTATTGATATTTTGTACTGATTACTAATGAGTAATGGTAACATCAGATTTGGCAATAAGGGAAGTGTTGTACTTAATTTAGGCGCTCAAAAATGTATTTATCTTGTAAAAGAGGGAGTATACGAGTTTTATGTATTTGCAGACAATAATAGATGGAATTTATATGTTGATAACACTTTCAGCCTAACAACTGGTCTATAATCACTAGTGATTTAACGAAGAATCATGTCACGCAAAGCATTGGATTATGATCAGCTCAATGAGAATGTGAAGAAAGCCCAGTATGCTGTAAGGGGTGAGCTGTATCTTCGTGCTTCTGAGCTTCAAAAGGAGGGCAAGAAGGTTAGTTATTTATTTATTAATTTTATATATTTACCTTAATTATTTTTTTATTTTCCAATTAGTTTATTGACAATTTATTGTTGGCACTTGGCCCTCTCATCCTTCAAAGATTTATTTGGTAACTGTTGGATCTATAATCAATCCAAATTTAAAACTTTTAGTGGCCTTTATGCTTTTTATGGAGTATATGTTATTGTTTAATATGTGATAAAGCAACTTATTACACTAGATAAACTTTTAGGGGCCTTTATGCCATTCATTCGATTCTTATTCTTATATTTTGTGGGTCCCATTTGCTCCCCGCGTTAAGTAAAATGGGACCCACTCCCACAATTATCTTCGTTTGTCCTCAGACCATATAATATAAGTACAATTTCAAATATCTCCTTCTAAAAGTTCAACATTTCATATATTTTCTTCCAAGTATTATGATATCAAATTTACCCCTTTGAAACACTATATTTATATCATATTTTACTCATTCTATACTAAATTATATCAGCTACTTGGAAGAACATTAAGTTGACTCACAACAGTAATCATCATCATACTCGGTAAATCCCACCAATAGCAAAGCTAAGGTAGGGTCTAAGGAGGGTAAGATGTAGACAACCTTACCTCTACACCGTAGGAATAGAGAGGTTGCTTCCGGTGAGACCCCCGGCTCGATGGTAGTTTTGCATCAAGCCTGGACATAAGGCACATAACACTCAGCAATTGAGACAAATGCCGATTAGTGCATGTACCCCCTTGTCTTTCGGCTATCAACGCCACCACATGATGCATGATTAACCATCCCCCTCTTTTAACGTTATTTTCACGAAATTAGTAAAATAACCTTAAAATTAGTGGACTTTCACTTTTGCCCCCCGAGCGCCCACACATATATACATTATATGCGCATATCGGAATCCACACATATATACATTATATGAGCATACTCACAACAGTAATGTTTTACTATTTATTTATTCCTGATATAATCTTCTATAAGTAATTGATTATATTTTGTATACTATGAAACGGGTCAATATGACACTTTTAGTGTTCTGAAATGGTAAAATAGGATGTTATGAAATCGAAAGATTTATATAAAAGTTTGAACTTTTAGAAAGATAAATAATATTAAATAAATGTGTTAGAATGTTTATAACGTCTCACTATTTTAACTATTCTTTTGCAGATTATCTTCACCAATGTGGGCAATCCTCATGCTCTGGGACAGAAACCTCTGACATTCCCTCGTCAGGTTTGTGCTAATTAAAGTTTTTTTTTGCTTTGGTAATTCTTATATTGCTAGTTAACGTATATATATTTGACATAAATTCATATATCTAATAAACGTAACATGTATTGTTGCAGGTGGTTGCTCTTTGCCAGGCTCCATTTCTTCTTGATGACCCAAATGTCGGGCTTTTATTCCCGGCTGATGCAATTGCAAAAGCAAAACTGTACCTTTCTTATACATCAGGGGGTCTAGGTATTATTTAAAGACACCTTTTTTCTATTTTTCTTATAATCTTTTGTTTAAAAAAAGTTAATTAACTGTCTTGTCGATCCTGTAGGTGCTTATAGTGATTCCCGTGGTCTTCCTGGAATAAGGAAAGAAGTTGCTGAATTCATCGGGAGGCGTGATGGATATCCGAGGTACAAAAACATATGTTCTTGATACTTTCTAGCTTTTTAATAAACATTAAGAAAACTGTTGACTTCAAGAAAACTTTGTACCTTTGTCTTTTAGGATCAATATTGAGTCTTCTTTAAGAGTAAAGTACACGGATGGTCCCTGGGGTTGACCAAAATTTTAGATTTGTGTTAGACTAAGTTATTTAAATTAGACAAGTTTATTATTATTAAGGGTACCAAGTTGTAAGTAGTTTATCTATATATAGGGCCTTGTATTTTTCATTATCAATCAATAAAACCTAGTTACAATTATACGTTTCAATTTGGTATCAGAGCTTATACGCTCTGGGATTCCCTAAACCCTAAAAGCAGCCGCAACCTTCTTCTTCTCCTTTTTTTTCTCTCTTCACTACTGCAGCTATCAACCCTAACCTATCTTAACAGCCGATTACCAATCCTGTGGCTGCCATCTTCCTGCATCGATTAACAAATCTAAGCCGATTATTATGGCTGCCATAACAACCTTTACAAATCAGGAAAAAGCTATCCATAACTCTCACAAGTTTGCTTTCAACCTAAAACCTACAAACTATGGCTACTGGAAACAAATATTCGAACCCTTCCTTGCCTCTCATAACCTACTCGGTTATGTGGATGGTACCATCCCTTGCCCATCAAAGGATGGTCGAGCCATTCATCGCCGCTCTTGCCCTCACACAAGTGAGCAAAATGGGATGGTCGAGCGTCGTCATCGGCACGTTGTGGAAACCGGACTTACACTTCTTGCACAGTCCAGTCTTCCCCAACGTTTCTGGCAATTTGCTTTTGAGACAGCCGTTTACTTAGTCAACCGACTTCCCTCTCGTGTCTCCTCTAACAAATCTCCATATGAACATGTATTTCAACGAAAACCTGAATACTCTTTTCTTCGTGTCTTTGGATGCCAATGCTTTCCTTATCTTCGTCCATATAACCGTCACAAAATTGAATTTCGATCCACTCCTTGCGTCTTTCTTGGCTACAGCCCTGTTCATCATGGCTATCGATGCTTTGACCCATCCACCGAACGAATATACATTGCCCGACATGTTCGCTTTAATGAACATGTCTTTCCATATAACAAACCCGTACCTACTCAAACCCCACCACAACCTTCCCCACCCTACGTCTCCATATTTCCTGACCCACCACCCGGTTTTCCAGCTGCACCCACACCACCTACTCCTCTATACCACCCACAACTGCACCTCCCGAACCTACCCAATCAGACCCACAACTACAAACCGATACCAACACCCCACCCGAACCCTCAACCGAACCCACAGTTCCCACGGTCCAACCCACCCAAGCACCTAGAACTCGACCATCCAACCTCCGTCCAAACCCCAAGCCACCCACTCGTTATAATCCCGCTGCCTATACTGCCACCACTACCCCTACCTTACCCGTTGAGCCCACCTCCTTTACCGTTGCTAATAAGTCTTTAGAATGGCGCCAAGCCATGGCTGAAGAGTTGGATGCGCTACATAGGAATGGGACATGGACGTTAGTTCCCCCTGCCCCTCATACTAACTTGGTTGATTGTAAGTGGGTTTACAGGTTAAAAACAGATGCAAATGGGAACATCAGCAGGTACAAGGCACGACTTGTTGCTAAAGGTTTTCACCAGCAACATGGAGTTGATTATCATGAGACTTTCAGCCCAGTAATCAAACCTGCTACGGTTCGGACTATTTTATCCCTGGCTGTCACCAACAAGTGGATTCTCAGACAATTAGATGTTCAGAATGCTTTTCTGCATGGTGATCTTCAGGAGACAGTTTATATGAGGCAACCTCCTGGTTTTGTTGACCCGACTAGGCCAGATCATGTGTGCTTATGGTACTCAAGCAAGCTCCTCGTGCCTGGTTTACAAAATTATCAACGGCTCTTTACCAATTGGGTTTTCACGGGTCCAAAACTGACCCGTCCCTGTTTATTCTTAACAACAATGGTACTTTGGTTTACCTTCTTGTCTATGTAGATGATATTATCATCACAGGTAATCACTCTGGGGCTGTTAATGCTGTTAGTGACCGCTGAGCTCTATGTTTGCAATTAAAGATCTGGGTCCATTACATTATTTTCTGGGTATTGAAGTGGTGCATCATGGTTCGAATCTGGTCCTATCTCAACGAAAATACATTCTTGATATTCTTCATCGTGCAGGTCTTGCAGACTGCAAACCCGTGTCGTCCCCTATGAGTACTTCTCAGGTTTTCTTACCTGATGATAGCCCATTACTTGATGATCCTTCTAGATACAGGCAGACGGTCGGTGCTCTTCAATATGCAACTTTAACTCGTCCGGACATTGCTTTTACAGTTAATAAGGTTTGTCAATTCATGCATGCTCCTACCGAGAATCATTGGGCTGGTGTGAAACGTATTCTGCGTTACTTGAAGGGCACGACTGATATGGGTCTCTTATTTCGTCACAACACGGGTCTAGGCTACAAGCCTTTTCTGACTCTCATTGGGCTACTAATCTTCGGGCGTTCTCGGATTCTGATTGGGCTGGTTGCCCTATCGATCGTCGTTCCACGGGGGATATGCTGTCTATCTGGGTTCTAATCTTATTTCGTGGTCTGCTCGAAAACAACGAACTGTCTCTCGATCTTCAACAGAATCTGAATATAAGGCTATTGCTGATACTGTAGCAGAACTGATTTGGCTGAAATCTCTTCTTCATGAACTCGGTCTGTTTAGCAAGGCACCAACGCTTTGGTGTGATAATCTTGGTGCAACCTATCACTCTGCTAATCCAGTATTTCATGCTCGTACAAAACATGTTGAAATAGACTATCACTTTGTTCGTGAACAAGTTACTCAAGGGAAGCTGAATGTCAAGTTCATCTCCACTGATGATCAAATTGCTGATGTGTTTACAAAGGCTCTACCTTCACAAAGATTTGAGTTTCTACGGTCCAAGTTGCAGGTCGTTCCCCGCCCTCAACTTGCGGGGGGATGTTAGACTAAGTTATTTAAATTAGACAAGTTTATTATTATTAAGGGTACCAAGTTGTAATTAGTTTATCTATATATAGGGCCTTGTATTCTTCATTATCAATCAATAAAACCTAATTACCATTATACGTTTCAATTATTTGGTCTCTAGCTACCCTGTGGTTTTCACTTTGTAACGCATTTAGTCCCCAACTTTTGCCAAAAGTACATGGATGGTCCATGTGGTTTGCACTTTGTGACGCATTTAGTCCGTAACTTGAACCTGGTGAAACCTTTAAATTTGTTAGCTAGGGACTAAATGCATTACAAAGTACAAACCACTGGGACCATTCATGTACTTTTGACAAGTTAGTGACCAAATTCAAAATTTTGGTTAACCAGATGGACCATCCATGTACTTTACTCTTTTTTTAAATAAAAAATTATGAAAAGGTGTTTTGCACTGAGACTAACTATATTATTAAACTTGGTGACAGTAATCCGGATCTCATATATCTGACTGATGGTGCAAGCAAAGGAGTAATGCAGATCTTGCAAACTGTTATTCGTGGTAACGGTGACGGGGTATGTGATCCCGTGTCCAAAACAACTATATCTTTTGCTCCAAAAAAACACAAAAAAATAAGAATTATTTTATTTTTTTGATACGTAAATAACCACATAATTGTTTTTAGCAATCACAACTTATAAATTATAATCTTATACAATTTATAATTTAGTTCTTCGTCGTTTTTTTAGATTCTGGTTCCAGTCCCTCAGTATCCACTATACTCAGCTGCTATCTCTCTGTTTGGTGGTTCACTTGTACCATATTACCTTGAAGAAAATGCTAATTGGGGTCTCGATATCAACAACCTCCGCCAGTCAGTTGCTGAAGCGCGCTTTAAAGGAATAACCGTAAGATTTCATTCATTTACCCAATTTATCATTTCATTTTGTGGGTCCAATCTCTTATCCTCAATTCTGTGCATGATAATAAGTTTATAATAATTTAATTATGATAAGGTAAGGGCAATGGTGATTATTAACCCTGGAAACCCGACCGGACAATGTCTTAGTGTCGATAATCTGAAGGAAATACTGAGATTCTGTCACAAAGAGAACTTGGTCTTGCTTGGAGATGAAGTTTATCAGCAAAATGTTTATCAGGATGAACGTCCATTTATAAGTTCCCGAAAGGTAATTATTATTTCATGTTATTAAATTAAAAGTAGAGTTAGGTTCTGGTACAAATGGGTCTTAACATACAAATTGGCTTCATGTGAGAAGTGGAGGGAAATCTTTTTAAATTTTTTTTTCTCATCTTATTCAACACGTATTTTAGTCCCAGAATCTAAAGATTGTGTAAATAACACTAGTAGAGTAAATACATGATTTTTTTTATTTGTTAATTTTTTTACATTTTGCAACTAAACATCATGCTCAAGTAGATGGGAAAAATTTTCAAAAATAAAATCCTTCTTATGTTAAGGTCATATTGTATGTTAAGACCCATTTGTATTTGATCCTTTGCACATTAAAGGTAATAATGTATTGAGATTATTTGTTATCCTAATTTTTGTTGCGCGTTGAAGGTACTGTTGGACATGGGCCCACCGATTAGCAAAGAACTCCAGCTTGTTTCGTTCCACACTGTGTCGAAAGGATTCTTAGGTGAATGTGGACAACGTGGTGGATACTTCGAGATGACAAACATCCCCCCAGAGGTTTATTCCTTATTATTATATTCATTTTCAACCACCTAAAGGTGGTTGAGCGGTTAGTAATTATAGTTTATTTTATCATTTTTGTTTTAAGACCAAAGTTTCAAAACAAAAAGCGATTAGCATTAGACAATATGAGTTTGTTACTAAACGTTGTATCGGATGTTACAGTCGGTTGAGGAGATATACAAAGTTGCATCAATTTCACTCAGTCCCAATGTTCCTGGGATGATATTTGTAAGTTGAATTTGAATCATATGACTTGTGGCGTTTTAAAATTTTCCCATAAGTATTTGTTTTTAATCTTTTTTTATTATAGATGGGATGTATGGTCAGCCCTCCAAAGCCTGGTGATATCTCTTACGACCAGTATATTAGAGAGAGGTAGCAACCGTTCATTTGAGTTTATCTATTTTGTCGTTGTTGGAGGGTATTTTAGTCATTTTTATTTTTAAACTAATGCAGCACGGGCATCCTTGAATCACTAAGGAAGAGAGCACACATGATGACAGATGGGTTCAACAGTTGCAAAAATGTTGTTTGTAATTTCACAGAAGGTAATAACTAGATACCATATCTTTCTTAATCGGCCGTTTTTTTTTTATTTTTTTTTTAATTTTGTTGGTGTATGGATTAGGTGCAATGTATTCATTTCCGCAAGTTAAACTACCTCCAAAAGCAATTGAAGCTGCAAAACAAGCCGGAAAGGTTCCGGATGTTTTCTATTGCCTTAAGCTTCTAGAAGCCACCGGCATTTCAACTGTCCCTGGTTCAGGGTTTGGTCAAAAGGAAGGGTAAGTCGCTTTTGACTTTTCTAAACGTTGACTTTTTATCTACGCGTTACAAAATGGGCGGGTCAGGTCAGGTCGTTTTGTTGCACAAATATCTGCCTGATGTTTTTTATAACTGTTAATGTGTTCAATATGATTATAACAGTATGCTGCTACAATAATAATTTGATTTTTAAAAAGATGAAACGATTTAAAAGGTTTTAAGCGTTAAAACTGCAGTTTAGATGACTCCAAAATAGGGGTGTGAATTTCTGACACAGCCCAAAAACACGACACGGACCTAACACAAAATTCGTGGGTTTGGGTTTAGTCTAAATGGGTTCGGGTCAGTTTCAGGCTGAACCCCGCGAACCCGTTTAGCTAAACGGGTAGGGTACGGGTCAAACCGGTTGGGTTGGCAGGTTGCCCTGTTTAACCCATATATATTATATTATATTTTTTTACAATATGTTTTATGTCATAAATTAAATTAAGTGTGTATTTTATGTCATAATTATAACTTAAAAAGAGAAGTTGACATAAAATTTTATAATTTTAAATATACTTGTATTATATACATTTGTGTTTTTTTGTAGTAAATTTTGATTTTAATATATTAATTTTCGGAAAAAAAAAAAATCGGGTTGAACGGGTCGTGTTCGGATCAACATGTGAATATTCGGGTCGTGTTCGGGTTCATATGTATGACACGATTTTTGGGTTTGGGTCGTGTTCTAGTTCATTTAAAATTTTCGGGTTCAGTCAACCCGATCCGTTTAGCACCCCTAGACTAAAATTGTTTGACTTGTTTCCTTTTTAGCTAACTGTTTCTATTTTATCCCTCCAACCCCTCTTCTCGCACGTGGTGGACCTATTTCATATAGATGGTCTGGTAATAATATTAGTACTTTTTTTTTTTTTTAAATAGGGTTTTCCACTTGAGGACAACTATCTTGCCAGCTGAGGAGGACATGCCTGCAATTATGGAAAGTTTCAAGAAGTTCAATGATGCATTCATGGATCAATATGAAGGCAATTCATGGTACTCAAGGATGTAAGGTGTGCATGTTTTACCCCTATCGGTATATAATATGCGTGTATAGTTCACCTGAACTTGTTATCGGTTACTTGTTATTACTGTTTTCGAACTTTCGATGTTTCGTATTATCTGTTGATGTGTACTGTACTCACTCAAGGCATTTTCATTCACATACTTAATTAACCAAGTTTCTGTTCTCTTTGTAGCATATTAATTGCTGTTTTTATGATATGCTCAGTTTGTTTAATGAGTATTGACATATGTTATTTGGTTAATGTCATAGATAACCTGCTATAAATTTCATATACCTTTTTTTGACATGGGCTACTAGGTAAGTTATTGGAAAGGGGTTATTTGTAAGAAAACTAGTTTATGCCCCGCCCGTGTTGCGGGTGCTAAACCGAATATTTCTTAGTATCATAATTTGTACACGTGTGTTTCGGTTACTTGTACATAATACTGATAACATGATCTCAATAAAAGTTGCATCAGGACAACCAATCAAAACAAAACACCACCATAGTTTTGCATAAAACTAAAACGATGGCAAAAATGTAATGTTTAACTGTGGGCAAAATTGTAATTTGTTAGGACCAAAGAGTTTGTCGCATGGCACGAAAGAAAATTACATCGAGATCAATTAAAAACACACTACCATAATTTTGCCAATAAAACAACCTAAAACGATGGCAAAACTATAAATTTGAACTGTGAGTAAAATTTTATTTTTTCGGGGGATTGAGAAAGCGTCGGGGACTAAATACGTATATTAGCGAAATTGAAGTTCTAAAATTAGAATACAAAAAACCATGACCAATGAGGGGGTGCCAGGACAGTATTCCCCCTCATGGTAATTGTAGCATATATAAATATGACACATAAGCAAGAAACTCTTTGGTTTTACGGTCGGTTTTTCTACTTAACTTTTGGTCAGTGGGTTTCAGTGTTTTTAAACCATAGTGAACGGTTTGGTTTACAATTTGTATAAAAAACCAACCGTATAACACTAGACCAGACCATAATAATTTTATATTAAACTTTTTAAAATATTCACACACACATAGTATACGGATATATATATATATATATATATATATATATATAAATTATATTATAAACACATGTTATAGACAACTAAAATTTTTATAATTTTACATCTAACTCAATTAAAATGGACTAAACCCACTTTTAATTTTTCACATTGTCAAGTAGGGATGATTTCAAAGTAAAGGGGAGCATTTGGGACTTGTTACTGGTATCAAATGGTATTGAAGTACTCATTTTTTGGCGTTTTCGGTACCAGTATTTTCGATACGGGACCGGTATTTTACCGAATTTTAGACACAAATACTGGTACCATATCGAACGTTACCCATATTTGACGTATTTTAGTACCAATACCAAGCTCATCCCTATTTCAAAGTTTCAAGTTTTGTGCTAAAACACTAATTAGACGAAATAAAACCAAAACATTTAAAACCTATTGCTCTCATTCTCCCCACAAAAATATCATGGTAAGGTATCAACGATTCAAGTATTCAAGCCTAACAGACCTAAACCGTGATGGTTAAAGTTAACTCGTAAACAAAATAACTATGAAAAAATTAACCTAGTTGGTAACATATAATAGGTGATAAAACAATGGGTTGTGCATTATATAATCAAAACTAAACTTGAGGAACCCGTAAACGAAATAACGATGATCACCAGGAGACCAAACAAGGGGAAACCCTTGTTCATCCAAGAATCATCAAATTGAAGTATAAATTGGGCCTCAAATTCGTGCATGAACACGAATTATCGATCACCTAGACTAGGAGATCATAAGGTATGTTTAAAAACCTAGATTGGTGAAAGTCATAACATGGGTGAGACAAGTAGAATACTTGCATTAGATTGTTGGATTATGTGGGTGATTGATAATTCGTTTTTAAACATATTATAACTTTCACCAATCTAGGTTTTTAAACATACCTTATGATCTCCTAGTCTAAGTGATCGATAATTCGTGTTCATGCACGAATTTGAGGCCCAATTTATACTTCAATTTGATGATTCTTTGATGAACAAGGATTTCCCCTTAATATGTTTAAAAACGAATTATCGACCATCCACATAAACCAACAATCTAATTGCAAGTATTCTACTTGTCTCACCCATGTTATGACTTTCACCAATCTAGGTTTTTAAACATACCTTATGATCTCCTAATCTAGGTGATCGATAATTCGTGTTCATGCACGAATTTGAGGCCCAATTTATACTTCAATTTGATGATTCTTGGATGAACAAGGGTTTCCCCTTGTTTGTTCTCCTGGTGATCGACATACACACACACACACACTATGTGTGTGTTATGTTTTGATTTTTACATTTTAAAACACATGTTTCCTTTTTAACAGCTTTGGTCCCTCAAGTTTAATTTTGATTATATAAGGCTAAAACTCATTGTTTTATAACCTATTTATATGTTACCAACTAGGTTAATTTATTTCTAGTTATTTTGTTTACAGGTTAACTTTAACCATCAACAGTATTTTTACCCGGTTATCCTTAGTTAATTTGGTTTAATTACCAAACCCGTTTTCAAGGTGTTACAACCGTGAAATCAAATTGGAACCAAATTGTTACTAGCAGTGTGGTTTGGTTTACATGTTCGACAGTTTGGTTTAAGGTTTGACCTAAAAACCATGAAAAATCAGACCGCGAACACCGATAGTTATAAGCAAGGAACCGATTATTGGGCAATTAAATTACCATGTTAAAAAGGTATAAGTACCGGGTTGGGACATTATTGAGCATGATTATTAATAAGACAAAAGGTCAGATACAAATACGCTTATCATACAAAACGTTCGAATAGCGTAGAAAAGTAAAAAAAAGCAGTGGCATTTTTCGTAATTATTTTTCTCTTAGAGTAATTATCAAAATTACTCTATAAATGATCTTTTAGGGTAATATTGATCTTGTAGAGTAATTTTGTAGAGTATCATAATTGCTCTACAAATGATTTTGTAGGGTAATTTTCATAATTATTTTATGAGTAAATAATTACGAAAATGTTACCGTATTTTTTAACTTCTCCATGACATTCGTACGTTTGGTACGATAAGTATATTTATACGAGATCTTTCTTCTTATTAATAATTGATGTGCGCAAAATGTAACATATAAATTACATCAAAAAAAGAATAAAAATGTACGGGATTATTACGGTCTATATAAAGCGCGTTAATTACCTGGAAGGAGGTTAGAAGGGTGTTTGGGTAAAGTTCTTGTCTCGTTCAGTGTATAGATCCTGCGAGGACCTGGTTCAAGTTTATTAGGACTTCCCTTGAGGCAGATAGCATCAAATAGGGGGAAGTAGGAACGGCTTGAACCCCTTATAAATAAACTAAACTTTACGCAGACTTGCGGGACTGTATCCCTGCTGACTCAGACCAATATGGCCGAGGGTAACGTCGCCTTCACAAGAGGGGCCTACCACTTTTCGCATTAATAATTTACTTAATTATCTTTCAATATTCCGACCTTGTGAGACTGTATCTCTGCTGACTCAGACCGATAGGTTGAAGGTAACGTCGCCTTCACAAGAGGGACCTACTACTATAACTAAGATAATCTCTTAAAATGCTCAAAGTGCGGAAATCATCAAAGAATATATAAAAAAGGAGTCGGAATCAAGTGATTCTTTCTTGTATATTTGTTTTCCTTTTTATATATGTTTTTACTTTATATCTTTTAAACTTTTATAAAAGATTTAGTTAGATTAGACGTTAACGATAAGCTGGTAATTAAAGCTCTTGTGTCCTTAGACGACCTCGGTATTTTACCATCACTATACTATGTCCACGATGGGTGCACTTGCCCTAACATGTGTAGAGTGGTAGAGTATTTTATCGTGTTTTATAAATTTAAAGCTTAATCTACGAGTAAAAAGTACCGAAAAGATAACAAAAATTATAACCACACTCGACCACGTCAATAATACTGATTTCAATATCTTATTTTTCTTCTTATAATGGTTCGCTAGGAACAAGAAGATGAAAATATTCAAAGTTATAAGCCGATTTTTTTGTGTTTTTTAAACCTTTTTAAACGATGACGATGAAAAACTGGGTTTGGAATTTCTGAACCTGGTTTTTCATGGTCTTAAGTTTAGTAATGATTTCTTTATCATCTTCAATACCAAGATAACGTAGAAGATGAACAAGGAAAGAACATACAAACATGTTTCTAAAGTTGAAATGATGAACGTAACCTTCACATGGCAATCGTGTGATGACTTGTAATGTGTTTTAAGCAATTGCAATTTTATTATAAGAACTAGGATACAAAGAGGGTACACCAAAATACAACATATACCAACCAAATATGATTTGTAGTTTTTACAATGCATCATACCAACTAAATATGATATGTTAATTGTTATAATACATACATTATGGCTAGGCAAAAATTTATGATCATGTGTAAATTTTTTAAAATAAATGATAAAAAAGAAATTAAACTTATTGCATGGATCATCTGTGTAATTTACTCCATAAATGAAACTCCAAGACCAAATCTATACATTTTATGAACAATATTTTTTATAACTCGTGAAAAACACTACTATAATCTATTTTTTTTTCTTTTTTAACTCTTCAAAGTAAACTAGTTAGCTTTAGCTCGTTTAAGCTCAACTTTGTAACACCCTAATTTCCCAAAAGACAAAATTACATAACCATAGTGTGACCCTTCAAACATGCATATCTTAAATTGAGAAAATGAGTTACAAGAGTCATTATAATCTGTCAAACTAGGAAGTCTCGACAATCCGGAAGTAAAAAAGTTGGGTAACTAAAAGTTACAAGTCATAACGGTCCGTTATGTGGGAATAAATTCAAAAACAAGAATATGACGGGTGGAAACATGACGTGGATTGGTAATGGACCGTCACCAACACATAACAGTGCGTTACGAAGGCCGACTTAGCCTATAAATAGGTCCTTAAGGCTCTCATTTGGTATGATTAAACTTTTGGGAACGCTCCTTTGTAGGAGAACTCCCGAGTTTGGGATACCCTCTCGGGTGTTGCTAGCTAGTTATCTTTAGTGCACGGTTTGAGGGAACTTTGCATCAACTGTCTTAAATCGTTAATTAGGATCGGCTTTGAGAGTTTGGGGTATTCTGAATCCACGGGTGCATCATGAAGTGTTGAACATGGGGAAACAACAGTAAAACCTCCTAGCACGAGTGGCCTAGTATTAAAACAAATCATAAATTAACCGTACGCCACATCACATTGGAAGTATGCCACGAGATACGTATTAGGGTGCTGAACCTTGGCTAATGGCAATATGCCCTCCTAGTATGAGTTGCCCAATATTAAAACATACTTATACGATTGGTAGTACGATAGCCTAGTACTGGTTTACATGACAAACATATTTGATGAAAACAAGTATTGTTAATGTGCTTGGGCTTGGCATGTATTCTAGATCCATGAATGTTAATGGAGTCTGTTGTTAGGATCGTATGAAAGAACTCTTGTATGACTCAGACTATGGGGTGTGGTCCTCTTTCCCTATCTCCACATCACCTCCACCTCATCACCTTCTTATTTCTTTTCCTCTTCCCCCATCAACAAGAAATGGTTCCCTATCCATCCTCACCCAATAATATTAAGAGAGAGGGTGAATCAAGAGAGAGAGAAGCATATCGAAGCAAACGAGAAGATCTCCCTGAAGGTGAGACCAAGGAGGGGGGTCAGTGTTTCCAGTCAGGATCCCCCCTCCACATATGCATCCCACATGCTTTCCCGAGCCCACGCCAAGGATCTGAAGAGTTGAGACTCCCAATTTAAACACCCATGAAAATAAAAAAATTAATTATAAAAAAGAATTCTTCAATTATCATAGTTTCGGGATATTGCAATGGCGACAAAATTTGTTTTCTCACATAGTATTTTATAGTATTTAGAAAAGTCAAATATTGTAATTACCCAATATAATACATCAAAAAACTTTATAAAAAAAAGACACAACTAACATTCACATCAATAAATTATAAAAAAGACACAACTAATATTCTATATTCACATCAATAAATTATCAATTATTATTATTATTATTAAAATTTAAACCCTTACAAACCTCCTCCTTCACTCACTCCCTCCGTAACCGTCAACTTATCCTCCAACTCACTGCCTTACGCCACCATAAAAATTAGGGTTTTGCCCCTTACAAATCACACAAAACCGTCACCGATCATTGATTATGAACGATCGCACCTGGCCTCACCGATCGGAAACCTCTCACTTCTCAACCCTACCGTTTCCGATTAAAATCCGACTCGAAAACACCAAAATCCGACGAAAAAACACGAAAAACATGAAAACTCTCCGTCAACGGCGATTTGCCTCCGGCAGTTCCGATCACCGTCGTCTTCACGGCGGTCGGACCACCACCGTGACTTTGCCGCGCTACCGAACGATGTGTTGACGAAAATTGCGGCGAATTTTAGTTTACCGATGCTGCAAACGGCGTCGTTGGTGTGTAAAGCGTGGAGAGATGGTCTCCGGCCATTGAGAGAGGCGATGTTGTTTTTGCGGTGGGGGAAGAGGTTTAAGCATGGGCGTGGGTGGAGTGAAGGTGAGTACGGAAAAGGCTTTGGATTCGTTTTTGAAAGGGGCGGCGCGTGGATCTACGCTGGCGATGGTGGATGCGGGGTTGGTGTATTGGGAGATGGGGAAGAAGGAGGAAGGTGTGGCTTTGTATAGGAGAGCTGCTGAGCTTGGTGATCTGCTGGACGGTGTAATTTGGGGATTTCATATCTTCAAGGTATAACAAAATTGCTGTATACTTTGGTATTTGAAATTAGGGTTTTTGGCATGGGGTTTAGTATTTAAAATCATGGTTTGATTGTTATATTCTTGTTTTTTGCACTTTAATTCTTGGCTTTTTGCTATCCCATAACTATTACTTGGGTTTTCTAGTGGTTGAGCAGTTGATCTTGTGGATAACCAAGCAAAAAGATTAATAATCACACACGCACACACCAATAACTCCAATGTGCTTATGAGGAGTAGCTCATGGAATTAGGGATTTAGGGTTTTAGCAATTTAAAGAAATCTGGGGTTAAAGAAACTGTATGTGCACTTTTCTTTTCTCATGCAAAAGCAGAGAAGTTTTATGTTTTGGTTTTTTTTGTCAACAGTTATCTTCTGTGTTTTGTCGAAGGGTATTTAGACCTACATTTTTGACATGTTTTATTTCTACAAATGCAGCTGAACCGCCTAATGTGAAGGAGGCTGTTAAGTGGTTATATCAAGCTTCTGTTGCTGGCTATGTTCGTGCACAATATCAGCTTGCCCTTTGTTTGCACAAGGGTATTGGAACAGACCAGAATCCGTCAGAAGCGGTAAGCTGCTAAATACTAATAGTTATGATACTTTTATGCATTCCTCATTTGCTGAATCCAATTTCTATGTTTCTATAATTCATATAGTTTTTGTATGTTTTTAACAGGCGAGAGATGGTATTTACGAGCTGCAGTGGGCGGATATGTGCGTGCCATGTATAATGTATCGTTATGTTACTCTTTAGGCAAGGGTTTTATACAAAACCATAGACAATCAAGAAAATGGATGAAGCTTGCTGCTGATCATGGACATCGAAAAGCTCAGTTTGAGCATGGACTCACCCTATTTTCGGTAATCACTATGCAATTAACAGTTGAATTATTCAATGTTACTCTTGCGAAAAGTCAATTTATTTTACTTTGAGTTGGATGCTGCAGTTCTCAATGGATGGGAGGGGACGATATGTTTTAGGGGTGTTCAGAAAAAACCAAAACCAAATAAAAACCGTAAACCGAATGGTCCGAACCGTAACCGAAAAATCGATCAGAATGTTTGGTTTTTTACCGAAACGAATTGTGAATTTGGTTTTTGGTTCCACTATTTTTTTATTTGGTTTATTCGGTAAAATTGGATAACCGAATAAATCGTTAGTTTAACTAATTATTATAAAAATAATAATATTTAATAAACCATATAAAATTTATCAGCTCAAATGCTAAATTCAAAGGCCAGCTCAAAATAAAGCCCACGCACTTCTAATCTAATTTAGTTGCTGACTTGATGTTCGGAACA
This sequence comes from Scalesia atractyloides, assembly GCA_947069175.1. Taxonomy (NCBI): domain Eukaryota; kingdom Viridiplantae; phylum Streptophyta; class Magnoliopsida; order Asterales; family Asteraceae; genus Scalesia; species Scalesia atractyloides. The sequence goes on along the minus strand of CAMTDV010000012.1, from coordinate 1,498,575 downwards.
CAAACAAGAATATAAATTAGGAAAAACGTACTTAGGATCAATTCGGTTGAATTTGATTGAAATTGGTTTGTTTGGTTTTTAACTGAAATCAAACCAAATTGAATTTGGTTGGATTTTTTTCGGTTTGCATATTCCTAATTCGGTTTTTGGTTTGGGGTACAATATTTTGAAAACCGAATAAACCAAATAAAACGTAAACCAAACCGATGAACACCCTTTGCCTGTTTTCAAAGTCTACGGTTTTGTGTTTTTTGAAACTGTTTTTTACAGGCTAATAATGAGACTGTTGTACTTGATTAACAGGAAAGGCAGATGATGAAGGCTGTAGTCTACTTGGAACTGGCGGGTCGTGGCGGTGAGATGGCGGCGGTTCATGTGAAGAATGTTATACTTCAACAACTCTCGCCTCCTTCTCGAGAACGTGCCCTCACTCTTGCTGACAACTGGCGCGCTCTTCCATCAACCCGTTGACCGCATTGTCCGTGTGCTTGGAAGTTGAACCTTCTTTTATACAAAAAACCATACTTATATTTCTAGTATCTTTTGTGGTGTTAATGAAAAATGATTGTTAATTGGTGTTTTAAGATCTACACAAGTAGATGATGCAGCCACCAATTGATCTATGTTTTTTTCTTAATCCCCAAGTTTGTATGTTGTATTATTTTTGTTACGTTTTTTTTCCTTTTATTATCTTTCAACTCAAATCAAGAACTCTTGTGATATATGTATTTCTTTTATAGGAGTAATAGATTTTAATAATCTTAACTATTAGTCGTTAGCTGGTAATGATCTCGTTAGCTGGTAATGATCTCAATTTCAAAAATAACAAATGATGGTCCTACTTTTTTATATATTGTGAACAAATAGATCTTTTCTAGCAAAAATTTTAACTTTTTTTTGTCCTTTTTTTCTTTTCCTGTTAGTAAAAGTTTATTGATTTACAATATGTGAAAAGGTAGGATCGCTGTGTATTTTTGAAGATGAGACCGTTGTCGGCTAATAACTAATAGTTGGGATTATTAAAATCTATTATTTTTTTTTATATTTGATTTTTTCCATCCCAAATCCAAACTCTTTCAATCTTCCTACATGATTTCAAGGAAAATTGTCTCTCTTTTCTGGAAAATCTTGTTGTCAAACTCGCAATTTCTCCAACACGCCGGTTGTCAAGTCGCTTAGCTTGTGGATGAAGAACAAGTCACTTAGTTTCTTGTGGTGGATAAAGAACAAGTCGCTTAGTTTCTTTTGGATAAAGAACAGGTCGAGCTTACAATCACTGAGCTGGACCGGGTGGTGTAACTTTAGTTTTGATAATCTTTTGTAGTTTTCCTTGTTTGGGTTTACTCTCTCTTCTAGCACCTTGCTAGTTGAGTCAGGGTGTAATCTCTCTTCGAACAGGTTTTTGAGCTCTACAAACGACAAACGTGGAAAAGAGAAGAAAGGGCGTTACGACATGGAAACGAGCTGGAGATTTAAACGAACCCAATCAGCAAAAGTTTGACAACTTTTGGGCTAAATCAGCATAGTGGTTCTCCTACTGATGTTTGTGGACTGTCAATTGGTCCGTTTCACAAATTGTAGTGAACTTAATTTGTACCAATACAACAAAGATTATAGTACTTAACAGTAGTATTATCTTGTATATTTGTTTAAATAATATTATTATATTCAAATATCATATTTACTTATTTAGTACTTAACAATATTATTATCTTGTATATTTGTTTATCACCACAAATATCATGTTTTATGCAATATGCCAAAATATAAATAAAAATAGTAACATGTTACCTAGCCAATTTTGCAACAATGAAGCCATATTACAATTTGGTGAAAAAAAAAAGACGATAATTAGCATTTCATCATGATGAATCTACAAATCCACGATTCACCGATGATTGACATTACTTCTGGTATTCTCACTTACCCTTCAATAAATTAAGGGATTTGCAGCTGCATCTCATTCCAATCCATGATTTACAGCCATGGGTATTATAATATATTCGTGTTTAACCATAACAACATATTTAATCAGATTATATATGTTTCAGGTGTCATCCGACAGCATCAACTTGTGCGTCAACTTGTCTTCTGGTTAATCGTGCATACAACCCATCTTTAAGTAGAAGTTCTTTATGATTTCCCATCTGAATTCACAACCATAAATGGGTTGAGTTTCCGATTAGTTACTCCGAAATGACAATTTCAACTTATTATGTGAAAATGGGTAAAAAATCATCTAAATTACTTCTAAACATATTTAATATATTAATTATTCACAAGTTTCAGTTTCAACTTATTTACCTACGATTGGTTGACTTGGGTGTGTTTTATCCGAAAAAAAAAGAAAAAAAGAAGATTACCTAAATGGACAAATATTAGAACATTATTGTAACAATATTGTATTTAAGTCATATTTAACGTATTAGTTATTTATTATTAAAGTTAAAAACCGACAAAAAAGTGTTTATGGGTCAACACAACCTCACCGGACCCATCCAGTTTTGACCCATATCAACCTTTTTTTTCGTATTAAAAGTGTTTTGGAGTTTACCTCAACGATCTGGCCACGGTCCATGACAACTATTCTATCTGCAGCTTGTACAGTGGACAGTCTGTGGAAAAGAGTAAATCAGTCTTTTTAATCATAAACCGCAAAAGGTATTTTTTATTTGCATTACCTGTGCGCAATTATTATGACAGTCCTCTTAAAGTTATCTCCAGAAGCACGAAGTACACCCTACATGTTAAGCGAAATGAATAAACAAAAAACGAAAAAAACACTAGTAGCTTTTCCGTCCATTAAAAGTAGTATATATATATGTATAGGTTAGGATAAAAAGAAAACTCCTAAGGATTGTGAGAACTTAGAGAAATCGGCCTTTTTTTCAATTTTTTTTACAAAAAATCATTACAGTTTGTAATCTTTGTTTATTTACACCACCCGCAAAAAAAACCCTTATATCATCAATAAATCATGACAGTTGGGTTGCTTACACCGCCCGTGCAGCAGCCCTTGAAACAGAGTTTGTCAATCTTACCTTGCGCTCCATGCCCAGCCTCCAAGACTACTGTCAGCGTCTTAAGTATCTCGCTGACCAACTGAAAGCTGTTGAACAACCAGTCACAGAAGATCGCCTTGTCCTGCAGCTGGTTCGAGGCTTACCACCGGAATTCGATGTTCAAGCCTCTATCATCAATAACACCCTTCCCTCATGGGAAGATGCCTGCGACATGCTCGACTCAGATCTGCGTCGCCAACAAGCACGGGACTCTATTACCTCCAACCCGGCTGTTGTTGCCCAAGTGTCTCGCGAGCCACCTACGGCCCGCCGGGACCCACCTCATTATCGCAACAACCGACAGCAGCCAAGACGTCACTTTCACAGGCCTCAGCAGTCATTCGGTCAACAGCAACATCGCACAGGTCGCGGTAATCAGCAGCCCTCTAACCGCAACCAGCCTCGTGGTTCTTCTCAGTCTTCGGCCCAGCATCAATTGGTCCGACCCAATGTCTGGAGCCCAGGTCCATCCCCCTACTGGCCACCATGGTGGGCTGCGGCCCCACCATGTCCCTACCCAACTCAGCCCAGTTGGGCAGCATCTGGCCGATTGTTCCTGTCAGCCTCCACAGGCAACTGGCCCAACTTCACGACAGCACCAGCCCTGGTCCACTCCACCTGCTCAGGCCCACTTGGCAGATGTAAACCCACTGGAACCATCAGAATTAGGGCAGCTTTCCAGGCGATGGCACTGAACTCGGGAGATGACAGTTGGGTTGCTGACACCGGTGCCTCTGATCATTTGACACACGAACCAGGTAATATTCACATCCTTGTACTACTACTATTAATTCTGTATTTGTTGGAAATGGTAACCGTGTGCCAATTCATGGGTCCGGTCATACAACCATTCAATCACCCAATTCCCGGGTCCGCCCCTACACCCTTAAAAATGTCCTTTACACCCCAAATATTATCCGAAACCTTGTTTCAGTTCGTAAATTCACTACTGACAATATGGTTTCCATGTCTTTTGACCCTTTTGGCTTTTCTGTGAAGGACTACAAGAATGGAACGCTCCTGAGCCGCCACAATAGTACCGGCCCACTGTACTCCTTCAACACCAAAACCAACCAACCTGCTTCTGCTTTGCTTACTTCTTCGCTCTCTAATGTTTGGCATGATCGCCTTGGCCATCCTGGCAATTTTATTATGGATTTCTTAGTTTCTCGTAATTTAATTTCTTGTAATAAATCTAAGAACAATTTCTTTTGCAACTCTTGTCAAATTGCTAAACATAAGCGTTTACCATTTCATGATTCTGATTCCGTTACTTTTCAACCTTTTGACATCATACATTGTGACTTGTGGACTTCACCTATACCCAGCAACACAGGTTACAAATATTACATGGTCCTCATTGACGACCACACCCAATTTGTTTGGGCTTATCCACTCAAATATAAATCCGAAACCTTCACCAAATTTATCAATTTCACCGCCTTGTCCAAACCCAATTTAATAAATATATCAAAACTTTTCAGTGTGACATGGGTGGTGAGTTTGATAATTCCAAATTTCAATCATTCGCTGTCACTCACGGCCTTCAATTTCGATTTTCATGTCCCCAAACTTCACAACAAAATGGTAAGGCGGAACGTATGATCCGACGAATTAATGACATCATTATGTCCCTCCTTACCCATGCTTCCCTACCTTCCCATTTCTGGGTTGAAGCACTTCACACTGCCGTCTATTTACATAACATTCTTCCTACCAAACTCCATAACTTTCTAACCCCCACATACAAACTCTATCACCGGCATCCCACCTACACTCACCTTCGCACCTTCGGGTGTGCTTGTTTTCCAAATCACAATGCCACTCGACCCCACAAACTAGCCCGCCGTTCTACACCATGCATCTTTCTCGGATATCCAATGAATTATCGTGGATACCGATGCTTAGACCCCTCAACTGGACGTGTCTATTTATCACGTCACGTCACCTTTGACGAATCCACTTTTCCTTTCTCTACCCCACCTACACCTCATACCACCCCAAGCTCTCACCCTGATTCGGAACCTTCATCCATGAGTATCCCGTTTCATTTCACCTCCTCTCCTCCCACAACCGACACCACTACTACTTCCAAACCATCTAAACCACCCATAACCCACACCTACAGCCGACGAAACAGGTCTGACCCAGCAACATCCAGACCCATTTTTTTTCCAGCCCATGCTTCCACACCCACCCCCACCCCCACGGTCTCACAGCCACATTCCCCACCCCTTACCCACACTTACAGCCGCAGAAACAGGTCTGATTCTACTGCATCCAGACCTGTTTTCTTCCCAGAACATGCACATACCACCCTAGCTCCGTCACTATCTAACCTGACACCGCCACCCTCTACCCACCCTATGCAGACCCGGTCTAAAACGGGTTCCCTACCCTCAACAGATCCCACCCTCTTAGCCACCTCCGAGCATAATATTTCCCCACTACCCAAATCCCACACCCAGGCCTTGACCGACCAGAACTGGCACTCGGCTATGACCGACGAATACCAGGCATTAATAGCTAATAATACATGGGAGCTTGTACCAAGACCTGCAGATGCTCATATTATCAGATGTATGTGGCTATTTCGCCACAAATACCATGCCAATGGTACATTACAGCGCTACAAAGCGCGTTTGGTTGTAAATGGCAAATCTCAACAGGTGGGTGTTGATTGTGACGAGACATTCAGCCCAGTGGTTAAGCCCACTACGATTCGTACCGTCCTCAGCTTAGCAACTTCACGTTCTTGGCCCATTCATCAACTGGATGTCAAGAACGCTTTCCTACACGGGGACCTTAATGAAACTGTTTACATGTTTCAGCCACCTGGGTTTGTTGACAGTAAAAATCCAAAGCATGTTTGTCGACTTCAAAAGTCTTTATATGGGCTAAAACAAGCTCCACGTGCGTGGTACCTCAGATTTGCTTCCTATATACAAAAGTGTGGTTTTCGATCTACCACGAGTGATACTTCTTTGTTCGTCTACAAACAGGGTGATCAAATGGCATACTTACTTCTCTATGTAGACGACATCATCTTGACAGCCTCCAATCCGACACTTTTGCAGCACTTCATTGCCACTCTTTCCAGGGAATTTGCCATGTCTGATCTCGGACCACTACATCACTTTCTCGGGATTGCGGTAACCCGACGAAATGGTGGCCTGTTCTTATCTCAGACCACATATGCAGCAGAGATCTTAGCTCGTGCTAAAATGGAAAATTGTAAACCATGTGCCACACCTACTGACACTAATTCTAAACTAAGTGCAACTGCTGGAGAACCCTTCTCAGATGGTGCCTTATATCGTAGCCTTGCTGGTGCACTGCAGTATTTAACCTTCACACGACCTGATATATCATATGCGGTGCAACAACTATGTTTATTTATGCACTCCCCTCGAGATCCTCATTTCCAGTTCATGAAACGGCTCCTTCGATATCTCAAGGGTACACTAGACTATGGAATCTCTATTTTACCATCCAAATCAGCTCATATCACAGCCTATTCTGATGCGGATTGGGGAGGCTGCCCTGATTCACGACGGTCTACTTCAGGTTACTGTGTCTTCCTCGGTGATAATCTGGTTTCTTGGTCCTCAAAACGTCAGGCGATTATCTCACGTTCCAGTGCCGAGGCTGAATACAGAGGTGTGGCCAACACTGTTGCAGAAACAACATGGCTCAGAAACCTGCTTCTCGAACTCCATCTTCCAATTACCCGGGCCACAGTTGTCTACTGTGACAATATCTCTGCTGTCTACTTATCTCAGAATCCGGTCCAACATCAACGATCCAAGCATATCGAGATTGACATTCATTTTGTTCGCGAGAAGGTTCGTATGGGTTCTGTCAAAGTTCTTCATGTTCCAGCAGACTATCAATACGCTGACATATTCACCAAGGGTCTTCCACGCCAGTTGTTTCAACGATTTCGGTCCAGTCTATGCATTGGAAGACCTACTGCTACGACTGCGGGGGCGTATTAGCGGATGTATATCCGTTTTATAGTTTATGTATATCTATGTATTTCTTATGTATATCCGGTTTTTATTTTATCCCTAAATTAGTTAGGAATTATCCCTGAATTAGTTAGGAGTTAGTTAGGTTCTTGTATTATATATTGTTCTCTTCTTCATCAATAGAAATCAAGGAATTCAGATTCAATTATAAGTAAATGCTGATGTCAGAAGCTTTTTACAACAGCGAAAAAGGCTGAGTTCGATTTTTTTTACAGTTGTGTTTGTAACATTTTATTGATTGATCTACGTGTGTGCAAAAAGTGGGGGCAAAATAAGTTCTCACAACGACGGTTTTTTCTTGATCTTGATCCTATATATACACACACACACACAAACACACACCTTGATGTTGTATTCACTCTCTGCATCTAAAGCACTAGTAGCTTCATCAAGAATCAATATAGACGGGTCCCTAAGAATCCCACGGGCAATTGCAATTCTTTGTTTTTGTCCTCCACTAAGTAAATCATCATCAACGATTGTATTATAGCCATCAGGCAACGCGGCTATAAAGTCATGAGCATATGCTTGTTGGCTGCCCGTTCAATATCCTCTTGCGTTACATCTCTTGTACATCCATAGGCTATATTCGATTTCACATCCATCCGAAAAAGCCTCGGCTCCTGTTTTATATATGTAATCAACAACAGATCCTAATCTAATCACAAAAGTGATTTCATGTGAAGTATTTAAGAAAGATGACCTGTCCAACATATCCGATTCTTTCTCTAAGCCACTTGATATCCAAATCTTTTAGAGGAGATCCATCAATCAAAATCTACACAAGCAACTATATTACATCAGTGTAAGGTAAATGTTGCAAGAATTGTAGCAAACATTTTTATGATCATGTGTGCTTAAGTTAAAAAAGTTAGAGATGGCGATTTTGACTCATTTACAAAGAAATTGGGTTAATTTGGGTTGTATTTATCTATAACTTGTTAATAGGTTAAAAAAATAAGAGATGGCGATTTTGATTCAAAACGAGTCTCGGAGAAGATGAAGTTGCAGTGCACATGTGGGGAAGAGATTGGGTTGGTTAAGCTGGCCCCACGTCTTTTTTTAATTTTCCTATTTATTAATTGATTATTTTTTAGAGCAGATTGCTCGGATAGCCCCTGTGGTTTGACCCACATGTAAGGGCAGCTTAGTCATTTTATATAGACTTAACTGGACAAACTAACGTCCATCCAGTTAGGGGACTATCCGAGTAACAACTGGTCAAACCACTGGGAACATACTTGCAATTTTAAAAAGTTGGAGACTAAAGGTGAAAATTTGGCAAACCACGGGGACCATCTGGGCAATTAACTCATTTAGTAATAAAAAGGTCAAAAGGACAAAGAATACTTGTGGGCCATCCCGCCCGACCCGTCACCTCTATTGAAAATTAACCATCATTTTAGGAAGGATTACCTGGCCACTTGTTGGTTCATATAGATGAAGTAGAAGATTCACAATTGTGCTTTTCCCACTACCACTAAGACCAACCTAATGAACAATATCAAAAGAAAAATATTTAATACTTGAAGTGGTCATTTATTATATATATATCAGGGAGCTAGAATAATAAACTTACTTACAAGTGCAACTACTTCATAAGGATTCATAGTAATGTTTATATCTTTTAATACATGCACCTGTCGAAATGTCACAAGCATAATTTTTTTGCATATCAATAGTAGTGTATAATGCTTGTGATGTGAGACAAATTAGAAGTGTACCGTCTCCCTTGATGTATAGCTAAATGATACGTTCACAAACTCAATACGACCCTTCAAATTTGGTAACTTTAACCCTGCCACAATTCAAAATGCACATTAGTTCAAAGACTAAGAATTGTTTGACAAATAAAATAAAAATGTTCTTAAGACCGGACCGGACGTCGAACCGGTCTTCTTACCGGTCCACTCCACTGGTCGGGCCGGTCGGATCGGATGCAAGAATCGGGTGATGTCGTAAATATTATAAAAAATAAACAGGGTAAAAGTGAAAAAAAATAATCTAAATCCGGTTCAACCCCTAAAAATGTGGTTCGACCACCCAGTTTTCTGGTCCAATTGCCGGTTCTCGGTCCAGCCGGCCGATTCGACTCAAAACCGGTCTGATAGGTTGAACTGGACAGGTTAGACCCCCGGTTCCTGATCCGACATTTGGAATAAATTGCTTACCACTTGAAGTGAACTTAGGCGCAAGATCCATCATCTGGAATACCTTTTCACTTGCACCAACAGATTGCATTAGTGATGATAAATTGTCGCCCACAAACCATGTTGAGTAAATCAGCCATTCACTGTACAATATGAACTTTGTAAGTTGCTCAGCTGTTATATGACCAGCCATTATAGACATTCCTCCTACCAGCACAGCAACAACCTATAAAATAATGTTAGAAATGTAGGCTTAGAAAACGACCGTGCATAGAAAATGCAGTATGCAAGCAATGCAGTGAACAGAATAGAGCAGCTGCAGCTAATCAGATGCTCTAATAGATGCTCTAGTACTAGATGCTCTAAATTGTGGGTTAATATTTGCTTTTGTCATGAGATGTGCTATTATGGAGCAAACACACATTGTTAAGCCTTATACTGTTTCCTATTTTACCGTTTCTTGGTCAACAAGTTGTAAACCCTAATTTGGGTGTTATAAATAGTTGATAGGTCCTTTGTAATTCTTATCACCCCAGAAATAAAATCCTAACCCTAGTTGCACCCCGTGGACATAGGTCACGTTGACCGAACCACGTAAATCTTTGTGTCTCGTTTTACTTTGTTTTCTGTTTATTGTGTGTTTGTGTGTGCTCTTTTCCTAACAAATAAGACATTCACATATAGTGTACATAGATGGAAAAAGAATGATATGTGTGAATATGTATACATGATGTGTATGTGTGTGCTTCTGAAAAACCGTGAAAACGGATAGTATTTCCTACGGATTAGTGTATAATATGTTCGAGAAGGAAGTATTAGATAATTATAACAATTTCGGCAACATAACGTTTAGTCAACACAGATTTTATTAACTACCGAAAGAGTTTACCATCGTTAACCTCAGGGAGAGAACAAAGGTGTTCGATCTCCAAAATCTAAAAACCTTATGGTGTCCAACACATGACTCCCTATTTATAGGGCATGCGTTTGTGAGCCTCAAACACATGTCTCATGTGTTGTGACAACATGCATGGCTCATACGTTCAACATCACTGAACGCATGTTTTCGAGTCAAACGCATCACTCATGCGTTGACTGATCTCATGCATTAGCACTAACTAAACACACACTATCTAGCCTATTCGCATAGTAACGGACACACAAATATGCACTAACAGTTTCTACACATAATATGTGTCTATTTCCAATGTACTTTCTTTAACATAAAAAAAGAGCATAACCTGTGTAGAATGGTAAAGAGTGTTGAAACTACAATTCCAAATTCCATACGCAGCACTTGTTCTCAAGCTTACATGAGCTAGTTTTTCCATCCAAGTGGTGTACCTATCCGTGAATAAAATCAGTAACAGTCAAACTAAACCTTAAGCATGCATTTTCAAATGAAACAAATGTACCCAGTAGAATACCACACCATATTCTATGAAAATACAACCAAATATATACCTTTCAAGTTCTTTATGCTCAGTTCCATAAACTCGGACTGTTCTCATTAAAGAAAATGTCTCTTGTGCAACCTATATTATAATAAACACACCATTTAGATGGTTAAAATAAAGGAGTGTGTGTGTGTGTGAACACTAATCTTTGTTAACATAATTAGATCTTGTAGTACTTCATTTGCAGACGCGGTGTACTCTTGTGTTAACCTGGCTGCTTTCTTCTGGTACCTATACAAAAGGCACTCAGGAATTTAAACAGTCATCACTAAAATATAACAAAAAATTAAGCATTCTACAATAACATTAATCTCTCAGTAAGATGCAAGAAACTATAAATCGTATTTCCAAAAATAAAAGGGTAAATTATATTTCACGTCCTTTAAGTTTCAGCAAAGCAAAATTTCAGGCGTCATCCTTTAACTAACGAAATTACAACGGATGTCCTTTATGTTCTAATTTCTTTATAGACGATGTCCTTTATGTTATAATTTCTTTACAGCGGATGTCATAATTTCTTGACACCGCCTGTAAAGAAATTAGAACATTAAGGACATCCGTTGTATTTCGTTAGTTAAAGGACGTCTGAAATTTTGTTGAAATTTAAAGGACGTAAAATGCAATTTACCCCAAATAAAACAGACGATATACTTTTTATTGTACAGTTAATTGAGGTTTTAATGAACTTTTCCATTACTTCATTTTCATTAAATAATGTACAAAGTAAAGGTAAAACTATACATCGTCTTTCTATGCGATATAAAAAATTCATATTGAAAGCATAAATGTCTACATTTATTGCATGCAATCAATGAAGTTTTAAGAAAAATGGAGAATCTTACTGTCCATATCGATACATAATTAACGATAAAGTAGTGCATATGGCCAATGTGCATAAGCCAAGCGGCCAAGACAACACTAACAAGTAGATCAAAGCCCCTGTTGCCTGAAAGAAAACACTCAAAATTATTATTATTATTATTATTATTTTAATTTGAGTTTTGCTCACAGCAACTTATATCTTCTAGTGCACCTGAAGAAGATTCCTTAATATTAAGTTAAGATCATTCCCGATAACCCGTGAGACCTGCTGACAATCTGAACCTAATCGACTTGTCAAATCACCAATACTTTCAGAATCAAAAAAGTTAATATCCTGCAAAAAAGTTAACGATCATTAATGACGATGATCATGTAGTCCAGAAAGCGTCGTAAATCATCTTTTACAAACCTGGAGAAGAAGGATGGAATATAACGTTTCCCTCATTCGTTTTACCTGCAGATTATTAAACTCGTTTTTTTGGTCAACGACATCATTACAAATTTATTTGACTTGGTGGAGAGTCAAAACTCAAACAATGCAATGTTTCAAGTATTCTTAGAGATAAGTGTTTACATAACAAATTATCTTTTAAGAAGAATACACACGTCATATTGAACTCACAAGAATCATGTTTGCAATGCCAAACCAGCAACCTCTTAGACCACTGGAATTTCAAATACACAATAAAAGGTCAGAAACATTTCGTAAAATTAAAAAAACTACAACATAATATTAATGTTATCTTATTGCTCAAAAGAAGAGATTTGACCATACAAGGTCTTAACCTGCAAATACCAGAAGTGACACTTAAAAACATTAATAGCTTCACATTTGAACGGAATACTGTTGTATCTCCACTTTGGGCTGAAAATATAGATGCTGTCAGGAAATGAGGGATGGAGATCTCTGTAAGCTGTATAACAATATCTAAGTTAGTTTGACAGCATAATAGACTGAATTTCATGCAAAAATATGAGTATGCTAAAGGTATATTCATTCTAACTATTAGAAAAAACAAAATTCAAGGCTCTAAATATCTTGCTTGAAATCAAGTTCATAAATCGATCTGATTCCCTATGAGTTCTAGTCTCAATAAGACTACTAATTACTAATTCTTACTGTTCATATAGTATGATATGAATCTAAGTAGTTAATGCGGTAAAAAATCGGATATCGGTCAAGGACCTATATTTGAGATATCGGTAATCGCGGTGGAATATAGGTAATTTTAGTATCATGCAGATATATATATATATAATATAATAAAAAATTTAAACAAAACCTAGCAATTCAGTATACCTCCTACCATTAACAAATTAACCTTTTGCAACTTATAAAACACTAACAATTGTAGCAAATAGGAACTGATTAAGACTTAAAACACTAACAATTAACAACTAAGGCTTAACACACTAATGGCAGCAAGAAGAAAGACAAATGGTAGAACTAAGAATAAAAGTACTAATATCCGGAAAACCGGTGATGTATTGGTCTAATATCGCCAATATTATCGGTACTGATATTCAGACCGATATCTCACCGGAGGACAGATACCCGATACATCACCAATATAATAATGTGATTTAAAGTAAATTAAGCATAAAAATGCAAAATGAAAAGGAATTATCAGATGAACAATACCGCAGTTATAATTAGGGCCGAAAACGCAGAAAATATAACCCAACGATCACTCGAAATCAGTCCCCACATCCGTCCAAGAGCCCGAAACAAAGTAACCGGTTTCGCATTCTGCGCAACCTCCACTTCATCAAGAAACCTCCACCATTTTCCACCGGGAAACAACGCCGGAATCAACCGAACAACTCTCAACAACCTCTCCGACACTCCCACCACCTCATCGCCACCATAATCCGCAACAACCTCTTCACTATCATCACGATTCCGTACACTATATCCATTCACCGACGCTGAATTTGATACACGAACGAGTCTGTTGTTGTTAACTCTCCGGTAACATATTCGAGCCCTAAATTGTTTGTTGAAATTGAACTTTTTTGGTTGAATGTCTGAGTAAATGAAGCCGGAATGATGGTTGTTAAGAATCAAAGCCATTGTTTGTTACATTTAACGGAAAATTAACGGAATTTGACGGGGATTTAACGGGAATTGGAGGAGGATGTTATCGGTGACGAATGACTGGCGGCGAGTGGCTAATGTGTGGTGACGTGGGAGTGCGTTTTGGAATTTGAGGTACGACGACGTTTTAAGTACGTTGATGTGGCGTGCTTGGGTGGAGTGAAACGGTGACGTTTTGGGAAGTAAGTTTGTGACGGAAGTGAATTGAGCCACTTACTTTGTGGTTTGACGGAATTGCCCTTGCCGTACTGGGGTTTTTGTGTAAAAATGCATGAAGGCCCCTCAATGTTCAGAGGTACGTACGTTATTGCCGTAGTGGGGTTTTAGCATGAATAGTGGAGGATCTATAAAACTTTCATAGGGGTAACGTTTTAAAAGAAAGACGTAACGAAATCGAAAAACGTCAATTTTTTCACAATTTACACTACCGTTGGAACGCCAAGGCGTAGCAGAGGCTACCCCTTATACAATGGTACATTCCCCTGATGCTTAGTGTGTTTTTTAACGAGTTTAAAGAAATTTGAATATACATATATGTAGAATAGCCTATTGGTTTATTTTAATAAACCTCGCACTTGTATTCAAATACATGTTCTCCAGACAATTAAAAATTGACATTGGCATCTTTAGAGGACTATACGCCTCACTATTCCCCAATAAAAGAACAATCATCATCGTAATATGTTTAGACCGGTTGGTCGTAATGTGGGCGTATCATGCAAAAAGCGAGTCAACAACGCTATGTCTGACTAATACACAACTACAGTTTCTAAATATTGACTTTAAACATTGCTATAAGTCATGTTGGTTTGAAAGAGCCCATGTCTCATATAAAGTAACATGGGTGCGTACAACCAAATTACATAGGTGCGTGAGCAGGGGCGGACCTACCTTATACGAAGGGGTAGCTTTCGCTACCCCTTGACGTTCCGATGGTAGTGTAAATTTTGGAAAAATTTGACGTTTTTTCGATTTCGTTACCCCTTTCTTTTAAAACGTTATTCCTATGAACATAGGTGTGTGAGATCACATGACCGTGTAATTCAAATCATATGGGCTTGCATTTTTGTTGAAGCAATCTAAATCACACATAAAATCTCATGGAGACGTAGCTTAATCTATATAGTAGTTTGTTTTTTAACGTATGTAGACTCTAAAATAAATTGGTGATGGTGTACGGACGGTGGTGGGGGTGGTGGACGTGGACGGTGGGTGGTGGTGGTAGACGTGGTGGTGTTTAAACCTCTGTAGACCTTAGAAGATCTTAGAAGTGATTGGGCCAAGTCTGCACTAAGAAGAGCTCAGGCAAATGTTTTTTTTTGACGAAACTATTCGGAAAAACAAACAGTCTGTAAATGGCAATGTCTGCGCGTGGTCTGCGGGCGCAAACAGAAGAGCTTACACAGATCCTTTTGAGAAAAACAAATACCACCTTAAGTTTTGTATTAATCGTATCGTATTAACGATGTAACAAGTTTTATGGCACCAGATTTTTGTCACCACTTACACCACTTTTCTAATACGTAATTTGTCATCCAAAACAATAGAAGTCATCATGAATTCTTCTCGACATTTTGGTGGGTCCATAAAGGCTTACACAATTACATCAAACATTCAAAGGTGCAAAGTAAAGGTAACAAAAAAACAAAAGGACTTAAATAGCCACACTCCAAAACCACAAGGGCAAAAACGTCCTTTATTCCAACCGAAAATATCACCACTACCGTTTCAACTGAATCTCTCGATTCCCACCACACTCTTCTTCTCCACCGTCCACAATCGTCATCTTCTCCGGCATGGCGGTTATCAGAAACCTAGCACTTCTAATCGACGTTACTTCACCACGCGCCACCGTAATCGACCGGAGCAAAGCACGATTACAACAGTCCGATCTCTTCCTAAACCTGTTCAAAAAGGATCTAGCATCACCTAGTTCAAACCTTCTCTACGCTTCGTTACCGTCGGTGAAAGGTGGAATAGAGTTTGAGAAGGATGCGACGGCGGCACCGCCGCACCGCAGCGTTCGTGGACGGAAGGCGAATTCGAAGTTCAACGAAGTGGATTACGAGAGTTCGAGTGATGAAGATAACGGAAATGGATACGGAGATGAGGATGAGGCTGAGAAGGTTGAATCTGAGAGGAGGAAGAGGATGGAGTTGGAGAATGAGATGAGGATGAGAGTTAAGGAGATTGAAGATATGCGAGAGTTGGAGAAGAAAGCTGAGGAGTTGCAGAGTCGCGGTGAAGGAGATGATAAAGGTGAGAATGGAGATGATGAAGTGAGAATGGAGATGATGGTGAAGTGAAGAAAGTGAAGAGACGGAAGAACAGAAGAGGGAGAGAGTTCGACGAGAGCTCGAGAAGGTGAGGTTTCTATGATTTACTATATTAGTTGCTGTTTGGCTTGTGTTTATTGGTTTTGTATTTGAATTTTGAGTTTAGTTGTTTAGGAACATGATGTTAGTGTTTACAATAGGATGTGAAAGTTGAAACTCAATTTGTGTAGATTTAACATGCCTTGGCTCAGATTCTGATGTCAAATGATGGAAGAACTTGAGTTCATGACATTAAATGTGTGGATTATATTCATGTTGAAGTAACTCCAAGGAATTAGATGAGTTTTGAAGTGTTTGCGCGCATGCGTGTGTGAAATGTCTGCTAGAGGACGATCAAACAAGTTTATAATTGCATTATTGCAGCCTCTTTAAGAATTTGACAATTAGAAAGACAACTAGTTACCTGTCCTAAGTACCTGTTACATACGCGCAACTGTAGCTGTTGATAGAACTATAACTAAGAAGTTTTGAACTATGTTTAATTTTCTATTAGTTCCTTTTACCAAGGAAGGATTTACGAGCTAATATGAAAGGAGAATGTCAGTTGTGATCCAATGGATCTTTAAACCTTGTTCCTGATACTTGAATTTAATTGTAGTATGATACGTTGAGAATTTGGCGGCTGGATTAAAAAGGTGAATGATTCCTAGTGATTTTCGAATATGTAGGTTTTATCATTTATGGCTCAGTTAACCACTTTGTGTTTTTATGTTCAAGTAACACATGAATACTTGTTACGTTGGCAGGTTGCTCAGGAACAAGCAGAGAGGAGGAAAATGGCTCAATTGATGTTTGATATGGGCCAACGGGCTTATGGAAAGGGTATGTATGGGCGGTCTATCGAGTACTTGGAAGGTGCTCTCACAATCATACCGAGGCCCACTTTGTTTGGTGGCGAGGTAGGTTGGTCTTTTATCCGGTTTTACTGATTACGGGTCAAAATTTGTGGTAAAGTTTACCTTTTCTATTTATTCGTTGTTTGGAACATTCAGATACAAATATGGCTTGCAATGGCTTATGAAGCTAATAACCGCCACAAAGATTGCATTGATCTTTATCGGAAGCTAGAAACGAATCATCCTATTATAAGTATTAGACGCCAGGCTAAAGACCTAAGATATATCTTACAAGCTCCCAAGCTTAAGATATCGCAAGAAGAAATGGTTACAATTCCACTTATCGGTTCCAGCTATGATAGGTGAGTTCGTATGATTAATTTTTTTAATATATCTCGAGTAATGTACATGGACGGTCCCTGTGGTTTACCAAAATGTTGAATTTGGTCCCTAGCTTTCTAAAAGTACACAGATGGCCCCTGTGGTTTGCACTTTGTAACGCATTTAGTCCTAGCTTTTTCCAAAAGTACATGGATGGTCCTCGTGGTTTGCACATTGTAACGAATTTAATCCCTAACTTGGACATGCTAAAACCTTTAGATTTGTTGGCTGGGGACTAAAGGCGTTACAAAGTGCAAACCACAGGGACCATTTGTATACTTTTGGAAAGCTAGGGACCATCCGTGTACTTTACTCATATATCTCACTAGAATATTAGCATGACAAGAATATCAATAAATGCAGCTATGCAGGAACTTGGAGCGACAAAAACAAGGACAAGGATGATAAAATGAACCGATCCACAACCAACCAAATGTCATCTGGCAGAGACTACCTTGGTGACTTTTTGGTATGGCGGCCGCCAGGTGACCTGGTAAAAAATCAGGCCTTCTGGGCGGCTTTAGTAGTGTGGGTGGCTCTGGTTGGAGCAGCCCTCTTTCTCCAATGATGATGAACTCGGTGTTTGAAGGTATCATTTGTGAACTCATTATGCGTTATCTTTTTAAAAACAAGTTGCTATAATATGATCGTTATGTCATCATAATGTGTATATGAAGAATTGATAATTTGTTATTATTGTTGTATATTTTAACTTCTCTTCAATGGGTATATTATCGTTACCAGTTTGGTTTTAAGGCCTGTTTAATATCTCAAAGGCATGCGCCATGTAGTGATATCTGCCGCTCTGGTCTTTCGAAAAGATTGGTAAATTATAACTGAATTAACTACATCAAAATGTATTTGAATGTGTATTTATCGTTTTATACTGTAATAAGTTTGAAACCGGCAAATTAGTATATCTATTGATACTGGCCACAATTGTAATTGTGTGTATATAGATTTTAATATTTTAAAAGCAAAAGAATATGAACATAAAAATAAGTTATTTTGTTAACAATAATAACAAAATTATTATTATTTAGATAATATAAACGATTACAGAAAGTGTTGTTTCTCCACATAGTAGAGAACACGATAGCTCGAGTAAATAAGCTCGAGTGGTTTTGATACTTTAAATGAGTTTTCTCCAAATGGTTGTTTATAACTTTTATTTAACGAACAACCATCACAATGAAAAGAAGCATTCGACATTTTATTATAACCAAGTCCTAAGTTATTAAGCAAAAGTTTTAGAACTTTGATGGATGGATGGCCAAACTTGTGGTGCCAAGAGAGAAGCGATCCGGATGTCTTGATTCTTGAGTTGAGTTGTTGAATGGAATGATGAGAAACGGTGGAAGCATAATAGACGTCATTAATGTTCACTCCCCGCATGAGCCGCACCCCCGTGCGAAGATCCTTAACAAAAAAATGAAAGGGAAAAAATTCAACGGAAACGTTATTAGTTTTGCAAAGTTTAGCGACCGAAACGAATGAGGAACAAGTAAAACTTTGTTTAAGTTTAATGTACGAGAGGAGGTGGGAATAGAAGAATGCCCGGTGTGAGAAATAGAAAGGGTTTTACCATTTCCAAGCACCCGAGAGGTTGTGTAAATAGGACCGGTCGTGTGTAGCATGATCAGAAGCCCCGGTATCAAACATTAGTGGTGATGGAAGTTGCGACAAGCTTGCCATGGACGCATTAACTGTTGGGTTGGTAGAAACATTGATGTTGTAGTCTTGTAAAAAACGTGCTAGCTTCCTGTAGACTTTAGTATCATGACCTGGAATGTTGCAATAATGACAATAAAAATTATTTCTGTTGGTTCGAGAATAATTTGTGTGGGCACTGTTGTGTTGGTGAGATAGGCCATTGTTATAGTTGTGAGAAAGAGTGTTCCTCGGCCCATATGAGTTGGGCCTATTTGTATTTCTGGCTGCAGAAGAAGGCCTTGAAAATGGTCTAGATCCTTGTCGTTGAGTACTGTTAACAGTAGCACTATAAATGTGGGATTGGCGGCTTGGAGCGATCTCTCATGATCGACTAGTTTCTCATAGAAATTCAGAGAAGGTTATTGGAGTGTCGCGAATCTTCAAGGTTGAAGAGATCTCTTTGTAGTCGTCACCAAGATGAGTGATGACATGAACAATGAGATCGTCATCATCAACCGTCTTCTGGGCCAAGGCTAATTCGTCGGCTATTGCTTTCATCTCATTGAGATATTCTGCAACAAGTTTGTTACCCTTCTGTGTGTAGCAAGTTTGGATTGGAAGGAGATGATCCGAGACCGCGAGACTCCAATGTAGCTTTCGGTGAGGCGTTTAAAAAGCTCGTTGGATGTGTCCTCGGAAGATACGATTGGTTGAATCGTATCCGAAACAACTTCCAAGAAGTGCCCCGAGGAGGATTTGATCTTGGCGGAACCAGTGACGGTATTCGGGGTTTGGTTTGCCTTCAACAGTTTTGGGTGGTGCTTCGGTACTGCCATCGACAAATTGTTCGAGTTCGAATCCCTTTAGAGTGGAGAGTACTTGTTTACGCCATGAGGGGAAATTATTGGTTGTGAGTTTGATGGGAAAATTGGCATGAGTTGATAGTTCAATGATGTTAGAGGAAGAAGACATTGTGACCTGGAGACTGAAAAAAAGGAGCAAAAGGTTTGGATCGAAAAAGAGACTCAAGGGAGTTGGAGTGCTCTAGATACCATGACTCAAGGGAGTTGGAGTGCTCTAGATACGTGGCTTTACCCCATTAAACGGAAATTGGATGTCTCAATTTTATTCCCACAATTCAAATCGCTAGTTGAAAAATTCTTTAAAACACCACTTATATCCCTCTTTTCCGACAATGGAGGCGAATACGTTGGATTGATTCCTTACCTTCAAAAGCATGGGATTTCCCACTTTACAACTCCCCACACACCCCGGAACACAATGGTGTGGCCGAAAGGCGCCACCGACATATTGTTGAAACCGGATTGTCCCTACTTCATCATGCACCCTTGCCACTTCAATTTTGGTCTCATGTCTTTCAAATCGCGGTCTATCTCATCAACCGATTGCCCACACAAATTCTAAATTTCGAGTCACCTTATGAACGGCTATACAAAACCCAACCAATATACACAAAACTAAAACCCTTTGGTTGTCTATGTTTCCCGTGGTTGCGACCCTATGCCTCATTTAAACTTCATCCTCGTTCCATCAAGTGCATTTTTCTTGGCTACTCTTCATCCAAATCGGCATATAAATGCTATGACCCCACTTCTCATCGTCTTTACCATCGCGTCATGTTGAATTCATTGACCATATTTTTCCATTCAACACACATGGTAGTCAATTAACTTCTTTTCCTACACTAGAGGAATTTATTTCCACCAAAACCAAACAAAAACAAAGTTCCATCCTATACCCACACCTACTCCATCACCTTCACCTACCCATACCCATGCACACATACAACATGCCATTACACAAAACCTCACATCCACTCCACTACCTAATACTACCAATAGCAATATTCCCACTCCACTCAATCCTACTAATTCCAATACTCATACTTCCAATCCCTCTGATAACAATTCCCATATTTCAACTCCTTTGACACACTCAAATCCTACTCCTAACTCACCATCGATTTCTTTACCTGGCACCATTTCAACCATTAACATTCCTACCATGGACACCACATCTTTCCCCTCTCCTACTCCCACTTTCGAAACCAACCATACCTCACCGTCTCCCACGGTACAACCGACTCCTCCCTCTACTCGCCCACAACGGAACTGCAAACCCAATCCTAAATACTATAATTCTAATACCATAAATACCACCACTCTCCATCGCTCCCAAACACCATTGAACCAGCCACTCATATTCAAGCCTCCAAAGACCCACAATGGCGCAATGCAATGGATGCGGAATTTAACGCACTCATTCAAAATCAAACTTGGGAGCTTGTGCCAGCGACCCCCATAAGCCCATTGGTTGTAAATGGGTCTTTAGGATCAAACGTAATTCCGACGGTTCCATTGCCAAATACAAAGCCCGTCTCGTGACAAAAGGCTTCCTCCAACAACATGGGAAGGACTATTTTGATACGTTCAGTCCCGTCACTAAACCCATCACCATTCGCACCATTCTATCCATTGCATTATCAAAAAATTGGTCGTTACGTCAACTAGACGTCAACAACGCCTTCCTTCATGGCACTCTTCATGAAGACGTATTCATGACTCAACCACCGGGTTACATAGACTCCAAATATCCAAACTATATTTGCAAGCTTAAAAAGTCGCTATACGGCTTAAAACAAGCTCCACGCGCCTGGTATACCGAGCTCACTAAATTTCTTATTTGCTTTGGATTTCGTAAATCTCTAGCCGATACCTCTCTTTTTAATTACCAACATCAACAAGTCACTTGCTATTTCATGGTTTATGTGGACGACATAGTCCTTACGGGAAACGATTCATCCTTCCTCGATCACTTCATTGAAGCTTTAAGCCAAAAATTCTCTATCAAAGATCTTGGTATGCTTCATCATTTTCTAGGTGTTGAAGTTATTCCTACACCTACGGGTCTTTTTTTGTTGCAACATCGTTACATTCAAGACATACTACAACAGTTTCACCTTGATGGCGCAAAGGATGTTATGACACCTCTTAGCGCAACTGAACCGTTATCGCTTCATGACTATCTCCTTCGGTGGATGCCACTCTTTTCTGGAAACTTGTTGGGTCCCTTCAATACCTAGCTTTCACTCGACCGGACATTTCCTACGCCATTAACAAGCTCTCTCAATTCATGCACAATCCGCGGCAAACCCATTGGCAAGCCCTCAAACGGTTCTTCGGTACCTCAAGGGCACCATCCATCATGGCCTCTTCCTAAATCGCAATTCCAATCTCACTCTTTCGGTCTTCTCAGACTCTAACTGGGGGGTGCAAAGACGCCGGTCGGTCCACCACTGCATATGTCCTCTACCTTGGTACAAACATTATTTCATGGAAGTCACTCGCCAAAAATCGGTTTCCCGCTCCTCTACGGATTCGGAATACAAAGCCTTAGCAAATGCTTCCGCTGAACTCACCTGGGCAAAGAATTTACTACATGAACTGGGCCTTCCTATGACTCACACGCCGACATTGTTTTGTGACAATACAGGAGCAACATATCTTTGTGCCAACCCCACATACCATTCCCGAATGAAGCTCGTTGCTCTCGATTATCACTTTGTTCGGGAACAGGTCTCAACCGGCAAACTACGGGTCCTTCACATCAGTTCACAAGATCAACTTGCGGATATGCTCACAAAACCTCTATCACGAGCACATTTTCTTCTAAATCGATCCAAGATCGGAGTATCCGACGGATCCTCCATCTTGCGGGGGCGTATAAGAAATATCACAGAATTATGAGGAATATTATACAATTACTGCACAATCTCAGCCATATGTATATTTAGAATGTTTATATTGGTCTTCCTTTACTTTAGCCTAGATCCATAGGATTAGCTATTTTCCTTTTCTCTGTTACTTGTCTATATTATGTCTTGTATTCCTCTATTTGTATTCATTCAAAATACATGGAATAATATACTCTTTACAATTCCATCTCTAATGACGACTATATTGTTTTGGTCAAAAATCAATTTAAGGATAATGTAATCAAATTTGTTTGTGAGGTAGAGTGCTTGTATGAATACATGATTGCAAAACTTGAAATGTAGACGAAACACAAGGATTTGTACAAGGAAAAGCCCTTAATCACTAGTAGAACGCCGCCGTAAAAACCTCGGGTGGTGAAAACGCTCGACCACCAAGTATATTAACTAGTAAAATCAAATATAACTTCAGAAGTTGATCAAGTTTGGTACAATGATGAATGTGTGTTTGCCGAGAGTGTTGAGTGGCGTATGCTCAATGCGTAATGTGTTTATCTGAGTGTTTGTTACTTGATCAACCCCTTTGAATATAAAAATAACAACTAAGTACGATATTCTTGCTAGACCCACGTCCTCTTCCCATAACCGTTTGAGGAATAAGCATGTGCAAACTTCTAACGAATTCTTAGCGAGATTCCAGATTTGACTCGGTTTACAACGTAGTTTCTCTGCGTATAAACATAAGAAAACATCGAGAACAATTATTAGTAACCGTAGTAAACATTAAGGATCCTTGATCCTCTAAGGTCCCGCACTACACATTAAGGATAATTTAGCCAAAATATGCCTCAGGATATGGGATCCATAATAAATAAAACTTAGGCCACTTATACTTCGTAAAAACCGTAAGAAACGTGGCCACGTGAGCGCTAGCCATGACAGTATTGGAAAGCACGGAATCATCCAGGAGGTCGTGGTAACATCAGAGGTATGCACCACCACCGCATCCTTTTCGACAAGTACCATCCCGGTATCTTTAGTAAGGTCGTTATACGATACTTCCAAAGCTCCATAACAAGTTTTATTGCGCTATCATCAATGTTGATAGGCCTACGTCAGTGTTGATAGGCTCTAGTCACCTATTGGTAAAGTCTAAAGATGTCATCGATTCAGCTTCAGTTGATAATGCACGGTTGGTTGATGTTACTTTGTTAAGTTATTCATGATCCTTGGTAAAGGAATGTTGATAAAGAAACCGATTGTTGTGAAGGTGAAGCTCGTGTCGAAGACTATTGAGAAGAAGATTAAAGAGGCTGGCGGATCATTGGAAAGACGAATGATTAAGTATACAAATAAGTTTGAAGATGTGAGATATGCTAATTATGGAATGAGTATCTTCCATCTAACATGCGCATTAGATGGACAGATACCGAGAGTAGACTGAAAAGCTAGGAACAAATGAGTATGCAACCCTTGAAATGTAATTGAATTTAATGATGAGATGGATTTTAAGTAAGTTTTTGTGTGTATGTATGAATGTAACCCACATAAATCTCTAGATTATATAATGATTGTAATTGGATCTAACACATACGCATAAATTGGGCCTAGTCACGCTCGAACGTAAGGTATAAGTGAATTGTGCCTCAAGGAGGACTATTCAATTAGTTGTGTCAATCACTTAGTTAATCAAATTGGGTTTTTGTCCTATTGTCCCTCTTTAGGTTAACAAGACAAATATCATCTTAAGCTCATTAAGGTAATTAATACCATAGGTGTTTTTAAAAAACCCAAAAACCAAATCGTATTTGTAACCAAAAAAACTTAATCGAATTGTAAATTCGGTTGCTAACCCTTATGTAATGGTTCAACTACAAAACTCAACCCACCCTTTGGATTTCCAATGTTTTTTTTTTGTAAAAAATCCCAATCTCACCTTCATGTAGAGGTGTACAAAAAATCGGTTTTAGAACCAAAACTGGAAAAAAAACCAAAACCGGTTTTTTTAACTGGTTTATTTAAAAACCATTTTCGAACCGAACCGACGGTTTGAATACCGGTTAGTATCCTTGATCTTTGAAACCGGTTTTCTTTAGACCCACCAAATTTTTTTGGCCCAAATCGGTTTTTAAGTGAACTGAATCGATTAGTACCAGTTCGGCATCCCACTATGTAAACCAGTTTTTTTTCCAAAAAAAAAATGGTTCGGTTAAAAACCGGACCGATTGTTAAAAAAAAGAACGATTTGTACACTTCTACCTTCCTGGTATAAACAAATTGTGTCTCATCTTCTAAGGTCCGTAGAGGATTAAACACCATCACCCATCACCATCGTCCATTATCACCACCATTACCACCACCACCGTCCATCACCACCACCCACCACTACCATCTGTACACCACCACCAGTTTATTTTAGAAGTCTACATATGTTAAAAAAACAAACAACCTTCTTCTTGGAGATTTCAGAGGTTTTGTCCACCTCTTCTTCTACAGATGTCTGCAGATGTGGTCCGCAGACTGCAGACATTTTACCTCTTAAAAAATAAACAGCACCTTAGTTAATCAAATTAGGTTTTTGTCCTGTTGGCCTCATTATTTACTAGACTAAGATCATGGTAAGTTCATGAGGGTAATCAATACAAGGGTGTTTAATAAAAATTAAAAAAAAAACCCAAAAACCAGATCATATCTATAACCGAAAAAAACCGAATCGAATTGTATATTCATTTTCTGTTTGGTACCTACCCCTTCATCATAAAGCTCTGATTCAACCACAAAACTTAACCTACCTTTCGCATCTCCATTATTTTCTCGCGTCAAAGTTCTCGGTCTTAGTTTCATCAAATTTATCATCAAATCAATTCGGAAAATGTATTTCGAATCCAACAACTTTGCTAAAGAAAACAAAAACAATCACGGATGGTAAAAGTTTACTTACGCTAAGATGTAGAGGAATAATCCAATAACATTGTTTTTCCGGTTAAAATTCCCTATCTCACGTTCATGGAACAAGTGAATTGTGTCTCACGTTGTTGTTGTTGTTGGGCCTATTAAATTAATTTTGTTTAACACTTACTTAATCAAGTTGGCCTTTTGTCATCTTAGGTGTCATTAGGTAGCCTGAGATCATGGTAAGATCATAAAGGTAATCAATACAAGGGACGTTAAATAAAAACGGAAAATCGAAAAAAAAACCCAAAAAATTGAATCATATCCGTAACCGAAAACATCAAATCAAATTATAGATTCGTTTTCGATTTGTACCTACCCTTTCATTACAAAGCTCTGGTTCAGCTACCCTTCGCATCTCCATTGTTTTTCCCGTCAAAATTCTCGGTATCACCTTCATTGAATTTATCATCAATCCAATTAAAAAAGTGTATTTCGAATGTAACATTCGTCGAAAAACGGGTTTCAAAACCCGCTTCGTTTAATAATCAAGGATTCAGTTATAAGTTCGTTGCGTATTTATTGTTCAGATTATTTTAAATAATACATAATTAATAAACATTTTAGAATTTAAAAACCATAATTAATAAATAATAATAATAAGTAAATAAAAAATAAAATAGAGTCGCCGGGTCTCGAACCCGGGTCTCCCGCAAACACACACACACACCACACCACTCCGCCACACACTTCATTGTGTTAAATACTGAAACAAATAACACTTATAGTAAAACAGGGAAAGTCAAAACCTGTAAATCAGCGCGCCCAGAACTCGCAGTCGCCGGAAAAACCGAAACTCCGCAAATGTGGCTATTTTCCTTTGACTGAAACGCGTAAACTGATTTCGACATCAGTTATAACCGTTGCCTAACAATCAATTTTAGTCAAAACCGTTTCCTTTGAAGATTGAAACCTTTGACCGCGAATCATGGCCTTAATTCGAACCCAATCAGCCTGTTCCTCCTTATAAATACCCACTCAAACTCCTGGTAAACATTTCGCTCAGAACCGCACTCTCTTTCGAAGCTTTATTCCTTCCAAAGCTCGTCGCCGGAGATCTTCACATTCGCCGGAATCACTGATCAGAAAACCGCATTTGTTCTTCAGACGGTATAATTGTCTAAACCTTCTTGCTATCTCTTGATTGATAATCTAATTGCTCAAATCAATAATCAAAACTGTTGAATCAGTTCATTCAGCCGGAAATTGCAAATCAGGGTCGACGAAACTTGCCGGAAATCTGAAGAAAACTCTCTGTTTTGGTATATCATATTCTTTAATCTTTATTTTCCTATTCCATTTCGATCGAGTATAAGTTTGTTGGTCGATTAAGCAAAACAGTCGGGTTCACTGTTCTGTGTTTTCTTAGTGAAGAAGACGAAGACTAAATTGTATATTAATGTAATTAAAATCGGGTATTTAACCGGGTTAGACACACAGTCCAGCGGTGGACTGTGTGCAAATATAAAACACACGTCCCGGGTTCGAATCACGCATGTTTCCGACTTTCTGAAATAAAACCAACATTTTTAAAACCTATTCAGATCAATTCACAGTATAGATATAAGAGGAATATAATCCAGTAGTTAAACAGATTAGACACACAGCCCAACTGGTTGGGCTGTGTGCACTCGAACCGAAGGTCCCGAGTTCGATTCCGGGTTTCTGTAACCGGTTCGGCCATATTAAATCATTTTTAATAAAAACTAAATAAGGTTAAAGTTAGTTAGTATATATATATAATTAAAACAGAGAATATTTCGGGTTAGACACGTAGCTCAGTTGGTAGAGCTGCGTGCACGTATACGAGAGGTCCCGAGTTCGAACCTCACTCACCGCCTGGAATATATACTGTCTGACCGGTCAGACCTGACAAAGTCAACCTTTTTTATTTATTTTTGTTTATTTATTTAATTGAAAAATTATTTAAAAATACTTAAAAATAAGGTTTTTAAAGTTAAAAATTTGCATTAAACTCACAAAAATAAATCTAAAAATCTCATTAAAGAACACTAATTAAAAATAATAATCTCAAATAAAATTTATTTATTTAATCGAATCATGTCGTTATTATTTAGGTTAGTTTTCCCTCGTCGGTTGAATCATAATATTCGTGCGCATTCATCTTCATCAAGAAACGCATCCACTGTGAGTGAATCTCTACCAATTCCCCGTTTTAATCAAGTTTTGGGGTGTATCATGTGTCGTACTATTCTTTTATTTTATTTAAACACTTGTGCATACATCATATCCATGATCAAATGTGTATCAATTGTTGTGTGAATTATATGTAGATTGAATTTTATCATTTCAGTGCACGCATTTCATTAGGCCCATCAGTTCCCCGTGGGATACGGGTTGAGCATCAGGAGCCTCATTAGATCGGCTCCATTTGATTGAGCCTTGATCTCAAATACATCATCATTTCATGTCATATACTCATCCAAAGTGGTTTGTGATTGTTTACATATATGTTTGCTCACATGTGATTAATGCACGACTTTTCTTTAACAAATAAAACAAGAAATTAGTCCATAATGTTTTATCAAGGTTCACTCGCCAACTTTTGTTGACCCAAAATCTCCCCCGTTTTACACATGATACAGGTGATCCAGCTGAGACAGGAAACACTTAGGAAGGCCTAGAAGAATAAACAAGTTTATGCTTTGGAATAAATATATAGTTTCATTTTCCTTTGTAATTGTATGAATTTTGTTTTGGATATTTAAGTTTGTAATTTGAATTTAATAAATATGAAACATCTTAGTAAATATCATGAGCTTTGGTGAAAACCCAATTATGCCCCGACTTTTATTCCGCTGCGGGTCGGGGTGTGACAGATTGGTATCAGAGCTTGTGACTATAGGGATATAGGATAGGTTATTAGACCCTTAGAGCCTATACTATAGTTGATTAAATTTTAATTATTTATGCATTACATGCAAAATTCATGATGTTTATATGTTTCATGTTTATTTTCACACTCAATGTTATGCAAGCACGCTCACAAATACATGTTATTATGCAATGCTCATCATAAATCATATCCTCATAACATATCATATCCATGAGAGCACACACCTCACGATTTCCATGATTTTGCAATGATTTTTGTATTTTTCAAATCACATCGAAGTGAGTTCTCATGACGGGCATGTAGTAACTGGAAGGGTACGAGTACCGGTAGTCGGAACGTCCTGTCTAGGCTTGGCATTCGTATAAATCCAAAATAAAGAACCAGTTTGCCTACTTGGGGACTAACGATGAGAGTACGAAGGACCTATTAGGCCAAAGCATGCTATACCAAACGTCGTGTGAGCTAACCCCACTTTGAGTTGTCATTGTGTCTACACCTGGACACCCTCCTACCATACATCACGCAATCATGTTTTACGATTTTCATTCGGGTGGTGCGAGTGTTAACCCGCCGACACCAATGTGAATCCTACCAAGCCCAATAGTCATGGGGGCCCACATGACTACACAGGCAATGGTATGGGGGACATTTGGAGGCCCAAACATGAGCCAACCCAAGACATCCTATGGATGTAGTTAAAGTATTGTCAGTTATGTTATTTTTCATTCTTTTTACGACACATGACACATAGAAAATTCTTAAACTCACAATCTTCCTATATATGTTCCTGTAGATGTCGGCTAGGCAACTACGTGGAGGTAGAAAGTCAGGAAAGTCAAGCGAACGCTTGGCCACACAAATTGCTAAACAAATGGCCGCAGTACTTCCTGACATCGTGCTTCAAGTTCAACAAGCTCTCACCGCTAATCCCATCAACCTTCCCAACCAAGAAGACCAGAGCGTCGCCAACCCTCCTTCCAAAACCCACAAGTGCACCTACAAACACTTCAAATCCTGCGATCCCCCAAAGTATGAAGTGACCGAAGGTGTTACCGCCCTCGTTCACTGGTTTGAAGAAATGGAAAACACTTTCCTCAATTGCGATTGTCCCAAGGACCGTAAGGTACGTTACGTTACTGGAAGACTGTTTGGGGTAGCCCTTACCTGGTGGAACACAGAAAAGGGTAAGCGAGGAGTTGAAGATGCCATGGCCTTAACATGGGAAGAGTTAAGGGAACTCATGACAAGACGTTTCTGTCCAAGAAGCGAAATCAAAAAGCTGGAAGACGAATTCCACGCACTGAAACAAAAGGAAGGAGACCATACTTCATATAATAAGAGATTTCTCGAGTTGAACCAGATGATCCCAAATTTATTCACCCCCTTGTACCGCTTAGTTGAACATTACATTCGAGGCCTCCCCTCGAAAATTCAAGATTCGGTTTTAAGCATATCGCCTGCAACACTTGAAGCCGCGATGGGGTTAGCTACAGAACTCACTGAAAATCGCATTCGAAACGGCAAGTTCAAAGATGAAAAGAAGAAAGCACCCATTGAGACCCCAACTCCAAACCACCCAGTCTCATCCTCAAAGTTTGCTGGTAAGAGGAAGCGTAATGGCAAGAATTTTGTTGTCACTCAAACCAACCCTCCTCTCACTGTTGCACCAATCACCCAAATTGCTCCTCCAGCCGCACCATTCAAAAAGCCATATACTGGCCCACACCCAAAATGTAACCGCTGTCAATACCATCACCCTGCCGAAAATCCCTGCCAACATTGCACAAGTTGTGGCCGTGCGGGTCACACCATCCAAACCTGCCGTACCCTTCAACGAATGAACCGCAATCAACCTCCAACCCAAACCCAAAATCAGATAGTGGGTCAAGCCCAACAACCCTTACTTCTACCACCTTCACAACACGCAGCCCAACCTTACTACCAACCCAACTACCCGATGATGCAACCCATGCGAGCTTGTTTCAACTGTGGGGACCCAAACCACTTCAGGAACACATGTCCACGCCTAGTGAACATCATCCATGCCCAAGCTCACGCAAACCCGGTAAACCAAGCTCCCCCACCTGCCAGAGGGAGAGCTTTCAATATCAATGCCAACCAAGCCAGGGCTGACAACAACGTGGTCAACGGTACGTTTCTCATCAATGGTTGTTATGCATCCATATTATTCGATACTGGTGCGGATAAGAGCTTTGTGTCCTTGGAATTCGAACCTATCCTCGACCAACCTCATGTTAATCTCATGGAATCTCTAACGGTGGAAGTTGCTGACGGAAAACCCGTTTTATTAAATTCTATTATACGCAATTGTACTCTCACCCTAAACGATCACGATTTTCCAATTGACCTCATTCCTAAGAAGTTGGGAAGTTTCGATATTATAATCGGTATGGACTGGCTCAGCCAGCATCACGCTGAAGTGGTGTGCCACGAAAAGTTCATTCGCATTCCTCTTGCAGACGATAAAACACTACGTATTTTTGGGGAAACCCCTTCGAAAGGACTCAAATTAATGTCCTGCCTCCAAGCCCGAAGATATCTCCGTAAGAACTATGTCGCATTCCTAACTCACGTCGTCAAAAAGGGAAACAAGGAGAGGAAACTCGAAGATATCCCGGTTGTGAAAGAATTCCCACAAGTCTTTCCCGACGACATTTCAGGACTTCCTCCTGTGAGAGAAGTCGAATTTCGCATCGATCTTGTACCTAGCGCTACACCAGTCGCAAAATCTCCTTATAGGTTAGCCCCATCCGAAATGCAAGAGCTGGCCAGTCAACTGCAAGAGCTGACTGACAAAGGATTCATACGTCCTAGCTCATCGCCTCGGGGTGCACTTGTTCTTTTTGTGAAGAAGAAAGATGGAACGTTTCGCATGTGCATTGATTATAGAGAACTCAACAAGTTAACGGTTAAAAATCGCTATCCACTGCCTCGCATTGATGACCTCCTAGACCAACTTCAAGGTGCCACCTGCTTTTCAAAAATCGACCTTCGTTCTGGTTATCATCAGCTCAGGGTGCACGAAGAAGATATCCCAAAAACCGCCTTCCGGACTCGTTATGGTCATTACGAGTTCATGGTCATGCCTTTCGATTTAACCAACGCCCCCGCTGTCTTCATGGATTTAATGAATAGGGTATGCAAACCCTACCTCGACCGTTTCGTCATAGTCTTCATTAACGACATCCTTATCTACTCCAAGTCTAAATCCGATCATAAGCGACACCTTCGACTCATCCTTACACTCTTAAGGACTGAAAAGCTTTACGCTAAGTTCTCAAAATGCGAATTCTGGTTAGGAGAAGTACAATTCCTGGGTCATGTCGTCAATGACAAGGGAATTCATGTCGATCCTTCGAAAATCAAGGCAGTACAGGAATGGCAAGCGCCACGTACCCCTACCGAAGTTAGGTCATTTCTCGGCTTGGCTGGTTACTAACGACGCTTCATTGCCAATTTTTCCCGTATTGCTGTACCACTCACGGCTTTGACTCATAAAGGAAAACCCTTCATATGGGGACCTAAGCAAGAGGAGGCTTTCCAAACTCTAAAGCAAAAACTTTGTGACGCACCTATCCTCACACTCCCTGAGGGTTGCGATGACTTTGTAGTATATTGCGACGCATCAGGGCAAGGGCTAGGCTGTGTATTGATGCAAAGAGGAAAAGTGATAG
This sequence comes from Scalesia atractyloides, assembly GCA_947069175.1. Classification (NCBI taxonomy): domain Eukaryota; kingdom Viridiplantae; phylum Streptophyta; class Magnoliopsida; order Asterales; family Asteraceae; genus Scalesia; species Scalesia atractyloides. Next base: position 1,466,512 of record CAMTDV010000012.1, on the reverse strand, counting down.
CCTATGCCTCTAGGCAACTCAAGGTTCACGAGAAGAATTACACCACCCACGACCTGGAACTTGGAGCCGTTGTGTTCGCTCTCAAGATATGGAGACATTACCTCTACGGTACCAAGTGTGAAATATACACTGACCACAAGAGTCTCCAACACATCTTCAACCAGAAGGAGTTGAATATGAGGCAACGAAGATGGGTCGAACTTCTCAACGACTACGACTGTGAAATTCGGTATCATCCTGGCAAGGCAAACGTGGTGGCCGATGCGCTCAGTCGGAAAGGTTATGCGAACTCCATTCGTCTTCTATGTTCGCAAATCACAACCGACATCAAAGATCGAATCCGGGCAGCTCAGCATGTTTCTGTAACAGAAAATTACGTACGCGATGAGCTGTCATGTGGAGCTGAACTCAAAATCGAAACCAAATCCGACGGTATTCTATACTATTTAAACCGCATATGGATTCCTGATCGCGATAACCTTCGTGATTTCCTCATGAATGAGGCGCACAAAACACGATACTCTGTACACCCAGGAGCCGACAAGATGTATCAAGACCTACGATACACCTACTGGTGGCCTGGCATGAAAAAAGATATCGCTGTTTTTGTTTCCAAGTGCCTTACCTGTTTCAAAGTAAAAGCTGAACATCAAAGACCTTCCGGACTTCTAGTCCAACCCGAAATACCTGTATGGAAGTGGGAAAACATAACCATGGATTTCATTACCGGGTTACCTCGCACCTCCAGTGGGTATGACACCATATGGGTAATAATCGATCGTCTTACAAAGTAATCTCATTTCATTCCGATTCGCGAGGACTTCAAGAACGAGAAGTTAGCTCGTATCTACATCAGCGAGATCGTAAGCCGTCATGGTGTACCATTAAGCATCATTTCAGACCGTGATGGTCGTTTCACTTCACGAACATGGCGAGCCGTACAAACCGCCTTGGGTACACGATTAGACCTCAGTACCGCTTTTCATCCTCAAACTGATGGTCAATCTGAACGCACCATCCAAACCCTTGAAGACATGCTGCGAGCATGTGTCATAGACTTCAAAGGGAACTGGGATGCTCACCTACCATTAGTGGAATTTTCGTACAACAATAGCTATCATTCAAGTATCGGCATGGATCCTTTCGAAGCTTTATATGGTCGTAAGTGCCGATCTCCAGTATGTTGGCACGAAATTGGGGAAGCGCAAATCACCGGACCAGAATTAATTCAAGAAACAACCGACAAGATCCTTCAAATTCGAAACAATCTTCTAGCGGCTCAAAGTCGTCAAAAGAGTTATGCTGACAAACGACGAAAGCCTTTGGAGTTTGACATTGGTGATCAAGTACTTTTAAAAGTATCACCGTGGAAGAGAGTGGTTCGTTTTGGCCAGAAGGGCAAGTTAGCACCACGCTACGTAGGACCTTTCAAGATACTCGAAAGAGTAGGTCCTGTAGCATACAAGCTTGACCTGCCAGAAGAGCTCAACAGAATTCATCCCACATTCCACGTATCAAACTTGAAAAGGTGCCTTGCCGATGAAAACCTCCATATTCCTCTAGAAGACATTCAAGTCGATGAATCGATGCACTTCGTTGAAAGACCAGTAGAAATCATGGATTTCGGAGAGAAGCGTTTAAGGCGAAGTCGTATTCCGATTGTCAGGGTACGTTGGGAGTCAAAGCGAGGACCCGAGTTTACTTGGGAACGTGAAGACTCAATGCGCGAAAAATACCCGCATCTCTTTCCAGTTACCACTACTACTTAAATTTCGGGACGAAATTCCTAAAAGTAGGGGATACTGTAACACTCGTCGAAAAACGGGTTTCAAAACCCGCTTCGTTTAAAAATCAAGTATTCAGTTATAAGTTCGTTGCGTATTTATTGTTCAAATTATTTTAAATAATACATAATTAATAAACATTTTAGAATTTAAAAACCATAATTAATAAATAATAATAATAAGTAAATAAAAAATAAAATAGAGTCGCCGGGTCTCGAACCCGGGTCTCCCGTAAACACACACACACACACCACTCCGCCACACACTTCATTTGTGTTAAATACTGAAACAAATAATACTTATAGTAAAACAGGGAAAGTCAAAACCTGTAAATCAGCGCGCCCAGAACCCGCAGTTGCCGGAAAAAACCGAAACTCCGCAAATGTGGCTATTTTCCTTTGACTGAAACGCGTAAACTGATTTCGACATCAGTTATAACCGTTGCCTAACAATCAATTTTAGTCAAAACCGTTTCCTTTGAAGATTGAAACCTTTGACCGCGAATCATGGCCTTAATTCGAACCCAATCAGCCTGTTCCTCCTTATAAATACCCACTCAAACTCCTGGTAAACATTTCGCTCAGAACCGCACTCTCTTTTGAAGCTTTATTCCTTCCAAAGCTCGTCGCCGGAGATCTTCACATTCGCCGGAATATCGCCGGAATCACTGATCAGAAAACCGCATTTGTTCTTCAGACGATATAATTGTCTAAACCTTCTTGCTATCTCTTGATTAATAATCTAATTGCTCAAATCAATAATCAAAACTGTTGAATCAGTTCATTCAGCTGGAAATCGCAAATCAGGGTCGACGAAACTTGCCGGAAATCTGAAGAAAACTCTCTGTTTTGGTATATCATATTCCTTAATCTTTATTTTCCTATTCCATTTCGATCGAGTATAAGTTTGTTGGTCGATTAAGCAAAACAGTCGGGTTCACTGTTCTGTGTTTTCTTAGTGAAGAAGACGAAGACTAAATTGTATATTAATGTAATTAAAATCGGGTATTTAACCGGGTTAGACACACAGTCCAGCGGTGGACTGTGTGCAAATATAAAACACACGTCCCGGGTTCGAATCACGCATGTTTCCGACTTTCTGAAATAAAACCAACATTTTTAAACCCTATTCAGATCAATTCACAGTATAGATATAAGAGGAATATAATCCAGTAGTTAAACAGATTAGACACACAGCCCAACTGGTTGGGCTGTGTGCACTCGAACCGAAGGTCCCGAGTTCGATTCCGGGTTTCTGTAACCGGTTCGGCCATATTAAATCATTTCTAATAAAAACTAAATAAGGTTAAAGTTAGTTAGTATATATATATATAATTAAAACAGGGAATATTTCAGGTTAGACACGTAGCTCAGTTGGTAGAGCTGCGTGCACGTATACGAGAGGTCCCGAGTTCGAACCTCACACACCGCCTGGAATATATATTGTCTGACCGGTCAGACTCGGTAAACCTGACAAAGTCAACCTTTTTTATTTATATTTGTTTATTTATTTAATTGAAAAATTATTTAAAAATACTTAAAAATAAGGTTTTTAAAGTTAAAAATTTTCATTAAACTCACAAAAATAAATCTAAAAATCTCATTAAAGAACACTAATTAAAAATAATAATCTCAAATAAAATTTATTTATTTAATCGAATCATTTCGTTATTATTTAGGTTAGTTTTTCCTCGTCGGTTGAATTATAATATTCGTGCGCATTCATCTTCATCAAGAAACGCATCCACTGTGAGTGAATCGCTACCAATTCCCCGTTTTAATCACGTTTTGGGGTGTATCATGTGTCGTACTATTCTTTTATTTTATTTAAACACTTGTGCATACATCATATCCGTGATCAAATGTGTATCAATTGTTGTGTGAATTATATGTAGATTGAATTTTATCATTTCAGTGCACGCATTTCATTAGGCCCATCAGTTCCCCGTGGGATACGGGTTGAGCATCAGGAGCCTTATTAGATCGGCTCCATTTGATTGAGCCTTGATCTCAAATACATCATCATTTCATGTCATATACTCATCCAAAGTGGTTTGTGATTGTTTACATATATGTTTGCTCACATGTGATTAATGCATGACTTTTCTTTAATAAATAAAACAAGAAATTAGTCCACAATGTTTTATCAAGGTTCACTCGCCAACTTTTGTTGACCCAAAATCTCCACCGTTTTACACATGATACAGGTGATCCAGCTGAGACAGGAAACACTTAGGAAGGCCTAGAAGAATAAACAAGTTTATGCTTTGGAATAAATATATAGTTTCATTTTCCTTTGTAATTGTATGAATTTTGTTTTGGATATTTAAGTTTGTAATTTGAATTTAATAAATATGAAACATCTTAGTAAATATCATGAGCTTTGGTGATAACCCAATTATGCCCCGACTTTTATTCCGCTGCGGGTCGGGGTGTGACATCAAATCCAACAACTTTGCTAAAGAAAGCAACAACAATCACATATGGTAAAAGGTTACTTACACTAAGGAGTAGAGTAATACTCCAATAATATTGTTTTCCCGTCAAAATTCCCAATCTCACCATCATGGTATAAGTAAATTGTGTCTCACATTGTTGTTGGGCCTATTGAATTAACTTGGTTTATCACCTAGTTAATCAAATTGGGCTTTTGTCATGTTAGGCCTTATTAGATTAACCAGACTAAGATTATGGTAAGCTCATGAAGATAATTAATACGAGGGTGTTTAATAAAGCCTGGAAACCGAAAAAAAAAAACAAATGATATTTGTAACTGAAAAAACCAAATCCAATTGTAGATTCGTTTTCTGTTTGATACCTACCCCTTCATTACAATACTCCGATTCAACCAGAAAACTCAACCCACCCTTCATATCTCCATTGTTTTCCCGTCAAAATTCCCAATCTCACCTTCATCAAATTTATCATCAATCCAATTTAGAAAAAGTATTTCGAATCCACAAACTTTGCTAAAGAAAACAACAATCACGAATGATAGAAGGTTACCTATACTATCAAGTAGGCAAATGATCCAAATAACATTGTTTTTCCTGTCAAAATCCTCAATCCCACCTTAATGGTATATGTGAAGTCACGTTGTTGTTGGGCATTTAGGATTAACTGAGCTCATCAACTAGGCTTTTGTCCTATTAGTTCTCGTTGGTTTACTAGACTAAGGTCATGTTAAGCTAATAATATGATGGGTGTTAAATAATAACTGAAAACCCGGAAAAAAAAACTCAAAAACCGAATCATATCCGTAACAAAAAAAAAAGAATCTATTTGTAGATTCACTTTTCGATTTGGTTCATATCCCTTCACTACAGATCTTGGATTTAACCACAAAACTCAACCCAACTTTTGCATCTCCATTGTTTTTCCTGTCAAAATTCCCAAGCTCACCTTCATCAAATTTATCATCAATCAAATTTAGAAAAATACAATGTCTTAAATACCAGTTTGAACTTCGAACCAGCCGGTAATACCGGTTGAACCGGCTAACGTTTGTTGTCTCCGTACAGTTGATCCCGGGATAAATAGGGTTCCGATATAGTATTCGAACCGCTGATATATCCGATAATACCGGTTCATAACGGCCTAACAGTTTAACCCCGTGTTAAATTTTGAGTTTAAAATAGCGATGATAGTGAATTTCATCTTTTAATCGATGGTGAACTTAATTCAAATAATAATATAATGCCATAAACCTATTGTAGACTTTATTTAAGAATATTTTGTTGAAAATTATGATTTTTTATTATTGAAACATGTAGTTTGGATTATTTTTTGAGTTGAAATTGTATTTTATGGAATTATAGGGTAAACTAGTTAACCTAGTTAACCTGGTTGAACCGTCTGATATAACCCGGTATAACCGTTTAACCTGATTCTAAGCCCAATCCGATACCATTTAAAATCCGGTTTTTAAAACATTGGAAAAAAATATTTTGAATCCAACAACTTTGCTGAAGAAGGCAACATCAATCATGGATGTTAAAAGGTTACTACTACTAAGAAGTAGAGAAATAATCCAACAACATTGTTTTTCCCATCAAAATTCCCAATATTACCTTAGTGGTATAAGTGAATTGTGCCTCATCTTGTTGGGACTATTGAATTAATTGGGTTAATCACTTAGTTAATCAACTTGGGCTTTTGTTCTGTTTGTCCTCGTTAGGTTTACCAGACTAAGATCATGTTGTGCTCATGAAGGCAATCAATATGAGGGGTGTTTAATAAAAACTGAAAATCAAAAGAAAAAAACAAACTAAATTTTATATGATACGAAAAATAAAAACAAATTGAATTGTAAACTCTATTTTACTAACCCTTTGTTACAAAGCTTCGATCCAACTACAAAACTCAACCCACCTTTCGCATCTCCTTCGTTTTTTTTTTTGTCAAAATTCTCAATTTCACCTTCATAAAATTTATCATCAATCAAATTAAGTAAATGTGTTCTGAATTCAACAACTTTGCTAAAGAAAGCAACAACAATCACGGATGGTAGAAGGTTACTTATACTAAGAAGTAGATGAATAATCCAACAACATTGTTTTTACCGTCAAAATTCTCAGTCTTACCTATGGATGAGCATTTAATACCGGATACCGGTACCGTACCAATCATTTTCAGTACTGGTACTCAATTTCCCATTTTTCGGGATCGGAACGATAGCAGAACGACACAGTTTCAGTATTTTGTTTGTACCGGTTATTTTCGGTATTGGTACTCATTTTTCCCGTTTTCGAGACCGATACTTTTGGTACTGGTATCGGTCCGGTACCATGTAACATCCGTCAAAAACCGGGTTAACCGAACCCGCTTCGTTTATTAACCGAACATCCAGTTAAAATTTTCGCTGCGTATTTAATGCTCAAATTAATTTTATACGATACACAATTAATCAATATATTATAATTTAAAAACTATAATTAATAATCAATAATAAATAAGGAGATAAAAATTAAATAGAGACGCCGGGTTTCGAACCCGGGTCTCCCGCTCAAACAAACACACAATGCACCACTAGACTACCTGCACTCTTTGGGAATAATTGAAATCAATAAATATAAATATTCGTGCCATGCGAGTCAATTGCGAGATTTCAGTAAGTAACCGCTCTGCTTCAAACGTATACGTTTTAAAAAAACGATTATGACACTCAATCCTTAACCGAAATCGCAATCAAACACTTTAACTCGCAAACCTACTATAGAAAATAAATCTACTACATCCATAGGATGTCTTGGGCTTTGCTCGTCATTAGGCCCTACATGCCGCCATACTTCACCTTCGTAATCATGTGGGCCCCCATGAATACCGGGTTTTTCATATGGTTCGCATGTGTTAGCCTGGTTACGTACACTAAAACCCGGAGAAAATCGAGAAATATGTATATAACGTATGATATTCGGAATGTGTCCAGGTGTAGACACGGTGACACCTCAAAGTGGGTTAGTTCGAACGACGTTTGGTGTGGCATGCTTTGGCCTAATAGGTCCTTCGTACTCTCATCGTTAGTCCCCAGGTAGGCAAACTGGTCCGTTATATTGGATTTATACGAATGCCAACCTAGACAGGACGTTCCGACTACCGGTACTTGTACCCTTCCAATTACTACATGCCCGTCGCAGAACTTACTTTGATGAGATTTGAAAATTGCAACAAAATCTTTGAATAACAAAAGTATGAAGATGAATTGAATATATGAACATTGAAATATGTATGATGAATATGTATATAAGTATGTATGTTTGACTGTAAGTATAAACAAATATGAAACAAATAAATATCATAAGTTTGTATGTAACCACCTAAACAATTAAAATTTAGGCAAACTATAGTATAGGCTCTAAGGGTCTAATAACCTATCCTATATCCCTATAGTCATGGCTCTGATACCAATCTGTCACACCCCGACCCGCAACAGAAAAGGTGATCGGGGCATGATTGGGTTATCATCAAAGCTCATGACATTTATTATAACGTTTCATATTCATTAATACAATTTTAAAGGGAATTATACAGTCATTATTACATCATGTCCTAACATCAATCTAGGCTTCATTGTTTTCTTCTAAGGCATTTCCTATGTTTTCTTTGCTTCTTCCTGTTCACCTGTATCATGTGTAAAAAGGGTTTTTGGATCAACAAAAAGTTGGCGAGTGAATCCTATGGAAAACATTTGAACAAGTTTATTTAATTGATTATCAAATAAAGTGCACAACCACACAAGAGTAAAAATAGATGTAAACTTATTCACCAATCAATTTAATATTAAATAATACACACATGAACAATAATGGATCGTTTTGAGGCACGCGTTGCTCAACTCGTCTCTCACGAGGAACTGATGGGCCTAATGAATGAATTGCATATAAATAGACAAAATGATATACATAACTACAAACAATATAAACTCAATAATACACACACGAACAATAATGGATTTGTTTTGAGGCACGCGTTGCTCAACTCGTCTCACACGAGGAACTGATGGGCCTAATGAATGAATTGCATATAAATAGACAAAATGAAATACATAACTATAAGCAATGTATACAATCTAAGTTTAGATCACAATATGGTATGGCACAAGTTTAAATAAACGAGTTAATTTTATGACACATGACACACCCCAAAACGTGTAATTAAAAAGGGGAGTTGTAAGATTCACTCACATTGGGTGCGTTCGGTTGATGATGTTGAATGCGCACGAAGTGGTTTTAACCACGAGTGAAATTAACCTAGATAATGGCATAATGTTTCGGTAAGTAAACGAGTTTTATTAATCCATTTTAGTAGGATTGTTGGGTGTATTTTTGTGAGTTTAAGGCTATTTTCTAACCTTAAAAATGTTATTTTTAAGTATTTTTAATTGATTTTTAAATAAAATAAATAAACAAAAATAATAAAAAAAATGTTGACTTTTTGACCGTTGACCGTTGACCATTGACCATTGACTTTGACTGTTGACCGGTTCGTATGTGTGTATGTGTGCGCTGAGTGAGGCTCGAACCCGAGACCTCCCGTACGCGTGCACGCAGCTCTACCAACTGAGCTACGTGTCTAACCCGAAATATTTCTGTTTTTAATTATATTTATATATTAATTGAATTAAACAGAAAATTATTTATTTTTAAAAACGATTTTAATCCAACGACTCGGTGCGCTCCACAGGTCTCGAACCCGGGACCTGTGGGTTGAGTTAACATACAGTCCATCGCTGGACTGTGTGTCTATCTTGTTAAATTATCTGATTTTTCTTATACTTATATACAAATTACCTTATTTCGTTTCTGCCTGATATAAAAAGTTGGATAATTGTCCGGACCGGTGCGGTAGTCCGGACTCGAACTCGTGACGTGTGATTAAACATTCACACGGTCTACCACTGGACTGTGTGTCTATCTTGGTTATTATTCTGGTTTTTATTAAACTTAACATGTAACAGCGGTGACTCCGGTTCGGTTAAAAAAAGAACATTTTTATTAAGGCGAGTATGCGTGGGACATGTATCGAACTCGGGACGTGAGCGTGTTTAATGTGCACACAGTCCACCGCTAGACTGTGTGTCTAACCCGAGTTATATCGTGATTTAAATTAAACTTATAGACAACAGCAAACTTCGTCTTCTTCGTTGGATTTAACCAGAACTAACGTCCGACTGATTCATCGATTTTATCAAGTTTCTTTAGTGTGTTATGATTAATTATAGGTGAGATAAATGAAAAGAATGAAAGACTAAGCGTTAGATATACCGAAATTGGACTCCTCTGTTTCTCCGGCGGAACTCCGATGTCAGCAGACTATTCCGGCGACTTGTGTCTTGCGGCAGAGAGTCTTCAGCGAGCATGAGATGGATGTGAGTGGCTTCGGTATAAGTTCTGAGTGTTCAGTGTTTAGAGTAAGGCACAGAAGTGAAAAACCCGGTTTTCCGGCAATTTGCAGGTATTTTCCGGCGAGTGGATTTTCGTCGAGAAAGGGTGCGGTTTTGAGCGAAAAGGCTACCAGTGGATTGTGGGTGAATTTATAGGGAGGAATCGAGATGTATAGAGTCGGATTTCAGGCTTGATTCAAAGTCATTACGTTTTCCGGCGGTTATGACTTGCGTCGCGGATTCAGACGTCGGTTATAACCGATGTAGTGATTAAAGTTTACGTTATAACTGAAGAAACCGTCCAATCTCGCGAGATCGCCGGGATTTCCGACGACTGCAATTGGGCGCGTCGTTATTTGAATTTGAGATTTATTTTATGTATTAATTGTTTCCAATATTTAACAAGATACACTAGTGGCGCAGTGGTTGGATGGTTAAGTGTTAAGGCTGTTGACTCGCTGGCTGACTGACCCGGGTTCGAAACCCGGCTACAACCTTTCATTTTTATTTCATTATTTTTAACAGTTTTTCAAAAATAAATTATATATTCCAATATAATTATTAATTATGTATCGTTTAAAATTAATTTGGGCATTAAATATGCAACGAAATTTTTAACTGATTGTTCGGTTAATAAACGGAGCGGGTTTGGTAAAATCCGTTTTTTGACGGATGTTACAAAGACATCCTATGGATGTAGTAGATTTATTATGCTATGTTTAATTTATGAATGTTCATTCCTAAATACGACACATGATCCCAAAAACATCCAACTCATACTCTTGATATGTATTCCTTGTAGATGTCTTCTAATTCCGCTCGTAGGAAGATGAGAGCAGGAAAAGCTCGCGGGTGTATGGCTGCCCAAATCGCTCAACAAATGGCTGCAGTAATACCCAACATTGTAGTTCAAGTCCAACAAGCCCTTACCGCTAACCCCGTCAATCAAGAAGATCAAAATGTTGTCAACCCTCCCCAAATACCACTAAATGCACCTACAAGCATTTCAAATCCTGCGACCCTCCAAAATACGAAGGGACTGAAGGTGTCACCGCTCTCCTCCATTGGTTTGAAGAAATGGAGAACACTTTTCTAAATTGCGATTGCCCCAATGATCGCAAAGTGCGATATGCTACCGGTCGTTTACTTGGAATAGCACTTACTTGGTGGAATACAGAGAAGGCCAAACGAGGCGTTGAAGATGCTATTACTTTGACTTGGGATGAGTTGAAGGAAATCATGACAAGACGGTTTTGCCCAAGGAGCGAAATCAAGAAATTAGAGGATGAGTTCTATTCGTTGAAACAAAAGGAAGGCGACCACACCACATACAACAAGAGATTCCTCGAGTTAAATCAAATGGTTCCCAACTTGTTCACTCCTCTTTACCATTTGATCGAGCACTACATTCGAGGTCTCCCGTCAAAAATTCAAGACTCTGTAATAAGTACCACACCTGCAACCTTGGAAGCAGCAATGGAGTTAGCCACAGAGCTCACCGAGAACCGCATAAGAAATAAGGACTTCAAGGAGGAGAAGAAGAAGGATAAAGCATCAACTGAAACCTCGAACTCCACCCAAACCGAATCCCCTTCATGATCCATTTCTAAGAGAAAACGAGATGGGCAACTTTTCGCTGTCACCCAACGCAACCAACCAATTTCACAAGCCGTACCTCCCCAAGCTATCCCAATCACTCAAGTAGCACCCAACTCAACTTACCCAAATAAGAAACCTTACCTTGGACCTCACCCTCGATGTAACACCTGTTTTTATCACCATCCATCTACCTTACCTTGTCGACTATGTGCGAACTGTGGACGCTATGGTCATTTGAACAAGGTTTGCCGCACCCCTCAAAACCAAACCTCACCCCCTACTCAAAACATGATCCAAACATATCAACAACCCTAATACCCCATGTTACCTTATGTTCGAGCTTGTTTTAATTGTGGCGACCCTACCCATTATAGAAACACGTGCCCTCGATTGGTTAACATCATAAACGCCCAAGCTCAAGCAAACCCAGTTAACCAAGCAAATCAAGAAAACCCAACCACTAGGCCACCAGCAAGAGGAAGAGTTTTCAACATCAACGCCAATCCTGTTGAAGATAATGACGGCCCAAACGAACCACCCAACTAGTCTCCTTCACCAAAAATCAAGATTCAACTCCAACCGCTTAGTTTTATGTTTTTCTTTATGTTATCTCAATTTTCACGTGTCTCAATTATAAATTGGAAATTTATCCAAGGATCTTAATGCGAATTACTATTCCAGTTTTGTTTTTATGCTCATTGATTTAACATTCATATCATCATACATCTCAACGTATTACAATTTCAACATTTAAAGAAGTTGAGCTGTGCCTCATTTCTACATAGACTAACCTCTCCATCATAACAAACGAGAGAGGTACTGTCATCATTCAAACGTATATACTACCAGAATTAAGACTCAAGCTTTGGTTGATTGTGTTTGTATATGTTATAGAGTCACATAGGACAAATCATAACTTACTGATAAAACCAATGAAAATTGACAAGAATATGGTGGATACGCCGCTGGTACTTCCTATATATAAGTATTCTTGTCAAAGGATCAGAGGCATTGTCAGGCGGTTATGAGAAGCTCCATGTAGGATTTAGTGATGTCTTGGTTGAAGTTTGTTTTATATTCACTGATTTAGCATTTATATCATCTCATCATTTAAAGAAGTTGGATTGTGCTCCATTTCTACATAGACTAACCTCTCCATCATAACAAACAAGAGAGGTACTGTCGTCAATCAAACATTTATACTATCAGAATTAAGACTCAAGCTTTGGTTGTTGTGTTTGTATATGTTATAGAGTCACATAGGACAAATCATAACTTACTAATAAAACCAATGAAAATTTGACAAGAATATGGTGGATACGCCGCTGGTACTTCCTATATATAAGTATTCTTGTCAAAGGATCAGAGGCATTGTCAGGCGGTTATGAGAAGTTCCATGTAGGATTTAGTGATGTCTTGGTTGAAGTTTGTTTTATATTCACTGATTTAGCATTTATATCATCTCATCATTTAAAGAAGTTGGATTGTGCTCCATTTCTACATAGACTAACCTCTCCATCATAACAAACGAGAGAGGTACTGTCACCATTTAAACATGTATACTATCAGAATTAGGACTCAGGCTTGGTTGTTGTGTTTGTTTATGTTCTAGAGTCGTATCATAGAACCAATCATGACTTACTGATAAAACCAATGAAAATTTGACAAGAATATGGTGGATACGCCGCTGGTACTTCCTATATATAAGTATTCTTGGCAAAGGATCAGAGGCATTATTAGGCGGTTATGAGAAGTTCCATGTAGGTTTTAGTAGTAGAAGTTTTGTTTAGAGATATAACCTTATCTTTCCAAACATATCAAAACTCTTGCACATGAAATCATACTTAGTGAATCAACTCTGTTTATCAATATTTTATCGTAGGCATCAAAAAGCGATTCCTGTAGCAGGGTACTCAACCCTTACAAGGAACGTTACCGCCTCCAACAAAATTTAAACTCTTACTCCCTTCTGAGTATGTAACTGTCAAATTAACACCATCCTTTTGAGACAAACATGCCACTACTTAAATTTCGGGACGAAATTTCTAAAAGTAGGGGATACTGTAACATCCATAAAAAACCGGGTTAACCGAACCCGCTTCGTTTATTAACCGAACATCTAGTTAAAATTTTCGCTGCGTATTTAATGCTCAAATTAATTTTATACGATACACAATTAATCAATATATTATAATTTAAAAACTATAATTAATAATCCATAATAAATAAGGAGATAAAAATTAAATAGAGACGCCGGGTTTCGAACCCGGGTCTCCCGCTCAAACAAACACACAATGCACCACTAGACTACCTGCACTCTTTGGGAAATAATTGAAATCAATAAATATAAATATTCGTGCCATGCGAGTCAATTGCGAGATTTCAGTAAGTAACCGCTCTGCTTCAAACGTATATGTTTTAAAAAAACGATTATGACAATCAATCCTTAACCGAAATCGCAATCAAACACTTTAACTCGCAAACCGTTATCACTGTTACAAAATTTCCGTTCGATTTTAAGCAAGTCGTAGTTTTGGAAGTCTATGAGTACTTTCAGTCAGAGAACCAACTCGCTATTCACTCGAATCAACCCTCAATACACTCGTAAATCCCTCTACAAGTCCCTATTCAGCAAGAACAACTCGCCGGAAACTTTCTGCAACTCGCCGAAAAACCGAACCCCTTCACCTCTGTGCCTTACTCTAAAAACAGAACATCTAGAGCTCATACCAAAGTCACCCACACTCACCTCAAACTTCTTGAAGAACCTCTGCCGCAAGATACACGTCGCCGGAATAACCTGTTGTCATCGGAAACTCGCCGGCGAAACAGGGGATCTCTGTTCGGTATATCTTACACCTAATCTCTCTCGTTTTTATTAATCTCATATGTAGCTAATTACAATTTACTAAAGAAATTGATGAATGTATCGAAACAGTCGAGTTTGGGTTCTGGGTTAAGTTTAACGAAGAAGATGAAGTTTTCGGTTATATATATATATAATTTAAATCGAGTTATATCTCGGGTTAGACACACAGTCCAGCGGTGGACTGTGTGCGATTTTAAAGCATACGTCCCGGGTTCGAATTCTGTTGTGTTCCGATTCGCTGAAATATAATGCCTTTTTATAAACGCCAAATCCTGAAACATGTAAGCAGTGTATAAGTATAATTAAAACAAGTTATATAAACGGGTTAGACACACAGTCCAGCGGTGGACTGTGTGCAAACAATATGCATACGTCCCGAGTTCGATCCTTGACACACACACATTCGCTGTAATAAAAAGTCTTTTTCATTTAAAACTGAACCGGGTCCACAACAGTAAGATGTTAAGTATATTAAAAACCAGAATATTTACCAAGTTAGACACACAGTCCATCGGTGGACTGTGTGCCAAACTAAACCACAGGTCCCGGGTTCGAGACCTGTGGAGAGCACCGAGTCGATACATTAAAACCTTTTTAAAATAAATGATTTTCGGATTAACTTAATTAATGTATAAATATAATTAAAAACAGAAATATTTCGGGTTAGACACGTAGCTCAGTTGGTAGAGCTGCGTGCACGCGTACGGGAGGTCTCGGGTTCGAGTCCTGCCCGGCGCATACATACACACAATAGAACCGGTCAACAAGTCAATGGTCAACAAGTCACGGTCAATGGCCAAAATCAACATCTTTTTTTATTATTTTTATTTATTTATTTAAATAAAAAAATCAATTATAAATACTTAAAAATAACATTTTTAAAGTTAGAAAATAGCCTTAAACTCACAAAAATATATCCAAAAATCCTAATAAAATTGATTAATAAAATCCGCTTATTTACCGAACCGTTATGTTATTATCTAGGTTAGTTTTCTCTCGTGGTTAAATCCAATTTCATGCGCATTCATCATCAATCCAAGAAACGCAACCACTGTGAGTGAATCATACAACTCCCCCTTTTAATTACACGTTTTGGGGTGTATCATGTGTCGCTTAAACTAATTGTTTATTCAAACTCGTGCCATACCATATTATGATTTAAACTTAGAATGTAAATATTGTTTGTAGTTATGTATTACTTATTGTCAAGTCGTATGCAAATTATTTGTTAGGCCCATCAGTTCCTCGTGGGAGACGGGTTGAACAACGTGTGCCTTAAAACTCATTCATTAGGCCCATCAGTTCGTAGAACAACGCGTGCCTCAAAACTCATTCATTAGGCCCATCAGTTCCTCGTGGGAGACGAGTTGAACAACGCGTGCCTCAAAACGATCAATTGTTGTATGTGTGTGCAATATCTAATATTAAGTGTTTTGTGAATATATTTACATTTACATTACTCATATGTGGTTATGCACTTTATTTAATAATCAATTCAATAAACTTGTTTAAATGTTTTTCATAGGATTCACTCTCCAACTTTTTTGTTGACCCAAAAACCATTTTTACACATGATACATGTGAACAGGATGAAGCAAGGAAAACATATGAAATGCCTTAGAAGAAAATAATGAAGTCTAGAATGATGTGTAGAACATGTTGTAATTATGATTGTATGTTTCCCTTTAAATTGTAATAATAAATATGAAACGTTATAATAAATGTTATGAGCTTTGATGAAAACCCAATCATGCCCCGATTACATTTTCCGCTGCGGGTCAGGGTGTGACATACCATGCTCATCCCCGATCTCACTTGATGGTATAAGTGAATTTTCCCACTAAGCTTGTTGAATTAGTTGGGTTAATCACTTAGTCAACTTTGGCTTTTTTCTTGTTAGTCTTCGTTACTTTTACTAGATTGAGATAATGCTAAGCTTATTAAGGTAATCAATATAAGGGTGTTTCATGAAAACTGAAAGTAGGCAAAAAAAAAAAAAAAAACCAAAACTGAATCGTGTCTGTAACTGAAAAACAATTGAATGTAAAGTCGTTTTCTAACCATTCATTATATAAGCAGAATTGTAAAGTCGGTTTTCCTAACCATTCATTATATACAGCAGCGGACCCAGGAATTTTTTTCATGGGGTGCGAAAATTTTTAGGGTTCATTTGTCTATTGTTATATGATAAAAAAAAATTCGGTCTGGTTCAGGTCGGGTGGGGTCTGGTCGGGTCATATAAAAAAATAATACTAAATTTTATATTATAAACAAAAGAAGCACGTCAAACGTAGTTATAAATGCATAATGAAAATCCTACGGGTTTCTATTGTTTAAAATCTAACCATAATCAATGCATAACCCATGAAAACGATTCTAGGCTTTTTTTAAGTTGAACGATTTACGGCTTTGTTGAAGGAAAGATAAAGCCAAATCAAAATCAAAATCAAATGTCAAATATATGATACAAAAGTGTTAGTGTTCATTTTGTTTTTTGAGGTTAGCCAATGCATAACCTAAAAAATATAGCAAATGTAAAATAACAACATAATAAGTGGTATTTATATTAATATAAAGTAAAAACGAAAATCAAATAAGTGGTATATATATTAATATAAAGTAAAAATGAAAATAAAAACTCTAAGCCTGATCAATTTAACTGATATATAATAAATAAAATAATAACTCTAAGAAATACACATTAAATAACTTTATTGCGAGATGTGATAAAGCATTTGTATAGCAGCAACTGACATTATAGGCAGACACACAGTAGCCGATTAGGTTGGGTATTGGGCTGTGATATTTAACCTATATTACTTTTGTTTAAATACTTCTCATCTCCTTCTTCTCTTTTGTCGAAGAGTGTTTAGACAGCCATGTCCGGCTACCGGAAAATTGCTTTTTTTTTTCTTTCTTAACATCTTCTTCATCTTAAGAATCAAAGTTCAAGGGGTGCGACTACAAAATTTTAAGGGGTGCGAAAGAGATTTTTGTCTAAAAATTACATGAAATTTTTTTTGTTCAAGGGGAGCGCCGCCACCCCGGCTCATAGTCTAGGTCCGCCCTTGATTACATAACTCTGATTAACCACAAAACTCAACCCACCATTCACGTCTCCATTGTTTTCCTGTCAAAATTCCTAACATCACCTTCATCAGATTTATCATCAATCTGGTTTAGAAAAATGTACTTCAGATCCAACAAAATTGCGAAAGAAAGCAAAAACAATCACGGATGGTAGAAGGTTACTTCCACGAAGAAGTAGATGAAAAATTTCATCAAAGTGGCAAAAACAACAACCGTAAAACGTGGTTTTTGATGGATCTTCTATTTCAGACGTTGAAAATGTACTTACGTCTATTGAGAAGAAGTCGGAGGAACAAAGGAAGCTTACTAAAGCCGATAGATTGGTGAATTTAGTAATTTGTGATCATGCTTATGTAGCTAGATCATTAAAGAAGAACCACTACTCTGATTATAACGTTAGCGATGAAGAAGTTGTTTCTAGTGGTGTAGCTATGTGGATGATAATCATGTCGGGGGAAGAAGATAAAGTTAAAAAAGTGAAGAAACCTAATGTTATAATTCCAAAAGAGGTGATGAGTATAGATGCAACTGATTTTGCTAATTTTTATCCAATGATTTGATTTAGCTTCGTAAGATACACACATAAAAACTACGTGTTTATGCTAAAACCACCATCACCATCCATTGAAACCGTCGTCGCCTTGAAACTTTCGCTGCCTTGCATCTATCTTTCTCAAGTGACTCACAACCTCTCTATCATCTTTACTTTACCCTCCCTCTCTATAATCTTCTTGTTCCATTAGGTTTTATAGGGGATCCACTTTAGAGTTTCCAAAGATTTTTGGTGATTTAGACGTCCTTACCGGCAGTCTAATTTTGGGTGGTTGTCGATGACGAATTTGGTGGTGGTGGTGGTGATGTTCTTGCATCTTGGGGGTGGTATTGAACGATTAGATGGAGAGAGAGGCGAATACGGGGAGAGGAGGAGAAAGAGAGAGAGTAGACAAAGAGATATTGTTTTTTAATGACGACTTCATTAGAAAAAAAACTACCAAGCCACTAGCACAACAACACAAAAAAAAAACAAAAAAGATTACAACAACATCAGAAAGCAAAATTTTTCCACTTTGACCAATCTAGAGTGATCCCCTTATCCCTTTAAGAGATTCACAAATAGCCCAAACTCCTTATATCATCCGAAATTTTTGTCGTTGTATACCGGTTTGTTTCCGAAAACATATTTGTTCCTACCTACACATAAACACCAGCAAGCAATGACCAAAACAACCTGAACCATATTATTTTTCCTGTCATCCCCTTGTACATACTCATGTTGGGCAACGATGTCATCAATCAAGAACGTAAAAAGAAGGGGGATCTTCTACCACCTGCTCATGTTATACCATAAAATCGTGGCTACGTAGCGATCCATGAATAGATGGTCTACTGTCTCTTCACCAAACCCACATGAGCTGCAATGAGATGGACCAAAAATCATATTTCTTTTGATAAGATTGCGCACGGTAGGAATGCGGTTTAATAAAGCACACCAACCAAACACATTCATCTTAATGGGAATCCAGTTGTTCAAGGCTAAAATTTTTGATTGAGCTAAAAGGACAGGAGATGACAAAAGCTGTTTCATAGATGTGGTTGTGAAAGAGCTTGAATTGTCCCAAGCCAAACCCAAGAATCCGGGTCAGTAGAGAATGTAACACCACAACCCAGAGAGGGATGGCGTGTTACTGGAAACGGTGATCAGAAACATAAAACATAGTTCCATTAATATTAAGTTAGGATTACAGTCCAAAAGATAGTTCATAACCCTAAGGCCTAAAATGCATATTTATTTTATAAAAGTGACAAACATCTCCAGTTAGCATCCTAAGGTTTATTCTTCACTCTTCACCCGCCCAAAGTAACCTATGAACCTGTGGTGAAATAAAATATACGGAATGAGCCAAATGCCAAGTATGGAATAATAGTCTCAAGTAACAACAACTGTAACAATATTGGTAACAATAACAATAACGGTAATATGATATAGCATAAAACAAGTCAATAAGAATATTGTATCATAAGGATGTACCCTTGAGCCGAACAGTAATAGGTATAATGGGTGTGGGCACACACAAATCATCTACCTCGGTAACAGTTTTCCTAGGATCGATCCATACGCATCCTGGTAGTTATGTACCTAGGGACGCCATGAACTAATCTCTCCGTCATGGAAGCAACACACCTTATCGGTCCAATCATCTCCCTCGTGGTTGTTCAACAATGTACCGTTACTTGCCGATTGCAAGTACTTATGATCTTCCGCACCTAATCTCCGTACGAAACACTTTAACAATTCCCATCTAGGAATTTGATGGTCAGGGCATTTTCGAACCAGCTCCTTGAAACGAGTGAGGGCCTCATGTAACAACTCACCCGATAACTGATGAAACGACCGAATCTCATCCCGTGCATCATCGGTCTTTGCTATTGAATAGTATTCGTCAAGAAATACTTGTTGCATTTCTGCCCAAGTACGAATGCTATTTGCCGGAAGAGTGAGGAACCACTGCTTGGCCTTATCTTTCAAGGAAAATTGAAATAATTGCAACTTCACCTCTTCTAGCGCAAAATCATGACCCCCAATAGTGCCACATATGGCGGAGAACTCCGCCAAATGCATGTATGGCTCGTCATTTGCCCTACCATTGGAGTAAGGTAAGATGTTGATGTAATTAGGTTTACAATCAAAAGCCCTTCCCCCACGAGGCGTAGGAACAATGGGTGAGTCGTTTTTGGTGACCACCGGTCTAAATCGACCATTTACACCTTGTGGAGCTTGTTGATGCATTTGACGTCATGGACCATTGACCTCTTGATTCACTGGTCCATTGTTGCCCCGTCGATCACCACCCCTATCTCCATCTTGATTACCACCGCCCACGAATTGTGGAATTCGGTTACAGTTAGCATTGTTATTGTCACCGTAATCCCGGTTCTTTCGGTGGTTTCATGGTTGACGGTTATTCCCGTAGCCTTCATCTCTACCATAATCATACCCGTATCCGTTGTCATTCCCCACAAAATTGGCATTTTGATAACCACCCTCTTCATAGTCAAAACCTCGAGCTTGATAAAAATTCCCTTCATTTTTGTTCCCCCAAATGTCATCTTCGAACCACTCATTAAAATTCCCGCCATCATCCGAGTATTCCGAATGAATACTCACATGTTCCGGTGATTGATAATCGAGAACACTATAAGGTGCATCGTCGAGAATGTTGTTTCTCAATTCGTCGAGATCGAGAAACCGAGCTTCGTTCGTGGGAATGCCACGATTTTGGTTAACTACACTGTTGGCGTTAACATTTCGTTTGTTGAGGTTGGGTGGTAATAGGTTTTGTCGGTTTCGGTTTTGAGGAGGAGGTGTGGGTGTACATTGGCTATTGGTTTGGTTCCGGCCTCGATTTTGGAATGGTGGCGTTGGTGGTCTGGAGTTGCTACCACCCCTCGATTGATTATTTTGAACGTTTTGGTTTTGGGGTTGGTAATCATGGTATTGGTGTTGGTTGTTAGGTTGGTTGGAGTTTTGGTTATCCATTGGAATGGGTCTAAAGGATGGTGTAGATGGTGAATTGGTATTGGGTGGATTAGAGATGAGAGTTGCCTCTAATCGGTTGGCTAGGTTCCTTCTAACGACCCGCTCGATCTCCGGCTCGAACACTAACGGTGAGGTCCTCCAGAGTTCCGTGCATGCATACACTACTTATAACCTGCACAAGTAACACACCCGGGGTAACACAAAAGTAGAAAAGATATAAAGAAACAAGCACTTTAAACAGATAATCACAAAATCAATTAGTACCCAAACGCAAAGCGCACGAACTCCCCGGCAACGGCGCTGAAATTTGATCGGAGTGTCGCGCCCCAGTCAAAGATAATATTTATAGTCCCAAATTACCCTTAACAATGTGTTAGTGGTAGTAAGGGGTCGAACCATGAAGAGTTTGTGGTTTGCGATGGATGTGATTGATTTTAACAGGTTGTCACGAATTATGAAGCTTGCTAAGAATTTAATTAATTTTGTTTGTTTGAAAAGGATGTCGGAATGATCCGACAAAGTTGGTTTGATTGCTTAACTACTAACTTGAACAATTACACAAAACTTAATTACTTGATTAAAACAATGAGTTGAGAACAAGGTTCACACTCGGTTCAACAATTGCAAAGCCTTGGGTTGCTAAACAATTTTAGGTTGATTTAATTGAATTTGTCATTAACGATTTTGATATCACAAAGCTTAGATGCCAATTGCTATCATGCGTATGACGGACCGCAATGCACTTTGTTACTTCAGACAAATAACTCCTTTTGAATGATAAGGCACAAAATACACAAACTTGTTTCGCAAAGTCAAATTTTATAATCATTCAACAATTCACAAATGTAGTTCAAATGTAGGACAATTATCAATCAATTCAAAATACAATTCAATTTGTTACAAATCAACTAAGAAACATAAAGCAACCCTAAATCTTACAGAAGTCTACATCAGGGTGAAACCCTCGAGAATTAGCCGCTCACGACGAACGAAACACGAATGCCGGAGGTTGAAGTCTTGAACTTAATCATCTTGAAGCCTTGATGATGGTAGTGATGATGATTAGGGTTTGTAGTGGATGATGAGGAACAATGGATTGGTGGAATGATGGAGAAGATGATGATTAGGGTTAAGGAAGTGAGGATGGATGATGAATTCGAATGATGATAGATGAATTGGATGGATTGGAATTGATGTTGGAGGTGTCCTTGGCTCCAAGAAGGGTTTCAAAACTCAAAAATCCCGTAACTCCCTTTGAAAAACCCAAAAAGTGGGTTATAACTCGTTCAAAACACTTAACAAACGAAATTCAGCGATAGCACTTTCTAGAGGGTATCGGCAACGGCCTAACAGGGCATCGGCGACGCCCTCTAGATTTTCCGTTTTCTACCGACACCTTAATATGCTGTCTATGCGAGTTTCTAGCCGACGTGAATAACCAAGGGACGTCGCCGACGGCCATTTGGGCGTCGACGACGCTAAGCCCAACTATTGGTTTCCGTTTTCTTCATTTCCAATTCCCAGTTGATCCCATTCACTCCCCGATGCTCCGTAAAGCTCCCGTTAAAAGCTCCTTAAACTCCGTTAGACCTGCAAAACACAATTCTAATCAAAAGTAGGCCATTCGAAATCGAAAGTCATGTAAAAACATAAACTTAAATACGATTAAGCACCAGTTTTCGACCACGCATCTGAACATGTGATAATGAGTACAATATAATCATATTTTTGTCGCATGATATCAGGTCAAAGTTAAAGTATGAAAAGGAAATGAACGGGCAATCAAACGAATCAAGGTTCAAAGACGTTAGGAGTTCCAAAAGAAACAAATGATAGTCAACGAGTTTATAAACAATTGATCAAGATAACAAAAGGGAAAAAGGGTAAGGATCCATACCTTGATACTTGATTTGTTGTCTTACAAAATATGTACTTGTCAAACGTGTTCATATAACCTACATCGTATCCATATATTTTAGCTTAGATTAAGCCACAAGATTTGAACTTGTGGCCTAAAGGTTATAAGCAAACAGACCGAGCCACTTAATCATTTATATTTATCTTATAAACTATGATTATTTAAATAAGAAGTTTGATGTTATTAAAGGGTCATAGTTAGAAATTTGATTTATAAAACACAAGGTCTAACTAAATTAATGTCACCAACAAGGTTTGAACCCCAGCCTCTAGTTTCTAAGTCCCAAGACTTAACCGATTGGACTACACCACATTTTGTTATATATTTTGAAATCAGAGTTATTTAACTAGAAATCTAATGTGTTTAAATGGAAATATGATGTGTTTAAACACAAAGGTGATTCATTTAAATATAAATCTGATGTGTTAAAATGAATGTCTCTTGCAAGATTTGAACCCAAGACCTCTAGGTTATAAGTTAGAGTCTTAACTAGTGGACCACTTAGTGATTTATGGAATCTGATGTTTTATATAAGAAATCTGATGCATTTAATAGAAATACGATATTTTTACGAAAATCTGATTTGGATCAGAAATCTGATGTTAGTATGATATATAACAGGATTCGAACTCGTAACCTCTGGGTTGTAAACCAGACTATCCAACTGAACTACCTAAACCCTTGTGAATAATCAGATTCATTAATTATTTTATGTACTCAATTCACTGGTTTATCTTTTTTTTTCATTATATTTTTTTCCAAAACTAACATCCACATAATCGGCTCCATATTCCATTTTCATTATAGATTAACCTTAGAGTTTAAAAAATAAAAATTTAGTTTATGGTTACTTTGGTCAAAAACGCGTTTCGGTTACGAGAGACGTTGTCGAAAAATACCTAAGTATCACCATAATTGGTATTTATTCACTCAAAATTGTAACACCTCGTAAAATCGTGTCCAATAATATAGTGACA
Source organism: Scalesia atractyloides (assembly GCA_947069175.1). Taxonomy (NCBI): domain Eukaryota; kingdom Viridiplantae; phylum Streptophyta; class Magnoliopsida; order Asterales; family Asteraceae; genus Scalesia; species Scalesia atractyloides. The sequence goes on along the minus strand of CAMTDV010000012.1, from coordinate 1,442,856 downwards.
CGTGTTATATATATATTTTTATAAATCTATTAAAGACTAATAGGGACTGAATGTGTCAACATGCTCAAACTGAGCCTCTGAATGACTTTTTGATGTCAACATGCATAAACCTAGCCTCTGAATGACCATTAGTGTCGTCATGCATAAAAACGTAGCCTCTGAACGACCATTAGTGTCGTTATGCTTAAACTCGGCCTCTGAGTGACCGTTGTGTCAACATGCCTAGCCTTTGAGTGACATCGGGGTCAACATGCTTATACTAAGCCTCTGAGTGATCCTTTACGAAGTCCTAACTCTCATATGAGCCACTAGTTGGACGAGAGGGATTAATTCTGAAAATCCGCTAATGCTGGACAATGGAGGGATTATGTAACACCGTGAAATTCGTGTTCGGTAATATACCGACACGTGTACATACCCTCGGATCATATCTTAATAAGGTAGTCACCCAAACATGTTCAAAAATCTCAAAAATTCACAAAACTAACCGTAACCTACGGTTGATAACCGTAGCCTACGGTTTGAAGCTGCTGGAATAATTTATCATTGACCGTAAGCTACGGTCTGGCAACCGTAGCCTACGGCGGGCTCCTAGAGTCTTAAGTTTTTCCTTGTTTTAACTTTTAGAAAATTACTCAGAGACCCCTAGACTTCGTTATTTTCATATTCTTATATTACTAAGCCACCTTAAGACCCGAACGTCTCTCCGTTGAGATGATATATTTTTATTTACCATCCTTAAGCATTCCGCTCTTTTACCAAACCTCTAACTTTAATAGTTTGGGTAATTTAATCCATGAAACCATAAGTATTTGTATCTTCACGTTTAAGCTAGTAAACACTTTTAAATCGTAAAGACACCTAGTGTGACACCCGTTAACGTTTGGTTATTCATCCTCTTCTTCAATGCATCTTGTATTGAACAAAAAGAACTAGTTGTGTCATTATGTCATGAAATATAAGTCAAGGGACAATTCATGACATTTAATAAAACTATATTTGTGGGACTAAATGTGTTAAAAACCCCAAATCTTTGTGAGGAAGCCACCTAGCATGCACATTGCCACACTTCACCAGCTCTTGACACCTAATTAGACACATGTAATGATCCTACAACACACCTAACACATGGCTCCATCTCCTTGCACTTCTTACACTATACATAGCAACCTAAACTCACTCGTTTCTTTGCTCATTCACTTCTTCTCCTCTCTATTACACTCTTGGAAGTTCCTGACCATTTGGGAGCTTCCCTTTGAGTTCTAAGTTTCTCTTGGATCACTTGTAAGTGCTCCATCTCTACTCTTTTCTTTTTATAGGCTTTTAATAGCCAAAAGTCAAGCATTTTCGACAAATGCCTTGACTTTCGGTTAAGACCATTATGGTCCAGCCATTGTTCAAAACGAACATGGCTAAGTGATCGTAATTAGGTAGGTGTTAACCCCTTAAAGGGGCACCTCCTAAGGATCACGTTAACTAGGTCAATTGACGGGTCAAAGTTATTGTTCTAAAAATTCAAACGGGTCACATTTCATAAAAATCATAATCCGAGTTTATACATGTTATAAATATATTTTTGACACTTAAACAAGTTGGTAATAATTATTAGAACATGTGGGAACATGTTCGATCCGTCAATTTCAGTCCTAGAGTCGGTTCGCAACCGAAAGTCGCGAAGTTTGATTTCTGCTTTGACTTTCGATTCTGACCCGACTTAGATTAATTAACTTCTGTATTAAGGTCACATTATGATCGTAATGCAATGTAGCATAACCCTCTGAGGTTATATTACATGATCATAATCATAATCTGAGTTTATGCACAAGTTCCGTAAAATGTCAAAATTTGACTAAAATGCCCTTTTTACATAAAACATGGTTTAATCAACAATGAACTTGCAAATGAAATACCTACTGATATGATAATGTAATTAACATATTATGATGTTAATATTCTGATCATAAACTGATTTTAGTATAATATCGTAAACTAAACTTTTAAATGACCAAAATGCTCTTTCGGTGCATAGTTTGGTCTTAAACCATAAACCACACTTATGTGTGCTATCTTACTGATATTATATCACAAATTAAATGTTTTTCAGAATGTTTATGATCATAACATCAGAATACACACAAGTTCCTTTTATACGACATATAATTACCAAAACGCCCTTATAAGGCATAGTTTCGTTTTAAAACCTCAACGGACATATAAGTTGATATACTACTGATATTACAACTTGTTTAAAGTATACTGACATATGGAACTTGTTCATGACTCATCTGGTTACCCGATATCGCTTATATGCATACGGTTAAGTATATGTATCTACTTTACGAAAATTAACCGAAACGGGTTTAACCTTATCATTTTAATCTCGAATTCCAGAATGTTAATTGTTTACCCATATTATACAAGTCTTAAGTACTTGTTGGGTTTAAACTACATTCTATCCGGTCATCGCTTAATCTAGCGTATCGTACCGATTTTGATCCTTAAAGCTAGTCGGTCTAAGTCTATGACTTAAATAAAGACCGTTAGCATTCTAATTGGTTAGCTTATGCCATAATCCAGACTAGAGCCTTCCATTAAATGCTATCTGCACTTATTTCATTTTGAGTACGGCTGAAATATTAAATCTTGCATTTTAAATCAAGACTAGCTCAGGTAAATACTCTTGACTTATTTTCCCTATATGGGCTTGGGTTATGGTAAATTATTACCGCTTGGTCGGAAATGGGATCAATCGAATGCCGGATTGTGGCTAGTAAATCCACATATTCCATTTTAATCAGTTTTGTTTGATAACTTAAACATTGGGGGTTAACGACCGTGTCCTGGATATCCTTGGCTCATTACATTAGATAATGGCCACGACCAAAGCACGGGGTGTAGGCATACACCCGACAGATGCGAATGCTACAATTATTTTTACCCACAAGTTGGGGATAACTCCTTCGTGGGTTCATAAGTGGTGTGTACGTTAATCATGTCTCGGTCTCTGTACTGGGCTCCATATGTATTGACAAACATGTAAAGCTATTAACAAGGTTACAAAGCTGACTTTCCCAAGTTATAAAAGATTTGTGTCCTGTGCACTTAAATAAAATTTTTAAAATGTTTTCAAAATGAGTCACTCGGGTGTATTTACCAGCGAAAGCTGACGTACTTTCAAAAGACTAAGCTTGCAGGTACAATACGAAATATGCTGGAAGCTGCTCGGTAGTGATATGAGAGGATCTTGCAAATCCTTAGATCTGCCCTAAAGTTTGTTATACATTTTTGTACATTTTACGATCCGCCTGTGGATCTTTCGTTACAAGCCGTCTGTATATTATTTTGTACTTTGAACATTTCGGTTTGTAATAGTAATTTAAATCCAAGACTTCCACTGTGCTATGTTTAATTGACTATGATGATATCAACTTACGTCACGATATTCCCCACCCGGGCCCACCGGTGTTTTGTTGGAAATTTGGGGTGTGACAGGTTGGTATCAGAGCCAGCGTTTGAGAGAATTAAACACTAGCCTTCTTGTGTTTAATCTCAAACTTACACAAGCACATTCCTTAGACTTCCGAGTCTAGGATTTGACCTAGTATTACTCATCTCATTATTAAGTTATTAGTATTGTTTTAAATTTGATTTTTAACAGGAAATGCCGCCAAGAGTTCAAGGACGCGGAAAAGGACCTATGAGGGGAGGACCATCCGGCCATGTCCCTTCACATCCACATCACCCGAACCCTTATGAAGATTCGGGAGATTCATGGCCATTTGCCCAACACTCACCTACACATACTCAAAGTTCTTATCATTCTTACCATTCACACCACTCCCACCATTCTCATCATTCTTACCATGATGAGTTCAACCCAAACCAATACCTAAATACCCCTCCAGTTGATCAGAATAAGTTGAATCAACCTAACCCTATGGACGAGGACTCCGACCGGAGATGCCGCCATCAGGATCGAACGCGCATCCTTTCGAAATTTCTAGTGATTCCAACTCCTATGCTGTATCACCATATGAAGGTCCTAATGAGTGGGACCAATATTGGAGTCAATTTGCCTTTACTAATACTCCTTCCCATCACTCTCAACCACCTCCCGTACAGGAAGATGTCCACATGGAACCCGTGGACCAACCCTAACATCCACCTGAGCCGTCAAGGAGGAAACGTGGAGCACGTATGTCGGTACGTGCGGGCCAACGGTTGGGTTCGCTACCACCTTTGCCCAAATCTTACCCCACCATTCAAGAGGACCCACAAATGGGTGGACCCTCAAATGGTTCACCTATGGTGGAACCTACACCATCACCTATGGTTCTGTCACACCCCGACCCGCAGCGGAAAGGGTGATCGGGGCATGATTGGGTTATCATCAAAGCTCATGACATTTATTATGCGTTTCATATTCATTAATACAATTTAATGGAAATTTACAATAAATGTTACAACATGTTCTAACTATCAATCTAAGCTTCTTTGTTCTCTTCTAAGGCATATCCTATGTTTTCCTTGCTTCAACCTGTTCACCTGTATCATGTGTAAAAGGGTTTTTGGATCAACAAAATGTTGGCGAGTGAATCCTATGGAAAACATTTGAACAAGTTTATTTGAATTGATTATGAAATATGTGCACAACCAAACATGAGTAAAAATAGATGTAAACTTATTCAACAATCATAAGATATTAAATAAAACACACATGAACAATAATGGAACATTTAGAGGCAAGCGATGCTCAACTCGTCTCTCACGAGGAACTGAGGGGCCTAATGAATGGATTGCTTAAACATGATAATATGAATGACACAACTACAAACAATATAAACTCAATGATACACACATGAACAATAATGAATTTGATTTGAGGCACGCGTTGTTCAACTCGTCTCCCACGAGGAACTGATGGGCTTAATGAATGAGTTTCATATAATTTGACAAAAGGAAATAAGTAATCACAACAATATAAACAATCTAAGTTTAGATCATGATGTGGTATGGCACAAGTTTAAATAAACAAGTTAAATATTTTTATAACGCATGACACACCGCAAAACGTGTAATTTAAAAGGGGGAGTTGTAAGATTCACTCACAGTGGGTGCGTTCGGTTGATGATGTTGAATGCACGCGAAGTGGTTTTAACCACGAGTGAGATTAACCTAGATAAATCGCATTATGGTTTGGTAAGTAAACGGATTTTATTAATCTATTTTAGTAGGATTGTTGGGTGTATTTTTGTGAGTTTGATGCTATTTTCTAACCTTAAAAATGTTATTTTTAAGTATTTTTAATTGGTTTTTAATTAAAATAATTAAATAAAAATAATAAAAAAAAATTTTGATTTTTTTCTGACCGTTGACTTGACCGTTGACCGTTGACTGACCGTTGACCGGTTCGAATCGTGTATATAAGTGCGCTGAGTGAGGCTCGAACCCGAGACTCCCGTACGCGTGCACGCAGCTCTACCAACTGAGCTACGTGTCTAACCGTTATATATCTGTTTTTAATTATATATATATATTAATTATGCTAAACCGAAAATCCTTTATTTTTAAAAACGATTTTAAATCAAAGAAACGGTGCGCTCCACAGGTCTCGAACCCGGGACCTGTGGCTTATACTAACACACAGTCCACCGCTGGACTGTGTGTCCAACTTGTTAACTTTACTGATTTTTATTATACTTAAACACAAATTAGTTATTTCCTTTTCTGTCTTATTCTAAAAAAATAGATAATTGTCCGAGTCGTGTAGTAGCCCGGACTCGAACTCGTGACCTGTGATATAAAACATACACACAGTCCACCACTGGACTGTGTGTCTAACTTGGTTATCTTTCCGGTTATTAATATACTTAACATATATCAGTATGACTCCGGTTCGGTTAATAAAAAAAAAATCATTTTTATTAAGGCCGCGTGTGTGGAACAGGATTCGAACTCGAGACGTTAGTGTTTATTGTGCACACAGTCCACCACTGGACTGTGTGTCTAACCCGAGTTATTTCTTGATTTTAATTATACTTAAACGTTACCGAACATCGTCTTCTTCACTGGTTTTAACCAGAATCGGAAATCGACTGGTTCGATGATTAAAACCTGATCTTTAGTGACAGAGGGTTAATTACAAGTGAGATTAAATAAAAAGAATGAAGAAATTAAGCGTGAGGTATACCGACTAGCTTTCCTCTGTTTTCCGGCAGAACTCCGGCGACAGCAATAGGCTCCGGCGTCGGGTGTCTTGCAGCAGCGAGTCTCCGGAAAGCTTACAAAGGGTGTGGGTGACTTCGGTATAAGCTCAAAGGGTTTAGTAAGGCTCAGAAATGGGGAAACCGGTTTTCCGGCGACGAACAGAAAAATTCCGGCGAGAGAGTTTTCGCCGAGAAAGGGTATGGTTTTGAGCGAAAGTGTTTGCAGAGGTTTGAGGTGGTTTTTATAGGGCAAATCGTCGATGTATTTGGCCCGATTTCCAACTGGATTCATTGGTTATAAAAACTCCGGCGGTTATGACTTTGGTCGCGGACTCAAACATCGGTTATAACCGATATGGCGTTTATGATTTACGTTATAACGGAAGTTGTCGTTAAAACTCGCGAGATTACCGGGATTTCCGACGACTGAACTTTTGGGCGCCGGTTTTGAATTCGTAACGTCATGATATCAATAAAATGATTCTAATATTTAACAAATAACATCAGTGGCGCAGTGGTTCAAGTGTTATGTGTTAAGTCTGTTTGTTGACCGGTACTGACCCTGGTTCGAAACCCGGCAGAACCAATGTATTTTTATTTTGCGTTTTTTAACAGTTTTTCAAAAACTAATTATATATTCCCGTATAATAATTGATTATGTATCGTTTAAAATTATTTTGGGCATTTAATTCGCAATGAAAATTTTAACTGACTGTTTGGTTGATAAACGGAGCGGGTTTGGTAAATCCGTTTTTGATGGATGTTACAGTATCCCCTGCTTTTTAGAAATTTCGTCCCGAAATTTAAATAGTGATATATTTGACTAGAAGAATGATGGTGTTTAGTTTGACAGTTATATGCTTAGAAAAAATAAGGGTTTAAGTTTTTGTTCGAGGCGGTAACGTTCCTTGTAAGGGTTAAGTACCCTATTACAGGAATCGCTTTTTGTTGCCTACTGTATAAGTATTGATAAGCAGGAATGATTCGCTAAAAATGATATCATGCATAAGAGTTTAGATACGTTTGGAAAAGTATGGTTATATCCTAAGGCAAAACTTCTAACACTACAACCTACATGGAAACATAAATAAAACACAACAGCTGATATTTGAACATAATTAAACACAACAGCTAATATTTGAACATAAATAAACACAACTGCAAGTATTTGAATCCACATTCTGATAACATATATGTTTGAATGGTGGAAGTTCCTCTCTCATTTGTTATGATGAAGAGGTTAGTTTATGTAGAAATGGAACACAATTCAATCTCTTTAAATAGCAAGATGATATAAATGTAACACAAATTCCAATCAAGGCAATACTAAATCCTACATGGAACTTCTCATAACCGTCTGATAATGCCTCTGATCCTTTGGCAAGAATACTTATATATAGGAAGTACCAGCGGCGTATCCACCATATTCTTGCCAAATTTTCATTGGTTTTATCCAAAGTTATGATTAGTTACCAAGAAACTAATAAATCCTACATAGAACTTCTCATAACCGTCTGACAATGCCTCTGATCCTTTGACAAGAATACTTATATATAGGAAGTACCAGCGGCGTATTCACCATATTCTTGTCAAATTTTCATTGGTTTTATCAGTGAATTATGATTAGTCCTATAACTCTACAACCAATACAACAAACATAAAATACTGAAATGAAATATAACTGTGCGATCAATGCTCAATCAAACGGAGCCGATCGTATTGCATGTACTGAAAATGAAATATCTGTGCGCTCAAGGCTCAATCAAACGGAGCCGAACGTATTGAATGTACTGAAAATGAAATTGTCTGTGTGCTCAAGGCTCAATCAAACGGAGCCGAGCGTATTGAATGTACTGAAAATGAATAACTTAATCACACAAACAGCCTATGCATGGAACCTCTCATAACCGCCTGATAATGCCTCCGATCATTTGACAAGAATACTTATATATAGGAAGTACCAGCGGCGTATCCACCATATTCTTGTCAAATTCACATTGACTTTATCCGCAAGTTATGATTAGTTCTATGCGACTCTACAACAAACACAACAACCACAAGATACTGATAATGAAATTGTCTGTGCGCTCAAGGCTCAATCAAACGGAGCCGAACGTATTGCATGTACTGAAAATGAAATTGTATGTGCGCTCAAGGCTCAATCAAATGGAGCCGAACGTATTGCATGTACTGAAAATGAACAACTTAATCTAAACAACAATCACACAAACAGCCTATGCATGGAACCTCTCATAACCGCCTGATAATGCCTCCGATCATTTGACAAGAATACTTATATATAGGAAGTACCAGCGGCGTATCCACCATATTCTTGTCAAATTCTCATTGACTTTATCCGCAAGTTATGATTAGTTCTATGCGACTCTACTACAAACACCACAACCACAAGATACTGATAATGAAAATGTCTGTGCGCTCAAGGCTCAATCAAACGGAGCCGAACGTATTGCATGAACTGGAAATGTAAATTGAACTGTGCGATCAAGGCTCAATCAAACGGAGCTGATCGTATTGCATGTATTGAAATGTAAAATGAAATGACCGATGAAGGCTCAATCAAACGGAGCCGATCGTGCGGGCACGCCACAGATCAACCGCATAATAAAATGGGGATCAAGCTCAACCTCATGGATGGGGAGCTGCGGCCTCGGCAAATGCATATACTGAAAACAATAAACAATAATTACTCTAACAGTCTACACATGGAACCTCTCATAACCGCCAGATAATGCTTCTGATCCTTTGACAAGAATACTTATATATAGGAAGTACCAGCGGCGTATCCACCGTATTCTCGTCAAAGTTTCATTGGCTTTATCCTTAAGTTATGTTTGGTTCTATGTGATAAAGAAAAACATAAAACTAAACGATAGGAGTTGAATCTGGGTCTTCGGCGAAGAGGACTGGTTGGGTATCTTCGTTTGGGCCGTCATTATATTCGACAAGATTGGCGTTGATATTGAAGACTCTTCCTCTTGTTGGTGGCCTAGTGGTTGGGTTTTCTTGGTTTACTTGGTTAACTGGGTTTGATTGGGCTTGAGTGTTGATGACGTTAACCAATTGAGGGCATGTGTTTCTAAAGTGGGTAGGGTCGCCACAATTGAAACAAGCTCGAGCATATGGGAACACGGGGTATTGGGGTTGATGATAAGTTTGGGCCATGTTTTGAGTAGGGGAAGAGGTTTGGTTTTGGAAGGTGCGACAAACCTTGCTCAAATGACCATAGCGTCCACAAGTTGCACATAGACGACATGGTAAGGTATGAGGATGGTGATAAAAACAGTTGTTGCATCGAGGGTGAGGTCCAAGATATGGTTTCTTATTTGGGTAAGTTGAGTTGGGTGCCACTTGAGTGATTGGGATAGCTTGGATGGGTATGGCGTGTAAAACTGGTTGATTACGTTGGGTAGCAGCGAAAAGTTGCCCGTCTCTTCTTCTCTTAGGATTGGGTTGAGAAGGGGATTCGGTTTGAGTGGAGTCGGAGGTTTCAGTCGATTCTTTATCCTTCTTCTTCTCCTCCTTGAAGTCTTTGTTTCGAATTCGGTTCTCGGTGAGCTCTGTTGCTAGCTCCATTACTGCTTCCAAGGTTGCAGGCGAGGTACTTATTACCGGGTCTTGAATCTTTGACGGAAGACCACGAATGTAGTGCTCGATCAAACGGTAGAGGGGAGTGAACATGTTGGGAACCATTTGATGTAACTCGAGGAATCTTTTGTTATAGGTGGTGTGGTCTCCTTCCTTTTGCTTCAACGAATAAAATTCATCTTCTAATTTCTTGATTTCGCTCCTTGGGCAAAATCGTCTGGTCATGATTTCCTTCAATTCGTTCCAAGTTAAGGACATAGCATCTTCAACACCTCGTTTGGCCTTCTCTGTATTCCACCAAGTAAGTGCTATCCCATATAATCGACCGGTAGCATATCGCACTTTGCGATCGTCAGGGCAATCGCAATTTAGAAAAGTGTTCTCCATTTCTTCAAACCAATGGAGGAGGGCGGTGACACCTTCAGTCCCTTTGTACTTTGGAGGGTCGCATGATTTGAAATGCTTGTAGGTGCATTTGGTGATATTTGAGGGAGAGTTGATAACGTTTTGGTTTGCTTGATTGACAGGATTATCGGTGAGTGCTTGTTGAACTTGGATTACAATGTTGGGTATTACGGCAGCCATTTGTTGAGCGATTAAGGCAGCCATGCGTTCGCGAGCTTTTCTTGCTCTCGTCTTCCTACGGGCGGGGTTGGAAGACATCTACAAGGGATACATGACAAGAGTATGAGTTGGATGTTTTTGGGTTCATGGGTCGCATTAGGAATGAACATTCATAAAATAATTATAGAAAAATAAATCTACTACATCCATAGGATGTCTTGGGTTTTGCTCGCCATTAGGCCCTACATGCCGCCATACTTTACCTGTGTAATCATGTGGGCCCCCATGAATACCGGTTTTTCATATGGTTCGCACGGGTTTGCCAGGTTGCGTACACAAAAACCCGGAGAAAATCGAGAAATATGTATACAACGTGTGATATTCGGAATGTGTCCAGGTGTAGACACGGTGACACCTCAAAGTGGGTTAGTTCGCACGACGTTTGGTGTGGCATGCTTTGGCCTAATAGGTCCTTCGTACTCTCATCGTTGGTCCCTAGGTAGGCAAACTGGTCCGTTATATTGGATTTATACGAATGCCAACCTAGACAGGACGTTCCGACTACCGGTACTTGTACCCTTCCAGTTACTACATGCCCGTCGCAGAACTTACTTTGATGAGATTTGAAAATTGCAACAAAATCTTTGGATAATGAGAGTATGAAAATAAATTGAATAAATGAACATCGATATATGTATAATGAATATGTATATATGTATAATGAATATAAGCATGTATGTTTGACTGTAAATGTAAACAAATATGAAACAAATAAATATCACAAGTTTGTATGTAACCACCTAATCAATTAAAATTTAGGCAGACTATAGTATAGGCTCTAAGGGTCTAATAACCTATCATATATCCCTATAGTCATGGCTCTGATACCAATCTGTCACACCCCGACCCGCAGCGGAAAGGGTGATCGGGGCATGATTGGGTTATCATCAAAGCTCATGACATTTATTATGCGTTTCATATTCATTAATACAATTTAATGGAAATTTACAATAAATGTTACAACATGTTCTAACTATCAATCTAAGCTTCTTTGTTCTCTTCTAAGGCATATCCTATGTTTTCCTTGCTTCAACCTGTTCACCTGTATCATGTGTAAAAGGGTTTTTGGATCAACAAAATGTTGGCGAGTGAATCCTATGGAAAACATTTGAACAAGTTTATTTGAATTGATTATGAAATATGTGCACAACCAAACATGAGTAAAAATAGATGTAAACTTATTCAACAATCATAAGATATTAAATAAAACACACATGAACAATAATGGAACATTTAGAGGCAAGCGATGCTCAACTCGTCTCTCACGAGGAACTGAGGGGCCTAATGAATGGATTGCTTAAACATGATAATATGAATGACACAACTACAAACAATATAAACTCAATGATACACACATGAACAATAATGAATTTGATTTGAGGCACGCGTTGTTCAACTCGTCTCCCACGAGGAACTGATGGGCTTAATGAATGAGTTTCATATAATTTGACAAAAGGAAATAAGTAATCACAACAATATAAACAATCTAAGTTTAGATCATGATGTGGTATGGCACAAGTTTAAATAAACAAGTTAAATATTTTTATAACGCATGACACACCGCAAAACGTGTAATTTAAAAGGGGGAGTTGTAAGATTCACTCACAGTGGGTGCGTTCGGTTGATGATGTTGAATGCACGCGAAGTGGTTTTAACCACGAGTGAGATTAACCTAGATAAATCGCATTATGGTTTGGTAAGTAAACGGATTTTATTAATCTATTTTAGTAGGATTGTTGGGTGTATTTTTGTGAGTTTGATGCTATTTTCTAACCTTAAAAATGTTATTTTTAAGTATTTTTAATTGGTTTTTAATTAAAATAATTAAATAAAAATAATAAAAAAAAATTTTGATTTTTTTCTGACCGTTGACTTGACCGTTGACCGTTGACTGACCGTTGACCGGTTCGAATCGTGTATATAAGTGCGCTGAGTGAGGCTCGAACCCGAGACCTCCCGTACGCGTGCACGCAGCTCTACCAACTGAGCTACGTGTCTAACCCGTTATATATCTGTTTTTAATTATATATATATATTAATTATGCTAAACCGAAAATCCTTTATTTTTAAAAACGATTTTAAATCAAAGAAACGGTGCGCTCCACAGGTCTCGAACCCGGGACCTGTGGCTTATACTAACACACAGTCCACCGCTGGACTGTGTGTCCAACTTGTTAACTTTACTGATTTTTATTATACTTAAACACAAATTAGTTATTTCCTTTTCTGTCTTATTCTAAAAAAATAGATAATTGTCCGAGTCGTGTAGTAGCCCGGACTCGAACTCGTGACCTGTGATATAAACATACACACAGTCCACCACTGGACTGTGTGTCTAACTTGGTTATCTTTCCGGTTATTAATATACTTAACATATATCAGTATGACTCCGGTTCGGTTAATAAAAAAAAAATCATTTTTATTAAGGCCGCGTGTTGTGGAACAGGATTCGAACTCGAGACGTTAGTGTTTATTGTGCACACAGTCCACCACTGGACTGTGTGTCTAACCCGAGTTATTTCTTGATTTTAATTATACTTAAACGTTACCGAACATCGTCTTCTTCACTGGTTTTAACCAGAATCGGAAATCGACTGGTTCGATGATTAAAACCTGATCTTTAGTGACAGAGGGTTAATTACAAGTGAGATTAAATAAAAAGAATGAAGAAATTAAGCGTGAGGTATACCGACTAGCTTTCCTCTGTTTTCCGGCAGAACTCCGGCGACAGCAATAGGCTCCGGCGTCGGGTGTCTTGCAGCAGCGAGTCTCCGGAAAGCTTACAAAGGGTGTGGGTGACTTCGGTATAAGCTCAAAGGGTTTAGTAAGGCTCAGAAATGGGGAAACCGGTTTTCCGGCGACGAACAGAAAAATTCCGGCGAGAGAGTTTTCGCGAGAAAGGGTATGGTTTTGAGCGAAAGTGTTTGCAGAGGTTTGAGGTGGTTTTTATAGGGCAAATCGTCGATGTATTTGGCCCGATTTCCAACTGGATTCATTGGTTATAAAAACTCCGGCGGTTATGACTTTGGTCGCGGACTCAAACATCGGTTATAACCGATATGGCGTTTATGATTTACGTTATAACGGAAGTTGTCGTTAAAACTCGCGAGATTACCGGGATTTCCGACGACTGAACTTTTGGGCGCCGGTTTTGAATTCGTAACGTCATGATATCAATAAAATGATTCTAATATTTAACAAATAACATCAGTGGCGCAGTGGTTCAAGTGTTATGTGTTAAGTCTGTTTGTTGACCGGTACTGACCCTGGTTCGAAACCCGGCAGAACCAATGTATTTTTATTTTGCGTTTTTTAACAGTTTTTCAAAAACTAATTATATATTCCCGTATAATAATTGATTATGTATCGTTTAAAATTATTTTGGGCATTTAATTCGCAATGAAAATTTTAACTGACTGTTTGGTTGATAAACGGAGCGGGTTTGGTAAATCCGTTTTTGATGGATGTTACAGTATCCCCTGCTTTTTAGAAATTTCGTCCCGAAATTTAAATAGTGATATATTTGACTAGAAGAATGATGGTGTTTAGTTTGACAGTTATATGCTTAGAAAAAATAAGGGTTTAAGTTTTTGTTCGAGGCGGTAACGTTCCTTGTAAGGGTTAAGTACCCTATTACAGGAATCGCTTTTTGTTGCCTACTGTATAAGTATTGATAAGCAGGAATGATTCGCTAAAAATGATATCATGCATAAGAGTTTAGATACGTTTGGAAAAGTATGGTTATATCCTAAGGCAAAACTTCTAACACTACAACCTACATGGAAACATAAATAAAACACAACAGCTGATATTTGAACATAATTAAACACAACAGCTAATATTTGAACATAAATAAACACAACTGCAAGTATTTGAATCCACATTCTGATAACATATATGTTTGAATGGTGGAAGTTCCTCTCTCATTTGTTATGATGAAGAGGTTAGTTTATGTAGAAATGGAACACAATTCAATCTCTTTAAATAGCAAGATGATATAAATGTAACACAAATTCCAATCAAGGCAATACTAAATCCTACATGGAACTTCTCATAACCGTCTGATAATGCCTCTGATCCTTTGGCAAGAATACTTATATATAGGAAGTACCAGCGGCGTATCCACCATATTCTTGCCAAATTTTCATTGGTTTTATCCACAAGTTATGATTAGTTACCAAGAAACTAATAAATCCTACATAGAACTTCTCATAACCGTCTGACAATGCCTCTGATCCTTTGACAAGAATACTTATATATAGGAAGTACCAGCGGCGTATTCACCATATTCTTGTCAAATTTTCATTGGTTTTATCAGTGAATTATGATTAGTCCTATAACTCTACAACCAATACAACAAACATAAAATACTGAAATGAAATATAACTGTGCGATCAATGCTCAATCAAACGGAGCCGATCGTATTGCATGTACTGAAAATGAAATATCTGTGCGCTCAAGGCTCAATCAAACGGAGCCGAACGTATTGAATGTACTGAAAATGAAATTGTCTGTGTGCTCAAGGCTCAATCAAACGGAGCCGAGCGTATTGAATGTACTGAAAATGAATAACTTAATCACACAAACAGCCTATGCATGGAACCTCTCATAACCGCCTGATAATGCCTCCGATCATTTGACAAGAATACTTATATATAGGAAGTACCAGCGGCGTATCCACCATATTCTTGTCAAATTCACATTGACTTTATCCGCAAGTTATGATTAGTTCTATGCGACTCTACAACAAACACAACAACCACAAGATACTGATAATGAAATTGTCTGTGCGCTCAAGGCTCAATCAAACGGAGCCGAACGTATTGCATGTACTGAAAATGAAATTGTATGTGCGCTCAAGGCTCAATCAAATGGAGCCGAACGTATTGCATGTACTGAAAATGAACAACTTAATCTAAACAACAATCACACAAACAGCCTATGCATGGAACCTCTCATAACCGCCTGATAATGCCTCCGATCATTTGACAAGAATACTTATATATAGGAAGTACCAGCGGCGTATCCACCATATTCTTGTCAAATTCTCATTGACTTTATCCGCAAGTTATGATTAGTTCTATGCGACTCTACTACAAACACCACAACCACAAGATACTGATAATGAAAATGTCTGTGCGCTCAAGGCTCAATCAAACGGAGCCGAACGTATTGCATGAACTGGAAATGTAAATTGAACTGTGCGATCAAGGCTCAATCAAACGGAGCTGATCGTATTGCATGTATTGAAATGTAAAATGAAATGACCGATGAAGGCTCAATCAAACGGAGCCGATCGTGCGGGCACGCCACAGATCAACCGCATAATAAAATGGGGATCAAGCTCAACCTCATGGATGGGGAGCTGCGGCCTCGGCAAATGCATATACTGAAAACAATAAACAATAATTACTCTAACAGTCTACACATGGAACCTCTCATAACCGCCAGATAATGCTTCTGATCCTTTGACAAGAATACTTATATATAGGAAGTACCAGCGGCGTATCCACCGTATTCTCGTCAAAGTTTCATTGGCTTTATCCTTAAGTTATGTTTGGTTCTATGTGATAAAGAAAAACATAAAACTAAACGATAGGAGTTGAATCTGGGTCTTCGGCGAAGAGGACTGGTTGGGTATCTTCGTTTGGGCCGTCATTATATTCGACAAGATTGGCGTTGATATTGAAGACTCTTCCTCTTGTTGGTGGCCTAGTGGTTGGGTTTTCTTGGTTTACTTGGTTAACTGGGTTTGATTGGGCTTGAGTGTTGATGACGTTAACCAATTGAGGGCATGTGTTTCTAAAGTGGGTAGGGTCGCCACAATTGAAACAAGCTCGAGCATATGGGAACACGGGGTATTGGGGTTGATGATAAGTTTGGGCCATGTTTTGAGTAGGGGAAGAGGTTTGGTTTTGGAAGGTGCGACAAACCTTGCTCAAATGACCATAGCGTCCACAAGTTGCACATAGACGACATGGTAAGGTATGAGGATGGTGATAAAAACAGTTGTTGCATCGAGGGTGAGGTCCAAGATATGGTTTCTTATTTGGGTAAGTTGAGTTGGGTGCCACTTGAGTGATTGGGATAGCTTGGATGGGTTATGGCGTGTAAAACTGGTTGATTACGTTGGGTAGCAGCGAAAAGTTGCCCGTCTCTTCTTCTCTTAGGATTGGGTTGAGAAGGGGATTCGGTTTGAGTGGAGTCGGAGGTTTCAGTCGATTCTTTATCCTTCTTCTTCTCCTCCTTGAAGTCTTTGTTTCGAATTCGGTTCTCGGTGAGCTCTGTTGCTAGCTCCATTACTGCTTCCAAGGTTGCAGGCGAGGTACTTATTACCGGGTCTTGAATCTTTGACGGAAGACCACGAATGTAGTGCTCGATCAAACGGTAGAGGGGAGTGAACATGTTGGGAACCATTTGATGTAACTCGAGGAATCTTTTGTTATAGGTGGTGTGGTCTCCTTCCTTTTGCTTCAACGAATAAAATTCATCTTCTAATTTCTTGATTTCGCTCCTTGGGCAAAATCGTCTGGTCATGATTTCCTTCAATTCGTTCCAAGTTAAGGACATAGCATCTTCAACACCTCGTTTGGCCTTCTCTGTATTCCACCAAGTAAGTGCTATCCCATATAATCGACCGGTAGCATATCGCACTTTGCGATCGTCAGGGCAATCGCAATTTAGAAAAGTGTTCTCCATTTCTTCAAACCAATGGAGGAGGGCGGTGACACCTTCAGTCCCTTTGTACTTTGGAGGGTCGCATGATTTGAAATGCTTGTAGGTGCATTTGGTGATATTTGAGGGAGAGTTGATAACGTTTTGGTTTGCTTGATTGACAGGATTATCGGTGAGTGCTTGTTGAACTTGGATTACAATGTTGGGTATTACGGCAGCCATTTGTTGAGCGATTAAGGCAGCCATGCGTTCGCGAGCTTTTCTTGCTCTCGTCTTCCTACGGGCGGGGTTGGAAGACATCTACAAGGGATACATGACAAGAGTATGAGTTGGATGTTTTTGGGTTCATGGGTCGCATTAGGAATGAACATTCATAAAATAATTATAGAAAAATAAATCTACTACATCCATAGGATGTCTTGGGTTTTGCTCGCCATTAGGCCCTACATGCCGCCATACTTTACCTGTGTAATCATGTGGGCCCCCATGAATACCGGTTTTTCATATGGTTCGCACGGGTTTGCCAGGTTGCGTACACAAAAACCCGGAGAAAATCGAGAAATATGTATACAACGTGTGATATTCGGAATGTGTCCAGGTGTAGACACGGTGACACCTCAAAGTGGGTTAGTTCGCACGACGTTTGGTGTGGCATGCTTTGGCCTAATAGGTCCTTCGTACTCTCATCGTTGGTCCCTAGGTAGGCAAACTGGTCCGTTATATTGGATTTATACGAATGCCAACCTAGACAGGACGTTCCGACTACCGGTACTTGTACCCTTCCAGTTACTACATGCCCGTCGCAGAACTTACTTTGATGAGATTTGAAAATTGCAACAAAATCTTTGGATAATGAGAGTATGAAAATAAATTGAATAAATGAACATCGATATATGTATAATGAATATGTATATATGTATAATGAATATAAGCATGTATGTTTGACTGTAAATGTAAACAAATATGAAACAAATAAATATCACAAGTTTGTATGTAACCACCTAATCAATTAAAATTTAGGCAGACTATAGTATAGGCTCTAAGGGTCTAATAACCTATCATATATCCCTATAGTCATGGCTCTGATACCAATCTGTCACACCCCGACCCGCAGCGGAAAAGGTGATCGGGGCATGATTAGGTTATCATCAAAGCTCATGACATTTATTATGCGTTTCATATTCGTTAATACAATTTAATGGAAATTTACAATAAATGTTACAACATGTTCTAACTATCAATCTAAGCTTCTTTGTTCTCTTCTAAGGCATATCCTATGTTTTCCTTGCTTCAACCTGTTCACCTGTATCATGTGTAAAAGGGTTTTTGGATCAACATAATGTTGGCGAGTGAATCCTATAGAAAAACATTTGAACAAGTTTATTTGAATTGATTATGAAATATGTGCACAACCAAACATGAGTAAAAATAGATGTAAACTTATTCAACAATCATAAGATATTAAATAAAACACACATGACCAATAATGGAACATTTAGAGGCACGCGATGCTCAACTCGTCTCTCACGAGGAACTGAGGAGCCTAATGAATGGATTGCTTAAACATGATAATATGAATGACACAACTACAAACAATATAAACTCAATGATACACACATGAACAATAATGAATTTGATTTGAGGCACGCGTTGTTCAACTCGTCTCCCACGAGGAACTGATGGGCTTAATGAATGAGTTTCATATAATTTGACAAAAGGAAATAAGTAATCACAACAATATAAACAATCTAAGTTTAGATCATGATGTGGTATGGCACAAGTTAAATATTTTTATAACACATGACACACCCCAAAACGTGTAATTTAAAAGGGGGAGTTGTAAGATTCACTCACAGTGGGTGCGTTCGGTTGATTATGTTGAATGCACGCGAAGTGGTTTTAACCACGAGTGAGATTAACCTAGATAAATCGCATTATGGTTTGGTAAGTAAACGGATTTTATTAATCTATTTTAGTAGGATTGTTGGGTGTATTTTTGTGAGTTTGAGGCTATTTTCTAACCTTAAAAATGTTATTTTTAAGTATTTTTAATTGGTTTTTAATTAAAATAATTAAATAAAAATAATAAAAAAAATTTGATTTTTTTCTGACCGTTGACTTGACCGTTGACCGTTGACTGACCGTTGACCGGTTCGAATCGTGTATATAAGTGCGCTGAGTGAGGCTCGAACCCGAGACCTCCCGTACGCGTGCACGCAGCTCTACCAACTGAGCTACGTGTCTAACCCGTTATATATCTGTTTTTAATTATATATATATATTAATTATGCTAAACCGAAAATCCTTTATTTTTAAAAACGATTTTAAATCAAAGAAACGGTGCGCTCCACAGGTCTCGAACCCGGGACCTGTGGCTTATACTAACACACAGTCCACCGCTGGACTGTGTGTCCAACTTGTTAACTTTACTGATTTTTATTATACTTAAACACAAATTAGTTATTTCCTTTTCTGTCTTATTCTAAAAAAATAGATAATTGTCCGAGTCGTGTAGTAGCCCGGACTCGAACTCGTGACCTGTGATATAAACATACACACAGTCCACCACTGGACTGTGTGTCTAACTTGGTTATCTTTCCGGTTATTAATATACTTAACATATATTAGTATGACTCCGGTTCGGTTAATAAAAAAAATCATTTTTATTAAGGCCGCGTGTGTGGAACAGGATTCGAACTCGAGACGTTAGTGTTTATTGTGCACACAGTCCACCACTGGACTGTGTGTCTAACCCGAGTTATTTCTTGATTTTAATTATACTTAAACGTTATCGAACATCGTCTTCTTCACTGGTTTTAACCAGAATCGGAAATCGACTGGTTCGATGATTAAAACCTGATCTTTAGTGACAGAGGGTTAATTACAAGTGAGATTAAATAAAAAGAATGAAGAAATTAAGCGTGAGGTATACCGACTAGCTTTCCTCTGTTTTCCGGCAGAACTCCGGCGACAGCAATAGGCTCCGGCGTCGGGTGTCTTGCAGCAGCGAGTCTCCGGAAAGCTTACAAAGGGTGTGGGTGACTTCGGTATAAGCTCAAAGGGTTTAGTAAGGCTCAGAAATGGGGAAACCGGTTTTCCGGCGACGAACAGAAAAATTCCGGCGAGAGAGTTTTCGCCGAGAAAGGGTATGGTTTTGAGCGAAAGTGTTTGCAGAGGTTTGAGGTGGTTTTTATAGGGCAAATCGTCGATGTATTTGGCCCGATTTCCAACTGGATTCATTGGTTATAAAAACTCCGGCGGTTATGACTTTGGTCGCGGACTCAAACATCGGTTATAACCGATATGGCGTTTATGATTTACGTTATAACGGAAGTTGTCGTTAAAACTCGCGAGATTACCGGGATTTCCGACGACTGAACTTTTGGGCGCCGGTTTTGAATTCGTAACGTCATGATATCAATAAAATGATTCTAATATTTAACAAATAACATCAGTGGCGCAGTGGTTCAAGTGTTATGTGTTAAGTCTGTTTGTTGATCGGTACTGACCCGGGTTCGAAACCCGGCAGAACCAATGTATTTTTATTTTGCGTTTTTTAACAGTTTTTCAAAAATTAATTATATATTCCCGTATAATAATTGATTATGTATCGTTTAAAATTATTTTGGGCATTTAATTCGCAATGAAAATTTTAACTGACTGTTCGCTTGATAAACGGAGCGGGTTTGGTAAATCCGTTTTTGACGGATGTTACAGGTTCAACCACCACCATCGGGTTATAATAACCCAATCCCAACATATCCGAATAACACTAGGTACGATCCTTTTAACCAGATTACCCCACTATCACATGACCCTTATATGCAAGCGGTCATGCATAATGCACTTTAACCGTCTCCTTTCCCACTGCTTATCCATCTACTGGATACCCAAGTTATGGGTACCAATATCCTATTGTACCTCAACCACAACCACAACCTCTGCCACCTCTTGAGGCCATTAATGAGGCCTTGGAGTGAATGAAGGAAATGCAACAACAAGCAGAGAAGACGGAGAAGAAGACGAACAAGTTCTTCAAGAAACTCTCCAAACTGGTTAAGGGAAAGAAGGACGAGTAAAGTCTCTTCTATTATATGTAGTCCCTGTGTGGACATTGTTATTTCTTAGTCACTGCGTGGACAAGTTATTTCTTTTAGTCCTTGCATGGACAACTAGTTTTATTTATCTATTTCAAGTATTGTACTTTCTATTGTCATTTAATGAAATATTTGGAATTATATATATGTGTACTCATCCTCTTCAAGCATCGTCTCGATTTTACTCGAAATTTATGATCAGCTATATAATTCCAAAAGATCTTAATGGTTTTGATTAGCCAAGTAGCATAAACCACATATTTGGCCAAATGTATAAATGATAGTTAAGTACGAATGGGTCTTCTATCATGATAGTTAAGGGAAGTTATCCTTCTATCCAGAGGTAGTGGACTTAAGTTCAAGCCTCCAAGTCGTTAAGGTCAATGCGACCGAGACTATTAATCAACCATTAAGATACTCTTATGTTAACATTCAAAAATGTTCATACTCTTGGTAGTGTGACTTGAGGAATCACACTAGCCTTCTAGGTAATGGACTATGTCCTAACCTTATATAGCCTATGTGATCAAATTTGATCCCGGCTAATATCATCAGTGTGATGATTAAACATCCATTAATGATGTATTGCCCTTGGGGCTATGATTAAACATCCATTAGTGATGTATTGCCCTGGGCTATAATTAAACATCAATTAGTGATGTATTGCCCTTGGGGCTATGATTAAACATCCATTAGTGATGTATTGCCCTGGGCTATAATTAAACATCAATTAGTGATGTATTGCCCTTGGGGCTATGATTAAACATCCATTAGTGATGTAGTGCCAATGTGCCATATTTTATGTCCATTAGTGACAGGCCAATGTGCCATATTTTTATGTCCATTAGTGACAGGACAATGTGCCATATTTTATGTCTATTAGTGACAGACCAATGTGCCATAATTAATGTCCATTAGTGACAGGATTGTGTGCCATAATCAAATGTCCTTTGTGACAAGCCTATGTGCTATATACAATTGTCCAAGTGACAATGACATTTGTGACATTACGATCCACTGTCTAATAATATATGGACTTTGTCCAAATTGTAATTTGCCTTTGATGGTCATTTTGAGATCTAGGCCAAATATAGATAACATTCATTTAAAATGTTAAGCCTGACAGTTGTGATTCCATGCACAGTAGTTCAAATAGGCAATGGATTTATATATATCCAAACTTTATAGCCTATATGGTTATTAATACCATGGCTAATATAAAATTAAATTTGGTATATAGTACCCAAACATCAGAGATGGCTAACTCAGATAAGGCGCAAAGTAATCGCCATAATAATAATAGTGCTGACAAAGCTGAAAATATAGCCGTCAATAATGATGATTTCCAAGCTCGCATTGATGCAGCTGTAGGAAAAGCCATGGAAAAGGCCATGGAGAAATTTAAGGAAGTGAGCGCTACTCGCTCCAAACCTTTATCTATTCCACCATCATTAGCTCGAAAGGAGAGCTCTGCTCACTCTTCAAATGCGAAGAGTGAACCAAAGAGACTGGAATTTAATGATAGGTCCCGTTCTTCTAAAGACGGATGTACCTATAAATACTTTGTCTCCTGAAAGCCCCGAGATTTTAATGGAGAAAAAGGGGCTATAGAAGCTTTGAGATGGCTCGATGAGATGGAAACTATTGTAGATATCAGCGGTTGTGCTGATAAGGATATGGTGAAGTTTGTATCCCAATCCTTCAAGGGCGATGCCCTAATATGGTGGAAGGCCATGGTCCAGTCAACAGGAAAAGTACACCTGTATAACTTGGGATGGACCAAGTTTGCGGACCTTGTTAAAGAAACGTACTGCCCACCTCATGAGGTGGAGAAGATAGAGACAGATTTTCTGACTCTTACAATGAAAAATCTGGAATGTCGGAAGCGACTTTAATTCCTTATCCAGATTAGTATCTTATCTGATTTCACCTGAACCCAAACGCAACGCGTGTAACATTTATGTAAATCGGGTTTCGAAAACCCGCCCAAATTACCGATCAGTGTTTTTATTTATGTCAAATGATCTTTTGATTTTGCATTTTTGTTTATTGTTTTAAACATTAGAAATTATATATATATGTATATAATAATAATAGTAACAAAGGTTTAGAGTAAATTTAATAAAATTAATAAGCAACTAAATATTAAATATATATAATTAGTAAATGATTTATCTTAAAAGAATTAAAATAAATAAAAAGAGGGTGAACCGGGATCGAACCCGGGTTCCCCGGTTACACACACGCAACAAACACCACTGGGCTACATGCATATCTTGTGTTTAAACCCGCATATCAATTATATATATATATATATATATACACACTTAGATCAAACGGGAACCTGCAACTATACCAAAATCATCGCTCATCGCAGCCGCGTTTCCTTTAAACTTCGACAACTGTTGCGGCTATTTTTGGCAAATTGGAAATCACTCCGGCCGTCATCTTCTGGCAGATATCAATCATCGGATCTTGTTACCAAAAACTGAAACCGAAATCCTCCTGTCTCCGCCTATAAATACTAAACGAATTCCCAATCAAACTTGCATCTCTTCTGCTCTCATTTCGCTCAAAAGCACCTCGAAGTTTCCCCTGTTCAGTCGAATCCGCCTCGTCGCCGGAATTCTCTTCTTGCCGGAATTCAGCAAATTACCGGAACCAAGCCACCGCCGGTTCAATTTGGTAGACTCCCTGTTCTTTTGTTATTTATTTAAATCATGTATGTTAATCAGAATCAAAATAAACAGGTTTGGGCGGGTAACCATGGTCGGTTAGATGAAGTGCGGTATATATATATTTATTATATTTAAGTTTACAACCGGGTTAAGCACCCAGCCCAACTGGTTGGGCGGGTGCAAACAAGACCCGAGGTCGCCTGTTCGATTCCCCACACACACACACCGGTCTAACTGATTTAAACCCCTTTTTAATCTATCTTTTCTGAATACACTTAATCAGTGCATAAATATAATTAAATTTTAGGTACTAACGGGTTAGACACCCGGCCCAGTTGGTTGGGCTGGGTGCGGGTTACAGCCAAGGTCTCGGGTTCGAGACTCAAGGCAGGCGACCGGTTCAATCCAATAAAAACCTTTTTAAAATTTAACTAAAATTTAATAAATCTAAGAAGTGTATAAGTATAATAAAAATCTATATTCTTTCGGGTTAGACACGTAGCTCAGTTGGAAGAGCTGCGTGCACGCAACCGTGAGGTCTCGAGTTCGAATCTGTACACACGCATGCTTACCACACCCATCGAACCGGTCTGACACGTGTCAGACCGTCGTTTTTTTGTTATTATTTTATTTATTATTATTATTATTATTTATTTTAGTTTATTTCTATTTTTATCCTATTTTGTTTTTTACTTTTCTTTTATCATTTCAAGGTTTATTAAAAAAAGGGGTTTATATTTTAAAAAAACACATAATTATAAGGGTTTTAACATATAAATAAAACTCACAAAATAATCTAAAAACTTAAACAAAAGGTTTTAACCTATATAATAGCTTATTTATTTACGAACTATCGCGTTATTATTTTTAGGTTAGTATTTCTTCGTCGGTTAAATCCACAACCCGTGCGCTCTCTTTACCACTCAAGTATACGCACCCAAGGTGAGTGAATCTCTATAAATTCCCCGTTTTAATCACGTTTTGGGGTGTATCATGTGTCATACCATCTCTTTATTTTATTTAACGTTTGTGCTAACATCATCTAGTGACCAAATGTGTATTGTTTGTTATGTGGATACATTTTATCATTTCAGTGCAATCATTTCATTAGGCTCATCAGTTCCTCGTGGGATACGGGCAGAGCATCAGGTGCTTCATTAGATCGGCTCCGTTTGATTGAGCCTTGATCTCACATATATCATCCATTATGTCATATGTTCATTCAATGTGGTTTGTGATTTGTTACATATATAAATTTTTTCACATGTGATTTTTGCATAATCTTATTTAAACACAATAAAATTCATTTACTTAAATGTTTTATCAAGGTTCACTCGCCAACTTTTGTTGACCAAAATTTCTTCTGTTTTACGCATGATACAGGTGATCAAGTTGAGTAAAGAAACACCTAGGATGGCCTTAGAAGAATAATCAAGTTATTTCGTTGGAACAATCATTTGGTTTATTATTTGTGTTTGTATGAAATTTGTGTTGGATATTTAAATTTTAATTTGAATTTAATAAATATGAAACTTGATAGTAAATATCATGAGCTTTGGTGATAACCCAATCATGCCCCGACTTTTATTCCGCTGCGGGTCGGGGAGTGACAGATTGGTATCAGAGCTTGTGACTATAGGGATATAGGATAGGTTATTAGACCCTTAGAGCCTATACTGTAGTTGATTAGATTTTAATTGTCTATGTGTTACATGCAAAATTCATGATGTTTATATGTTTAATGTTTATTTTCACACACAATATTATGCAAGCACTCTCACAAGTACATGTTAATATGCAATGCTCATCATAGTTCATATCCTCATAACATATCATATCTATGAAAGCACACACCTCACGATTTTCCCAATTTCCATGATTTCTTTTCAAAGATTTTTGCAGTGTTTTCATATTTTTCAAATCATATCAAAGTGAGTTTTCACGACGGGCATGTAGTAACTGGAAGGGTACGAGTACCGGTAGTC
This sequence comes from Scalesia atractyloides, assembly GCA_947069175.1. Lineage (NCBI taxonomy): Eukaryota > Viridiplantae > Streptophyta > Magnoliopsida > Asterales > Asteraceae > Scalesia > Scalesia atractyloides. The sequence goes on along the minus strand of CAMTDV010000012.1, from coordinate 1,416,985 downwards.
GAAATGTCCTGTCTAGGCTTGGTATTCGTATAAATCCAAAATAAAGGACCAGTTTGCCTACCTGGGGACTAACGATGAGAGTACAAAGGACCTATTAGGCCAAAGCATGCTATACCAAACGTCGTGTGAACTAACCCCACTTTGAGTTGTCATTGTGTCTACACCTGGACACCCTCCGACCTTACATCTCGCAATCATGTTTTACGATTTTCATTCGGGTGATGCGAGTGTTAACCAGCCGACACCAATGTAACCCTACCAAGCCCAATAGTCATAGGGGCCCACCTGACTATACAGGCAATGGTATGGGAGACATTTGGAGGCCCAAACATGAGCAAGCCCAAGACATCCAATGGATTACTTAAGTTATTTTCAATTATTTATAAATGTTGTTTTCATTCCTTTTTACGACACATGACACCTAGAAAATTCTCAAATTCACAATCTCCCTACATATATTCCTGTAGATGTCTGCTAGACACTTACGAGGAGGTAGAAGGTCAAGAAAGTCGAGCGAACGCTTGGCCACACAAATTGCTCAACAAATGGCTGCAGTACTTCCTGACATCGTGCTACAAGTTCAACAAGCTCTCACCGCAAATCCCATCAACCCTCCGAACCAAGAAGACCAAAACGTCGCCAACCCTCCTCCTAAAACCACTAAATGCACCACAAACACTTCAAGTCCTGCGATCCCCCAAAATATGAAGGGACTGAAGGTGTCACCGCTCTCCTCCATTGGTTTGAGGAGATGGAAAACACCTTTCTCAATTGCGACTGTCCTGAGGATCGCAAGGTACGTTACGCTACTGGACGTTTGTTTGGGGTGGCCCTTACCTGGTGGAACACGGAAAAGGGCAAGCGAGGTGTGGAAGATGCCATGGCCTTATCATGGGAGGAATTGAGAGAAGTAATGACGAGACGCTTCTGTCCTAGGAGCGAGATCAAAAAGCTTGAAGATGAATTTTATTCTCTAAAGCAAAAGGAAGGGGATCACACCTCCTACAACAAGAGGTTTCTTGAATTGAACCAGATGGTTCCCAATCTGTTCACCGCTTAATTGAGCACTATATTCGAGGCCTACCCTCGAAAATCCAAGATTCGGTTTTAAGCACTTCTCCTGCAACACTCGAAGCCGCAATGGAGTTAGCCACGGAACTTACTGAAAATCGCATTCGAAATGGCGATTTTAAAGATGAGAAGAAGAAAACACCCGTTGAGACCCCACCTTCAACCCACTCAGGTTCATCCTCAAAGTTTGGTGGTAAGAGGAAGCGAAATGGCAAGAACTACGCCGTCATTCAAACCAACTCTCCCATCACTGCTGCTACAATCACCCAAGTCGCCCCTCCAGCCGCACCATTCAAAAGGCCATACACTGGCCCACACCCAAAGTGTAACCGCTGTCAATACCATCACCCCCCTGAGAACCCTTGTCAACATTGCACAAGTTGTGGCCGTGCTGGTCACACTATCCAAACCTGCCGTACACTTCAGTGATCAAACCGCAATCAGCCTCCAACCAAAACCCAAAATCAAATGGTGGACCAAGCCCAACAACCCTTACTTCTGCCACCTGCTCAACCCATGGCCCAACCTTACTACCAACCCAACTATCCCATGATGCAACCCATAAGAGCTTGTTTTAATTGTGGCGACCCAAATCACTTCAGAAATACTTGCCCACGCCTGGTAAACATCATCAATGCCCAAGCTCAAGCAAACCCGATGAACCAAGTTAACCAAGCTCCTCCACCTGCTAGAGGAAGGGCTTTCAATATCAATGCAAACCAAGCAAGGGCAGACAACAATGTGGTCAACGGTACGTTTCTAGTAAATGGTAGTTATGCATCCATATTATTCGATACTGGTGCGGATAAGAGCTTTATATCCTTAGAATTTGAATTTATTCTCGATCTACCTCGTGTTAGTCTCGCTGAATCTCTCACGGTGGAGTTGCTGAAGGAGAACCCATTTCGTTAAATTTTATCATACGTAATTGCACTCTTACCTAAATGATCACAAATTCTCGATTGATCTCATTCCTATGAAATTGGGAAGTTTTGATGTTATCATCGGCATGGACTGGCTCAGCTAGCATCACGCCAAAGTGGTGTGCCATGAAAAGTTCATTCGTATTCCTCTCGTCAATGGTCAGACTCTATGTATCTTTGGAGAAACTCCTTCGAAAGGGCTCAAACTGATGTCCTGCCTTCAAGCTCGAAGATATCTTTGCAAGGATTACGTCGCATTTCTAGCCCACATCGTCAAGAAGGAAGGCAAAGAAAGGAAGCTCGAAGATATCCCAATCGTGAAAGAATTCCCGCAAGTTTTTCCCGACGACGTTTCAGGACTTCCCCCTGTGCAAGAAGTCGAATTTTGAATCGATCTTGTGCCTGGCGCTACACCAGTAGCAAAATCTCCTTATAGGTTAGCCCCATCCGAAATGCAAGAGTTGGCCAGTCAGCTGCAAGAGCTGACTGACAAAGGATTCATACGTCCTAGCTCATCGCCTTGGGGTGTACATGTTCTTTTTGTGAAGAAGAAAGATGGAATATTTCGCATGTGCATTGACTATAGAGAACTCAACAAGTTGACCGTTAAGAATCGCTATCCTTTGCCTCGTATTGATGACCTGCTAGATCAACTTCAAGGCGCCACCTGTTTTTCCAAAATCGACCTTCGTTCTGGTTATCATCAGCTTAGGGTGCGCGAAGAAGATATTCCAAAAACTGCCTTTCGAACTCGTTATGGTCATTACGAGTTCATGGTTATGCCTTTAGGATTAACCAACGCCCCCGCTGTCTTTATGGATTTGATGAATAGGGTATGCAAACCCTATCTCGACCGTTTCGTCATAGTCTTCATCGACGATATTCTTATCTACTCCAAGTCAAAATCCGATCATGAGCGACATCTTCAACTCATTCTTACACTCTTAAGGACTGAAAAGCTTTACGCTAAGTTCTCAAAATGCGGATTCTGGTTAAGAGAGGTACAATTTCTTGGTCACGTTGTCAATGACAAAGGGATTCATGTTGATCCTTCGAAAATCAAGGCAGTATAAGAATGGCAAGTACCACGTACCCCTACCGAAGTTAGGTCATTTCTTGGCTTGGCTGGTTATTATCGACGCTTCATTGCCGATTTCTCTCGTATCGCCGTTCCGCTCACGGCCTTGACTCACAAGGGAAAACCTTTCATTTAGGGACCCAAGCAAGAGGAGGCCTTCCAAACTTTGAAACAAAAGCTTTGTGACGCACCTATCCTTACACTCCCTGAGGGTTGCAATGACTTTGTGGTTTATTGCGACGCATCAGTGCAAGGTTTAGGCTGTGTACTAATGCAAAGGAAAGGTGATAGCCTATGCCTCTAGGCAACTCAAAGTACATGAGAAGAATTACACCACCCATGACCTGGAACTTGGAGCTGTCGTGTTCGCTCTCAAGATATGGAGACATTATCTCTACGGTACCAAGTGTGAAATATACACTGACCACAAGAGTCTCCAACATATCTTCAATCAAAAAGAGTTGAATATGAGGCAACGAAGATGGGTCGAACTTCTCAACGATTACGACTATGAGATTCGGTATCATCCTGGCAAGGCAAACGTGATGGCTGATGCGCTCAGCCGAAAGGGTTATGCGAACTCTATTCATCTTCTATGTTCGCAAATTGTAACCGATATCAAAGATCGAATACGGGCAGCTCAACATATCTCTGTAACGGAAATGACGTATGCGATGAGCTGTCATGTGGAGCTGAACTCAAAATCGAAACCAAATCCGATGGTATTCTATACTATTTAAACCGTATTTGGATTCCCGATCATGACAACCTTCGTGATTTCCTCATGAATGAGGCACACAAAACACGATACTCTGTACATCCAGGAGCCGATAAGATGTATCAAGACTTACGATACACCTACTGGTGGCCTGGCATAAAGAAGGATATCGTTGTTTTTATTTCCAAGTGCCTTACATGTTCCAAAGTGAAAGCTGAACATCAAAGACCTTCAGGACTCCTAATCCAACCCGAAATACGTGTATGGAAGTGGGAAAACATAACCATGGACTTTATTACCGGGTTACCTCGCACCTCCAGTGGGTATGACACCATATGGGTAATCATTGATCGTCTTACAAAATCAGCTCACTTCATTCCGATTCGCGAGGACTTCAAGAACGAGAAGTTAGCTCGTATCTACATCAGCGAAATCGTAAGCCGTCATGGTGTACCAATAAGCATCATTTCAGACCGTGATGGTTGTTTCACTTCACGAACATGGAGAACCGTACAAACTGCTTTGGGTACACGTTTAGACCTCAAAACCGCCTTTCACCCTCAGACTGATGGTCAATCTGAGCGCACCATCCAAACCCTTGAAGACATGCTTCGAGCATGTGTCATAGACTTCAAAGGGAATTGGGACGCTCATCTACCGTTAGTCGAGTTTTCGTACAACAATAGCTATCATTCAAGTATCGGCATGGCTCCTTTCGAAGCTTTATACGGTCGTAAATGCCAATCTCCAGTATGTTGGCACGAAATTGGTGAAGCACAAATCACCGGACCCGAATTGATTCAAGAAACAACCGACAAAATCATTCAAATTCGAAACAATCTTCTAGTGGCTCAAAGTCGTCAAAAGAGATATGCTGACAAACGACGAAAGCCCTTGGAGTTTGGAATTGGTGATCAAGTACTTTTGAAAGTATCACCATGGAAGGGAGTGGTTCGTTTTGGCCAGAAGGGCAAGCTAGCACCGCGCTACGTAGGACCTTTCAAGATACTCGAAAGAGTAGGTTCCGTAGCTTACAAGCTTGACCTACCAGAAGAGCTTAACAGAATTCACCCCACGTTCCACATATCAAACTTGAAAAAGTGCCTTGCCGACGAAAACCTCCATATCCCTCTAGAAGATATCCAAGTTGACGAGTCAATGCACTTTATTGAAAGACCAGTAGAGATCGTGGATTTCGGTGAGAAGCGTTTAAGGCGAAGTCGTATTTCAATCGTTAGGGTGCGTTGGGAGTCAAAACGAGGGACCGAGTTTACTTGGGAACGTGAAGACTCAATGCGCGAGAAATACCCGCATCTTTTCCCAGTTCAACTACTACTTAAATTTCGGGACGAAATTTCTAAAAGTATGGGATACTGTAACATTTATGTAAATCGGGTTTTGAAAACCCGCCCCAAATTACCGATCAGTGTATTTATTTATGTCAAATGATCTTTTGATTTTACATTTTTGTTTATTGTTTTAAACATTAGAAATTATATATATATATATATATATATATATATATATAATAGTAACAAAGGTTTAGAGTAAATTTAATAAAATAAATAAGCAACTAAATATTAAATATATATAATTAGTAAATGATTTATCTTAAAAGAATTAAAATAAATATAAAGAGGGTGAACCGCGATCGAACCCGGGTTCCCCCGGTTACACACACGCAACAAACACCACTGGGCTACACGCACATCTTGTGTTTAAACCCGCATATCAATATCTATATATATATATACACTTAGATCAAACGGGAAACCTGCAACTATATCAAAATCATCGCTCATCGCAGCAGCGTTTCCTTTGAACTTCGACAACTGTTGCGGCTATTTTTGGCAAATTGGGAATCACTCCAGCTGTCATCTTCTGGCAGATATCAATCATCGGATCTTGTTACCAAAAACTGAAACCGAAATCCTCCTGTCTCCGCCTATAAATACTAAACGAATTCCCAATAAAACTTGCATCTGTTCTGCTCTCATTTCGCTCAAAAGCACCTCGAAGTTTCCCCTGTTCAGTCGAATCCGCCTCGTCACCGGAATTCTCTTCTTGCCGGAATTCAGCAGATTACCGGAACCAAGCCACCGCCGGTTCAATTTGGTAGACTCCCTGTTCTTTTGTTATTTATTTAAATCATGTGTGTTAATCAGAATCAAAATGAACAGGTTTGGGCGGGTAACCATGGTCGGTTAAAATCAAAATGAAGAAGATGAAGTGCGGTATATATATATATATAATATTTATTATATTTAAGTTTAAAACCGGGTTAAGCACCCAGCCCAACTGGTTGGGCCGGGTGCAAACAAGACCCGAGGTCGCCTGTTCGATTCCCCACACACACCGGTCTAACTGATTTAAACCCTTTTTAATCTATCTTTCTGAATACACTTAATCAGTGCATAAATATAATTAAATTTCAGGTACTAACGGGTTAGACACCCAGCCCAGTTGGTTGGGCTGGGTGCGGGTTACAGCCAAGGTCTCGGGTTCGAGACTCAAGGCAGGCGACCGGTTCAATCCAATAAAAACCTTTTTAAAATTTAATTAAAATTTAATAAATCTAAGAAGTGTATAAGTATAATAAAAATCTAGATTCTTTCGGGTTAGACACGTAGCTCAGTTGGAAGAGCTGCGTGCATGCAACCGTGAGGTCTCGAGTTCGAATCTGTACACACGCATGCTTACCACACCCATCGAACCGGTCTGACACGTGTCAGACCGTCATTTTTTGTTATTATTTTATTTTTTATTATTATTATTATTTATTTTAGTTTATTTCTATTTTTATCCTATTTTGTTTTTTTACTTTTCTTTTATCATTTCAAGGTTTTATTAAAAATGGGTTTATATTTAAAAAAACACATAATTATAAGGGTTTTAACATATAAATCAACTCACAAAATAATCTAAAAACTTAAACAAAAGGTTTTAACCTATATAATAGCTTATTTATTTACGAACTATCGCGTTATTATTTTTTAGGTTAGTATCACTTCGTCGGTTAAATCCACAACTCGTGCGCTCTCTTTACCACTCAAGTTTACGCACCCAAGGTGAGTGAATCTCTACAAATTCCCCGTTTTAATCACGTTTTGGGGTGTATCATGTGTCGTACCATCTCTTTATTTTATTTAACGTTTGTGCTAACATCATCTCGTGACCAAATGTGTATTGCTTGTTATATGGTTTATATGTGGATACATTTTATCATTTCATTAGGCCTATCAGTTCCTCGTGGGATACGGGTTGAGCATCAGGTGCCTCATTAGACCGGCTTCGTTTGATTGAGCTTTGATCTCACATAAATCATCCATTATGTCATATGTTCATTCAATGTGGTTTGTGATTTGTTACATATATACATTTGTTCACATGTGATTTGTGCACAATCTTATTTAAACAACAATAAAATTCATTTACTTAAATGTTTTATCAAGGTTCACTCACCAACTTTTGTTGACCCAAATTTCTTCTGTTTTACGCATGATACATGTGATCAAGTTGAGGAAAGAAACACCTAGGATGGCCTTAGAAGAATAATCAAGTTATTTCGTTGCAACAATCATTTGGTTTATTATTTGTGTTTGTATGAAATTTTGTGTTGGATATTTGAATTTTAATTTGAATTTAATAAATATGAAACTTGATAGTAAATATCATGAGCGTTGGTGATAACCCAATCATGCCCCGACTTTTATTACGCTACGGGTCGGGGTGTGACATCGCGCGTTTTATAAATGGGTTAGCGCCTGAGATAAAAGGCATGGTGAAGGCTGCTCGGCCTACTACTTATAGGTCTGTTGTTGACCTATCTCTCTCACACACCTTGGATTTGGTTAGACAAAAGTCAGTCAAGATTGAAACTGACGGGAAGAGGAAGAGAGAGGATGGTAACTCCCAAGGATTTAATAAGATGAATAAGGGGAGATTTGAGTTCAAAAAGAACCAAGATAAGTCGGGTGTGACGCCGACATGTAAGACCTGCAACCGAAGACACTGGGGACAGTGTAATTTTGATCCATAGGCTAAACCCTGTGGTATCTGTAAAAGAAAAGGGCATAAGAACCTAGAATGCAAGGATCTTAAGGATGCAGTCTGCTACGGCTGCAATGAAAAAGGGCATATTAAGACTAACTGCCCCTAAGAATCTCAAGAGTAATAATGTGAAGCCAGGAGAGGCCAAGAAAGGAAATGCTCGTGCCTTTCAGATGAATGCTAGAGTAGCTGTTAGTGACAACAACGTCATAACAGGTACATTCCTCATAAATGACGTATATGCTAGAGTTCTGTTTGATTCGGGTGCAGATAAGTCTCTGTGGACCATAAGTTTAGCAAACTATTAAACTTACCCATAAGAACTCTAGACATAACTTATGAAGTAGAACTTGCTGACGGAACCTTAGAAACAACATCTTCCATTCTTGATGGATGCTCTATATCAATTAAGAATCATTCCATCCCTATCTCTCTTTTGCCAATGAAATTGGCGGGGTTCGATGGAGTCTTAGGCGTGGATTGGTTATCTCATAACCAAGCTCGCATTGCCTGTGATAAGAAACTCATCAAAATTAAAACCCCATCTGATGAAATGCTCACCATCTTTGGAGACTCACACTACGGATTGCCAGACAAGGTGTCGTTATTTAAGGCATCCAAGAGTTTGAGAAAAGGTTGTGTCATCTACATGGCACAAGTCACCATAAATGAGCCTAAATCCGATATCCAAGACCTTCCGGTTATCTCGGAGTATTCCGATGTTTTCCCAGAAGAATTACCAGGCCTACCTCCAGACAGACAAGTGGAGTTCAGGATTGACATTATACCAGGATCAGCACCAGTAGCTAGAGCTCCATATAGGCTAGCACCAACAGAAATGAAGGAATTAAGGACGCAGCTAGACGAACTCTTGGAGAAAGGCTTTATTCAACCTAGTTACTCGCCTTTGGGAGCTCCAATCCTCTCCGTTAAGAAGAAAGACGGATTAATGCGGATGTGCATCGACTATCGGGAATTGAACAAGTTAACAATTAAGAATAGATATCCTCTGCCAGGATCGATGATTTATTCGACCAACTTCAAGGGGCTAGTTATTTCTCTAAGATTGATCTGAGATCTGGATATCACCAGCTGAAAGTTAGGAGTGAAAACGTTCCTAAAACAGCCTTCAGGACCCGCTATGGTCACTTTGAATTTTTAGTGATGCCTTTTGGGCTCACAAATGCACCAGCAGCATTCGTGGATCTCATGAATAGAGTCTACAAACCTTATTTGGATAAGTTTGTCATTGTCTTCATAGACGACATACTTATCTATTCTCGTGATCAAGCTGATCACGAGAAACATCTTCGGTGCATTCTAGAATTGCTAAGGTAGGAGAAGCTTTATGCTAAATTCTCTAAATGTGAATTTTGGCTTAGAGAAGTCCAGTTTCTTGGACGTGTTGTAACTGAGCGTGGTATCCAAGTGGATCCTGCCAAGATAGAAGCCATAATGAATTGGGAAGTTCCCAAGACTCCATCAGAAATTCGTAGTTTCTTAGGATTGGTTGGTTATTATAGGAAGTTCATCGAGAACTTCTCAAGAATAGCCACTCCTTTGACTACCTTGACCCGTAAGAATGTTAAATTCATTTGGGGTCCAAAACAACAAGAATCTTTTGAGATTCTAAAACACAAGTTGAGTAATGCTCCTGTGTTATCTCTACCTGAGGGTATTGAGAACTTTGTTGTTTACTATGATGCCTCGCACACTGGCATGGGCTGTGTGCTAATGCAAAATGGCAAAGTAATTGCCTATGCATCACGACAACTAAAGGTGCATGAAAAGAATTACACCACCCACGATTTGGAATTGGGTGCCGTTGTATTTGCACTAAAACTGTGGAGACATTACTTGTATGGCACAAAGTGTATTATATACACTGACCATAAAAGTCTCCAACACCTGTTCAATCAAGAAGGAATAGAAACACGATAACGCCGTTGGATGGAAACACTTAATGATTATGATTGCGAGATTCGCTACCATCCCGGCAATCCAAATGTAGTCGCTGATGCCTTAAGTCGCAAGGAAAGGGTTAAGCCCATAAGGATTAACGCCAAGAGCATCGAGCTCATAAATAGCTTGAATGAGAAACTATTAGATGCGCAAAAGCAAACCCTATTAGAGGCTAATATTCTTAATGAAGGATTAGGCGGACTGTTGATCAGTTAACGCCTGGAAAAGACGGAATGCTTCGATTTAATGACAGAATCTGGGTTCCAATGTTTGGAGGACTTAGAGATCTAATCCTCCAGGAGGCACATAATTCAAAATACTCAGTTCAACCAGGTGGTGATAAGATGTATCAAGATCTGAAGAAGAATTACTGGTGGATGTGTTTGAAGAAATCCATAGCCACTTATGTAGCTAAGTGTCTGACGTGTTCGTAAGTTAAAGCCGAACATCAGAAACCGTCAGGACTTCTACAACAACTTGAGATTTCCACTTGGAAATGGGAAATGGTAACTATGGACTTGATTACCAAGTTAGCTAAGACCAAATGTGATAATGACACGATTTGGGCCATTGTAGATAAACTGACTAAGTCAGCATATCTCTTGCCAGTTATAGAAACTTATAGCTCTGACAAGTTGGCTAAGTTGTATGTGGACAAGATTGTGTCCCTACACGGTGTGCCTGTATCTATTGTATCTGATAGAGATACTAGATACACTTCTCACTTTTGGAAAAGTTTCCAACAATCGTTAGGCACACGATTAAACTTTAGTACAGCTTACCATCCGCAGACTGATGGTCAAAGTGAGCGTACTATTCAAATTCTGGAAGACATGCTTCGGGTATGTGTGATTGATTTAGGTGGAAGCTGGGATGACCACTTACCCCTAATAGAATTCTCCTCCAATAATAGTTATCATACAAGCATCAAGGCTGCTCCTTTTGAGGCCTTGTATGGGAGAAAATGCCGAACGCCCGTGTGCTAGGCATAAGTTGGGGAAGCCCAACTATCAGGACCAGAGATTGTCCTGAAGACCACGGAAAAGATTGTATAAATCCGTGATCGTCTCAAAGCTGCCAGGGATAGACAGAAAAGTTATGCTGACAATAGGCGTAAACCTATTCAGTTCCAAATAGGGGACAAGGTCATGCTGAAAGTATCACCCTGGAAAGGTGTGATGCGTTTTGGAAAGAAGGGCAAGTTGAGCCCAAGATACATAGGACCCTTCGAAATAATTGAATGTGTCGGCACTGTAGCTTATAAGCTCAGGTTGCCAGAGGAGCTTAGTGGAATTCATGATGTATTCCACATATCTAACCTTAAGAAATGTCTAGCCGATGAGTCGCTAGCAATGTCGCACGAAGATGTGCAAATAGATGAAAACCTGAGGTTCATTGAGAAACCAATTTCGATCGAGGATCGACAGGATAAGAAGCTCCAAAGAAAAATGATACCTATAGTAAAGGTTAAGTGGGACGCCTTTAGAGGTCCCGAGTATACATGGGAGGTTGAGTCCACTATGCGACAAAAGTACCCCCATCTTTTTGAATAAAATCTCGAGGTCGAGATTTCTTTTAAGGGGGTGAGGATGTAACACCTCGTAAAATCTTGTCCAATAATATAGTGACACGTGTTATATATATATATATATATTTATATATAAGTCTATTAAAGACTAATAGGGACTGAAGGTGTCAACATGCTCAAACTGAGCCTCTGAATGACTTTTTGATGTCAACATGCATAAACCTAGCCTCTGAACGACCATTAGTGTCGTCATGCATAAAAACGTAGCATCTGAACGACCATTAGTGTCGTTATGCTTAAACTCGACCTCTGAGTGACCGTTGTGTCAACATGCCTAGCCTCTGAGTGACATCGGGGTCAACATGCTTATACTAAGCCTTTGAGTGATCCTTTACGAAGTCCTAACTCTCATATGAGCCACTAGTTGGACGAGAGGGATTAATTCTGAAAATCCGCTAATGTTGGACAATGGAGGGATTATGTAACACCTTGTAAAATTCGTGTTCGGTAACATACCGACACGTGTACATACCCTCGGATCATAGTTAATAAGCTAGTCACCCAAACATGTTCAAAAATCTCAAAAATTCACAAAACTACCTGTAACCTACGGTTGATAACCGTAGCCTACGGTTTGAAGCTGCTGGAACAATTTATCATTGACCGTAAGCTACGGTCTGGCGACCGTAGCCTACGGCGGGCTCCTAAAGCCTTAAGTTTTTCCTTGTTTTAACTTTTAGAAAATTACCCAGAGACCCCTAGACTTCGTTATTTTCATATTCTTATATTACTAAGCCACCTTAAGACCCGAACGTCTCTCGGTTGAGATGATATATTTTTATTTACCATCCTTAAGCATTCCGCTCTTTTACCAAACCTCTAACTTTAATAGTTTGGGTAATTTAATCCATGAAACCATAAGTATTCATATCTTCACGTTTAAGCTAGTAAACACTTTTAAATCGTAAAGACACCTAGTGTGACACCCGTTAACGTTTGGTTATTCATACTCTTCTTCAATGCATCTTGTATTGAACAAAAAGAACTAGTTGTGCCATTATGTCATGAAATATAAGTCAAGGGACAATTCATGACATTTAATAAAACTATATTTGAGGGACTAAATGTGTTAAAAACCCCAAATCTTTGTGAGGAAGCCACCTAGCATGCACATTGCCACACTTCACCAGCTCTTGACACCTAATTAGACACATGTAATGATCCTACAACACACCTAACACATGGCTCCATCTCCTTGCACTTCTTACACTATACATAGCAACCTAAACTCACTCATTTCTTTGCTCATTCACTTCTTCTCCTCTCTATTACACTCTTGGAAGTTCCTGACCATTTGGGAGCTTCCCTTTGAGTTCTAAGTTTCTCTTGGATCACTTGTAAGTGCTCCATCTCTACTCTTTTCTTTTTATAGGCTTTTAATAGCCAAAAGTCAAGCATTTTCGACAAATGCCTTGACTTTCGGTTAAGACCATTATGGTCCAGCCATTGTTCAAAACGAACATGGCTAAGTGATCGTAATTAGGTAGGTGTTAACCCCTTAAAAGGGCACCTCCTAAGGATCACGTTTACTAGGTCAATTGACGGGTCAAAGTTATTGTTCTAAAAAGTCAAACGGGTCAGATTTCATAAAAATCATAATCCGAGTTTATACATGTTATAAATATATTTTTGACACTTAAACAAGTTGGTAATGATTATTAGAACACGTGGGAACATGTTCGAACCATCAATTTCAGTCCTAGAGTTGGTTCGCAACCGAAAGTCGCGAAGTTTGATTTCTGCTTTGACTTTCGATTCTGACCCGACTTAGATTAGTTAACTTCTGTATTAAGGTCACATTATAATCGTAATGCAATGTAGCATAACCCTCTGAGGTTATATTACATGATCCTAATCATAATCATAATCTGAGTTTATGCACAAGTTCCGTAAAATGACAAAATTTGACTAAAATGCCCTTTTTACATAAAACATGGTTTTAATCAACAATGAACTTGCAAATAAAATACCTACTGATATGATAATGTAATTAACATATTATGATGTTAATATTCTGATCATAAACTGATATTAGTATAATATCGTAAACTATACTTTTAAATGACCAAAATGCCCTTTCGGTGCATAGTTTGGTCTTAAACCATAAACCACACTTATGTGTGCTATCTTACTGATATTATATCACAAATTGAATATTTTTCTAGAATGTTTATGATCATAACATCAGAATACACACAAGTTCCTTTTATACGACATATAATTACCAAAACGCCCTTATAAGGCGTAGTTTCGTTTTAAAACCTCAACGGACATATAAGTTGATATACTGCTGATATTACAACTTATTTAAAGTATAATGACATATGGAACTTGTTCATGACTCATCCGGTTACCCGATATCGTTTATATGCATACGGTTAAGTATATATATCTACTTTACAAAAATTAATCGAAACGGGTTTAACCTTATCATTTTAATCTCAAATTCCAGAATGTTAATTGTTTACCCATATTATACAAGTCTTAAGTACTTGTTGGGTTTAAACTACATTTTATCCGGTCATCGCTTAATCTAGCGTATCGTACCGATTTTGATCCTTAAAGCTAGTCGGTCTAAGTCTATGACTTAAATAAAGACCGTTAGCATCCTAATTGGTTAGCTTATGCCATAATCCAGACTAGAGCCTTCCAGTAAATGCTATCTGCACTTATTTCATTTTGAGTACGGCTGAAATATTAAATCTTGCATTTTAAATCAAGACTAGCTCAGGTAAATACTCTTGACTTATTTTCCCTATATGGGCTTGGGTTATGGTAAATTATTACCGCTTGGTCGGAAATGGGATCAATCGAATGCCGGATTGTGGCTAGTAAATTCGCATATTCCGTTTTAATCAGTTTTGTTTGATAACTTAAACATTGGGGGTTAACGACCGTGTCCTGGATATCCTTGGCTCATTACATTAAATAATGGCCACGACCAAAGCACGGGGTGTGGCATACACCCGACAGATGCGAATGCTACAATTATTTTTACCCACAAGTTGGGGATAACTCCTTCGTGGGTTCATAAGTGGTGTGTACGTTAATCATGTCTCGGTCTCTGTACTGGGCCCCATATGTATTGACAAACATGTAAAGCTATTAACAAGGTTACAAAACTGACTTTCCCAAGTTATAAAAGATTTATGTCCTGTGCACTTAAATAAAATTTTTAAAATGTTTTCAAAATGAGTCACTCGGGTGTATTTACCAGCGAAAGCTGACGTATTTTCAAAAAACTAAGCTTGCAGGTACAATATGAAATAGGCTGGAAGCTGCTCGGTAGTGATATAAGAGGATCTTGCAAATCCTTAGATCTGCTCTAAAGTCTATTATACATTTTTTTACATTTTACGATCCGCCTGTGGATCTTTCGTTACAAGCCGTCTGTATTTTATTTTGTACTTTGATCATTTCGGTTTGTAATAGTAATTTAAATCCAAGACTTCCGCTGTGCTATGTTTAATTGACTATGATGATATCAACTTACGTCACGATATTCCCCACCCGGGCCCACCGGTGTTTGGTTGGAAATTCGGGGTGTGACAAAAATGGTTTCATATGGTATGTTTTGTGTGGTTAAAGCTTCAAGTGGTTTAGTAGATACAATGGTGAATGAAAAATGGTGTCAGTATGGTGTTTGTTTCAATTATCCATACCTGGGTTTTCTTGCAAGAATTGTTGGAAAAATAAGGTAGTGTGTGAAGAAGGTTGAGAGTGGTTTTGCAAGAGAATGAAGTTCTTAACTTATAGAGGAACATGGAAGGTTCTTGTTAAGAGAGTTTGGAGAGATTTTCTAAAAGTCAATTTGCATCAAATAATTCAGCATATAATATTTTATTCAATGAATTATCATCCATCAATTTCTCATGTAATTGCTTGACACTTGTACATATGCCTATATTGCAAGTATCCCACTTGCAAGGATAAAAGCATTATATTATTTTATCATTGTTATTATTTGATTTTTAACTTATTAACAAGAAATTACTTGTTATTATTAATTCTTCTTCTTCTTCTTTTTTTATTTATTATTATTATTATCATTACTATTATTATATTATTATTATCATTATATTATTATTATTATTATTATTATTATTATTTCGGTTATTATAGAGAAAGCCGTGGTGTTGCGACTATCCGAGAGAATGATAAGGTCCACAGACTCCTCCACATTTAGGGTTGTTCTCTTCCATTCCTAATGGAAGACTATAGATCCATTATACATAGAACGGCGATCGGCCACGTGACAAGATTTGGCCTACTCAAGGCTAAACCAAGGGGGAGGGCCTTAACGGCTTATTCAGCAACCAAACGTCCAACCAAAACTGTATCCCTTGACCATTACCTACTTTACCTTAGATGGCATTGCCCAAGACCGTATTTGTAGCTACCAAATAGTTTTTAGTTTAGCAAATGGATCCCCACGTACCCATTCTTAACCACGTCTACCCGTCATCACTATCAGCAGACTTTGAAAAGGTCACATCAATGTTATCAGGCAACTGATCTTTCTGTTCAGTTTTTACTGTTTCAGCTTTAAGTTCAGTCCTTTTCCACCCCATCTGATTTCTTTCTTAAGTAGTTATTCCAATAGGAGGTGGACATTGATTATAGCACAAACCTCTACTTGATAACCGTATATATCTTCCCCATTTTCATCTTTTCCAGTCGGCTTGGAAGAATGTGATCCAACACGTAAGACGTTGTCGAATAACTGATCAACTTCTTATCAACTCGCTTCGTCTCTATCTTCATTGCTTCTAGCTCAAGTTTAAGTTTTGCAATCGTGTCAAGGTGTGTTTTATAGCCATCTGTTTATCCTTGACTGTTGCTTTGAGAATCGAAATCGTATCCATATCTTTTATGCTTATAGTACGGAGTTCGTTAACAGATTTGCTCAGTTTATCGTAGGCCTCTTTTCGTGACGTTGAAATCACTAGATATATTATCAGTATGACGTTTAAGCTCTCTATACTTATCATCCTTTTCCAAATAAGACTTACACGGTTTTAAACATTTTGTGCACTGTCTTTCTATCTCAACTTTCTCAATTTTCTTCTCTTCTATAACTCTTTCAACTTTAAATTTCTGATCAACTTTATAATTTTCTTCTTCTTCACAATCCATCATTATCTTTTCAGCAATCATTTCTTCTTCTTGTTGTGTATTCTGATAATTTCCTTGATCACCAAAAATATCACCGTAAAACTCAGGAGATATAAATTCGTGAATAGCATTTTGAAACGAATCTCCCTCATCATAACAAATTTCATTATACTGATTTTCCATTTTATTAAAAAAAATTTTTTTCAAATGCTTTATGCAAAATGAAATTTTGTATAATAAAAAAAAAAAAATTCAATGCCTTTTTTTAGTTACTTCATGCGAAGTTGAAATTCCACTTCGTGCGAAGCGAGAATGTAAATTTGAACAAATTTCACTTCGTGCGAAGTGGAGTTTAGATCGTGCGAAGTGGAGTTCAAGAATTCACGTTTTTTCGCCATTTTGATCAGAATTCGGTTGATTTTAGGTCTGATTCTTTCAAGGGTTTATTAGAACACGATTTTACTTAATCCTTGAGAAAATTAGGCTATTTTGTCCGTTAGATCTTTGAAAAATGATCAAAAATAAGAAAAAATAAGTAGAAGAGAAGTGTTTTGTTGTTGAATCTTGTAAAATGTCTTCAAATCAGGCCAACCATAGCTCTGTTACCAATTGTAGGTCCAAGATCCGGTGGCTCTAGATGGAAGTTTCGGTAGAAATAGATATAGTTCGGTAGAATGTTATTAAGAAAGGAGTAGAAGCAGCGTAAGTCTAATGCTTCATTCATACCAAAAGAGTATACATCTTGTCAAGCTGGCGGAATTTGGAGAAATTTCACCAGCGTTTCCCATATGGAAACTCCAAAACTTACAAAAATTGAACACACAATACATATATATAGACCTGCTCACCTCGTGCGAACTGAGATGTTGACTTCGTACGAAGTGACAATTCTGCACCGTTCTCGTTCACACTTGAGCTGTGTGTTCGTATCTAATCTATGCAATATTCAACACACGCTCTATCTAGCCTATTCGTACAGTGATAGACATGAAATGCATCAACATATTGAAAGGCAAAGCAGGCCACCAATTCGAAGTTGTGTGTATCTGAAATCAACCTTCTCTATAAGATATGCGATCAGCCACGTGACAATATTTGGCTGAACTCAAGATAAAGAGAGACTAAATGATGGGGTTTATATAAAGTATTTAATAAAGTAAAGGAAATGACTAAAATGTTCATCATGTAGATCATGTAGATGACACATTGATGCAATTTTTACATCAAAGATGGAGTCAAGACATTGTATTGAAATGACGAGATATGGAAAGCGCATTATCTTTTTGGCATAAAAATATTTATCAAAACAACAAATATGAATAAACCACAATGGCAAAAAAATAGTTTACGCTAATTATCTATAACCTTATGAAATTTAGATTATGAATTAGATCAACTTTGGTGAAATGTTATTGTTTATATTGTTCTATTTTGAGTTTTAATACTCAATGTTTTAATTATCGATTATGTTTATTTACAAAATGTAATTATGATTTATATTTAATAGTTATGTTGATTGTTTAATAAATTGCTTTATGTTATGTTATGTCTGTTTGCCTTTTCCTAAGCGAGTTTTGTGCAACGCTACAATGTATTGCATGTTTAATCAATTGTTTAATGTTTATATAAGTTCATAACTTAGTAATGTTTGTTTCGTGATTGTAATGAGATTGGAATAGGAAATTGCTTGGAATTTAGATGTGTTCGTTCCACATAATATAATGGAATCTGGATGAAAATTGGAATGTAGATTTCGTTCCTTATGTTGTTGTTAAGTTCCAGTTCCTTTTTTTGTTTAAGTGAACAACATAAGAGATGGAAGGGCATATTAGTTAAAGCAAATTTTGTTTAAGGGTTTAAAAAAGTTCTACCATGCCTTAAGTTTTCGGTTTACATGCTTCTTTTTCGTTCAATCAATCGAAAATGCTGGTTGCACTTTGTTCTTGAATATTTGATCGACCTAAAGGAAGGCGCACGCCTTCACACACACGTGGCTTCGCTGAAATCATGCACCACAAGAGAAGAGGCTTCAATCCTTGAACATTTGATTAACTCATCGACAATAATCTTTTTTACCTAAGATTTTGTTGTTGCTTTAAGTTGTAACTTATGTTTTGTTTATTAGTAATTAGTTCAAGTTATTTTCAAGTTGTGGTACTTAAAATTTCAAACTACCATAGTATTATTTGTTTGTCACTTCAAGTTTTGATCAATTACAATTATGTGTTGTAAAAAAACCTTTGTTTTTATCAATAAATCTAATTTAAAACCATTTTGATCAACAATGTAAGTTACTAATTATCCTCAAACCATTTAAAATCCTTAGGTTCCATTGCATGCGTGTGCTGAACATGATCTAGAGCCGAAATCAAGATCAAACCCATTTTTCTTAAGTACACTTACTAGCAAGACCATAATCAAGCATTCATCTAGTAGTTAAAGCTTACCAGACTCAGTTGTAATGAAACCAAAAGCAGATGATGGCTCAAACTCGTTCAACACTTTGATCCACACCTAGATTTGACAAAATCTCGTTTAAAACACTAAAACTTAACGATCCTTCAAGGTTTTGGCTTAGAACACTTACCAACGATGATCAAAAGATATTTGCAACTCCTTTATGCTTTTGGAACGTGATGCAAGCATGATCAACCGATCTTTATAGGATAGAAGCTTGGATGAACAATAATGGTGGCTTCTAAGTGCAACGTTTTTAATAGACATGTTGTTAAACTTTAAGATACCACGTTTACAAGTTTAACGCTTAATCATCTATTTACTTGATGTTCTTTGTTTAGAGATGATAAAAGTACCTATCGGATAGAAAGTTGAACATTTTGGTATTTCTAACTTATGTGTTATATTTATGTTGTTTGTTGGGATAGGGGAAAGTTTATTTGAGAAGAAAATTTAATTTAGAGGAAAACAGAAAAAAAGTACAATTTAAAACATTAAGTTGTTTTTCTTTCATCTCGTTTAGTACTATCTTTAACTAATTAATTAGCCATGAAAACTATAATCCTCTACACTAATTTTTTTTGCCTACACACATAAAAAGTTATCCTATACATTTCAAATTTTATCATACACATATTTAAATTTATCCTATACACCTAGTAATTTGCCCTACATTCTATTTTTTAACTTTTTATAAAAAATATATATTTTGAAAATAAGTTATAAATATAATGTAGTTTACTATTAAAGAGGAAGACTAGAAACATATAATCTATGTAAGTTCACAAATATACTCTTACATTAAAATTACATGCAAACATTAAATTAAGTAAAATAAAATATTTTTATTGATTGATAAATTTTCTTTTTTCTTTTAAAAAAAATCTTCTAATTTGAACCTTATACCGTTGAGGATATTTTCCTTAAATACTAGGCTTTGAAAATAGACAAATAATCATTATATTATATTATATTATATCAATAACATTTATCACTTGGATTAATAGTGCAAGCCAGCTGCCTATTGGTCTTCCTCTATTTTTTATGTTTTCGAGTGTTAACGGACCTTCGTTTGATAGTCTTTTACTCTCTCAACAAGAATAGTTTTTCCTCACATATGTCGAAATCTAACATGTGTGTGTATTTGATTTTCTTTTTTTTTTCATGTCAACTAGATTTACTTTCGTATATATATAATACTTATTATTATAAATATTATTTTCGCTAGTATATTTATGTATATTATTATTAATCAATTATATATATACACAACATTCATATTTTTACTATTAAAGTAAAGTATACAAATAGCCCTTATGATTTTTCAGGATTTGGTCCTCAACTTTTTGAAAGTACACGGATGGTCCCTGTGGTTTGCACTTTGTAACGCATTTAGTCCTTAGCCAACAAATCTAAAGGCTTTAAAGAGGTCCAAATTAAGGACTAAAATTCATGTACTTTTAGCAAAAGCTGGGGACTAAATGCGTATGAAGTGTATACCACCGGAACCATCTATGTACTTTTGAAAAACTATTGACCAAATCCAAAACTTTAGAAAACCACAAAAACTATCAGTATAATTTACTCTTACTATTAAATAGGGATGAGCATTTAATACTTGGTATCGTTACCGACCACGTTATCTTACCGTAAGGACGAGCATGTAAATAAGCATAACTTACCGTAACTATATACTTCTTCACTTCCTCAATATCTCGTTTCCCGTTCCTCCGATCATCACCGTCGGCCACACCTCTCACCGGAGCTTTTCCTCCTTAACCGCCGTTTCATCTCCGTCACCGACCACCGTTATCTTCATCCATCTATCTCCGTCATAAACCACCGTCAAATCACAACAATCAAAAAAAGAAAAACAAGCCCTAATTCACCGTCAAATGGACTTCCGATACGCGAGACCACCGCAACCGCCACCGTCACCGGATCTTCACCAACCGTCACCACAACAACCAGTTCCTCCACCGCCAGGGACCTCGTATTCCGGTCAATTTCACTACAACTCGCCGCCACAATGGGCTCAACAACCTCCTCCTCCTCCGCCGTACGCCGCCGCTCCTCCGCCACCGATGACGCCGTATGCTAATCATTATTCTGTTCCTCCGAGACCTCATATGCCGTTGCCGCCACCACCACCGCAGCCTCATTATTCTCATGTTAATCAGGTAAACCCTAATTTACAGTATTATTTAGATATTTGTGTTTTGTTGTTAAATTCTGTAGTTTTTTTTGTGTTTTAAGCTTAGAGCATTGTTATTGTTATTTACTGATTATTGATTATAGGAGTGGAGTAATCCAGGCTGGGGACATCAAGGTTATGATTGTTCAGGTTTGAATTTTGATTATATGTTTCATTAATGATTGTTATCACATAATTATAGTGAAGTTACAATAGAGATATAGGGTTTATAAAATTATATGGATATATTATGAGCAGTTGGCATTTAGTTTCTGATATTAAGAAGCTAATATATGTGTGCTGATTGTTCATGATTTTTTTTATATCTTTCATGTTGATTTCCTGAATGAGTGTTAATGCATAATTAAAGTGAACTTACAATAGAGAGATAGGGCTTATAAGTTATAAGTTTATAAACATATAACTTATAAAGTTATATGGATATATTATGAGCAGTTGGCATTTAGTTTCTGATATTAACAAGCTAGATATGTGTGCTGATTGTTGAAAATTTTGAATTTCCTATGGCAGCACATAATAAAAATGAAGATGATTGGGCCGCTAGGGCTAGAGCATGGGCAGCTTCAAAATCTGTAACAGATGATCAGCAACATCAACAACAACATCATCATCATCATCAACAACAACAACAACATCATCATCATCATCAACAACAACAACAACAACAACATTTACAGTCGGCACCTGTCAATCTACTGGAAGAAACAAATCATCAGAATCAGTATTCGCAGAATATGGATTATCAGCAACATTCAGTTCCTCCATCAAGCTACCAACAGTATTCATCTTCTTATGCACTGCCACCTAGACCACCTGCAAACCATTTGCATGAGCCGCTGCCACCGCGCCGTCGTCTTATAGTTCTGGATATGGCTTGGATGGTTTTACGTATCCTGCCAGAGATGGGAATTTGCGGGACCCAGCTGCTGTATATTCTCATCAAGAAATGACACCTACAACTTTATCAGGTCACCAGCAGGAGGTACCTTCTAGTTATTCTTCTGTTGCAGGTAATGAGCTAACTGACGTCTTTGATTTAGCTCGTGAAGCTTGTTTGAAGAACTGCTTCTGTATAATTTGCATTCGGTTAATATATTTTCTTCTTCCAAGTGTACATTGTCACTATAAGCTTGTTGATTCATCAGTTTCTATCTTCTCTTACACCCTCCTCACATTCCCTTTTTGTAAAGGCTGAACTGATTTTGAAAAGCATCATTTAATATTCACCTTAAGTTGCAAATAGGTCCAAAGAACTTATAATAACATGTAACCTGATAACTTCAACCATGCTTGTTGAGTGTATTTACAGTCGTAGTTGTTAAAGAGTGATGTTCTTACTTCAGTTGGACAACCTATTTCACAAACGCCGATTGTTCTAATCTCTTCGTTAAGTTTTGTGCTTTCTTAAATCTTAATATACATGATCCATAATCTGAAATTGCGAAGGTTAAACTTTGAAACCTTAATTGGGCCAACGCTGTATGGCTGTTGACGTAGAACCATGTCAATTATGATTCAAGTATATCCAAGAGATAACCCACCCCCATTTCGTCTTAACCTTTGTGTGTGTGACTGTGTGTATATATATATTAAACAGGCAACATACTTGTTTCAAGCATCTATGCACTATTTTATGTTCAGTTCTTGCCTTTGTGTACGCTAGTTTATGTAGTTGACATTTAAGCTTTTCATGCTCTTCTGTGATGTTCTTTGCTTATTTGATTACTGATCAGGTGCTATCTTTTGTATCTATCTTGCAATGTGGTAGTTTCTTTGAGTTTCTTTTGTTTCTTTTTGTACAGCTTCATTTCTGAGTCACCAAAAAGTTATGCAGTTACATATTTCTTCCTTCGTTTCATTTTTAATATCTACTTGTGGTAGTTTTTTTGTTTAATCTAGTAGGACGGCTTGATATTTGTTTGTGGTTTCATATAACCACGCAGCTTGAAAGTAATCTTATAAGATTATATACACAGCTGGCTTACGGCTGATATAAAATTTGATCTCATAAATTTGCTTCAGCATCAGCTGCAACGAAGAGTGGTTTAAGTAACTTAATTATGTTATGAAACTGGGGACATGACCTGTGACATGTTAATGTGTAAAGATTATACTTTTGTCAGTTTGTGTATGTTGCATCTGTGCATCAGCTAAGGACTTATAAGCATAGTTTTGGAGTGAAGGTTATTGGAGTCCGTGACATGAGGAATTAACTGACCTTGCAAATTTATCTCGGTATCTCCTTCCATGTAAAGGAGATTCTGTTGTTGTACATGACATATCCATTTGACAATTGTTATTGAATTGAAGAAGTTTTATCAAGAATGTTTAAATTTATGTTTTTTTAGCCTTCTGATCTCTTTATAAGCTCCAAATCAATTTCATACAAGTATTACTGTACATTAATATGAGGTAGGATTCTCGAATGATGAGTCTTGCAGGTAAATTTGCTCGAAGAAACTAGAGGAAGAGAAGAACATTTTCTTATTCATTTTCTTCCTTTCACAATCATTACGTCGAATTTATTCATAGCTAAAAGAAGAGTCTTTGATTAAATAAATAAATCGTAAATAGATGATTGCATCCTCACAATTAGAAGTTTATAACTAACAACAGTGAACACTTCAGTGGGTGACGTCTCATTTGAATGTCAGGTAAAGAAGAGCTAAGTGATACAAACCGAAATTTTTATCAACCATCACATATGGCTTTTGCTTCAGCTCCACAACACCAACCGTCAATTTCTCCTAACAAAAGATCGATTCCTGTTGAACAACAACCTCATTATTCCTTTAACAACTCATCCGCTGAGTCAGCAACCGATCCTAGCAATCAGCCTTTAGATTTTGGGCTGAGGTACGGTCATGACGATGGCCCGTTTGTGCAATCTGGTGTACCCGGAATGCCTTATCCTTCTATACCTCCAGTCCACACTACAATCCATCAGGTTTTGATCTTAGTTCTTAATATTCCTTCAGCTTTTTAGTGTTACGTATATGTAATTATGTGCAGAAGCCCTAATTTTGTTATTGTGTTCACAGACTGATCCTTCTGTGGGTGTTTCTTCTCCTGTTTCTTTGAACTCGACACCATTTGGGAGGATATCGAGCTTCCAACCAACTATGCCATCTGCAAACACGACCTTTCCCGTCGGGACATCAAATGCATTTCATGGTGATTCGTATGTGACACCCTGGTTTCCTGATCGCCCTAAAAAGGTACTGAACTATTGATAGAGGCGGCGATTTTAACCTGTTTGTATACTGATGGATCGGTTTGGGATTTAGGGTTATGTTCTTTTTCTAATGGGCAATAGTAACAGACAGGTCAAAAGTCGAAAAGTTATCCGAAATGAATCCAAGTGCATAAAACCTTCTAAATTGCTTTACTAGAAAAAGTTCACTCTATTATTGTTACCAACTAATATTGAAATTTTTTATAGAGTAAGGTACGCCCTGTGGTTTACCAAGATTTTGGATTTGGTCCCTAGCTTTCTACATGTACATGGATGGTCCCTATGGTTTGCACTTTGTAACGCATTTAGTCCCCAACTTTTTCTAAAGTACATGTACATGGATGGTCCCTATGGTTTGCACTTTGTAACGCATTTAGTCCCTACTCCCTAACTTGGACATGCTAAAACCTTTAGATTTGTTGGATGGGGACTAAATGTGCTACAAAGTGCAAACCACAGAGGCCATTCGTGTACTTTTGAAAACTAGGGACCAAATCCAAAATTTTGGTAAACCACAGGGACCATCTGTGCACTTTACTCTTTTTTATAGCACACATAAATTAAAAAGTTCCATGTAATTCTGAGAGTCGGCCTAAACTGACCAGTCCCAAAGAAATTTACTTTTGATCCATTGGTATTGAAGCATACCGATTTATATTCTCTACTTCATCTGAGACTTGAAGACTTTTCAGGCTTCAGTTCCAAACTGGCTCAGAGAGGAAATAATTAAAAAGAAAGCAGTCATTGGTAGTTCAGCCCCAGAGGTTTCCAGACAGGACAATGAATCTAATGAAGATGAAGTGATGGACCTGAAAGGAGATCACGTCGGTGGAAAGAGCATGGACTCTACTCAATCAGCAGAAGAAGAGGGTGATGACGAGGTTCTATTCATATATGATTGCACATTTTGTTTTTATAGAGGTTATGATGATCATTGTATGTGTCTGATTCTACTTATCTGCCTTTGTTTTCTTATGTAGGATTATGTTGAAGCAGCTAGAACTGCTGCAGTTAACCAGGAAATAAAGCGCATCTTAACTGAAGTTCTTTTGAAGGTGAAATCAAATCAATGCTAATTATTCCTTTTGAAGTATTTGTATCTTGATGTTACTTTTTTTATTGAACTATGTTGCTCCAATTGCTCAAATATAATTGATTGTTTAGAATAATGTTGTGTGGATCAAAATCAGATAACTAGTTCTCGTAATAATTACCACAGGGATCTATTCAGTTAATAGCGGGATAGCGGTTATCGGTCCGTTGCAAAATAGTGGTCTAGAACTTTAGATTAGCAGAATCACTATTACTGGTGATATTGACCGATATTTGACCGTTAGTGGAACAACTATTATCGATGATGATGGTTATACTATCAATAATCTATATGTTTTACGTTTTATATATAATATTGGCACTTTTGAGTCTGACTTTTGATATTACTATTAATATTATATATGTTTTACATTTTATATATGTGTATATAAATTCTGCGTGATATTGAACTTTCCGATATCCCACTGCCCAGTCTGCCCCACTACGACAACCTAAATAAATATTGGCCCTTGATCGATATTTGATTTTGGGACACATTAACTGCATAGATAGGGATGCACAAGTAAATCTTAAATTGATTTTTCTTCTCGAAATGTGAATTCGGCAATTTTCTCTCTTTTCTTGTTGGTGCTTGGTATCAAGTGACTGATCTGCATGCTTTTGAACAGGTTACCGACGAACTTTTCGATGAAATCGCCACAAATGTTCTAGAAGAAGATGATCTTAATGTAGAAGGTTGGTATTATTTGTTGACCACATTTTTAATATAGAGTAAGATACACGGATAGTCCTGTGGTTTTCCAAAATTTTGGATTTTATCCCTAGCTTTCCAAAATTACACGGTTGGTCCTTGTGGTTTGCACTTTATAACACATTTAGTCCTCAGTCAACAAATCCAAAGGTTTCAGACTTTCAGGAGGTCCACGTTATGGAGTAAATACGTTACAAAGTGCAAACCACAGGGACCATCCATGTACTTTGGGCAAAAGTTGGGGACCAAGTGTGTTACAAAGTGCAAACCACGGGACCATCCGTGTACTTTTGAAAAACTAGGGACCAAATCCAAAATTTTGGAAAATCACAGGGACTATCCATGTACTTTACTCTTTATTTTATTTTATCGTTGTGACAAGCTGTGAAGTCCCTTGTCACCTTCATTATAATATAAGTAATTCTGTATTTGTTATGTAGTTGAGCGTAAGGCTGATAATGCATCAGCAACTATAACTCCCAAATCTACTGCAAAGGTCATAATTCCCGCCAATACCAAAGGCGTTGACGTAGATGATGCTAGCGGGAAATCTAGTTTAAGCTCACCTGGAGATGTTCTAGGACTCCGTAATTATGCTTCTGACGATGACGATGAAGAAGAAAAAGAAGTTAAAAATGTGTTGGTTCCATCTTCCAATAGCGGTAAGCCACCTGTCCACCTGTCAGAAAATGGCAGTTCACAAGTAGACGACAGTGATGGGCGTGGTAAAAAGCTTCTAGAAGAAAGTGATTCCCGTAGAGTGAGCCCAAACGGAGCTATAGAGTCTCGGAATGATACGTCTGACCGGGAGAAAGTCAAGCCAGATAGCTCTGACTTTTCAAAGTCAACGGAGAGTGCAATCCAGGGTGATCTTAAGTCTAGAAATGGACCTGATAAGAGTACTAAGGATAAGAAACATAATAAGGTAGATGAGAAAAGTGGGACCCACGATGAGAGACACGTAAAGAGGGCCAAACAAGAAGATCAAAATGGTTCTAAAGAGAAAATAAAGGATCAAGATTCTTCAGGGAAAAAGGTCAAGGATGATAAAGAAGAGAGAGAAAGGGATAGAAGATCCCGTGACAAAGAAGATAGCAGAAAACGTGAAAAAGAAAAAGACGAAAAGAGTGAACGAACGAAATATAAATCTGCCGGTGACTTGAGCAGACGCAAGCGGCATCATTCTCCGTCACCTGGTGGCAGGGGGCGGAACAGCAAGGACAACTCATCCGTTAGCCATGTTCATGGCTCAAGTGATAGCTCTTCTGATGATTCAAGAAGGTATAAATATATTCATTACACCAAAATGCAACTTTAATCTTACTTCATTGTATCCAAGAAAAAAGTTTTTTTTCTATTATTATAATGTTGCATGTTAAGATGGTAATATTAAGGTCACATCTTGCAGGAAGGTACATTCTAAACGACGTGATTCATCACCATCACCTGTGAGGTCAAAAAGGTACTTGGTTTAGCTGATTTCTTTCTATATTATTTTTGTATATTCATAATAGATTAATATTGTATTATATCATAGCTAATCAGTCTCTCAATAAATCATCTCTAACTTCAACTGTTTAAATAAATCATCATTTTAAAAATTTGCTCATGCTATTTAGAAAATTACAGAATTTGGCAGGTAGATCTGTGCTTGCAATATTAATAACCTTTTATCATTTTCTATACTAAGTAATTATTATGTATCTTTTTTATATCAAGCTTTGTCTAGGCGTGTGCTTTTTATGCGCCTTGCAGGTCCTCTGCGCCTTTTACTACATAGATTTACATTTCTGATTTGTTTAGCCCTTTGCTATCAGAGTTATGTAGGGGATTGTGTAATAAGATTGAATATATTATATATACATCAATTGACATAAAAACACTTGTTCTTTTTGGAGAGTGATTATTAGAAAACAATATGTGCATTTTAGCTCAATTTATTATGTTTCTTTCGTAATAGAGGTTATATTTTATCGCCACCACGTTGTCATCAACGGGCCTATCGTAAGCGAAAAAGCAAACGTGTGGGTTACATTTTAGTCTCCAATTATGTTTGTATAATAGATGATATAATATCATATGGGGTGTGATGTTTGATTTCTAGACGAGTGTCAAGGTCTCCTAGCAAGCGTTCTCACTGCAGGCATTCTATCTATTCTTCTCTTGAAACCACCAGGTATGACAAGAACCCTAAATTCATAATACATAAAAAAATAAAAAAGAAACTGGTGTGAACACATGGTCAAACCTGTTGACTTTTACGGTCCGTTTGACTTACAAGCCGGTTTGTGTTGATGCAGGGAGAGGAGGTCAAGGTCAAGATCCAGGTCTCGAAGAGGATAGTATCCAAGACAAGATGATTGCATCTTTGAAGATTACACACACTGTGACGTATCTTGGTGTGCTTATTCCCGACAGCTTTCGAGGGCTGACTATTGTTGACTAATCCGGTT
This sequence comes from Scalesia atractyloides, assembly GCA_947069175.1. NCBI lineage: Eukaryota > Viridiplantae > Streptophyta > Magnoliopsida > Asterales > Asteraceae > Scalesia > Scalesia atractyloides. The sequence goes on along the minus strand of CAMTDV010000012.1, from coordinate 1,388,316 downwards.
TGCATGCTATGTAGCTATCCTATATGGATTTGAGAGACCTTATTGGCTCGAATGTGCAAAAAGGGAGAATAGACTAAGTGTTTTAATATAAACAGTCTTTCGTTTGAAGGCACGATGGCGAGGCTAGTTTTTATTTGGACTGTTACGACCTGTATTTGATTTTGGAACAAGTTTATATATTGCGTTTTCTCGTAAACCATGGACCATTTGCTCATGATGTGCAGAACCCCTTTTCTGTTTGCATTCATCAACTTTCTTTGCAACCTTTAAAGCAAATTGTAGAAGTTGGTTATTCTTCTAGTGACGAAAAATAGTAGTGTTTTTTATTTATATGTTTATCAAAACTTATTAAAGTATTATATTTGCTCAAATCATTTTATAAGAGCGTGGCAAATTGTATATTACGCATTGAAAATATATATTTTAGAAGTATACAGATGGGATACAAATTTTTTTTATTCAAAATTATAAGTAATATCTAATATAATATAATTACTCTATTTACTAAACACGTGGTTGGTGACCATTTTGTCTAATTACGATATTGCCCCTTCTTTCATCGTCTTCTTCGCTGGATTTCGAGCCCATTTCGTATAATTACGATATTGCCCTTTATTTTTATGTGTTATTAATTTAAGACTAAAAATTTATTAATAATTTTTTAAATGTTTCTAACGAACCGAACATGCGTCGATACCATATTTTCTTACTTCTTTTCATTTGTTATGAGAATCACCTTCGAATAAGTACAAATACATTCGAATAAGTACAAATTCATGGCTATGGCTGCTTAAAATAAATTATGGTTTTCGATCATATAAAATACGTACAATATCCCTTCGGGTAAACCATGGCTTTATTTTTAGGATTTCTTCTTCGGTTGCTATAGCGAATGTCGATACGTTGACAAATCAAATCGATACAGATTAAGTTCCCGCGCACGTAGCGCGTGGTAATCCACCGGTAGAAACTTAAAAACCCATGGTTGGTGTCTTGGTGAACCATGGTCTTAAGTTTTCTTTTCTTTTTACCCATAAGTTGGACTTTACACATTCAACTCCAATCTTTTGGAAAATGACACATTGACCTTTGACTTTTGGCATTTATCAACTTTGAACCTCGTGTATTTCTACTTAATAAATTCACACCTCATCTTCTCCAACACTTAAATTACTTTTATTTGCGACTTTACTCCCAACGTGAGAGACATCATACTGTTTATATCTATGTCTAACTACGATAATAACATATCGCATGTAACAAAGTCAAAAACACGTCACGACATGCGTGTGCACCACACGTTAGTATCATCATCGTAACACATGTAATGAAGTCACAAACGTGACGTTGCCGCAGCAACGTGCGACATGGGTCTAGTATAATTATTATAACTGAACTGAAATATCTTATCTAATCGTAACATATCATATATGCAATAATTCATTAGAATATCTTTTGTCAATTGAAATACCAATAAAATAATGGCAGTGACGACGACACGGATATGATGTAGAATAATGACGTTTTATGTATGTTAAGTAGTTTTATATCGTGTTTGTGACTAAAACGAACCCGGATCATGACGTTTATGCTTATATTCCGCCTACATTTGTATCTAGAGTTTTCAAGCAGCAAGGGTAACAACATCTTTCTCATTTACGTGTCTAGTGCATTCATAATCGACTGTTGCATAACATCCATCACCTTGATTCTGTGTTATGTTAATCATTAATTTCATTGTTTGTATTTACGTGTTATGTTAACATCAAATCTGCCTTCACCGGCCAAGTGTTGTCGAATGTCATTTACAGTAAGATACTCGAACAATAAAGATAAATGTCGTATTTGCTGTCCTGAGAATTTGGTCCAGTGGTAAAGAGGTCTGCCCTCCCTAGTGGAGACACAGGTTCGATTCCCGCTTGGGTCATTTTCGATGGACATCTGAGTGAAGGGACGAATCTCGGATTTAATCCCGGGTTTGAATTTCTATTAGTAATCTTGTATATTTTATCTTTTCACCTCATCATATATATTGTGAGTGTATAAAAACGAGGAATATAATAAAATAAGTGTTTGCGAGTAAGATAAAAATAAAAATGGTGTAGGAGATGTGATAGGTTTTTGACAATAAGATATAAATTTTAAAATGTGTGATTTTTAGTTAAATTATAGAGTAGAATATGATAGAACTGTTGTGAATATTAATGCTCTAAGCGTACAGTGAAAATTTTGACAATAAGATATAAATTTTAAAAATGTGTGATTTTTAGTTAAATTGTAGAATAGAATATGATAGAACAGTTGTGAATATTAATGCTCTAAGCGTATAGTGACAATTGTTGGAAAATAATCAAATCTAGGAAGTTAGATTAAATTATATGTAAAATTGTAACATATCGTTTAGTAACAAAAAATAAAAACACATGAAACTTATATTTCAAATACTATTAAACAGGTAAATAATAGGTAAAATGATTATTTGAAATATAAGACGTTTAAACGAGTGTTAATACGATCGAATGTTTAATGATAATACATAAACAATGAAGTTCATGTGTTGGTGTGTAGGCATGGAAACAAAAGATTTAACATGAAGATTTCTTAATTTTGATCAAAACCGATGTACCATAAGTCGGCTAGAACACTTCTATATAAAATAGCTATATAAAAAATTAATTATTTGGGCACCTGATTTTTCAATCTGTAATAATTTGAGTCTAATTGACTAACTTTCTTAGAGTTTGTCAGTTAAACTTTTATGAGATGACCAAAATATCTTCATCATTAAAAATAAAAATGAAATATAATAGTTTAATAAATCTATACATATAATATATGAATATTGGATTTTAATAATCTCATGTAATAATTTGAGTCTAATTGACTAACAATTGCAACATTTGAGTCTAATTTACTAACTTTGTTAGATTTTGTCGTTAAGTTTTTATGAAATAACCAAAATACCCTCATCTTAAAAATAAAAATGGAATATAATAGTTTATTAAATACATACATACAATATAGGAATATTGGATTTTAATAATCCAAATTATTCGTTGTTTTCCGTTAACAGTCTCAACTTAAAAAAATAACCTCTGACAATCACAATTATCAACATATGTGCCAGACTCAACACGTATAGAATTATCGGTAAAATTTACATTTTAAAACGATAAAAACAGGCCAGGGGTGTGCCCCTGTCCATGCAAACACAATTCTTTTTTTTTTATTTGAAAATATCTTTTATTTATTTCCTTACTCAAAATCACATTTCTTGCAACCTCAACAGTCTAATGGTTCTGCTTTTTGTGATGGTTAGTTTAGGAATGGGTCTGAATTGTTCCTTTAATTATGTTACTTTCTTTTATTAAAAACGTGCATTATTTCAAGTAAGTTATTAATAGTACAGTATAATATAGACCCGGTGTTACATAATATATGTCTATGAATTATTTTGTACCTTAATTTAATCTTTAGTGTAAACTTGATTGTTGTATTTCATTCTTGATTAAGATGTATCAAATACCAATATTATTTCATGGTTTCAAAGTGGCAGCCATGAGTCCATGACCCGACTGTCTATATGGGTCTACTGGATAACAGTCAAAAAACTGACCGTCCTATAAATAGGCTTATGTACTTTGTTCATAAAAAAGTTTGTACTTCACTGCAGAATCTGTGTATATTCTTAAGTATTACTAGTCAGTATATGCATGCATGCATCTATCTCCACGTATATAGTGGTGTGGGTCATGGGTCAGTTGTAGTTTCATTAATATTTAAGTGTCTTGTATCCTTACAAACTACACCAACGCCATTTCATTTTCATTTTTCATTTTCAAGTTCATTCCTTTATTATTGTTTTTGCTTTGTTCATGTACTGATTTCTTTATCAATCTGTTGTTTAATATGAAATCTTGTTTACGTATGCAGGCAGTGACGGATCCAGCCCTGTTTTGTGGGTACTCAGTTTGGAAAAAATGGAAAAAAATTAGTGAGAACTTTGTATGATTTGGAAAAAAATAGTGAGAATCTATCAAAACGAAACCACCGAAAGAAGTTTCTGGATCCGCCAACGTAGGATTTCATTTTATAGAGTTCTGAGTTCTTACCAAATTAATATTTCAGATTTTTAAAATGGAGATGGTGAAGAAGGCATGTGATCAGCCTAGAAAGCGATGATCATTGGATGATTCTAGCGAGCGCGATCTCGAGAAACTCAAAAAGCGAAAACTAATGGTGCAAGCAGTTGGTGATTTCCCTCCTGGTTGTGGATTCAAAGAGGGTGAAAGAAATGTTGATCACTCAAATCTTCAAAGCTTGAAACCCAAGGAATCTGGTAGAACCAATTATCTCTCTACTGGCTCAAGACCAACTGGTAAAGTTTAATCTTAGGATCCCACATGCTCAAACAATTGTGGTGCCCAAAAACCAAAAGTCACCTCTACCCGTTTAGAGGTGCCAACGATTCAAAACCCAACCTGAACCCGACACAAGAAAAAAAAACAGGTTTTAGGTCGGTTAACACAACCTGTTTTTTAATCACGTCATGTTTGGGTTCACTTGTTTTAACAATGGGTCAGTTCGGGTTGACCCACATCCCAACAGGGTTGACCCGTGAACCCGTTTATGTATTAAAGAAAAAAAAAAGGTTTATAGATTTTTTTTCTGTTTTCCATTTATTTTTACTGAAGATACACTTGCAATTTCCAATCCATCTTCAATATTTTCAATATTTTCAAAAATAAAAAAAAAAACCTATTCATATTACTCCGCTTATAACTTGTGAACAGAATGACTCATTAAAAAAATAGGCTAAACGGTTGATGTTCAAGTTGACCCGAATTTATGTGTCCGGGAAGTGGAACACGCGAAACATGAGAAGATTAAAGAAGCAATGAGGCTTTATGATCAGTTATACACACAACTATTGCAAGCTAAGAGCTTGAACTCAAAGGGAGTAAACATTTCTCATTGGAGGCTGCGAAATTAGCGAAACGAACGTTGAAATGGATGGAGCCTGAAAAGTTCAAACACAGGGCGCAACTTAAGATGATCGGTCAATATTAATGGAAAGAATTTGGCAATAAGCATTGTGGACTCTCATCGTTACTCGAACGAAAGCGCTTCTGGTGATAAGCTGATTTATTGTGGTCACGGTGGGCTTAGATTCTCGGGGCTAGCCAAGATCAAAAACTTAAATTTGGTAGTATGGCTATGATGAACAGAGTACCCCGGTTCGAGTAATTAAGAGGGGTTCAACCATATTTTTAAGGGGTGCGCTTGGATTTTTGCCTATAAATACACTATTTTTTTGTTACGTAATTTCAAACTTTGTTTCAATACGCAAACCAAAGATCTTTCTTACACTTTATACTGATAAATTATCTTTAGGAAATGCTTTATAATATAGTATAGATAATATATCATAGGAATTATATTTGTTTATAGTGCCCATCTCAAACGTATTAATGTATATTAAAGTTTAAAAATCTAAATAACTTTCCTTTAAGTTTCAAGCATTAGAATAATTCTATAAGTAAAGTTTAAAAGTCTAAATAACTTTTTTTTAGGTTTCAAACATTTAATTTAATTAATGTGTAATTGAGATAAAATATGCATTATCACTTGTAACGGAAAGAGCAAGGGGCATACAACATACAACCAAACACTCCATAGGTGTTCTAATAATCAGATAAGCAGTTGTAAATACAAATTCTCCCCATAAACACTTAGGTAATCATGAGCTTAACCTCATACACCTTAACCTTTCTAAAAGTGTCATGATCATTCTCTCTGCTAGGCCATTCTGCTGTGGTATTGTTAAATGCCTAGCAATACCACTTTCCTTGCAAAACTAATCAAACTCTCTATTAATGTATTCTAAGCCATTATCAGTCCTCAACTTTTTAATTCTCCTCCCAAATTGGTTTTCAATTAATACTTTTCATTCTCTAAACTTATGTTTAACAGAATCCTGTAACACAACTTTTAGTATCCATAACCAATTGTTTCTTTAATTCTAACAACCCTTGACTGCGTGTGTGACCTAACCTTTTATGCCACAAATAAACTAACTCATTGTCCTTGTATGAGACAGCTACAGAAGCTAATGACCCATTATCCACATTCCCATCTAACATATACACATTATTGTCGCTTCTTGTTTCGGTTAACACTACGAAAGACCCTCTAATGACACTTACTTTTCCATCTTTAAGACTTACATGACACCCTTCCCTTTCAAAGGTTCCAAGAGACAGTTTACTTCTCTTTAGAATAGGAACTATTGAGCATATCAACTTGACTCCCATTCTTTAACTTGAATGTGACTGTCTTAACACCTATAACCTTGAAGTGTCTGTCATCTCCAAGCTTTACATGACCATGACCTTCATACTTTAATGTTAGATATTTTAGTGTAATCGGGATTAACTTGGTGACCAAAGGGAATTATGATGTACATCGAACAAGTTAGGAGGTGCGGGAGTGCACGCTTGCTCGAGTTGTTATAATTCCAAGGGGACAACGCCCCCTTGGCGGGGGTCCGGGGGCAGCGTCCCTGGCGGGGTCCAAGGGGCAGAGCCCCTGGCTGGGGTCGAGCTAAAAATCCAACCGCTAATAAAAATTAAGGCGGCAATTTAATTAAAATCGAATTTTGAAAATCCAACCGCTAATAACCGTCAATAACTGCCAAGTGGCAGTTATCTGCGAATTATCTCCAAAATTCGTGAGGGGGTCGTTTGGTCAAAGAGGTTCAGACGAATTCAAGCACAAAACACACACAATTGTTCATTTTCTCCAAAATCAGAGTTGTATCCGATTGGATTATTCGGTAGAACCTCCAAAATAATTTGATCTGAGAGTGACTACACGCCTCTCTGATCATCCGGATTCTGAAAATTCCCCAACATTTAATTCCTTAAAGAATACTTTAATAGAACTCATGTGAAAAGAACCTCTTGAATCAAGGACCCACTGTTCTTTCATGTCACAGCTAGTAACACACATCACATCAGAATTGTCATAACCATCTGATGCATCTTCTTGAGGGTAATGCTTGACATATGTTCTTGAACTATTACTAGAATCACCTTTCTTCTTTTTTCAATTCAGGACAGTCTTTCTTCAAGTGTTTTTCAGAGTTGCATACAAAGCATTTTCTCTTAAATTTGGACTTTTATCTTGCATTGAACCTTTAGAAAATTTACTATTTGATATGTGTTCAGATCTACCTCTAACAATCAGACCCTCTCCACCTTTATCTTTAGGATCAAATTTCTTCTTCTACAATTCCAGTGGCGGATCTAGAAAATACTCGTAGGGTAACGTTTTATAAAAAAAGGTAACGAAATCAAAAAACGTCAAAAAAAGGTCAATTTTTTTCCAAAATTTACACTATCGCCGGAGCGCCTACCCCTTCCCCTAAGGTAGGTCCGCCCCTGTACAATTCTTTTGAATTTACAACAGCCAAAATTTCTTCCATTTCATTGATAGAGAGTCTCTACCAAACATCAGAGTGTCTACAAAATGCTCATAAGAACCAGGTAAAGAACTCAAGAAGATTATTACTTGATCTTCATCATCCAATTTTATATCAATGTTTTCCAGATCAATAACCAATTCGTTGAAGTCGTCTCTATGATCTTCAAGTGTCTTATTGGATGACATATGAAAAGAATACAATCTCTTTTCATATACAACCTATTTGCCAAAGATTTCATTATATACAATTGTTCTAACTTCGTCTATACACTAGCTTCCGTTTTTTTCTTTTGACACTTCTCTGTGAACTCGATCTCCCAAACTTACTATGATCAAACTGTTAGCCTTTTCAAGAATGCCCTTCTTCTCTTTTCGGTTAATTCGGCCAATAACTTTGCTTCATCGGCCAATGCATCAAAACACCCCCTGATGCGCCAACATCGCTTTCATTTTCACTTTCCATAGTCCAAAATCGTTCCTACCATCGAATTTCTCCAATTCAAACTTCATAGATACCCTTGAATACCAACTGATCTTTGATTCACCATTGTCTTCTGAATCGAGCCGCACTAGGATCTGATACCAATTATTGTAGAACCAACACCAGAAATCTACAATTAAGAACCAAATGTTTCCTCAATCTTCATTGAACAATGATTATAACCTATTACAACTAAGAATTGAAATGAATTACAAAATGGAAAACAAGAAGTAAATAGATCTGAGCCTTAATTCCTCTTTTAAACTAGCTCTAACAGCCTTTAACTAACTATTAAAAAAACTGACAATATCAACCCCCTGAACTTGAGTAATAAGCTGGTGACTCCCTGTACTTGTTATATATTTTTATTTGACTTTATATTTCATCAAAAACATTTAATCGGGTTACACACCTCAAAACATATATATAAAAACTGTTTATGGCATCTTTTAAATTCGTTTTATAATTATTAATAGTATGTTTTACAATAGCTTAAAAAATACTTCATTCATCATAAAATTGAACATTCTATATCTATATTTAAGTATAGCCTTGCTATATTTTTGAAATAAAAATTATATGACCTTTTTAAAAGTCAATGTGATGCGCGTATAACATACTTAATTATGCATATGCATGACTTAAACATGTGTTATTGTCATATTAGTTGCATAATTATCTATCTATCTATTTATCTATCTATCATATATATATAAAGTAAAAATAAAAACATCTCAAATATGTATTTAACTTTTTTAAATCACCTTTAGAATAAAATGTATTTGATTAAAAGCTAAAATATGAAAAAAATTAAAACTGTCATATAAACATCATATGGGTGCTAACCCACTTGAAATACAATAACCAGAAAATAATGGTGTGGAAGATGGTTTGACCGGTAGACCTTGAGTGGGTGGTGACGCCTACTCAACGTCAACTCTCACATGTCTCTTGCTTCTGCTTCTCCACCCACCCCTTTTCCGTCGGCTATGGTGATTGATTTCTCACGAAACAAGCTTCACTTTTCAGTTAAAGGTTCACTCTTTTTATATCTTTTTTCACATTTTTGCAAACAAGAATCACATTCAAATCTTCACATGAGTTGTCATACAAAGCCCCCTTATATAGTTTGATGTCTTGATCATACCCATCTCAAAATTTTAAATTCTTTCATTGTTTGCTTAATCTGAGGGGTGCTTTTTCACTTTTTCATTAAGCCCATCAAGAATTTGAGACTGATTCATCTCAAATTTTGTATAAAAATGGGAACTTTGCATTCAAAAGCACTAAAGATTGGATTTTTAATGGTTTGGCTATGTGAGTTTTGTCATTCAACCCATCTTTAGATGATTTCATTGTTTATTTAGCCTGAGGGGTGCTTTTTCATTAAGCCCATCAAGATTTTGAGACTGATTCATATCAAATTTTGTATAAAAATGGGAACTTTGCATTCAAAAGCACTAAAGATTGGATTATTAATGGTTTGGCTATGTGGGTTTGTCTTGATTTCAATATCTTTCTATGTTTCAACTCTGATATTACCTCTTCTTCCAGTAAAGAGCAAATAATGAATCTTATGAATTCAGTGGGACCCACTGTTACAATATTTGCAGCTGCTAGACCTTTTAGTGGGTTGATTGGGAGTAGACAGTCTTTGGCTGTTAGATCATGGCTTGGTTTATCACAAGACATTAGGGTTGTTCTTTTTAGTCAAGACCCTTCTGTTTTCTCTTTTGCAGATTCGTTTGGGCCTGATTCTAGGGTTTCGGTTGAACCGGACATTGATTACACGTAAGCCGTTTTCAATTCACCTAAAGTTTTCATTTTTATAGCTTTTAACTTTAGGGCACACATACATATACATTGATGAGATGTAAGATCTTATAAATTGTTCATATATAAAATCCAAGGTGCATCTTTAGTTTATTAGGTGTTTTGGGTTTGCATTTATGGGGTGTTTAAATCGTATTGGAAAGACCGAAATGCCCTTTTGTTCGGATAAGCAATCCTAAACACTTTGAGAATAGCTTCTTGATGTATCAAAACTCAGTAGGCATATAATAAGTTTAATAAGCAATTCCAAACAACCCCTAATTGATTTTAACGATTTGATGTCTTAATAATCAAATTGAAGTTTTCGGGTCAAAAAATGATCTTTGTTATGACTTTATGCTTATTTAGTGTGAAAATCATTAAATTTAAGGAAACGTGTAAAAAATGTATTGAGATAGATGTAAGTATACCTGTGTATTACTAGTTTTAATCTTGAGCATCATTTATAACTAGAGTTAAATGTATGATTCTATGATATAATGAGTTTAAGTATTTGGGATTTTACATTTTATGTTATGTCGCTAGATTTTTAGGTACACCCTTCTTTCACTCAATGGTTGCAAGAGCACAAACGTCAGATTCCGACATATCTGTTTTGATGGACTCAGAAACCATTCTTTTTCCGGACTTCATTCCTACATTAAATTATGTTCATAAACTTGATCATGATTGGCTCCTAGTTGCTTCATCAAGAAACATATCGGATTTCCCATTTCAGTTGGATGTATACGGACAACATTGGACAGGGGACAACGGTCAAAGGATTAAAACCGAAAAGGTAGGAAGATAGGTGCATAAACCTTATGATTATATTATAAGTTAATGTCAAAAATTTGTATCACATGTTCATTTTAGTTGCAGGAATATCTTTTTCATGGGTCGTTGGAACATTGTGATGACAAGAAGGTAATTATGGCATGGAATAATGGAGATATTCCTCTGCATTACGGGGTTTTACCCCCATTTTTGTACGGAAAAGGTTTTCACACCGATTGGGTCATTAACGAGGCTTTCTCCTCAAAATTTAGGTTCGTATTTGATGCAAGTTTGACCATTTCAAGTTTCTTTGTCAATAACCTTGATTTTGACCCTAAAAGAGAAGCAAGAAATTGGGAAAATGTTGGAAATTCTCATTTGAGAGCTTTATATGGTTCGTTATTCTTCCGTGAAGCCGATTACTCCAATGCGATTAAACTTTTTAAATGTAACGGGCACTATCATTTCGGAAACGCTACAAGTAACATTGTTTATCCATTAGGATCCACTAAAGGATTAAGCTTTAATAGCTTAGAGGTGTTTAGATCGACGGAATATAAGAAACTTATTGATTGTTTTGATAAAAGAAAATCATTTGGCATGAAGGCAGAGTGCTTGAAAAAGAACCAATTGATGCCATTAGAGCCGTTAGTTCTTCCATTTTCTTTAGAGCGTCTATTATCCGTGCGTGCGGACCAAAATAAGACGATTGTACTAGCGGTTGCAGGATATAGTTATAAAGATATGTTAATGAGTTGGGTATGTAGGCTACACCACCTTCAAGTTTCAAACTTTGTAGTTTGTGCCCTTGATGATGAAATATACGACTTTTGTGTCTTGCAGGTTAGCCTTTCTATGCTTGTTTGAAGTTGTTTCGGATTTGGATCTTTATTAGAGGGTGGGGGTGGGGGGATTTCGACCCGTTTGTATTATATCTAAAGTAATAATAATAATAATAATAATAATAATAATAATAATAATAATAATAATAATAATAATAATAATAATAATATATTATTATTATTATTATTATTATTATTATGTTTATGTTTATGTTTATGTGTTGTGTTGTTGTTGTTGTTATGTTTTATGTTTATTATTATGTTTATGTGAATCGTGTAGGGATTGCCGGTTTTTAGAGATAGATTAGCTCCAAGCAACATCAGCTATGACAACTGCCACTTTGGAACAAATTGCTTTCAAAGGGTAACAAAAGTAAAATCAAGGGTAGTTTTGGAAATTCTGAAGCTGGGATACAATGTACTAATGAGTGACGTTGATGTTTATTGGTTTAAAAATCCTTTGCAACTGCTTACCACCTTCGGTCCTACAGTTTTCGTCGCTCAATCTGATGAATACAAAATCACAGGTTTGTTTTTCAACCAATTTGTCTATAACAATTACAACGACAATATGTTTATGAGCAAATGGGTCGAAATTGCCATCACTGTTTGTACTTTGTTATACTTAACATGTTAATTACTCTACTTTTGTGTGTAGGTCCAATAAATTTACCTAGGCGCCTAAACTCAGGCTTTTACTATGCACACTCCGATGGTACAACAATTGCGGCTTTAAAAAAAGTAGTTAAACATGCATCATTATCGAATCTTTCAGAACAACCGAGCTTTTACGATACATTGTGTGGATTTAATGGATCGTACCGTCTAGATGATGACACGTGTCAAGAACCCGAAACCAATCTTACCGTGCATTTCTTGGACCGAAATTTCTTTCCAAATGGGGCCTACCGAGACCTATGGGACTCAAGTAACTTGTCATCAACGTGCATGAACATAGGTTGTTTTGTGCTTCATAATAATTGGATTAGCGGGAGACAGAAGAAGCTAGAACGCCAGGTGTCATCTGGCCTTTGGGAGTATGATACGAGTACTAGGATGTGTTTGCAAAAATGGCAAAGATTCAAACCCATAAATTACTTTTGATGAGGAGTTGATGTTTACAAAGTGACGGTACGTTCCAAAAAATATTAGCTAAAACTTTGATTTTAACAAAATGGCCGGCTATGAACAAGAGAAACAAGAAGAAAAACGGATAGAACCCAAAATCAAACAAAACTAACTGATAGATTTTATTGTTGTAAACTGAAATACTACAAGATAGAAGACCCGATTCGAGATGGGTTAATCTCCAAGAACAAAGGTATAGATACCCAATTAGATAATAATCATCGACATGATCCCCAAAAACTAGAACAAAGATATAAATAATCAATAATAGCATTAAATTAACTGGCCCTTCAGCTTCCATTTACCCATCACTTTTCCTTTTCAATAACTTATTTGACCCATTAATTACTTTGACCCGAATACCCACTCGTATAGGAATCGGGTTTGTATCAATACTACAAGCCCGGAGAAACGGCTTGTCCTCAAGTCGGGTATACGAGAACGGAGTTGTTAACAGATCTGGATGTTCATGATTGGGTTTCTTCGGTTCCTCGTAATCATCAGTGATGGAGATTCACTTCGATCATTAATTTGGTGGCGATTTGGCAGTAGTCGTTGGTGGGGAAAATTTTTTGGCAACTGGTAAGGATACCTTAGAAGCTTCTCTCCTCTATCTTTTAAAATGTCAAAGAATAATTCATAACCATCAACCTTCTTCCCCAGAAGTTTATTACAAAGAGCCCTTTCTCTTCCTAGTAGATATAACACGTGGAACCTCAAAGTCTTGCTAAGGTTATAAAAAATATTAAAATATAGCTGAGACTCAAACACCTGTCCAATTCTAGAAGTTTCAGGCCCTTCACCTGAATCCTTTAATTTCTCTCCAAACATAATACTTTTCCTAATCCTCTGCGTTTTCAAAGCATCAAGTCTATTGGATTTAATTTCAAATTCCAAATGAAGCTCTTTCTTAATATCAAAGTTAACCAAGTCGCCTCTTTTGGTTGTCATTAAATTACTCTCCGCCACCGTGATCTTCGAATCCTTCTCTACTTTTTCACGATTGTCGCCACCTCTGATCACTTTATCGCCCGTCAAACTACCGCTACCCTCTTCCACGTTCATATTGGATCCGCTATGGTCCTCCTTGTGGAGACGATCACTGTTACGAGTAATACGTGCTTCGGGTTTTATTGGTAAGATCATCCGATTCTTGATTGCTTCGACATCGTTTTTCAGTGGTACATACATCCGAGCCTTGAGTTCTTCAACATCACCCTTCAAGGGTGTAAGAATGGCATCCAAACGAGCCGCAGTGGCTGCTAATTGGGCAACGATAGATGCGCCTACTTCTCCTTGATTGCAGCTCCAGATAGAAGTCGCCATCGATGTCCCGGCAATGGAACCAAATGATAGAACCCAAAATCAAACAAAACTAACTGATAGATTTTATTGTTGTAAACTGAAATACTACAAGATAGAAGACCCGATTCGAGATGGGTTAATCTCCAAGAACAAAGGTATAGATACCCAATTAGATAATAATCATCGACATGATCCCCAAAAAACTAGAACAAAGATATAAATAATCAATAATAGCATTAAATTAACTGGCCCTTCAGCTTCTAGTTACCCGTCACTTTTCCTTTTCAATAACTTCTTTAACCCATTAATAACTTTGACCCTAATACCCACTCGTATAGAAATCGGGTTTGTATCAGTAACCCAAAGAAAAAGCCGTTTTTAGTGGTTTATAATGAGTGAAGTTTGTACCAATGGGGTTTTAGACTTTTAGTTTTGCAATGCTTGGGGGGTGTATACAGTCACTCTTCAGAGCCCAATCATCAGGAAACCGTAAAGAGGTTAAAGATGATTCCTTTTCTATCGGGAATAGCGTAAAATCACGGGAATTTTGTGTTAGGGTGGTTCATGCAGGCGGGAAAGAAGATCTTTATCAAAATCCCGTTACAGTTTCTCAGTTGGTCAAGAATTACCCGGGGATGTGTTTCGCATTGCCCGAGGTTTTCAAGAATCCTAACGAGAGTGTTTTATCAGCAACGGATATACTCTTGCCCGGGCAAAAGTACTATTTAGTCCCTTTGACAACGTTAAAGAAGTTAAAAAGGAAGCATGCTGCCAAAAAGAAAAGAAACGGGTCGAGCCGAGTCCGATGAATCGGTTTGTTCAAAAGATTATTATGTTTCGAAAGAGAAACGGTCAAGACGCTCAGTTACAAAACATAGAGAATCAAGAAAACCCGTGCTGCCGGTCAAAAAGTCAAAGTCAAAGTCATGGCGGGGGTCTGACTGGGAGCCTAGTTTAACATCCATTCAAGAACTCTCTCCATGAGCAATATGTTCAAAACTGGTATGTAGTTTTATGAACCCCAAAATGTTACTGCTTTAGCTGCTTTTGTAATTTTTTTTTAAATACAAATATATTTTATATTCAGAAAACTTGCCAAGTTATATCAAAACAGAAGGTAGCCGGGCAACAAGCTGCGCCGTCAATCCTTTCTGAATTGCAAACCCTAACCTTCCAAATACAAACCCTTGCCCCCTTGGGGTTGAACAATTGCTGTAGACGACCCGTTGAACTCTCGTCAAGAAGTGGATAGCTTCTGGCGCTAGGGAGCCAAAAGTATCAAAGGCAAAAGGGACAAAGACATGCTGGTTCTTTGCGCAAGCTTTAGCGTGCTTATCCACTTTCTTTGATTCTGCCTTTCTTGCCGCTTGTCCAGCTACAAACCCGTTTTCCCTTAAACCAACCAAAGGGGAAACCCCCGTGAGGTCTACACAAGCATGTTTCCCTCCAGCCCAGCCAAAGACGAGCAGATCCGCTGGTCGCAGAGTAGATCTCTCTTCCATAGGGTCCGTGAGGAAATTCACAGGGGCCTCTTTCTTAGCCGAAATCCCAGCTCTTCTTAAGATGTCCCACAAAGCATCACGCACCCAGTCGTGCCGATATTTGAACCCAGGGAGCTCTTTACAGTGAACTGCATGCTCCCCGTATTTATCCATACAAGCTTTACGACTTATCTGGCAAGTTTCATCTTCCGGGTATCAGTGTCGCGTGTTCTAGTTTTATGACCTTTTACATCATTGGAATCTGTTATTATGCTTGTTTTGATGGTCAAGATATGAAAAAACTGATTCGAACTGTGAAGTTTGTTGATTTGAGTAATGGAAACGTACTGTTTGCGTACTGAAAAGAAAATATTGTGTATACACTTGCTAAATTATGGGTGAAAACTTGAAACAACCAATGAAGGTAAAGTATAGTTTTATGCAATAGATGCGTTTTATCCGTGGCACATAGTTATTGCATACAAGTATACTAGTATACTTCTCCAATCAATATTATCAAAAGATTTATAGGTTTTTATTGCCTAGTAGCTCTTCAGCTAATATCGGTGACATATCACCGATATATTGTTTATCTGTCCCTATGTAAAATGTCAGTGTCAAATATCAGTACCAATATTATGGGCGATATTGACCGACATATCATCTATTTTTTTATATCAGTACATTTCTTCTTAGTTCTACCATCCCTCTTTCTTTTTATTGAAGCTATTAGTGTTTTAAGTCTTAGATGTTAATGGTTAGTGTTAAATGTTAGTGTTTAAGTCTTAATCAATTTCTAATTGTTAGTGTTTTGCAAGTTGCAAAAGGTTAATTTGTTAATGTTAGGAGTGTATACTGAATTCATCATGATCATCATCATACTCGGTAAATCCCACCAATAGCAAAGCTAAGGTAGGGTCTGGGAAGGGTAAGATGTACACAGCCTTACCTCTACACCATAGAAATAGAGAGGCTGCTTCCAGTGAGACCCCCGGCTCGATAGTAGTTTTGGCATCAAGCCTTGGACATAAGGCACATAACACTCAGCAATTGGGACAAAAGCCGATTAGTGCATGTATCCCCTTGTCTTTCGGCTATCAATGTCACCACACGATGCATGATTAACCGTCCCTCGCTTTTTAATATTATTTTCACGAAATTAGTAAAATAACGTTAAAAATAGTGCACTTTCACTTTTGCCCCCGAGGGCCCACACATATATACATTGTATGCGCATACCGCAAGCGGGGCGTTAGGAGTGTATACTGAACTGTTAGTGTTAAATTCCTATAACTTATACATGATATTAAAATACCAATATCCGATTGCGATAACCTATATCTTAAATATTGGTTCTTGACTGATATCCAATATTTTAGCTGCTTAGCCTAGTAGAGAAGCATTAATAAGAATTAAACAGAAAAAGAAAATTGAATCTCAAGTAGAAAGATGCGAAACGGTAGAAACGATGATTTCAGTTTAGATAATCATAAATCATATATCGAATAAAGAAAATACAAAAGATTAGGGTTTATTAGAGCCTCCAAGTTTGAATCTTTACTCAAAAAACAAGTGGCAAGAACTTGGTAAGAATCCAGGTGTACAGCACAGCAAACATTGCACCAACTGGAATTGTAACCACCCATGAAGTAACGATTTCCCGTACAGTTTCTGCTCTCACACTATTAAGTCCTCTAGCAAACCCAACCCCCATAACCGCTCCGACAAGAGTATGTGTAGCGGATATTGGGAGTCCAAGTTTCGATGCGAAGAGTACAACCGAAGCAGCAGCGAATTCGGCTGCGAATCCTCTTGTAGGAGTCAGTTCCGTAATCTTTTTCCCGATTGTCGCGATCACTCTGTACCCGTACATCATAAGCCCTGCAACGATTCCAAATCCACCCCAAGCAAGAACATCAAGCGGAATCACTATTTCGCCCCCGGTTGCCCCACCTTGTAATATAGAAAGAGCTGCGGCTAACGGGCCGATTGCGTTCGACACGTCGTTTCCACCGTGTGCGAACGACATGAAGCAGGCTGACAGGATCTGCATGTCGCCAAACACACCGTAAACTAGTTCAAGCTGGGTGCCGGTGGGGCCCGCGATATCCGATAGGAACCCGATGTTTTTTGGAGTTGACTCTTCGTGCGGGTCGTGGTGGGTTGCCTTTGCTTTTGCTGCCTTTGCCTGTGCCTTTTCTAGGAGGTGACCGAGTTGTTTTCGGATGATGTTGTTGACTACAAACGCACCTAGTATGCCGCATCCTAAGGCTTGCACTAGCGCTATCGGTAGTTTGTTGCTTAGAGGAAACGCTGTAAAACTTATTGCTGTGACACCCAAAAAAACCGCAACGGGGGCAGCGGCTGCGGCTGCTTCACCAGGGTTTGGAGCACTGTAAACAAACTAAAATACAACATAAATTGGTTAAAATTACATACAAATGCTAGTAAATCCCGAGAATCTGCATCTTAAACGTCTTTTACTTGGAGGCTATGCAGTTAATATTCGTGATATACAGGTTATCGGTCCCCATGTAAAATGTCGGTGTCAAATATCGGTCTATTTATAGGTACCGATATTATCGGCGATGTTGACCGATATTTAACCTATATAACTGATATATCATCGATATTTGACCGTTGTATCACTGAATTGTTAGTGTTAAATTGCTATATATAAATTCTGCATGATATTAAAATTACCGATTTCTCACTGAGGTAATCTATATCTCAAATACCGGTCCTTGACCGATGTCTGATATTTTACCACATTAACTGCATAGCTTAGAGGTTGCAAAATACATAGGTTGGACTTGAGAACATGTCAAGACAGAAAACAAGTAGTTTTTTCGTACGGGTCAGGTTGACCCGAAAGTTTTTGTCCAAAATATGAAATACTTTTTACAAATAATTAATATGTCAAATATGATTACGAAATTTGTGTATTTTTCAAATGAATTGAT
The DNA here is from genome assembly GCA_947069175.1 of Scalesia atractyloides. Taxonomy (NCBI): domain Eukaryota; kingdom Viridiplantae; phylum Streptophyta; class Magnoliopsida; order Asterales; family Asteraceae; genus Scalesia; species Scalesia atractyloides. Next base: position 1,370,042 of record CAMTDV010000012.1, on the reverse strand, counting down.
ATATAAAAGGTTTTATGCATTAAAAAGATATACTTTTGTGATTTTTAACTCTTCCAACCCGTTTGACATGTTTTCTTTTGAGCTAATGTTTTCTGTTTTGCCATTTGACCCTTTGGTGTCAATCATAACTGGATAACTCATTTATGAAATGGATCAAAAATTCCATATGAAAATTTACACTTTAACTAGGTGTCCCAAATCTTGAACACCTTGTTAACTCACAATAATCACTTTCAAAACACGTATCCCAATAAAATTAGTCAGTAAATGCATTCATTCAAGCATTAGTAGGTTGTACATACCCTGCGGATGCATTTGTACACAAGAAACGATGCTACCGCACCCAGAATAGGGGATATAACCCAAGATGATGTCACCCTCGCTAATGAGCTCCAGAAAACCGCACCGGGCCCACCATACACAAGCCCAAACCCAACCATGGATCCTACAATACAGTGTGTAGTCGACACAGGCCACCCGTAGTATGATGCAACCTGACCAAGACCCAAAAAGTCAACATTTTTCTTGTATAAAAAGTCAACTGCAGCACCCTAGTTTAGTTTAAGGATCTTTCGAGTTCAGAATATAAGTTGTTTTAGACTTATCCTAGATATTGGTAGATCCAATATTATTTTCCAGGATATGAATATCTTAGCATGCAACCTGAGCAAGACCTCAAGAGTCAACATTTTTCCTGTGTAAAAAGTCAAATGCAGGCCCCTAGTTTTGTTCAAGGATCTTTTTCGTTCTAGGGGTGGATCCAAGATTTGTTACCAGGGTATGTACGATCACAAAATGATGCAAACTGATCAAGACCTGAAAACTCAATATTTTTCATGTTTAAAAAGTCGAATACAGATCCCTAGTTTAGTTTAGTTTAGAGTAAAGTACACAGATGGTTCCTGTGGTTTGCCAAAATTTTGGATTTGGTCCCTAGCTTTCCAAATTATTAGGATGGTCTTGTGTTTTGCACTTCGTAACGCATTTAGCCCCCAGCTAACAAATCTAATGGTTTCAGCAAGTCCCAGTTAGGGACTAAATGCGTTACAAAGTGCAAACCACATGGACCATCCATGTGACTTTTGACAAAGTTTGGTACTAACTGTGTTACAAACCAGGAACATCCGTGTATTTTTGAAAATCTAGGGACCAAATAAAATTTTTTGGTAAACCACAGGTACCATCCGTGTACTTTACTCTTTAGTTTAAGAGTCTTTTTTGTTCTAGGAACAAAGGGTATTTTAGATATGTTCTAAATATTGGTGATTCCGGTACTTTTTACCAGGGTATGCACTAACATAAATGAAACCTTAGCAAGACCTGAAAGCCAACATTTTTGTATGTATAATAATTAAAAAGACAATTGCAGATGTATCCTAAATATTGGTTAAATCATAGAAGTTTGACCAGGGTATGCATCAGTTTTATATAAAAGGTCAATCTAAGCAAGACCCAAATGGTCAACATTTTTTTTATTAAAAGTCAAATGCAGCTTCCTACTTAAGTTCAAGGATCTGTTTTGTTCTAGGAATATAGTGTTTTCAGATTTATCCTAGATATTGGTGGATCAAAGATTTTTGCCCAGGGTATGCACTTATCATAAAATGATGCAACCGTAGTGAGACCCAAAAAGTCAACATTTTTCCTGTATGAAAAGCAAATGAGGCTCCCTAGTTTAGTTTAATGATCTTTTTCGTTCTAGGATCAAAAGGGTGTTTTAGATTTATCCTAAAGATTGGTGAATCCAAGATTTCTGACCGGAGTATGTACGATTGCAAAATGATGCAACGCAATCAATATCCTAAAAGCAACATTTATTATGTATAAAAGGTCAAATGCGGCTCCTAATTATAGTTATCTTTTTGTTTCTACGAATTAAGGGTACTTTAGATCTATTCTAGATATCGTTGGATCTAAGATTTTCTTACCAATTGTCATCACATTAACTTCCTTAGATTCAGGATATCCAACTTCATTCAATGATCACAATTGATTATGTACCAAGTAGTCTAACAGTCTAACGTACTCGTATCAATTGAAATAATCATGCTTGACCACACAAGACTGTAATATCGACTAATAATCTAACACGAACCAAAAAGCCGTTATCTTTACCTGCAACCAAGTACCAGCAGCAGCTAAAGAAGATAACAAACCAGCAAAAAGCAGAGAATCTTTCCCTTGAAAAACATTAGCAACAAGAATCCCCTTCTGCATTGTATTAGTCACATGTCCACCCATCAACAACGCGCCAGAAAACTCCAACACCGCAGCCGTTATCACCGCCTGCCGCAGCGTCAAAGCTCCAGACCCACCGACGTCCCCATGGCATTCGCCACATCATTCGCGCCAATATTCCAAGCCATAAAAAACCCGAATAAAAGCGTCGCATACGACAACACTTTAATCTTCAAACTCATTCCTTGAGCTAAAGTCTTCATGAAAATCGGCAAACTCAAAGCTGCCACAGCTATGCATATAGATATAGCCGAAGCCGTGCTCGAAGATATGTTAAACGCTTGGGCCATACCCGGCAATTCACCTTCTTCTTCTTCCTCTTTGACATGTTCTTGATTCTGACTCGATTCCGATAAGGATGCAAATGGTTGTGTGGATTTATGATAGGTTTTCGGGTACGAAAACGGAAAAGATGATTTGGGTATGCTAAAAATCAATATCTTTTTTAGGTTCTTGAGTGAAAGCAACATGATTTCTGTGTTTTGGTAGATAAAGATTGGAATTAAGGAACAAGAAGTTTGAATGTGTGATTGAGTTTCTAGTAGAAGAAAAACAGTAAGAAGATGTAGTCATGGTTTGAGGACAATAATACAATACTAGAGAGAATATGCTGATTGATAAAGAATAATAATTTAGCCTGTAGCCATGGAGAGTGGTGGTCTAAAGGAGGAGGAAGAGGTTATTGAGCATTTATTTTTGTTTTTATTTTTTTTTTTTTACATTTTTAATAATCTTTTTTGCTGATTTTTCAAGTGCACATTGTGGTCCTTGTTGATTTGTGGATTTGTTGATGTGCCACCTTTTGAAATGAGTGGTGGTTGTGTAAACTTGAAGGCTTAACCACCCAAACACACACTTACTGTTTTTCATTTTTGTTTTTTTTTTCTTCAATTTGTGTTTAGGGTACCCCACTTCTTTAATCTTTAGTCTCTAGCAAGTGGTTTGACTTTCAAACATACAGATAAACATTATATAATAAAGAAGACACTTGTATAGTTAATTAGTAAATTTGCGTCGATCGAAACATAAAGTAACGCGAATTTATATTAGTCTGATGGAAACGTATTGTATTTGATCGGACTCATTTCCAAAAAAAATTACGTCAAAACGTAGACCAAATGAAAGGGTACATAAAAATAAGCACGAAAACATTTTGTATTTGACCCGACTTACTTGCTAAAAAATTACAACGGAACGTAGGAAAATAGTGCTTTTAAGTTAAAGGATGTTACCACGTTGCAACGACGTCGAAATGTAAAGTAACTCGAATTTATACAGTCTAATGAAAATCTATTATATTTGACCCAACTTGTTTCCGAACAGGATATTACGTCAAAACGTAGGCCAACTGAAAACGAACATAAAATTATGCGTGAAAACGTATTATATCTGACCCGACAAAATTCACGTTAAAACATAAACCAACTTGAATATATACCGACACGTACATATATACAAATAAACACTTAAAAGTTGAAACTTGAAGAGGTTAAAACTACTTTTTGTAAATTTTAGAAATTTAAGGAAGTATTAGTGTAAAACTTAAAAGTTAAAGGGTGAAAGTAAAAAAAAAACCAAAAAAGATTTACTTTAACTTCGATGTGACGGACGCTATACCATCTCAAGTTGTTATTTTACAACATTTATAGTTATAATTATAATTTAAATATGTATGTATAAAGAGTCATGCTAAATCGATTGTTATATATAAAAAGTGTAGACACTCATTAGGAGACGACACGTGTCTAATGAAATTTGAGCGTAATAATACATATCGTGATACGGGGTAAACGCATCATTACATAAAAATGAAAAAATGTGTGTGCACATTTTTTTTATTTCTATAATTATACGAAATGATTTTTTAGCCTTACGGCCTTACGTATCATTAAATTTGCTAGTGTTAACGTTGTGATTGTTTCTTATCGTTTATTGAAAGGTATAAATATCTTTTGTTGTGGACAGCATCAATCAAATCAATTTTCTCAATTGTGGAAGCAAAAACATTATCGTTTCGAATTTCTTAAATATAATGTTATCATATTATCTATTATTTTTATCCTAATCATGTAACTATCATGTTATCATATTCTTTATTATTTTTATCCTTATCATGTAAACAAAGGATGAGCATGACTAAATAGTAAATATAAACATTACTAAAGTTACAACCTCAAGTATTTTTTGTATGTCTCCTTTAGTTTAATATTTCAAAAGATGATATTTTGACAATATTTCAAATGAAATGTTCATCATATCGTTTCTTTTTTCTTTATTTCTATTTGAGATCAAGGAACACAAACATGATTATGATTTTTACAATCTAAAATCACTTTATAACCAAGGTAGAAGATTGTGCACTCATGTCTAACCACACTAATTTTTGTTGAAAACAATTTAATCAAACAGAAAATTAATTATTTTGTTATTAATTACCGAGTTATTGGCCAAATCAGTTTATTCCAACTTGAACAAACTGATTGAAGAAAGGTAGAAGGAGACTGTCCCCTTATCGGACGAATTTAAATAACACGCAAAAACTAAAACCAACCTGGCGATTTAAGAAACCGAGATTCTTGAACTGCACGGATGATTCCTGTCCTTAAAGGATTTTACGCGCTCGTATTGCTGTGAGCTGCAGCGTAAACTCCCAGAATTTAATGCAGAACTGATCTGGTATTCCAACAGCAATGGAAACCAGAAAACGCAGAAGCTGGAGAAGAAACAGAAGCACCGAGATGACAGGCTGCGAAAATTAGAGTAAAGAATGGGTAGCAGGAAGCCTTTATTTATAGGTTCAGATCTCAACTGAGAATGAGAAAAACGAGGAATGGGATAAACCTCATCTACCAGATTCGAATTCCTGGAGATATCCCACATGAATTCGATTTCCAAGAGATAACCCCCACAGTTTCGAACTCATCTCTATCCCAATCTTATCTCATCTGATCTCGATCCCCAGCACTAACGCACCTGAAGCGGACCCTAGCTAAAAATAAAAGCTTCTCAGCTCCTAGCGACGATGCGTACGTGCGAAGTGCAAAGTGCGCCTCAAACGCGCTCATTCGCGCCTCAAACGCGCCCATTCGCGAGCTCGCGGCTCGGCTCGGCGCGCGTGTGGGCTTGACCCACTTCTCAACCCATTTAACACTTTGGAGGCCCATAAGGGGTAATCCCTTATAAGGCACTCAACTTTCACCTCCCCCACCAATGTGGGATGGAGGAAACATACCAACTTGTATGTTCCCCATTAATATTTCCAACAATCCCCCACCAAGTTGGAATGTTTCCTCTCACTTAGACAGATGATGTCACTAGGTGTCACGAAGATAAACCCAGTTTATGTTGATAAACAAGAAGAGACAGATTCGATGGTGTCCTATGGAATTAAACCATTAACCTGATAGCCCCCTTCGGTTTACCCCCACACATCACCGGCCGACTTTGCGTTCTCACTGAGCGCGAATATGGCCTGCACTATAAACCCTTTTCATGATCCTTTAGAAGACAAACCACTTATCTTCACTCGAGGCGGCACCACCCCTAGATCATATAGGCAAAGTTTTACATCATCCACGTTACTTGGATGCCTCCAAAACTTTGTTAAGAGCATTAGCTCACCCTTGTTTTCGGCAACGACGTACTATCATACCTCACATGGATCTATCAAAAAATTGATAGTACCTTCTATCATTAAGTGACTTCGTTTTTACCCATTAAACTTGAGAAATAGGAGCACTAAGTTCAAGTTAGGTTTCCATCACTAACAATTCTATTGTGGTTTTAGACCCATGTCTCTCGCGGTATTCACTATCAAATATCTCGTCAGAGGTTTAGTAAACGGATCAGCCAAGTTCTTACTCGTCTTGACATAGACAACCTTGATGGTACCACTTTCAAGAAGTTATCTCACATAATTGTGTCATAGACCTATGTGTCTTGACCTCCCATTATACACTGCTTTGTATACTTTAGATAGTGTGGCCTCACTATCACAATACATGGGAATATACGGCATTGGAACATCCCACAAACGGATGTCCGTAAGTAGATCTCTAATCCACTCTGCTTCCTTACCAGCCGCAGCTAGTGCTATGAACTCAGCTTCCATAGTTGAGTGGGCAATACACGTCTGTTTCTTGCTCACCCAAGAAATTGCTCCTCCTGCTAGAGTGTAAATCCACCCACTTGTAGATTTTGAATCACTGGTGTGATCAATCCAACTCGCATCAGAATAACCTTCGAGTATTCTGGAATTAGACGTGTATGCCAGTTCTAAGTTACTGATCCTTTTCAGGTATCCAAGTACTCTACCCACTGCTTTCCAGTGTTCTTTCCCTGGATTGACAGTATACTAACTCAGTTTGCTTACAGCAAAACCAATATCAGGATGAGTGCAATGTGTTGCATACATCATACTTCCAATAGTACTCACATACTCCAGTTGAGTCACTGCTCTTCCTGAGTTCACATTAAGTTTCACACTTGGATCAAATAGGGTATTAAACTCTTTAATGTTCAAGTGTTGAAACTTAGTCAGAATTTTCTCTATGTAATGAGATTGACTTAGAGAAATCTGACTTTCAGTTCTTTTCACCTTGATCCCAAGAATGGTATCAACTTCCCCTAGATCTTTCATCTTAAAGTTCGAGGACAGATATTTCTTAGTTTCAGAAATACCTTCAAGGTGAGTGCTAATGATCAACATAGCATCAACATAGAGACAAATCACGACTGTATAACCGGGTTCGCATTTAGTATAAATACACCTATCAGCACTATTGTGTCGAAACCCGAAAGCAGTCACAGTGGTGTCAAACCTCTGATGCCACTGTTTAGGAGCTTGCTTCAAACCATAAAGAGATTTAATAAGTCTACACACTTTGTTCTCTTGTCCAGGCATCACAAACCCTTCTGGTTGCTCCAAATAAATCTCCTCATTTAGATACCCATTTAGAAACGCAGTCTTTACATCCATTTGATGGATGTACTGCCCTTTCAAAGCAGACACCGCTATTAGAGTTCTAATAGAGCTAATTCTAGCCATAGGTGCATATGTATCAAAATAGTCGATCCCTTCTCTCTGCCTACACCTTTAGCAACTAATCTCGCTTTATAGGCAGAGATGGATCCATCTGGATGATACTTCCTTTTGAAAATCCATTTGGATCCAATGGTTTCTTTCCCTTGGGTAGATCAGCTAACTCCCAAGTTCCATTTCCCATAATGGAATCCATTTCATCATTGACTGCTTCCTTCCACAAAGGAGCATCTCTTGATGACATTTCTTCGCTGAAAGTTTTAGGATCATCATCCAAATTAACAGCGAAAATGACCTCTCTCGTCACTTTCTTTTGAGTTCCCTCAACCAGGTAAGAAAAGAAATCATCTCCATAACTTTTCTCTTTTTTAACTCTAGTACTGTTCCTCGGTTCTTCAACTATTGGTGAAGGTTGAACTCGTTTTTCAGAAGTACTAGAAGATGGGGTGTAATTTGAGTTTTCATCATCTCTAGAAAACTTGTTCTCAAAGAATTCCACATCTCTGGATTCTACAACTGTACCTGATTCGTCATCCAACAACCGGTAAGACTTACTTTGCAGAGCATATCCAATAAATACACTCTTGTAAGCTCGTTCTCCCAGTTTGAGTGTCTTTGGATCATGTACGCGATAATAGGCAAGACACCCCCAAACCCTCAAATACTCTAGGTTCGGTTTTCTTCCTTTCCACAACTCATATGGACTCGTAGGTATCACACGACTAGTGATCCTATTGTGAACATAACATGCGGTTAACACAGCTTCCCCCCACATATTAGGAGGTAGACCCGATTGATTTAACATATAGTTAGCCATCTCTACCAAGGTTCGATTCTTTCTCTCAGCCAAACCATTTTGTTGGGGAGTATATGGTGCAGTTCTCTCATGTATGATGCCTTCTTCTTCGCATAATGCATCAAATCTTCGATTAAAGTATTCTCCGCCTCTGTCCGAGCGAAGAATTTTAATGCGTTTCTCCTTTTGTTTTTCAACCTCAGCCTTATATATTTTAAATGCCTCAAAAGCTTCGTCTTTTGAATGCAACAAATAAACATATAAGTATCGGCTGAAGTCATCGCAGAAAGTGATAAAGTATCTCTTACCCCCACGAGTAAGGACTCCTTCAGTTCACAATATCTGAATGAATTAGTTCTAGTATGATATATTACGTTTATGACAGTTGGAAAAGGTTTCTTTGTGAATTTTGATTTCACACAAGTTTCGCATTTTTCAAAGTCTTTATCTTTTAATTTCAATAAACCTTTAGTTTGCATTTTCTCAATGTTTTTAATATTTGTATGAGCTAAACATTTATGCCATAAAGAAATTGAACAAGCGATATAATCAGAAGACATAATTTCATTCAAATCAAAACCAATTGCATTACATTGATAAAAACTATCACTACCACTATCACCACTGTCACTATCACTTTCATTCCCAAACCCATCAATCACTGAAACGCCACCTTCATCCGAGTCTTCTTCTTCATCAATTCCATCTTTAGCTAGGTCAAGGCGATACATTCCACCCGTGTTCTTTGCTTGACCCACATAGATGTCATTTAGAGAAAACTTCACACGGAGATTCTTGAGAACCAGCTTGTACCTATTTCGATCAAACTTATCAGCAGAAACAAGATCCTTGGTGATACCAGGAACATGCAACACATCCTGAAGGGTAACCGTTTGACCATCTTTAAAGTTTAGTCGCACTGTGCCTTTACCACGAACTTCCACTCGATGTCCATCAGCACATACCACCACTGTTCCTTGAGGAACATGACCATAAGTAAGAAATGAGCCACGATTCCCACAAACATGAAGAGTTGCTCCATAATCCAAAAACCATCCTCTACATGCCACAACGCGTGTATATTGAGAAAGCATGTTAACATCTCCAAGACCCACATTAGCCACTAGATTGGTGACTTTCTCAATATCAACAGCACTTGTAGAACCAACCGTAGATCAAGATTTCCTTTGAGAGCACTCTCGTGCATAATGTCCGGTTTCTCCACAAACATGACATTTACCCGATCTCTTTGGTTGATGGTTGGTCGTTTGATGTGACCTTTTGAATTCCTTTTTCTTTGGTGCTATAAACTTTCTGTTCTTTGATGCCCCTTTTCCCTTTTGACCAGATCCTCCAACAATATGATTCACACTCGATCCGACATTACCTCTTTTGTCCCTGTTGCGTGTTTCCTCCTCAATTCGAAGGTGCTTCAACAGTTCATCCAAAGAGTAGTCCTCAGACTTGTGCATCATTCTCTTTGAGAAATCTTTCCAAGTAGGAGGAAGTTTTGCTATAATGACCCCTACTTGAAAAATTTCTGGCAGCGGAATAGAAAGCGCGGTCAGTTTGTTAACAAGAACTTGGAGTTCATGCACTTGCTCCAAGTTTGACTTGTCATCAACCATTTGAAAGTCTAAGTACTTGGAAATAAGGTATTTGTTAGTACCTTCTTCATGAGCCTTGTACTTATCTTCCAAAGCTTTCCACAATTCTCTAGCACTTGTTACCGGCGCGTATAAGTCATAGAGACGATCCAAAAGAGAATTCTTGATGTGGCCAAGGCAAAGATCTTCAGCTTCATTACGGACAAGTCTTTGCTTAGCCAAATCTTGATTCGGGACCTCTCCAGCCTCAAGAGGAGGGTCATCAGGGATTGCGGGCAAGCTTGGATCAAGGATATAGTAGAGTTTCAGCACAACGAGCATGAAGTTAACCTTGTCCGCCCAACGGGTATAGTTCTGGCCATCGAATCTGTCCAACTTGACAAATTCTTGATTCATGAATCTCAGATTAGCTGTTGGTAGTTCACCGTCCATTATTTCTGTTGATTAAACACAAAAACTAAAATCCTTTAAGATTGTTGAAAACAATTTAATCAAACAGAAAATTAATTATTTTGTTATTAATTACCGAGTTATTGGCCAAACCAGTTTATTCCAACTTGAACAAACTGATTGAAGAAAGGTAGAAGGAGACTGTCCCGTTATCGGACGAATTTAAATAACACGCAAAAACTAAAACCAACCTGGCGATTTAAGAAACCGAGATTCTTGAACTGCACGGATGATTCCTGTCCTTAAAGGATTTACGCGCTCGTATTGCTGTGAGCTGCAGCGTAAACTCCCAGGATTTAATGCAGAACTGATCTGGTATTCCAACAGCAACGGAAACCAGAAAACGCAGAACTGGAGAAGAAACAGAAGCACAGAGATGACAGGCTGCGAAAATTAGAGTAAAGAATGGGTAGCAGGAAGCCTTTATTTATAGGTTTAGATCTCAACTGAGAATGAGAAAAACAGGGAATGGGATAAACCTCATCTACCAGATTCTCCTGGAGATATCCCACATGAATTCGATTTCCAAGAGATAACCCCCACAGTTTCGAACTCATCTCTATCCCAATCTTATCTCATCTGATCTCGATCCCCAGCACTAACGCACCTGAAGCGGACCCTAGCTAGTGCAAAGTGCGCCTCAAACGCGTCCATTCACGCCTCAAACGCGCCCATTCGCGAGCTTGTGGCTTGGCTCGGCTCGGCTCGGCGCGCGTGTGGGCTTGACCCCTTCTCAACCCATTTAACACTTTGGAGGCCCATAAGGAGTAATCCCTTATAAGGCACTCAACTTTCACCTCCCCCACCAATGTGGGATGGAGGAAACATACCAACTTGTATGTTCCTCATTAATATTTCCAACAATTTTGATATTCAACTCGCCATATGCACAACATGTGCACTCATGTGTAACCACACTAATTTTGATATTCAACTCGCCATATGCACAACGTGTGGCAAGAGAACACAACATGTCGGACTAGGGTGACATAACAGGGTAAACCCCTTCCCCGACTTCAGAAATACTTGATATGCAATGACTTAGGACGTCTATACATGTGGACTTTAGTGGGTCCAGACATGATTAGACATACAAATCTTAAGACACTATATATGAACGTCCAACATCGAAAATTTGAATAGAAATAACTATATCAGGACCATAACAATGTCGGACCACAACAAGAGGATTGGATCCAACATTAAATGTCGTGACAGCAACCAAAGATCTAGAAGTAAATAAAAACAGGAATTTTAAAGTTCTTAGAGGATGAAATGGTGGGTAATGGGTTAAAAAACCAAATAAAAAATCAAACCTATTAGTAATACCGTACTGATCAAACCATCCGACAAAGGACAACGATCGTACAAGAGTGTTCCAAAACCGCTAAACTATATAAACTTCTCTCCTAAACTCAAGAAGCGTTCAATGTCCACTCAACTACTATTTTTATGCATTTACGTATACTTTCCTTTACCAAAGCATATACTTACTTTCTCGTCAGAGTCATGTCATAGAGAAAACCTCTAATCCCTCGTGACAAGACTAACGGTTACTACTTGTATAGGCCTGATCGTATTTTTGAATATGTCTACAATCAGACCTACACTAAATTGGTGTTGGTATGATATGACATCCTAACGTGCCATTAAATTGCTAATTTAACATGCATACTTTTTATCTATTGTTTTGAACGGTGACTACGGAGTAAAACCAAATGCTAAGAATTTGGAAGCTTTCAACTTGGAAATGTATCAAAAATCGTCCAACCTATTTATCAGTCGGAAGAGTGTATGGGCTAGCTTAGTTACCGGAAAATCATAATTTCTCATATGCAATGTTAATTGTTAAGGTCTAGCATGCATATTGGCGGACCCCTGAACTTGGTCATGTGGATTCAGTGAAACAACCAATCCATATCACAAAACATGACATGAGTTTAATAATTTCGAATGAATATTGATATGAAACGATAATTAATCCAAAAAATGAAGTAAACCAACATTAATCATCTTGTAATTAGCTAAAAATAAAGGCAAAATATAAAAAGCCAGGTCATATCATAAAAAAAGTTTAAGGGGTAATGTTGGTGTTAAAATATAAAAAAAATATACCGTGGTACTCAAAACATGCACGGGTAACTAAATAAACTGACCACTAGACCAAATGTTACTTATAGTCATATTTTTTTATAGATGTCATTGTTCGAAAGATAAAATGATGACTTACTTCTTTTAATGTTAATAAGTATAGATTAAATAAAAGTGCATGATGGTAATCTATTAAAGAGTTTATTTCCAATTAATCAATCATTTCTCATCTCTTACAAGATCAGGGGTGGACATACCTTAGGCGCAGGGGTAGCCTCCGCTACCCATTGGCGCTCCGGCGGTAGTGTAAATTTTGGAAAAAATTGATATTTTTTGACGTTTTTCAATTTCGTTACCCTCTTTTATATAACGTTACCCCTACGAATATTTTCTAGATCCGACACTGTACAAGATTACAACATATAAACCATAAATATTACCACAAGAACCATGCCTAAAATTTAGGCATGAGGCAAAGAATTACCTTTAGAATTGCGTACGCACTTAGAGCTTCTTAAATTTATCATATAACCCTATAACTAATCATCAACCAAGACCTCCAAGGAAGTCCCTTCTGTTACACTATTTTTGGGCATTTCTGGGAACATACCTTTATTAACATAAAATAAAACGCTATATACTTTTTTTAACCATACATAAAAAAATTAAGGATAAATAAAAAGATATGTAAAATTATTGGTTGGATGGGATGGTCATACAAGTCCTCACAATATATTGATATTATATATGTGTTATCCAAAAAATCATTGATACTTTACTCAACTCGAGTATTTTACACATCTAGTCAAAATGGGTTAATAACTAGGTACTCGTTATTATATCAACACACGTTACTCAACCTGAGTATTTTACAGATCTACTCAAATTGGGTTAATAACTAAGTACTCATAATACTCGGGTTGAGTAACGTGTGTTGATATAATAACGAGTACTTAGTTATTAACCCATTTTGGCTAGATGTGTAAAATACTCGAGTATATATATAATTTATGAACTTATTAACTATAATGAGTTTTGTCCGTTTATGAAATTTTTTTCATCTTTCTTTTTTTTATTTCTATTTTTTGTTTTTGTTTTTCTTTTTTAAGTTTCAATCAAACCTGGTATTGTACATGTAACAAACAAACGGTCTAATACTGACCGATCAACGTCGGTACCAGAATTGGTATTCATTTTTATTGTTCCGATCGATGTAAACACATCTCGGTATTCTTTTGTCGTATCCTGACTTTTTTTTCTTTTTTCGGTAAGTGTCGGTATTTTAATGAACTGAACCAATATTAAACGAATTTCTACCATTAATGTTATTTTTACTATTATGTCTATGTTTCGATTAAAAAGCAGGTCATCCCACCGCAGAGCGCATGTGTAACCGACTAGTCGGTGTAATGCTTAAAAAACAACAGTTTTAATAAATGACCATGTGAAAATTTGTTGTAAAAATATATGGTATAGAATTGATTTTAAACTTTGCTCTCGACTTCAATAATTCAATTGTACTTGATTGTGACTTTTTAATTTGCTTATATGCAAAAGTATTGGACCTTTAGCATTTACGGAATTACGGGCCACTTCATAGATTGGGCTTGATGTGTGCACAAAGGCCCAAAAAGTAGCTCAAAGTCATCCATGTATTAAGGTTGGGCAAACATAATTTCTCTAAAGTTGAAAAAGGAGAGATTTTTATTCTTTTCACATGTAAGCCCAATTGGGTGTAGTCCAATAGTTCTCCATAAATTTGACATTTAGAATTAGACATATAACATATTCACCTCGATTGATATGCTTTACATATCTTTGGGACAATGGTATTTTAAGTTTTTTATTTTTATTTTTTTTAAATTAAGTCATCAAAATGTTGTATAAGTGGTTCAGTCATTGCACACGCTTATAACATAAAGTTGATCAAGTGACGATCACACTAGTTAGATTTGTCCCACGCTAAAGCTTATAACATGCATTATGATAAGAGTACAAGTATTATGTGTGTTTGATAAGTGTCTAATAAATCGAATGGTTGGCAAGCATACATCTAAACTACACCAATGTATTCGAATCGTGATGATCACACCAATTAAATTTTTATGAGCAGGGTTTAATATTATGTATGTTTTTTGACAACGAATTTTACTTTACTTCTAAACTCCATCAATATATTTTAATTTAAGCGTGTGTTAGGAATTGAACAATAAGACAAAAGTTTCTATCATTTAGCTAAAGTTAGAATTATACTTGATAATATTAATTTATTATATGAAATGAAATAATGTCATTTTTTTTATATTTGAACAATTTAAGGAAGGAGAAGTAGATACGGCGGCAAAAAGAATAAGAATAAAAAGAAAAAAGAATGATAATGATGATGTTTAATTGGCAGAAATATAGGCGGCGGGTGTTATTTTATGTATTTCATATTACCGGACATCATCATTAACCTTTTCCCATCCTTCACATCAATTCATTCTTTCTTTTCTCTTATCATCCTTCACAACCATTTTTTTTTTATTCATAAAATGTAAAAATCGTCTGGTTCCGTTGGCATCTTAACGATGAGATAAGTCTTAACAACTATAAGACTTAAATTTGATTTCACAAACAGTTTTTCTAAGATTTTTAGGTTTTCTCTTAAGTTGTTGTATATGCATTAAACGAAATTTGTATTTCAGGCTTAGGCTCGTTAAACTCGGATCATTCAAGCTTAAACTGAGCCAATCATGAGTAGCTTTCGAGCCTATGGGCTTTGATAGCAATCGGTTCGGTAACGACTATAAAATTAAAACTCTAAATAAAACGGATAAATTTAACGGTCTCTTGTGATACAGAAACACCACACAAGAAAACGATTTAGCGAAACCAAGCGAGAATCAAGATACAGATACACCACTTGATTCTAATTTAGACTCCAATAACACAATTCAAGTTGCCACACTTTAACTAACATGGAAATATTAATTCAACTCAAAATTCATTGAGAAAAATTAACCAATAAAACTTTCATTCGTAAAACTCACTGCCCTTTTGTTCCTCTGGTTCTTCTTTTTAAACTAACAATTACAAGAGTTCCCTAAAAACTAAACTACCCACTAACTCCACTAACCTAAATAAAACATAAAAACTAACTTTGAAAGTCAAATAAATTAAACTAAATTTAGAATAAAAATTGCATGTAAATTAAAATTGGAAGTGCAACTTGCTTGCTAGACTACTTAGGTTGAATGGAAGCCTGCTTCAAGTAGGACCCGGACCCGGTTCCATCCGAACACAATGAACGTTGGCTCGGGAGATGGCTATCAGGCTTGTTCACACCGACCCTTAAATATGATTCTATTACAACAATTTGAGATTCAAAGCCATTCCTAATATCTTCCATAGAGAATGATGGGCATCTACCTCTTCTTGTCCAAACACAATGTAGAAAGCAAGTTCTCATCAACAAGAAATGATAACAAACACACCTTCAAATTGTGGTTCATAGAGTTGGTAATCATCTATATCATAATTCTTGTTTCATTTGAACTCTCTTTTTTTAATATACTTTTTTAACCGCAAACATATACCCTCTTAAAATCATACTTAAAATTTATCTAATGTTTACTTTGAGACTTGAACTTTTATTATTTTATGAATAAACGCTTAAGGTCACTATACCAAACATATTCTAAAACAACTCTTTCTTAACCAGAGAAATATCATAAAACATAATACTAGCGGTTAATACACGAGACAATATGAAAAGGAAAACGGAAAACAACCCCATGCATTCTAATTTCTAACCAATTTAAGCTACTAGTTGATTTTTTTAATGGTCAACAGAATCAATCCTAAGCACTCTCGGGGCACCCACTGTACCAAACAGCGTACTTCGAGAGTAACCCGGGTCCACCATCAATTCCGGAAAGAACAGGTAACCCCCTCGCCCGTAGGCACGACGATGAAAGCAAGCTTTGTAAGTTTAAATATATTATTATTGTAATATTTAATTCTGTAGTCATATAATCATTTATATTATATAAGATCAAAATATATTAAACCTATTATATAATTAGTTGGTAATTGTCGATGTATTATATTACCCTTATTAACTAATTAGGTTTCTTTTTTGGTGTATACATAAGAAGATTACTAGAAAGGTAAAAGGTTAGACAACCTAATTAATTATAACATCATTATTTTCAACCCTCTGTCTCCATACGAATTCAACCCTAGAATTCGGTACTACCATCATCAAGTTATACCCTAAAGAAGAACCAGATCATCCTGACAAGTATGTCAAACTTTATTGTTACGCCTCTAACTAAAATCTCTACTGGCCTATCTGTTGTTACTAACCGTCAATATAAATAATATATACGTTTGTAAGAGAATAAACTTTGATTTAATAATATTATATTATATTATATTAATGAAGTGAGATGAATGGATATGGAAAATTTGAACAGAAACATTGAAATCTAAAAAGGAGTTGCAGGCTTTTCAGAGGGAACAACGCATGGAAAGTGTGAAAGAGAAAGGTGAGAAGACGTCCATTCACCTTAATGGCTCGCTCTTTCCATAATTCCTCGTCACAAATATATAAATCTTTTTAATTGCTACTAATTGTTTTATATTTTTAGAAGAACCCTCGTAAGTTCACGTGACTATAATCCTCAATCACTTATAAATAAACAGCCTCTTATACAAATTGATACATCTAGACTACAAACTCTTTAACAGTATACAAATAATATCTAACTTTCCTTTTAATAATATTAAAGTGAACTAACTTAATATCGAGTCATGTTTAGAAGAGCTTTGAGTCGGGTGAGGATTTTCTCGCTTAAAGGTATGTAAACATGTAATAAGTTGTGTGCTTTTTTTATGTTTTGATGCATTGAATTGTGTTATGGATCAATCCTTATGCATTTTCAATGAAAATTTTAGAATTGTAACGTGAAACAAGCCCATATATGCGATCAGCCGTCACTTTAAGAGACTACGGTTATCGCCAGATGTTTTGCCTTCCATTTTATTAGTGATGTGCAATGCATCACTTTGCGTTTGGTTTGCTAGACACACATTAGATTTTAGGCGTGCAGTGATGAGCGCAAAGTGTGTCACGCGTACTGACTAATTTAGCGTAATATAGCATAACACAATGTCACATCTTAGAGGCAATAGCGGATCTAGAATAAAAAATCAGGGGAACGCAAAAAAAAAACAATTGGACCTACGAATAACCTAATAATTGCTCAAGGGAATCCCGAAACATAAAAACGAAGAAGAAGAAGAAGAAGTATGTTTTATATTACTTTAACACTTCGTCGACAAAGTTGAGGGGAAGCGGAGGCTACCCCTGTCTCTAAGCTATGTCTTCCACGGCTCAGGGGACGTATTGTTGCCCAAGTGAAAAGCAACTTTAAGTTGGCATTGACAACGCAAAGCTGATAGGTTGTATGTAATTCTTTGACCAATTTGACTAAGCATCTAAAGGCCGAATTTTACATTGCTAATGCTAAAAACCTAACTCGCATGTGAATTTAGAATCCCTCTTTTACTATTTCGGTTGATATGTTGTAACCATGGTTGTAAAAATCCTGACTAGTCTTTGATTAGTCGACGATTAATCACTAATCCGGGGTTCACTGATTAATGGTCGACTAATCACTAAGCGGTCAACGGCGTTCCCTATTCTTGCCAAATTTCGACTAGATCCTGGCCAAATTTCAACCAAACCTTATAAATTCACGTCAATTACAAAAAAAATGAGTCAATAATCGGTTATAAATGTCTACTTTAAAAACTACATACAAAAACGTTTGTGTACACTTTGCGCGACTAGGGTTCTTACCACGTACATTGTTCGCCACTTTACGTTTTTGATTGATAAACACGATGAGAGTTACTTTGCGCTTGGCATGATAGCACGCAAAGTAGACTTTGCGCGATAAGTGTTGAACACAAAGTGAGCCACGCGTTATAACTTGTGTAACACAGTGTGTTCTATGAGGGGCATAATGTTGGCCAATCATAGCGTATAACAATATAATTCTAATGGTGCAAATATAGATATAATAAATTTTTATTGTGTGGATGTGTGACAGTGTTTGAAATGAATTTTCATTACACATTAAGAAGGTATAGTTTAGACGATGCCGTATATATAGTTGGACGCATAGGAACCAACTTCATATTCATACATGTATAATTGGACAGCCGATGTACTACCCGATGTGCGGTGTTGCCCGATTCATATTTCCAACGTTTCTTAGGTGAAATTTGCTCGTATAGGAACTGACCCGTACATATATAAGGTTGTTCGTTTAATAATTTAATAACCACTATGTTGAGAACTGCGTAAAACACTTGTATATATTTGTTTCAAGTGTAATACATAAGACATTCATATAACCGTCTACTCCTTTATCTTTTTCTCTCTCATTAAATTATTAATGTGATACATACAAATATTTATGTAGTTATTGCAATTCTCAATATAACTTTGGTTCTTAATAAACTATTCATTTTGCTAATCCTAAAAAACTTAAAATAAAATAACTTGGTAAAAGAGCACTCTAAGAAAATGTGTAGTGTTAATGAAGATAATTGCCTATTTTTGGGCATGATCCGTAATGTGACGTTCTAGTCAGCATTTGGGCTTTTGAGGCATTTATTTAAAATGTGTATAGTGGTATAATGCACAGTAATGCCTCGTCCAATGATTGCCCAATTATTATTTTTTGTTTTTCTTGTAAATTAAAACTAAATATTTCATTAAATTAAAAATTACATTACTATAAATAAAAAAACCGAAATGCTAAAAAAACATAAAATCTAAAGTTCGTATTTGTCACGGATTTGTTGCCGACGCATTTCCGCTATGATCAACGCATATCCTATGAGGTGATCGATCGGTTTAGACAAAAATTATATGTCTTTCTCCATTCGCCTAGATTCTTGAGCGTGACAATTTTTTTTGTTTTCGGTGTTTCTTTCTTGAATTGTCTCCAAACGCCTATGACCGCGGTCCTGAATGTCTTGTAGGTGTCAATTCATCTTTTCGAAATCTTGCTTCATTTCGAAATTTGCCGAAGACGACTCTGTTCTCCCCCTTTTTCCCACTTCTTCTATGGGGTGATCGGGCCAACTCCACTTCCTCATCCTCGTAGTCCAAATTAATGTTTAAGTCAACGTCTCGAGCATTGGAAATGGGTGTTTCCGGATCAACCGAGGATAATGTTTTGGACCATTTTGCTTTACGTATACTAGTAGTCGTTATGCTCGGTACGTTAGACCATTTAGGACTTCCGTGTAAAAGCTTCCAACAATTTAAGTACGTGAAAATGCCTCTCATTTGGTTGTACTCCTCCAACGTTCTTGTTAATATATTCGCGTCGTTTTGGCCGCCATCCCAGATATCCTTCGTGCGTTAGAAAACTTATTGGAACTGATGACATTTCTTGTTTTTATCGGTCCATTTGCTTGATATCAAATCTTTGTCCCGATACTCACCTTTACCCATCGCAATTAAAAAAAGTTTCGCGAATTTTATTCAAAAAAAGTGGTAGAGTTTGATAGTTTGCTACGAAAAATAAAACAAATATATCGTTTTATTTAAAAAAAATCACGATTACAAAATTATTTA
Organism: Scalesia atractyloides; assembly: GCA_947069175.1. NCBI lineage: Eukaryota > Viridiplantae > Streptophyta > Magnoliopsida > Asterales > Asteraceae > Scalesia > Scalesia atractyloides. The sequence goes on along the minus strand of CAMTDV010000012.1, from coordinate 1,350,177 downwards.
AAAAAATCATACTATTTAAAAAGGTAAATAACGCTTACCAACTTCGGGGTCCTCCGATATATCGAGCCACGCCCATGCTTACGCGTACTCCTCATTTTTTGACCAAGCTTTGTAGGTTCGATTTCGGCGTGGAGCGTTTGGCTTTTTTATGAGACTGTTTACCATGTTGAGACGCCTAAGCTACGGGCTCAGGTTGTGTCTCCGGCACCGTTTCAATGTCGGGCTCGGTTTCTTCTTGAGCCGCATGCGAGCCGGCCATAGATGCAAAGTCGTGTGGACCGTGAAAGAATTGCGGAGACACACCTAATATTTGTGCCTAAGCCATCATACTCAGATCCATATCTTGGAAATTGAAGGGCGGTTGCGGTTATGTTCGGGCGATATGAAGTTTGGTTGTCGGGTTTAGACGGAACACCGAAAGGGAGTCGGAAGGGATTCATGATATAATTATTTATAAAAGATAAAGAAGTATTGAAGAGAAGAAGGTAGAGTTTATAAAAAATGGAGTGGATAATGGGGTTTTTATTGGTAAAAAGGTGGATTAAAAGTATATTTATATGGTATTACCGTTGTGACAACAGTCATATCTCGATCCCTGCGATAGATCTGGCGTTTTATATAAAACGCTTGTGTAAAATTTTTGAAAAAATTGCCCACCGGACCTAAAAGGGCGTTTTTTAAGAGAAAATGCCAAAAAAACTCCAGTAAAAACGATTAATATTGAGGATTTTAAACGCATACACGCACCGGGTATCAACTGTGTAATAAGACGTTCACCAATGCACCCATTTATGTCATTTTCCAAAAGTTCTCTTATTTCGAAACCATCTCTTTTTTACATTTTATTTTTATCATCAAATATTTTATAATAAACTATTATTTATTTTCATATTATTTAAATCTAAAATTATGTTCAATAATAATATCATATAATATAGTGAAAGTGTAAAATGTAATATTACTTAAGATACGATATGAAATTACTTACGTTATAAAACTCAAAACCTTAATACACATGTTGAAAACATAATCACGCATATCAAAAAATATAACCATGCATGATTATGTTTTTTTCAACATACGTGATTTATGGTTTTTCAACCTGCATGCTTAGGGTTTTGAGTTTTATAACGTGCTCAATTTCATATTGTACGTAAAAGAATATTCTACGTTAACCTTCTACATATAATACACACACATATATTAAGTGGCCTCACCGACTTCATGTTTGTATTCATTCTAAAAACTAGACGCCCTCACAGAAAAACACCACCAGACAACCCCTCCAACATGGGTATCCGTCCCGTCGGATTGGATTGATACTGTATTAGTACTGAAATTGAAGAGAAGTGGGTACCAAATATCGTATCAAGTGTAACAATTCGGTACCTGTATTTTGTACTTAACCGCTTTGATGTATTCCATTTTTTATATCCGTTAAAAGCACGTACAATCATACATTGATACAGAAAGTAAAATGCCCAATTCATGTTGATTTTGAGCCAAATTTCCATTTAACACATCCACACTTCATGAAGTCATGAACAAACTTTTACAACATATATCATCTTTGACATACAGGGGCGGATGTACCTCATAATTAGGGGTAGCCTTCGCTACTCTTTGGCGCTCCGGCGGTAGTGTAAATTTTAGAAAAATTTGACGTTTTTGCGATTTCGTTACCCCTATGAAAGTTTTCCAGATCCGCCATTGTTGACATACTCACATAGGAATTGTCATCAGCTTTGCTATGAAGAATTTTTCTCTTGGTTTGTTTTGCGCAATATTACTATCAAAATTCAAACACAACCTACTCAAAAAATTCTTTTGCACGACCTGCTTCATTTTTTTTCTATGTCATATTCTGATTCCATCCATTGAACAACCAACTGGCATGATCAAAAATCCTTCTAAGCAATATCAAACTCCCCAACAATTACTTAACTTCACTCCAAGGAAGTCACAAATATGTTTCAACATTACTAATTAGGGATGTGAATTTTGAATGGTGATTTAGAAGATAGTTATGGAAATTTCCTTAAGAACACTTTACATTCTAAATCCTATATTAAATACTGAAATACCGAAAATAATCAAATATACATAGTTTTTTACCAGATACCAGAATCCAGAAATTCAAATACATGGGTTGATACTGGTTAGGCACGTTCGGTATAGTATTAATATCCGGGAAAATATATAAACGAAATTATATAATGATTATCTATTTATCTATGTACATAATCTACATGCATATGGAATTTCAAATGTTAAAGAAAAAAAACCACTAATTAAAAACTAGATGATTTAAATTTGTGAAGTATTCTCACAAAAAATTGGTGCTATGATAATTTTTTTTAATGGTTGATTCTATAATTATAGAATAAGGACAACAAATGTTGAAAAAACCCCACAAAAAAACATATGAAAAACAAGGGAAATGATAAGAAAAAGCTATTATATACCACGCCCAATTTGTTATCATAAAATAATGTCTCTAACATTAAAATCCACTCATCTTTCCCATGGAATTTACTATATTTTGTGCTTAATCCAGTATCGGTATAGTAGGCCTCCTTGGCCACTCCACTAGTGGCCCGGCGTCATCCTAGAAGCTACTGCTTCCGCCTCTCTAGGCTTCGCTCTCGCTCATGACTGGTATATAGATCTCTCTATGTAGTGATCGACCTTCTAGAAGCTTCGCCAGAAGCGACTAGTCGCTTCCCGAATGCCCCTTTCCTTCGCTACTAGGAGAGTCGCTAGCTTGCTTGCATTTAGAAATGGTAGCTTCCGCGCCCTTCCTGCCCACTGAAAGGGATTTGAATGATCATGACAGTTCTTAAAATCCTATTCAGTCTGATTAGACATGTCACTGAAAGAAAGTGATTATGTTCCCTCTCTTTTTTTTAGGATTCCGAGGATGGGCCGGCCCATCCTAACATCATTCCTTTTATCAATAGATAAGAATCCGCCTTGATGTCCTCTATTACTTTGTCTCCTGAGCTATTATAACTATTGAAAACCTTAATGTCTTTAACATTGAAATCCACCTATCTTTCCTATGATACTATGATATACATTCATCTCATTATTTAACAAGATATTATCTATAAGGAAAATAGTAACGGGTAATTTATGAGATGAAGGAGGAACATGAATAGAAGGGAACACATTATAGGTTTGTTCGTTTTTGGATAATTTTTTATTTATTACCACAATTACTTTTTTTTAAGTTAAAATAAAAGTTTTTATTTTCAATCTCTCTCCCTCAATCTCTCTTCAATACTGTACTAGTAATAAAGCCACAGGCATAATGCTTTTTCAAACCCTCGACAAACCCATCCCATCTACAGTCATGAATTCAATTCATGCTTCCTTCGTTAATTACAGCATAATTCTGTACAAAATTAAAGTTATTATTAGTTACATATTTAAGTTGCCATTATTATAACAATATTCTTTGATATTATATCAACACATTTCTGAATTGTGACTTGAACAGCCACAGCTAGACGTATCCAAAGAAGTTTACAGTTTAATTTAAAATCATTTCTATATATTATATTATGCATTCGTGAAGATATATACATAATCATTGGCAAACCCATAATCACTTCTATATATTGTATCTTGAATTCGTGAAGATATTTGCATGATCATTCACAAACACATAATCACTTATATTAGATTTTGTATGAATATTATTTGTGTTTTGGATAAAAACAAATCTTATACAAATGAGATGGTGATCCATTAACAAAAACAAAATCTTTAAAAGAAATTTACCGATAAAAAAATATAAACAAATATATATATTTTTTTCAAACGGATAACATTACTTATACCAATAAGTTAGTAGTCCATTAACAAAAACAAAACCTTTAAAAGAAATCTACCCTTAAAAAATATGAACAAATCTTATTATTTTTCAAACTGATAAAAGTAAAGTAGCGAGACAATATTAAACATAATAATAAAAACGTGGGGTCCTTAAAGGTAATAAAAGAGACTATAGTTTACTGTTAAGAGTCATATAGCTGGTTACAGTGGCCTAATAATCTAAAATAATTTATAGTTTTCGTACTTGTTCTGTACGTATTTTACAACACGAGGAACTTTATTTTCTAAAACATTCATTTTTGAACCTAAAATATTTAACCGAATTACCTTTTAAAGCTATGTTTATGACTCGAAAACCTGACCATACCGATCTAGCGCTTTGGATTAAACCGGATTAAGGGTGAAACTACAAAATTTTAAACCCAAGACCGGACCTTTGGGTCCCAGTTGAACATAAAATCTTTAACTGGATTACCTTACAAAGCTATGTTTATGCATTAAATATAAGACCGGATTGCTTTAGATAAAACCAGATCAAGACTGAAAGTGAAACTACAAGATTTTTAAACCCAAGACTGGACCAATTAGGTCTCAGTTGGTTTAAGCCAAGACTAGTTATGTTGTTGATTCATTGGTCAAAACGATTTAAGACCCTTTTTTGAGGAAATAAACGTGTATATTTAATCTCATTTTTTGTCTTGGTACACATACTTGTATGTGATGGTGACAATGATTTAAGACCGCTTTATTTGTATTTATTTATGTATGATTTATGAGTTTGTATCAAAATTTATTAAAAAATTTTCAGATACAAGCCATAAATAACTGACTTTAACTTTCTAATAAAACAATTATATTACAAAATCCTATAAATTAAAAATAGTCGTATAGCCGAAAGGTAATTATAAAAATACTCTTTTGTCCAGTCTTGATTAATGTCAGTTTTAGACCGGACCAGACCGGAAACCAAAAGACCATAACTTCATAAGCCAAAAACAAGTAATTGGCTTGAACCAGTTCAGATCGACCCAGTTGGACTAGACTAATTTACTCTATATATTCTGTTTAAGTCGGTTCAGTGACGGATTTAGGATTTTTTTTTTTCAGATGGATCATTTTGTTATATTTTCACTAACTTTTTCAAATTATACAAGGTTTTCAATATTTTTTTTCTATCTTTTCTAAACCGATAAAGTTCTTAAAAACCCTTAAAACCCTTGGGATCTAACCCAGAGCCAAGCTAGAACGACAAGTTTACTCTACTTTATAAATTGGATAGTGATTCATAAAAAAAAACAAACAAACAAACTTTATATGGATTAGAAGGTTACAAGATATGATTATTGTATAGGTTAAAATTGACAATAATGGTATAGTACAGGGACGAAAAGTAGAAAATGAAGATGATCTGACAGATGTGTCTGTGGTTGTCGTTAAAATCTAGTTTGCTTCATGACTTTTTTGCCGCCACCAACTTCTTTCACCGCCATATCTTCATGTTTGTAAATTAAGCACTCATTGTTACAAGAGTTAAATGCTTGGTGGTTCCATGTGGTTTGTGAAAATTAGAGATTTGGTTCTAATGTTCAATAATTACACACTTGATCCCAGTGGTTGTAATTTTTACACTCGGGTGGTCCTTATGACTAACCCATGTTAACTTTCTCTGTTAAGTCTATGTAAAATTACCACATACCCTTACTATTAAAAAACAAAAATAAATAAACACTTTCTTCTTCACCCTGATCTCTCTCTCTCACTTTCCTTTTCTCTCGCTAAAACCATAAGATCACCGACTCCCACCTCCACAACCGCCTCCACCAGCGCCGCCTCCACCACCGCCTCCACAGGGACCAACCAAGCATTTTACTCGGCGGATTAAGGTCTTGCAAATAGACAATAGGGGGCGTAATCCGTCCATACTGTACAACAATGACAACTGCTGCTGCAGCTGCCGCACTACTTGCCGGATTTGGCTGTGGTAAAGTGAAAATTTGCAATGACTTCGGCCTCACTGGTTTCAGTAGTTGGAGTGGTGCTGCCAATCATCATCAACCTTGCAGACGTTTAATGCTCTCTTCTAGAGCTTCTTCGTCTTCTTCACCCTATCCCCTGCTCCTCCTCCGCCTACAGACGATTACGATGAGAAGGAGTGTCACACCCCGACCCGCAGCGGAAAAGGTAATCGGGGCATAATTGGGTTATCATCAAAGCTCATGACATTTATTATATGTTCCATATTCATTAATACAATTTAATGGAAATTTACAATAAATGATACAACATGTTCTAACTATCAGTCTAAGCTTCTTGTTTCTCTTCTAAGGCATATCCTATGTTTTCCTTGCTTCAACCTGTCCACCTGTATCATGTGTAAAAAGGTTTTTGGATCAACATAATGTTGGCGAGTGAATCCTATGGAAAAACATTTGAACGAGTTTATCCAATTGATTATAAATAATGTGCATACCTCATATGAGTAAATGTAGATGTAAATTTATTCACACAACACATAATATTGAATATTGAACATACAAACACCAAATGATAGTTTTGAGGCACGCGTTGTTCTCGTCTCACACGAGGAACTGATGGGCCTAATAAATGAGTTTTGAGGCACGCGTTGTTCTTACGAACTGATGGGCCTAATGTATGAGTTTTGAGGCACGCGTTGTTCTCGTCTCACACGAGGAACTGATGGGCCTAATAAATGAGTTTTGAGGCACGCGTTGTTCTTACGAACTGATGGGCCTAAATAATTTGTATACAACTTTGACAATATGAAATACATCACAACCAAACAATAGTTACATTCTAATTTAGTTCATATAATGGTATAGCACGATTTTGCATAAGAGAATTAGTTTAAGCGACACATGATACACCCCAAAACATGAATAAAAAAAGGGGAGTTTGTAAGAATTCACTCACATTGGGTGCGTTCGGTTGATGACGTTGATTGCACGCGAAGTGGTTTTAACCACAAGTGAGATTAAACCTAGATAAATCGCATTACGGTTTGGTAAGTAAACGGGTTTTATTAATCTATTTTAGTAGGATTGTTGGGTGTATTTTTGTGAGTTTGAGGCTATTTTCTAACCTTAAAAATGTTATTTTTAAGTATTTTTAATTAAAATAATTAAATAAAAATAATAAAAAAAATATTTTATTTTTGCTACAGTTGACTTTTGACCGTTGACTTTGACTATCGACCGGTTTATAGGCATATTGTTGTGCGCCGGGTGAGGCTCGAACCCGAGACCTCCCGTACGCGTGCACGCAGCTCTACCAACTGAGCTACGTGTCTAACCCGTTATATATCCGATTTTAATTACATATATATATTAATTAGAATTAACAGAAATCCTTTATTATTAAAAACGAATTAAATCTCAGAACCGGTGTGCTCCACAGGTCTCGAACCCGGGACCTGTGGGTTAGCGGACACACACTCCACCGCTGGACTGTGTGTCGCACTTGATTATTAAGTCAGTTATCAATAAACTTAACATGTACCGAAAACACTCCGGTTCAGTTCTGCGAAAAAAAAGATTTTTATCAAGGCGGCGTGTGAGGGACAATACTCGAACTCGTGACCTTAGCTTTAAAAGTGCACACAGTCCACCGCTGGACTGTGTGTCTAACCCGGTAATTATCTGGATTTTAATTATACTTAACCATTACCGTAACGTCGTCTTCTTCACTGGTTTTCACCGGAAGTGACGACTGACGGATTCGAATGTTGATTCATGTTCCTTTAGCGTTTAATGATCAATTACAAATGAGATAAAAGTAAAAAGGGAATGAATTTAAGCGTGAGATGTACCGACTGGTTTTACTCTGTTTTCCGGCAGAACTCCGGCGACAGAATCCTTTTTCCGGCGACAAGTCTCTTGCAGCAGAGAGTCTTCCGAAAGGTTACAAAGGTTGTGGGTGACTTCGGTGAAGGTTTAGGGGGTTCAGTAAGCTCAGAGATTACTGATACGGTTTTCCGGCGAAGTATCAAGTATTTCCGGCGAGTGATTTTTCGCCGGGAAAGGGTGCGATTTGAGTGTGAAAGACTTCTGGCGAGTTGTGGGTGTATTTATAGGGTAGCATTGAGATGAATGGGGTCTGAATTCGGTCTTAATTCGAAGTCAACCGTTCTTCCGGCGATTTGGCTGATGACGCGGTTTCAGACGTTGGCTATAGCTGTCGCTAGAGTTAATTGATTGATTAAATTGAGCGAAAGCGTGTTTTATGGGCGAAGTCGTCGGGATTTCCGACGACTGCTGTTTGGGCACAAGTTGACCGAGTTTGAATTCCGCACATCATTATTTGATTTAATAAATCCATTCACTTAACAGAAAATCAAAGTGGCGGAGTGGTTTACGGTGTGTGAGTAAGCGTTTGGTTGAACCGGTATAGACCCGAGTTCGAAACCCGGCATGATTAAAACATTTTTATTTTGTTATTTTTATCAGTTTTTCAAAAACTAAATATATATCCCCGCATAATAATTGATTACGGATCGTTTAAAATTATTTTGGGCATTTAATTCGCAACGAAAAAATTGACTGACTGTTCGGTTGATAAACGGAGCGGGTTTGGTAAATCCGTTTTTGACGGATGTTACAGTATCCCCTGCTTTTTAGAAATTTCGTCCCGAAATTTAATTAGGGATATAATTGACTAAAAGAATGATGGTGTTGAGTTTGCCGGTTACATTTTTAGAAGAAAATTAGGGTTTAGGTTTTTGTTTGAGGCGGTAACGTTCCTTGTAAAGGTTAAGTATCCTAATACAGGAATCGCTTTTTGTTGCCTACTGTATAAGTATTGTTAAGCAGGAATGATTCGCTAAAATGATAATATGCATAAGAGTTTGAATATGCTTAGGGTTATTTCCTTAAGGCAGAAATTCTACAATCTACACAAATAAACACAACAACTAACAATTGTATCCACATTCTGATAGCATATATGTTTGAATGGTGACAGTTCCTCTCTCGTTTGTTATGATGGAAAGGTTAGTCTATGTAGAAATGGATCACATTCCAATTTCTTTAAATAGTGAGATGATATATATATGTAACACAATTTCAACCAAGGCAATACTAAATCCTACATGGAACATCTCATAACCGCCTGATAATGCCTCTGATCCTTTGGCAAGAATACTTATATATAGGAAGTACCAGCGGCGTATCCACCATATTCTTGTCAAATTTTCATTGGTTTTATCAGTGAATTATGATTAGTCCTATAACTCTACAACCAATACATCAAACATAAAAATACTGAAATGAAATATATCTGTGCGATCAAGGCTCAATCAAACGGAGCCGATCGTATTGTATGTATTGAGAATGAAATTGTATGTGTGCTCAAGGCTCAATCAAACGGATCCGAGCTTATTGCATGTATTGAAAATGAATAACTTAATCACAACAAACAACCTATGCATGAAACCTCTCATAACCGCCTGATAATGCCTCCGATCATTTGACAAGAATACTTATATATAGGAAGTACCAGCGGCGTATCCACCATATTCTTGTTAAATTCTCATTGACTTTATCCGCAAGTTATGATTAGTTCTATGCGACTCTACAACATAAACAAACACAACAACCAGCGCTTGAGTCTTAATTCTGATAGTATCCGTGTTTGACAAGACCTCTCTCGTTTAATATGATGGAGAGGTTAGTCTATGTAGAAATGAGACACAACTCAACTTCTTTAAATGATGAAACTGAGATACGTCGTGAGGTATGATGATATGAATAATGAGTATAAAACAAACTGAACTAGTAATTTGCATTAAAATTTCTTGGGTAAAATTCCAACTGAGATACATGAAAATCGAGATATAAACATAAAAACTAAGTGATTGGAGTTGAATCTTGATTCTTGGTGAGAGAAGGCTAGTTAAGTGGTTGGTTTGGTCCGTTAACATCTTCAACAGGATTGGCATTGATGTTATAAACTCTTCCCCTTGCTGGCGGTGGAGCTGGATTTGCTTGGTTTGCTTGGTTAACTGGGTTTGCTTGAGCTTGGGCATTTATGATGTTAACCAAACGAGGGCACGTGTTTCTAAAATGGGTAGGGTCGCCACAATTGAAACAAGCTCGAACATATGGGTACATGGGGTATTGAGGTTGTTGATATGTTTGGATCATGGGTTGAGTAGGGGTTGAGGTTTGGTTTTGAGGGGTGCGGCAAACGTTGCTCAAATGACCGTAGCGTCCACAATTCGCACATAGTCGACAGGGTAAGGTAGATGGATGGTGATAGAAACAGGTGTTGCATTGAGGGTGAGGTCCAATGTAAGGTTTCTTGTTTGGGTAAGTTGAGTTGGGTGCTACTTGAGCGTTTGGGATAGTTTGAGGAGGTACAACTTGTGAAGCTGGTTGGTTACGTTGGGTGACGGCGAAGATTTGCCCATCACGTTTTCTCTTAGAAATAGGTGGTGTAGAGGATTCGGTTCGGGTGGAGTTTGAGGTTTCGGTTGATGCTTTATCCTTCTTCTTCTCCTCTTTGAAATCTTTATTCCGGATTCGGTTCTCGGTGAGCGCGGTTGCTAGCTCCATTGCTGCTTCCAAAGTTGCAGGCGAGGTGCTTATTACAGGGTCTTGAATTTTTGATGGAAGACCACGAATGTAGTGCTCGATCAAACGGTAGAGGGGAGTGAACAAGTTGGGAACCATTTGATTTAACTCAAGGAATCTCTTGTTGTATGTGGTGTGGTCGCCTTCCTTTTGTTTCAAAGCATGGAACTCATCCTCCAATTTCTTGATTTCACTTCTTGGGCAAAACCGTCTTGTCATGATTCCCTTCAATTCTTCCCAAGTCAAGGTCATAGTTTCTTCAACACCTCGTTTGGTCTTTTCTGTATTCCACCATGTGAGTGCCGTTCCAAGTAAGCGACCGGTAGCATAACGCACTTTGCGATCATCGGGGCAATCGCAATTTAGAAAAGTGTTCTCCATTTCTTCGAACCAATGGAGGAGAGCGGTGACACCTTCAATACCTTCGTATTTTGGAGGATCGCAGGATTTGAAATGTTTGTAGGTGCATTTAGTGACTGAAGGATTGATAGTGTTTTGATCTTCTTGTTGAGTTGGGTTAACGGAATTAGCGGTAAGGGCTTGTTGAACTTGAACTACGATGTTGGGTATTACGGTCGCCATTTGCTGAGCGATTTGGGTAGCCATGCGTTCACGGGCTTTTCCTGCTCTCATTTTCCTACGAGCGAGGCTAGAAGACATCTACAAGGAATACATGTCAAGAGTATGAGTTGAATGCCTTTGGGATCGTGGGTCGTGTTTGGGATTGAACGTTCATAAAATAATTATAGAAAAATAACTCTACTACATCCATAGGATGTCTTGGGCTTTGCTCGCTGTTAGGCCCGTCATGCCGCCATACTTTACCCGTGTAATCATGTGGGCCCCCATGAATACCGGTTTTTCATATGGTTCGCACGGTTTCTGCCTGATTGCGTACAAAAAACCCGGAGAAAATCGAGAAATATGTATACAACGTGTGATATTCGGAATGTGTCCAGGTGTAGACACGGTGACATCTCAAAGGGAGGTTAGTTCGAACGACGTTTGGTGTGGCATGCTTTGGCCTAATAGGTCCGTCGTACTCTCATCGTTAGTCCCCAGGTAGGCAAACTGGTCCGTTATTTTGGATTTATACGAATGCCAACCTAGACAGGACGTTCCGACTACCGGTACTTGTACCCTTCCAGTTACTACATGCCCGTCGCAGGACTTACTTTGATGAGATTTGAAAATTGCATAAAATCTTTGAATACTGAGAGTATGAAAATAAATTGAATACATGAACATCGATATATGTATATATGTATAATGAATGCGCATGTATGTTTGACTGAAATGTAAACAAATATGAAACAAATAAATATCACAAGTTTGTATGTAACCACCTAATCAATTTAAAATTTAGGCAGACTATAGTATAGGCTCTAAGGGTCTAATAACCTATCCTATATCCCTATAGTCATGGCTCTGATACCAATCTGTCACACCCCGACCCGCAGCGGAAAAGGTAATCGGGGCATAATTGGGTTATCATCAAAGCTCATGACATTTATTATATGTTCCATATTCATTAATACAATTTAATGGAAATTTACAATAAATGATACAACATGTTCTAACTATCAGTCTAAGCTTCTTGTTTCTCTTCTAAGGCATATCCTATGTTTTCCTTGCTTCAACCTGTCCACCTGTATCATGTGTAAAAAGGTTTTTGGATCAACATAATGTTGGCGAGTGAATCCTATGGAAAAACATTTGAACGAGTTTATCCAATTGATTATAAATAATGTGCATACCTCATATGAGTAAATGTAGATGTAAATTTATTCACACAACACATAATATTGAATATTGAACATACAAACACCAAATGATAGTTTTGAGGCACGTGTTGTTCTCGTCTCACACGAGGAACTGATGGGCCTAATAAATGAGTTTTGAGGCACGCGTTGTTCTTACGAACTGATGGGCCTAATGTATGAGTTTTGAGGCACGCGTTGTTCTCGTCTCACACGAGGAACTGATGGGCCTAATAAATGAGTTTTGAGGCACGCGTTGTTCTTACGAACTGATGGGCCTAAATAATTTGTATACAACTTTGACAATATGAAATACATCACAACCAAACAATAGTTACATTCTAATTTAGTTCATATAATGGTATAGCACGATTTTGCATAAGAGAATTAGTTTAAGCGACACATGATACACCCCAAAACATGAATAAAAAAAGGGGAGTTTGTAAGAATTCACTCACATTGGGTGCGTTCGGTTGATGACGTTGATTGCACGCGAAGTGGTTTTAACCACAAGTGAGATTAAACCTAGATAAATCGCATTACGGTTTGGTAAGTAAACGGGTTTTATTAATCTATTTTAGTAGGATTGTTGGGTGTATTTTTGTGAGTTTGAGGCTATTTTCTAACCTTAAAAATGTTATTTTTAAGTATTTTTAATTAAAATAATTAAATAAAAATAATAAAAAAAATATTTTATTTTTGCTACAGTTGACTTTTGACCGTTGACTTTGACTATCGTTGACCGGTTTATAGGCATATTGTTGTGCGCCGGGTGAGGCTCGAACCCGAGACCTCCCGTACGCGTGCACGCAGCTCTACCAACTGAGCTACGTGTCTAACCCGTTATATATCCGATTTTAATTACATATATATATTAATTAGAATTAACAGAAATCCTTTATTATTAAAAACGAATTAAATCTCAGAACCGGTGTGCTCCACAGGTCTCGAACCCGGGACCTGTGGGTTAGCGGACACACACTCCACCGCTGGACTGTGTGTCGCACTTGATTATTAAGTCAGTTATCAATAAACTTAACATGTACCGAAAACACTCCGGTTCAGTTCTGCGAAAAAAAAGATTTTTATCAAGGCGGCGTGTGAGGGACAATACTCGAACTCGTGACCTTAGCTTTAAAAGTGCACACAGTCCACCGCTGGACTGTGTGTCTAACCCGGTAATTATCTGGATTTTAATTATACTTAACCATTACCGTAACGTCGTCTTCTTCACTGGTTTTCACCGGAAGTGACGACTGACGGATTCGAATGTTGATTCATGTTCCTTTAGCGTTTAATGATCAATTACAAATGAGATAAAAGTAAAAAGGGAATGAATTTAAGCGTGAGATGTACCGACTGGTTTTACTCTGTTTTCCGGCAGAACTCCGGCGACAGAATCCTTTTTCCGGCGACAAGTCTCTTGCAGCAGAGAGTCTTCCGAAAGGTTACAAAGGTTGTGGGTGACTTCGGTGAAGGTTTAGGGGGTTCAGTAAGCTCAGAGATTACTGATACGGTTTTCCGGCGAAGTATCAAGTATTTCCGGCGAGTGATTTTTCGCCGGGAAAGGGTGCGATTTGAGTGTGAAAGACTTCTGGCGAGTTGTGGGTGTATTTATAGGGTAGCATTGAGATGAATGGGGTCTGAATTCGGTCTTAATTCGAAGTCAACCGTTCTTCCGGCGATTTGGCTGATGACGCGGTTTCAGACGTTGGCTATAGCTGTCGCTAGAGTTAATTGATTGATTAAATTGAGCGAAAGCGTGTTTTATGGGCGAAGTCGTCGGGATTTCCGACGACTGCTGTTTGGGCGCAAGTTGACCGAGTTTGAATTCCGCACATCATTATTTGATTTAATAAATCCATTCACTTAACAGAAAATCAAAGTGGCGGAGTGGTTTACGGTGTGTGAGTTAAGCGTTTGGTTGAACCGGTATAGACCCGAGTTCGAAACCCGGCATGATTAAAACATTTTTATTTTGTTATTTTTATCAGTTTTTCAAAAACTAAATATATATCCCCGCATAATAATTGATTACGGATCGTTTAAAATTATTTTGGGCATTTAATTCGCAACGAAAAAATTGACTGACTGTTCGGTTGATAAACGGAGCGGGTTTGGTAAATCCGTTTTTGACGGATGTTACAAGGAGGAGGTTGAAGGCAAGGTCTCTGTGATGAAGAGGCTGGTGGACGCCAACCCCGTTGGATTAGGGAGACGGTCCAGGCAGATATTCGATGAGGCCTGGCGCAAGTTCTCGGAATTGGGTCAGATCTCTAGGACCACCCGCACCAACGACGAGAGTAGCCTTCTTATTCACGAGGGCGGCCCCATGTGCAAGTTTGCAATCCCTGGGGCTCAGAACACCACTGTTCTCGTCATCGGCGCTACCAGCCGTGTTGGTCGTATTGTTGTCCGCGAGCTCATGCTCAGGAGTTATCGGTCAAAGTAAACATAATCCATCCCCTTTTCTTTTCTGACCATTCTATTATGTCTTTATAATCAATTGGCAATTTTTCTTCCCAATTTGCATTTGAATCTGAATCTGATATGTGTTGCTTCTCATCTGTATTTTCCACCTATAGAACAACATAACCATATTAGACTTTGAATTCATCACTAATATGGGTTTTCTTACATTGAAAATAACTATTGTTATCATGGCAGCTGGACATTAGAAGACATGTAAAAGATATTAATTAATTAATAATGTACATAAGTAATCAAACTTTAATTTGTAAACCTATGTTCTCCAATGGCTGAAATTCAATGCCTTCTACTTCTATGTTAGCTCTTGTATAGAAGTACTCAAACAAAATCTGAAGATCAACTGTTATGTGGTCCGTAGTAAGCTGATACAATTCACATGCCCACCATCCATCTTCTCTCTCGTAAGAAAGGTATGAAATTAAACTCTCTGTCTCCCCTTGTAATCTGTATTTGAGGGATATACAAATCGCGGCCGCCGAAGGTCGATACTACCATCATTGTTGCTTAAAACGGAAAATAGATGTCGGAATCGTGTTCATAGGCCTCGGTTTAGGGGGGTATGCTGAAGCACCATCTGAAAATCGTGTTCCACCCCCTGTTTTAAGTTTAGGAAAATTAGGAGATTACTTACCTGAAACAGTGAATGGGAGGAGAAGGTAGGAGACGGCGGTGGAGGCGGTGGTGGAGGCGGCGGTGGTGGAGGTGGGAGACGGTGGTCTTGTGGTTTTAGAGAGAGAAAAGGAAAGTGAGAGAGAGAGAGATCAGGGTGAAGAAGAAGAAGTTGTTTATTTATTTTTGTTTTTAATAGTAAGGGTAGTGTGGTAAGTTTACATAGACTTAACTGAGAAAGTTAACATGAGTTAGTCATAAGGACCACCGGAGTGCAAAAATTGCAACCACTGGGACCAAGTGTGTAATTAATGAACCATTGGGACCAAATCTGCAATTTTCACAAACCGCAAGGACCAACCAAGCACTTAACTCTTTTTACAATGTAAATTGTCGAATTATGAATGTTAAAAAAACAAAATATAAGCTTTATGACGCCTAGAAATATTATAAGAAAAATAATTACGATTATATACTAAAAAACAAGGCTTATGATAAGATGTTCATGAGTATCCCACGACATGTTTACGTATATAATAATGATATATGTAGATTGTGATGATAGTGTGTATTTTTTATTTATTCATGTATATTTGCGATATTAATTACTCATTTGGTGCTTTTAAGTATATATTTTATTGCAGCTTTTTTACTGAGTGTAACGAATTGAGTTTTATGAAAACAATTTGTTTGGTATATGAAGCAGTGAATATGCTCACACGACCCAAGAGTTTTGGCTGCGCATGTAAAGCTTGTTTAACTTAAAAAAAAAACACTTGTGATAGCGTTTTGCTGTCGATTTTTGGTTGATCTCGGTTCGATTTGGTATTGGTATTTGGTATAGCAAGTGAAAGGGATATACACAAAAGAATATCGACTTATGATTTATATTGGGTGAAACCCATAAAGGCGTATATCGTATTTTCAAATTATACGCGTATTACCATTGAAAATACATGTCGAAAACTGTGCTTTATCGACAACGACTAAAAAGCTTAGGCGGGATTCTTACTTGAAATCTTACCCTCAAAGTAGCGATGTATTACCTACATATTACCCATGTTGATAATATATATCGGAGATAGCCTTTTTTTCCTTTGGGTTATAGTATCCGTCAGTAATCAACAGCGGATCACAGATGGTTTTTAGTTTTTATTTATGGTGTGTGTGGTATAGGGGGTGGTTGGACTGAAGAAACGGGCTAACATGGGCGGTCTTTATGGTGTGTGGGGAGGACAATTACATAGGGCCCGTGATTTCAAGGGCATGTGTTTTTTTAAGTGATATATATGTTTAATTTTTTTTCTAAATAGTATATTCATACCAATTTTAATGTAGGTATATTTATAAATCATTTTTTATCGATTAGAAGTGGTTGTGTTGAAATAAGAGATACGATCTAAATATATAGCCTCATTTACAAATCAATTTTTATATTTATCATTAAGAAATAAGTGCATATTTTTTTAAGTTCTAACAAAATATATAAATTTTCTAAGACTCCCATATTGGTTAGTCTTGGAAGTTGTACACCCAGAGCGAGCATTAACGTTGACAAAATAATAAGTTCTTATTGATATTAACTTTCAAAATTAATTATTGTACCGTATATTAATTATTATAATACAGTTTTACAATTAACACTCAAAAATGATAATATGTGTATCCTAAAACTAATATTTTATTAAAAAATTAAATCATGCTAATTCCAATGACATTGGCCGAAAATAGTTACAGTGAATATATATAACTAACCAAGAAAGAAAAAATCAATAACGAATAATATATTATAACTTTGAAATGACATGAGAATTTATAAGTAGTCAGAAATTATTTTGAGTAATGTAACGTAAAAAAGAAATAAACGCATGTGGGAACATGGTGTTAGGCAAACAAGATCAAATTTAATAAACCATGAGATAGAGACTAAGGTCGAGTAGACAAACTTAGCTGCTTTTACTGACTTGTGCTAGCACGTACACACATACATATAACACACTGTAACTGTGTGAATTATGTGCATGAGACAAAGCCATGTGAATAGTGAAATGACACAAAGGTGGCCCTACGTGCATTAGGGTTCTGGGATGGTGCTTTTTGAAACCCTAGTATTTACTTCATAGAATTGCCTAAAAACACATTCAATCATTTAAGTTTTGTTTTATTCAGAAATAAATTAATATTATTAGATAGATATTGAATATATGTTAAAATACGTTAGGATGGAGATTTAATGGGAAAAAGTTACATAATAATAGGGTAGAAAAACTATGTTGAGGGGAATGATCGAATGGAATTGTAATCCAAGACTAATAACACACTTTGGAAAATTTAGGTTTGATTGTTATTAAGTTTTTTTATGTTTATTAATTAGTTTTCTCATGTACGTATAAATTTATGTAGAGATCATGGGTTCAATCTTTATAGTACGTAAGTTTAACTATTAAAAAAAATCAAAACTGAGCGGTAGTTATTAATTAACTAAGAAATTAATGATTACTTTTGACTTTTTTTTGAAACATGAACTTCGTTAACTCACACCACTCACAAAACGGGTCGGCCAAAAGCAATCACACTTACGTAATTACAGAATTGCACCAATCATTTTACAAAACCGTTCTATTTTTAACTCTATTACTATACCAAAGAAAGCTAGTTGTCTTCAAATCATTGACGATCTCTTCAACCCGAGCCTGCTTCTTCTCGAACTTAAGATATTTTCTAGCACATGCACGAACACCCCACCTTTATAATACATTCAAACGCCTTCTCTCCATTCCCATTAAGGCCCACCGAGTTGCCCACCTTCAAAAGATCTCTAATCGACATAGGAAGCGAACCAGACCACTCTACAAGAAATGATTACTTTTGATTCAAACCATACATCTTAATATGGTAGTTATTAATTAATTAACAATTAATGAATACAAAAAAACCACTTGTTGTTTTGTTGGCTTCGATCTTACTGGTTGGGTTTTCGTTTTCTAAAAAAGGTTTAGCCTTTAAAAAAGAAGAAAGAAAGAGAGAGGGATCATGAAAATAGATGACACAAGAGTCTTATGTCTTATGTAATAACATCAAATTCTAGATGATGTTAATTAAATTGTATACGGATTTTTTTAAGATCAATGAATATGCATGGACAACTCGACAAGCAAGTAGGGTTTTGCTACTTAGAAAGGTGTTTTGACTCTTGACGTACTTTCGTTAGAAGAGGGATAAAACGTGATCTTTATCTTCGTCTCCAAAGTTAGTAAAAGGAAGACACTAAATAAAACACGTTCCTATGGCTCAAACATATTAGCGTTTTCCAAATTTCTAAACCATTTGTAAGTTTAATTTCTAGGATCTTGCTAATGTTGGACAAAATTTGCCGTTTAAAAAAAATAAAAGAAGAGGCCCTCCCTTTAAATTATTAATTTTTATGTGCTTCTTATATAACAAGAACATTAAGTGGGGTAAATTAATCTATACATCTTTTTGGTTATCATAACCTATGCGAAAGATATGTGTACACATTAAAGTTCAACTATTTATGTAGTACTAGTGAATTTTATATAATTTAATATAACTAAAACATCGTCCATGTCAATGGGGCAAGTTAATAATTTTTATAAAATTACAAAATGGTTAACCTTTTTTTGTTAATTTAAAAAAAGCTTTCATAGGAAGATGGTATAGTTAGATCATGATTCGGATATGAGAAAATGATATCGCAGGAAAATTTAACGAAGATATGACCGGAGAAAATGATTTATCTGAAAGAAAGGTGATCTCGTCAACAAAGATGACCGATAATCGGTTATGGTTATCAAATACTGTTACATAGAAAACAACAAACTTTACCGTACGGATTACAAGTTTACACAAACTTTACAACATTTTCATATAATCTTTAACTAAACTAGCCATGTCAAATATTATACAATATATGATTTTGTAAAACGTATCATTAGGATATCCTAGTGTTGTGTTCTAGAAATCATGCAAATATCAACTAGCGGTATTTGAAAATAGGCGCATGTATTAATTATTACAATTAATTAGTGCTTTAAAATCACGTCATTCGAGTTCAGATCGGGTATAATCAGTTGGTTTATTTTCTAAAATAGTTGCATTAATAGTTACATTAACGTTTATATAGTTTAGATTGGGTATAATCATCAGTTAGTTTACAATACTATCATGCAACACGGAAGATAAAGCAAATATATTACTAGGTGTTTGTCAATTATAGAAGGCAAGAAATGAAAAGGAGTTCAAAGGCATTATGCGATCCGGAAATAATATTGTCGAGGAAATAAAGTCAGATTCGTTCTTATGGCTAAAGAGTAGATCGAAGTTTAAAGATTTAGTTGAGAGAGATGGGTGGATTTTTACATAAGAGACATAGTAAAATAAACTGATGTAATTGGGGATGTAATGGTTTTTGTTTTTATTTCGGGTATTGTAATATTTCGGGTTTTTACAGCATTTGCTGGCCTTGTTCTATAATCATAAAATCTTACCGTTCAAAAAAAAAATATTACGAGGTAAGAAAGCAGCAGCTCTACATTGAGATTTGAGTTGTTCTCAAGAAACCAAATATTTCCCTTACAAGTTTAAGTGTTAAACATCATTTAGTTTCTCTCATTGAAAAAGAAAACCTAATTATTAATATCAATTAATACTTCATTCATCGATTCTAGACATTTACTTTAAGCCACATAAATAAAGTGTAATTTAGTATTTTTAATAATTATTTTTCTATTAAACTATTTTTTGCATATTAAGACGGTATTGGTTATATAAAAAAACACAATGCCTAAAACTTAAAAGAAATGATTCACCCAACTTACCCAAACCAAATATCAAATAACTATTGTATCTCTCCAAAGAGTATGATAGTAATGTCTTCCCTTTTAAATAAAGAATGAAGGTAGACAATTTAAATCCTTTAAAATATAGTTATATGAGTGTTTAAGAGTCGATTCATTTGTTTGTTAAAATAAAATAAATAAATATCAATTACATGGTTTTCACTTCATAAGCAATATCATTTTGTGTTTAAATCAATTTACCTACAACAAAACTCCTTATCAAACTACTAATCAAGCGACATTGCTACTCTATTAACCTCTAAAGTTTTAATATTATTATGTCAGTAAAATTTTCACAAATTCTAGTAATCATGAATCTTAACCTTTTAATTTAGTTCACTTCTTTTATCATAGTTTTTTTTTCAAATCAACATCAAACAAACATCTAGTATCTATTTAACAAAAAAGTCTCAAATATGACTTTAAAAACAATAACAAAATTTATAAAATTCTATATAATGTGAATTTTTGAAGCAGCAAGGAGCTACCGAAAGCATAAATTTTTAACTTGCACATACTCATCATCATCAATATTAAATTTTATGCTAAGTTTTTTTTTTCTGATTTCGTTATGATCACATTTAGTCTTTTTTAATTACCCCTCGATTTTCTAATACGTGCCAATATAAATTCGACTTTTTCTACACTTTACGTCATTTGAGTCACTTGATGTTAAAACTCGCGCTTTTATTTTATGTAGTTTTTCGGTTTTTGTCATCGTTCGTTGCCACTTAACACGGTTTTACCTTGATTGCATGGTTTCACCGCCCCCCCAAACGTAGAGGGTTAAGACTAATTGATCATCATCTCCCCATGCATGCACATTCATCCCTACATGACTTCATTATCAACACAAAGTACAACCCCTTAATGCCCACTTCTCCATCTCCCCTCCCTATAAATAGAACCCTTTTTCTAGACCTCGAATAGTAGACAAATACAACATCTCTCTTAACCATATTCATATACTATCTTTGAAAAGAAAATGGAAGAAGCCATGAGAAGACTTGCCGGTTTTCCACCATCATCCGACACCGACCTCTTCCCACCACCACAAACCACCACACACACCACCTCAACAACCAACAAACGAACCAACACCACCCACACAACCGACTCAACCACCAACAAAAGACTTGCTTTAAAAGACTCGAACGGCTCCATGAGGTACCGTGGTGTACGCCGCCGCCCGTGGGGCCGTTACGCCGCCGAGATACGGGACCCACAGTCCAAGGAGCGCCGTTGGCTTGGAACATTCGACACTGCCGAGGAAGCCGCATGTGCATATGACTGCGCCGCACGTGCCATGCGTGGAACCAAAGCTAGAACAAACTTTGTCTACCCTCCACCAGATCATCATAATCTCGTATTTCCGTTCAGTTTTAACAACAAATCTCAACAGTTACCGTCGTCACCCTACGATAACATACCTGTACCGACAGTACAGAGGAGTGGAACTTCTTCCTTAAAATCACACTCTCATTTGTTTCATGATTTTTTTAACTCTGGTTCTTCTTCCTCGTACAACTCGAACTCCACTGGTTCTGTTTTACCTAATAAAAAGGCGTCGGTTAATCAAGAAGAGTTTTTTCAGTTGGAGTCTGATAATTCGGGTCTGCTTGACGAAGTGTTGACCGGGTTTTACCCGAAACCGAAGAGGCAACTGACACCAGTACCCGAACCGGTTTGTGAAGTGAAACGGATTGTAGAAACAAACTCTGTTGGGTTGTTTTTGGACGGTTATAGTAGTGGTAACAGTCGAGTGAATCAGTTTGACTTTGACCAGCAGTTTAATGGTGGTGGTGTAGGTTTGCCGTTTTATGGTGGTCATGTGCCGGTGGCAACAGTAGGTTGTGAGAGTTCGGAAAGCATGATTACAGATGTTTTTCAATATCCAGAATTTGTTGGTTTATTTGATGCTAGGGTTCAGAATACTTAGACTTTTTTTATAAAGTTTTTGGGTGACTACGAAACTAAGTTATCATCTTTTGGGTTTAGTGAGAGAATGAATGGAGGATATATTTTAATTATTTTATGTTTAATATATGATGCATATTTTGCAGGTTTTTAGATAGTTTTTGTAAGGTTTAATTGTTGTGTATATTGAAGGATTGTCAGCTTATATCTATCGCTCTTGTGTTACGATGGTGTCGTGTTTCTATATTCCTGAGTGCACAACAGTACGTTATGAATTTGTTTTAATGTTTTGAAAACATAATGTTAATAAGTAGTTGATTAATAAACGCTTAGAAAAATACCAATCGCCTAATGAACATAACTGAAAATGGTCATGTGTTTTAAGTTTGTGAATCCTTCCACTTGTGTAGGTATTGCAATATATACCTGAGACACAATAATAACTATTGATATATTTACGTAGTAGGCAATTGGTTTGATTTAGTATTGGTATTTGGTATGGTATCTTGAAGAGAACTTTAAAGAATATCACCATGGCTCAAAAAAAGGAGGTGATTAATTAAGGCATAAACCTTTCTTCGAACTAAAAAAAACTGAAGTGCAAGCATTATGCAAGCTTCTTCTTGCTTGTTTTGATTTTATATAATTTCGTTGTTTCTAAAATATAAATTAAGAATGTAAAAATATGGGGTGAAATCATAAAATTTATGTAGGCTTCTTGAAGAAAAAAGTCTCCTTAATATACTATTCATTGTTATTAATTATTTATTTAATTATAATATAATAATTATAATTATAATATAATATAATATAATTATAATATAATTAATTAAATATAATATAATTATAATTAATTATTTATTATAATGTGTTCAAACTGAATAACATAATATACAAATATCATAAAATGTGATTATATAAACATTTATTTTTCCGTGACTACCTTGTTGAGAAAGATAACCGTTAAATGTTAATTGTTTATTTAATTCAGTTAGTTTAGTTTAGAGTCCTAAAAAATTCACCTTTAAAGACATTTCTTTTTGGCTCATCACCCTCATATATTCATTTTAAAAAATAGTCATATGTTCATTTCAAAATATATGTAATGGTTAATGCCTGTTAACGTCCATTTCATTCATTACTTCCTGTTATTTTTCTCTTGAGTATTGTTCTAGACATGTCTTTCCTCTTAATGCTTCTATAATGCCTAAAGGAGCCATGTTGAAGTATTATCAAACATTTTCACACTTCTATAATGTCCATTACACATGAAAGAATATTGAAATCTAAATGCATATTTGAAGTTAAAAAAAAGTTGAGTAGAAAAATTAAGAAGATTAATTACTGTTATAATAATTATATAATCTCTTGAAAAGATTATCGACTTAAAAATAGTGTGTTACACACCTTAAAATACAACAAAAGAAAATCAGAAAACCCTAAAAGCTTAATGAATATACAATTAAGATTTTTCCAGGATATTTTATGTGGGTTTGAGTATATAATATACGCCCTGCCCGCGTTACGGAGGGTCAAAACGAATATTTTTAGTTTGATAACATGTACGCTTTTGTTTCAGTTACTTTTACATATATTCATAACACGATTATAATAAAATAACATGAAGACATTGATAAAAATAGCATCATCAATGGAAAAAGTATTTATAAACTTTAGGAATTATATAGTAACTTTATTAAACTCAAGGAGTCGTAGTTTAAACTGAGTTGAGAAAAAAATGGGTATAGTTGAAGAAATATTAAATATAACAATTTCAGCAAAACTTTCCAGGTTTTAAACCCGGGTAACTTAACCACACGGAACATAACATTAACAACTCCACCAAGAACCATTTTAATACTTTGATTTGCTTTCATATATATATATATATATATATATATATATATAAAATATATATTTGACATTAAAAACTAAACAGTCAAAAATATAATAAAGAACATAAAGGATACCCCATTGCCTGACGTCCTTATTCACTAATAGCAATGTTGTGCCGTCATTTTTTTACCAATGACGTTATTTTTATTATTCCCGCCATTAAGTAATAGCCATTATAAATGTAATATAGGAGATAACAAGTTAAAGAAAATAAGTACTAACATGACAATATTCTTTTAGGATTTTGGTCAGGAATGAAACCCAATAATGTAATGGAGTAACACTGCCTAGATACGGGGAAAGTTGATGGTAGGATCTTGTTTCTTTTTTCTTGAGTTGACCATTTAAATTTGATGATATAAAAGTTTTCGAAGCTTTCAGATCATCCCTTTTTCACTTTTCAATATATGATGATGGCCAAATCTTTTTGTGGATCCATTTTTTGTGTCAATCAAGCTATATATATAACTTGAGATGTTAATTCACTATTCAAATTAATTTTAGGTATGAAAAATTAAAATTTAAAGCGTTTTAAATTAAAACCGAATCATGTTTACCTAAACCAAATTTATAAATTAATTACAGAAACGATTTAGAATTGAAAATGGAAAACCTTGAAATTTTTTGTTTTCCAACTTGAAAATATGAAATTTTAAAATCCAACCTAGTTTTTTTTAATAGATAGAGTTTCGCTGTAGTATTTGTTGTATTAATTTTGGATCAAATCAACCAATTAGTTGAAGTCGAATAAAAGTTCAAATGTGAACTTGGTTTGTTTTTGGAATAGAAAAGAGACTTTCAAACCTGAAGAAGCCGATGAAGCTATAAATTCTAACTTGATGAACGCCCCTACATAAACCATATGTACAACTACTTATGTTTGATCGTCCAATATATTCGTCTTTACAGCACTTTATGTAGAAAAATCATGATATACACACATAAGTCTTGTAATACACCACTTTATGTTTAAACTTGAAGAAAATAGTTGCTTTTACGTTAAAAAAAATTACAAGTTAAATGTGTATAATAATATCATATCTTAAATCAGTTCTAATACAGAGATATATTTATCATATAAAAATATCGTTTAACTTCACAAACTCAAATGATGTATCCCTTTTAAAAGTTTCATTAGATATAACTTATAACAATTACATGTGTGTATATATGATGAGTGGGTGTCTTTAATTCTTTATTATATTTTTCTTTTCGAATAACCCTTTTTTACTTCAAAATACCACCTAAACAAAGTATTTATTCATGTATTTTTTAAAGTATGATTTTTTTTTACACATGTGTTAGGTAATAATACTATTTAGAGAATTTATACATATGTAGGTTGTATAAATAAACAAAATTATTCATATATTTTTTTTTAAGTTCTAAGATAGATGAATTTGGCATGCAAATTAAGTGCATTTTATTGAAACGGGTTTCTTTCTTTTTATTCTAAGAAAAAATCATTGAGAAATGACCCAGTAACAATTTGGCAAGCAAATTAAGTGCAATCTATCAATGAAATGTAAAGTAGACATTTTTTTTAGATTTCCTGTATGTAGTAAATGAAAATTATGCACATTCTGTGGAGAATTTGCACAAAATGTTCAACTAAGTATACCGGGTTCGTGTTCATACATCGTGTTTTTTTATTGGTTCAACAATTAAATCCACACATATTCAAGTTTCTTATGTTCACCCCTGTTGATTGAGTCATCGTCAGGGGCAGATGTACATGTTTATAAACCCCTATTGGCGTTCCGGCGGTAGTGTAAATTTTGGAAAAATTTGACTTTTTTTCGATTTTGTTACCCCTTTCTTTTAAAATATTACCCCTATGAAAGTTTTCTAGATCCACCACTGGTCATCGTAATAACGGTATCAAATTATTAGTTTAATGACGTTATATATATCTAGGTTGGTTATTGTGTACCGTTAAGTAAGTATTGTATTGGGCTAATTATGGGCCAGTGTAACAAAAACCAGTAATTTTAATTAAAGATGGAGGAAGTACTGATGTAGAGGCCCATTGCCACTAATTGGGTTGACCCTTGAAAGATAAAAGTAACGGGTGGAGGTTCACAATCAGGTTTTTGTTAAATGGAATCGGTTTCGGGTATGATCGGGTATTTAGAGAAACCGGGTAAAGTTTGAGTACGGTATATTTCTGAAAAAAACCGTACTCTATGTACCCAGTTGGGGTATAATCAAGTTCGGTATATCGTATTTGGAACCGGGTATTAATTTCGGTTTAAAAAATGAGTTTTTATATTTAAGTTTACACAAAAATAAATTCGTTCAATTAAATTTGGTTTGTAATTTGTAAGAATAATGAAATAAATTACAATAACAAAAATTCACTCAAGTACAAATTATTTGCTTCATAATATGTTGTTTTTAAATACTTAAAGTTATAAGTTGTTAAGTAAACAAAAAAATATACTTTAAAAATTCGGGTATTCTATCGGGTATTAATAAAAACCGGTATCAGGTATAAGGTATAATCCGGTTTGGGTATAGGGTATGATCGGTTACAGGTATTTTCGGGTATAAATCAGTTACGGTTTTCGTTACGGTATAGATGTCAAAATGTATACCCTATCTATACCCTATAGATAGAGTCAAGTTTAGTTATGCGTATAAAATACACGGGTATAAAAATAATAGTTTTGGGCTAATTCTCAGGTCCGATTTCAAGCTCATGTTTTTTTTTTCCAACTCTAGTAATGGGTGTCGGAATGATTGAAGTGTGTCATAATTTTAGTTTATTAGTTTGAATTTGTAATAAAGTATTATTATAATAATCGAATACTAATTTTTAGACCAAAACTAATACATGAAGTTGTGTACTTGTATCAATATTATACTTTGAAGGGTTCAAATAAAAATATTTTTTTTAAGAATAATTTTTTTAACTAATATAATTTTTTATTTTATTTATTTAATTTTTTAATTAATATTAATGTAAGGTATATTAGTAAATTTATATAAATCACTAATTGGTAGTCTTTTTTTTAATATCTAACTACATTAAATTTGTAACTTATTTTAAAAAAAATATGTTTTCAAAGAAAAAAAATAATTTAAAGTGTAGGATAAATGGCGTGAGCGAGACGTGTATGATTTTTTTGATATATTTTAAGTACTTTTAACTCGTTTATTCAAGCTTTAAATTTATAAAAACACGTATACAACTATCACTCTCTACTTCGAGCTATGGCAAGTGCACACATCTTGACGTATTATAGTGATGGTAAAATACCGAGGTCGTCCAAGTACACAAGAGCTTTTAATACGGAATATCCTTAACGTCTAATCTAACCAATTTTTTATAAAGGTTTTTAATAAGTAAACATAAAGAAATAGACCAAGTAATAAAAAGAAACAAATAAACAAGATAGCATCACTTGGTTCCATCTTATTATTTACGTTTCCTTTGATGATTTTCGCACTTTAAATTTCTAAGAGATTATCTTAATTAAAGTGGCATGTCCCTCTTTTGGAGATAACGCTACCCTCAGCCATATTGGTCTGAGTCAGTAGAGATACAGTCCCGCAAGGCCGGAATATCGGAAATAATTAAGTAAGTTATTAATTAAAGTTTGGCATGTACCTCTTTTGAAGGCAATGCTACCCTCGGTCATATCGGTCTGAGTCAGCAGGGATACAGTCTCGTAATACCGGTTTAAAGTTTTGATAGTAGTTCATTTATAAGGGATTCAAGTCGTTCTTACTTCCCCTTATTTGATGCTATTTGCCGCAAAAGAAGTCATAATAAGCTTGAACCAAGTTCTCCCATGATCTATACGTTGAACGAGGCAAGAACTTTACCCATATCGCCCTTCTAACCCCTTCCAGGAAGTTAACGTGCTTTATATAGACCGTAAAGACGCGAATGAGTGAATTAACAAAACATGAAAAGATGATAGAATAAAGTTCACTTTCAATATTAAAACTAGTTATTAAAGTCATTTATACATGCCCAATTAAAAAGTTAACCAAAGCTTGAAAATCAGAAGTAATACATAAATAACTTATCTTCACCAAGTGTTGTAAGAGATTAGCCAGGCATGGCCTTTGTTTGACAAAAAACTCTTACGATCGATCTTTGATCCAAGACTACTACACACATTCTAAGAATGGATGATGGATGAATGTTGTGGATGATGGTGGTATTGTGGTGGTGGAGTGGTTGCAGATGTGAGATACGTGGTTTGCCAAGGGGTGAGTTGAATGAGACTAAACACCTCCATTTGTGGCTGGAAATAGTGGCTTCACACGACCCCGTGTCTTTCTTCTTCTCTGTCTTCATTTAATGATGTAACACCCCAATATATTATATATATATATTATATATATATATATATATATATATAATAATTATATATATATATATAATAATTAGGGATGTTTAAACTACTTAATAGTAAGTTGTTAAATAATAAAAATCATAAACTGAGTCCTATGTATGCTAAACCAAACATGAGGGACTAAATGTGTCAAACTGAGAAAGATGATTTATTAAAAAGAAAACTTTAAAATCACAACACACACTTAGTGTGTGTACGTTTGTGAAGAGCAGAGCAGGGCAAGAACACCCAAACCCTACTCTCATCAAAATTGATCAATTGAAGGAAAAAATTGGGCTAATGTTAATGCATGAATCAAGAACAGTAGTCAATTGTACCTAACTAACGCAAGGTAAGTTACAATTTCGATATCTATGATGTTCGATTTTAGGAGGAACTTGGATAATTGAAGTTTTTGGATAATTGATTGATTGTTTTGGGTTAAGAAAGGTATAACCTAAGTGTAGGATCATAACCCTAACTGAAAATTTAATAATAAATTTATGTGATTTATGGGTGGATATCATTATGCTTTGCATAAGAAGTGGGTTATGTTCTTACATAACAAAGCCTTAAGAGTTTATACAATTATAAATGCTATGATGTAAATTCTGGATGTTAACCATACATGTTGAACATAGAGATGAAAAGAATAACGAATACTTGAAAAGTGAGCATAAATCAAGTAGATGAGGTGTTAACAATGTCGTGTGTCCTAAACTTTCATTATGAGTTCTAAACGACAAAAATGGATTTAACTCTATAGGCAAATTGGGTGATACGTCAAGCGGTCAAGAAGGGATGGACGCGCGCTTGAAAGGAAATATTTAAGGTACGTGGCTTATTGATTCGTAAAGTTTTATTTATGATTTTGTAGTGATATATGCAAATAATCAAAATGAGGAAATAGATAATAGTTTGGTTGAATAAAACGATGGATTTCGTTAAACAACAAAACGGGTCAAAATGAGGAAATAGATATTAGTTTGGTTGAATAAAACGATGAATTTCGTTAAACAACCAAAATGGTCAAAATGAGGAAATAGATATTAGTTTGGTTGAATAAAACGATGGATTTTGTTAAACAACCAAACGGGTCAAAATGAGGAAATAGATATTAGTTTGGTTGAATAAAACGATGGATTTCGTTAAACAACCAAACGGGTCAAAATGAGGAAATAGATAATAGTTTGGTAGAATAAAACGATGGATTTCGTTAACAACCAAACGGTCAAAATGAGGAAATAGATAATAGTTTGGTTGAATAAAACGACGGATTTCGTTAAACAACCAAAACAGGCCAAAAGGAGGAAACAGATGATGGTTTGGTTGAAACAAAACGATCGTTTTCGTTAAACAACCAAACGGGTTAAAATAGGAAGATATATATGGATTTGGTTGAATTAAGCGATGGACTTCGCTATTTCAACCAAATGAACCAAAATGTGAAAAATAAATAAAGGCTTGGTAAAATAAAGCGATGAGTTCGCCAGAGCATCCAACTGGAAAAGGGTGGAGTTTTAATGTATGCCGGAAAGGATACATGTATACCCATCATAGTTAAATTATGACAAAAGGGTAAAATCGTAAAGGAAAAGTCTATATGCATAAAAATCAAGAATTAGACGTGTAAATTATAAACAACTATTCCGAAGGATGAGGATATATATATATATAACTATAATTGAAATGAATAATAAGTATATCAAGTTGTTTTGTTGAAATTTTTTAAATGGGTCAAAATAATGAGATTTACGAAGGTTGAAGTTGAGCAATGAAAGTACTCAAAATGATAGCACTACTGTAACAAAAACAGAAAATATAATTATTCGGAAGAGATAAACAAGTTCCGAGTAGTACGCTGATGTACGGAGGTCGAAATGGGTCGTATGGGTATTAAAATAAATCTGCAGAAAGATCGTTGCAAAGGTGCCGTCGCCGACGGCATAACTAGCCGTCGCTGACGCACCATAATATCCCGACGCTCTATGCTACTGTCTACGGTAGTCATAATCCGATGCATGTTTTCACGTGGCGTCGCCGACGAGACTTCATGCCGTCGCCGACGTCATGCAGAAATTTCAAATCTTAAAATTTTTAATAATTTGATTTATTGTTAAGATGCATTTTTCTTTATTGATTATATCGCTAATAAATTAAAAAAACTTTCAGTTTGGAAGGATCTACAAGTAAAGTACGGATGAAGATTGAGCCATGCTAAAGAACCGAACATATCCAACGTTCAAGTTTCTGTTTTTATGATGTCTAGTCAAGTTTTGAACTAATCTATAAGATGTATGATATTAGTAAGCAACTATAATATCTTATATATATTTTGGAACTTTTAATGTAAAAAACAAAAAAAATAAAAATGGGTGTTTTAAGTTGGTAATCAGAGCTTCAGGTTTAAAGATGAAATGTGTTCGGTTCAAGGCTTGATCAAGACATCCGGTAATAAGTGACTATGAAATAAATTTCAGTAGAAAACAATAGAAAAGAGGATGATTTGAAGTGTATGGGAGGAGTGCATTAATGCACTCGAACCCAGGAAATACACTAAATATAAATGGGTGAGATAAGTTATATACTTAATCAACCGAATAAGAATAATACATCACACGTAGTATTGAGTGATGAGTATCAATTTCCATATAATATGGAAATGGTTAAACAAATTATTTACCTACTTGTTATGGACATTTCAGTAAAAAGAGAGAGAGAGAGAGAGATGTCTGACGGAACGGGTGATGATACGGTATCCCTCATGACGGAGGAGATACAAACAAAAATTTCCGAAGAAGTCGGAAAGGCGTTAGAAGCAGCCTTGCCTGAATTTATGGAAAGCTTGCAAATAACAATGTTAACAACAATTGAAGAAAAGATGAATGAAATCAAAGAAAGCCTCAGTCAAGACAGAGGCAAGACTAAAGAAGGGAAGGCATGCCCTTACAATAAATTTATGGCATGTAAACCCCCGATCTACAACGGGGAGGTAGATCCAATTATTTGTCAAAGATGGGTAAGTGATATTGAAGGAGTCTTTGAACGGACTCTTTGTGACCCAAGCGACTTCGTAGCTTACGGAACTGGCCAACTGAGGGGTCAAGCGAAAGATTGGTGGGATAACCTCAAGAAGGAACTGGGCATTGAAACCACAAGGACCATGACATGGGAAGAGTTTAAGGCGCCTTTCCTTAAACATCACAGCCCAAAGGCCGTAATTAATAAAATCAAAGAGGAATTTATTCAACTAAGACAAAAAGGTGAATCGATTGACAAGATCACGGGGATCTTCTTAGACAAGTTGAGGTTTTGTGAGGAATTAGTGCAAACTGAAGAACAGAAGATCTATTATTACTACAACATGTTGAGTGCTGAATATCAAGAGTTTATGACTCCCTCAAAATATGAACATCTCACGGAGATTGTAAATGCCGTGCGAGAGCGCGAAATTGAACTGAAAAAGCAAGTTGAAAGAGGAGAAAAGAGGGCGTTGGATGTGAATCCAAGCCCCACCAAGAAACAGAAGGTAAACGAACCCCCGAAGAAAGGAAACGTAAAAGGAGGGTTGCCTAGTTGCAAGATTTGCGGACGCTCTCATCGGGGCGAGTGTTTCTACAAAGTCAAACCTTGTGTAATGTGTGGAAAGACGAGACATGCGCCCTCAAATTGCCCTACTAAATTTTCGGTCTGCTTTAAGTGTTACCAACCGGGACATAAAAAGTCGGAATGCCCGAAGTTGGTAGGAAAGAAAGACGCGATCAAAGAGAAGAGCGAAACTCCGAAAACGAGGGCAAGATCCTTTCACATAACTGCAGCTGAGGCCAAAAATGAACCCGATGTGGTTTCAGGTATGTTTACCATAAATTCAATTTCCGCACGTGTTTTATTTGATACGGGTGCAAATAAGTCTTTTTGTTTCACATGGATTTATTAGACACCCTTTGTTCACATTAACAAAATTACCTAAGCCTATAGAAGTAGAAGTAGGCAATAATAAAAGTTTTGTTTTTTTGTGATATATGTCGGGAATGCAAATTAAACGTTGATGGCGAGGATTACTTTGTTGATTTGATACCCATGTCAATGGGGGAATTCCAAGTGGTAATTGGAATGGATTGGTTATCTCGATACCACGCTAAAGTAATATGTTTCCGTAAAGAGATACAACTAACATCACCAAGCGGAAGACATGTAATTATTTACGGGGAAAGGAATTGCAATCCTATAGTATGTTCAATGATAAAAGCCCATAAACTCATTCAGCATGGGTGTAAGGCTTATTTGACATACGTACACGATTCAGAAAAAGAGTCGCCAAGTATAGAAGATGTGGCTGTCGTACAAGATTTCAGAGATGTATTTCCGGAAGATTTACCTGGAATACCACCCGAGTGCGAAGTGGAGTTTGGGATTGAACTAGTTCCAGATACGAAACCGGTGGCTAAAGCCCCATATCGGTTAGCACCGTCCGAACTCCAAGAGTTATTATCACAATTACAAGATTTATTAGACAAGGGATTCATCCGTCCAAGCGTCTCTCCCTAGGGAGCGCAGTATTGTTTGTGAAAAAGAAAGACGGAAGCATGCGTATGTGTATCAATTACCGTGAGCTAAATAAACATACGGTGAAGAATCGATATCCACTTCCGAGAATTGATGATTTATTCGATCAACTACAAGTGTCACACCCCGACCCGCAGCGGAATAAAAGACGGGGCATGATTGGGTTATCACCAAAGCTCATGATATTTACTAAGAAGTTTCATATTTATTAAATTCAAATTACAAATTTAAATATCCAACAAACAAAATTCATACAAATACAAAAAAAAATCTAAATGTTTATTCCAACGCAATAACTTGTTTATTCTTCTAGGCCATCCTAAGTGTTTCTTTCCTCAACTTGATCACCTGTATCATGTGTAAAACAGAGGAGATTTTGGGTCAACAAAAGTTGGCGAGTGAACCTTGATAAAACATTTTAAATAATTGCTTGTTTTGTTTATTAAAGAAAATTCGTGCATAAATCACAAGGGGGCAAAAATATATATGTAAACAATCACAAACCACATTGAATGAATATATGACATGAATGATGATGTATCTGAGATCAAGGCTCAATCAAACGGAGCCGATCTAATGAGGCACCTGATGCTCAACCCGTATCCTACGAGGAACTGATGGGCCTAATGAAATGAGTGCACTGAAATGATAAATTTAATCCACATATAAACCACACACCAACCAATACACATTTGATCACAAAATGATATAAGCACAAGTGTTTAAATAAAATAAAGGAATGGTACGACAAATGATACACCCCAAAACGTGATTAAAACGGGGAATTTGTAGAGATTCACTCACAATGGGTGCGTTCCTTGCTTGATAATGAAAGCGCACGAGTTGAGGATTTGATCGACGAAAGAATACTAACCTAAAATGATACACGATAAATGTAAATATAAACAGGTTAATATTTGATTTATACTCTTTATTAGATTTGAGATAGTATTATTATTGAGAATTTTATCCTTAGGAAGTTGAGATTTTTAGTTGTTTTATTTTTTTATTGTTTTAAAATTAAAATAATAATGTATACTTGATATAAATAATAAATAATAATAAAAATAAAAATGAAAATAAAAAATATATATTGTCAGGTCTGACAAGGCCTGACCGGTTCGTTGACTGTTTGACTGCGCGAGATGTGGCTCGAACTCGCGACCTCTCGGTTGCGTGCACGCAGCTCTTCCAACTGAGCTACGTGTCTAACCCGAAAGAATCCGGTTTTTAATTAATCTTATAATCTTGTTAGCTTCATTCAGAATTTGGTAATTATTTAATTTTTGAAAAATGTTTCAACCGGGGTGACAACAGGGACTCGAACCAGCGACTCTGTGATTGGTTTGCACCCGGCCCAACCAGTTGGGCTGGTTGCTTAACCTGTATGATATAGAAGTTGTATTATATTTAACAACTCAATGGATTTCAGCATGATTTGGTTTTAAAAAAAAAAAGAACAGTTTAAAGAAAACGGTGCCAGTTGCAAGTATCGAACTCGGAACGTGCGCGTTTAGTGTGCACACAGTTCACCACTGGACTGTGTGTCTAACCCAGTTTATAACTCGAATTTTATTATATACATACACATTCGGCAACTCATCTTCTTCATTTGCATAAACCCAAAAACATTTACCCGCCCGAATAACCATTTATTCAGGAGTGTGATTTCTCATTCTTATCCGATAAAGAATCTAAACATGAATTAAGACAGTTAGGTGGAGGATTGTTACCAACGATGGCGTTTCCTTCGGTTCTCCGGCGAGGAGCGGCGGTTTCCGGTGAAACAGAGGGGAAGGGTTTGCATAGAGGAAGTTTGAGATTAGAGGAGAAAGGTTCAGCGAGCTTGAGAGTGAGGTTAACGCCGGTTTATATAGATTTCATTAAGTGATCGATTTTCGGTTTTTTAAAAAAGGTGATTGATTTTGGTTTTTAGAAACTAATTTGATTGATTCGCACAATTACAATAGATTGGTGCTTGATTGGAAAGATTAAACGCGGTTTGCTAGCTGGACTTATTCGGATGCCAGCACAGGGACGAGTCAGGCGGGTTCGCTGGTTTGAATTCGCAGGAAACATCACTCGGGTTCATGTATATATATATAAGTTTATTCGAACTTCTTAACAAAAGGCGCGTGTGTCTCGGTGGTGCTTGTTGTGTGTGATTACTCGGGCGACCCGGGTTCGATTCCCGGTTCACCTATTTTCCTTATTTTTATTGTGTTCTTTTAATTATCTAATTATTTATTATTTAGTTGGTTATTTATAAAGATTGTATTTAAACATTCATTATCATTATTTATATAAGAAATATAAAAATAACCGAACGACAAGAATACACTTTGATTGATAAATTGGGGCGGGTTTTCGAAACCCGATTTACACAAATGTTATAACAAGGTGCAAGTTGGTTTTCAAAAATTGACTTGAGGTCGGGCTACCATCAACTGAGAGTGAAAAAGGAAGACATACCCAAAACGGCTTTCCAAACACGCTATGGGCATTACGAATTCCTTGTAATGTCTTTCGGATTAACCAATGCGCCCGCGGCATTCATGGATCGTATGAATCGGGTTTGCAAACCCATGTTGGATAGATCAGTGATAGTGTTCATAGAGAACATTTTAGTATACTCAAAGAGCAGGGAGGATCATACTCGTCATTTATGCGAGGTATTAGAAACTCTTAGACGAGAAAATTGTACGCAAAATTCTCGAAGTGTTCCTTTTGGCTTCGAGAAGTACAGTTCCTCGGACATGTTATAAGTGCCGATGGGATTTTGGTGGACCCGTCCAAGATTGAAGCAGTGTCAAAATGGAATCCTCCGAAAAATTCATCAGAGATCAGAAGCATTATGGGGCTTGCGGGATATTACAGACGATTCATTCAAGATTTCTCCAAAATTGCATCGCCGTTAACCAAATTAACCCGAAAGGACGAAAAAATTGTTTGGAACAATGAACAAGAAAAAGCATTCCAAATGCTTAAAGAAAAATTGACCAGTGCTCCGATATTGACTTTACCGGATGGCACCGATGACTTGGTAGTGTATTCGGACGCTTCACACCTAGGTCTTGGTGTAACACCCCAACCGATGGCGGAAACATCGGGATGAGACGAAAACGAGATTGCTCATTGCTCACAACATTATTAAGTGACAATAATTAATTAAACCATATTTCATTTCATAAGGATTGTCAAATACATCAATGTAACAAAACAAAGAACAATCTAACATTTGCAAAGTCATAACAAAATTGATACGTCGACATTAAACCTAACGTCTAATTTGTGTGTATCTAGTCCTTGCTATATTGTTTTCATAGCGTCATCTCCTTCAACCTGTAACATGTTTTAAAATAAAGTCAATGCAAAAGCAAAGGCGAGTACACAAGTTTAAGCATAGCATACGTATACGAATAAAGTTTTAACAATCCTCATGGCAACTAAATCTATACAAGAGCAATATCAAGGCATGCAATGCTAATAATCAAACCAGTAACGCAATCACGATGTTTTAACATGACCTCACGTGTAAAGCGATGGAGGTGGATGCGTGAATTCCTATAGCGCTAAGCATGTCAAACAAGGCTAAAAATAGTTAATGACTAAAGCACGGCACAACGTTTATCCCCAGACAAGCAACAAGTATACGATTCAAGTAGTCATGTGTATAGGATTGTTTGTGCGTTTCATAAAGTTTAAGTGTTTGTGATTTTTGTATATGGAAACATGTTACACCCAAAAAGTGATATAAAACAAATGTGGGTCGAGTGTACTCACAGAATTGCGAAGTCTTCTTTGGAAATTCCACGACGAGTTGATGAGTGGGAGAAAGGGACACCAATGCCACCTTAAATGACAACGAACATGGATGAATAATCGAATCGGAGTTGAAGGTACGTGTACGTTTAGCACGGAATTTGTGTAACGACTCTAAAGTTACATTCGTCAATAGTGCCGTAAAAGTGTTATCAAAATAATACAATATATATATATATTTTTGGCGAAAAGAAAGTAGATAAAAGCATATTTTGACGAAACGGGATAATAGACATATATGTATTTTTTTTAACGAAAAGAATAATAGATAAATATATATTGTTTGTCGGAAACACGTAATATATATATATATATATATATATATATATATATATATTGCCGTTTAGAGAAGTATAATTTTTGAAAAGTATTTAATATATATTTATTTTGCCGGAAGGAATAATATGAGTATATCTTGTCGTTAAATAGATATATACTTTGACGAAAGGAATATTAAATAAATATGTTGTTGAACGGTGTAATGAATAAATGTGTTTTGTCGAAAAGCATAAAGTGAAAATATATATATATTGCCAGAAGTGTAATAAATCAATATATATTTTATCGAAAGATGTAACGAATAAGTATACCTCTTTTGTCGTTAGATAATATATTTTGTCGAAAAAACGTATTAACTAAATATATCTTTGTCGGGAAGTAAAATAAATATATGTATATTTTTGTCAGAAAACGGGCAGAGTTTCCCCTGTTTTAGGACGATCCCGACAACGCCAAGTGTCGATTAAATGCTTTCAAAACTCAACAATTTTATCAAAACAATACAAATATATATTTACATATGCTACATATGTTTCCAAATTATACATAAAATTAGGTTACACAATTAAAACGATAAATGAATATGGAATAACAAGGTTTAATATACACGTCATTGCTATACCGGGCCTCGTTTCTAGATCGTTGACCCGACAGTTGACCAGGTTTGACTTTTTGACTGGAGCTAAGCCGAGTCGCACTAAACTGAACCGAGTTAACTTGTGTCGTGAAAGCCGAGCCAACTGAAACGACAAAACAACCGTCGAGTTGAGACACGAAACTGACTAAATCGGAAACAAAATAGAATAAGAGACTCGAACCTGAAACGAACCAAGACGGCTGTTGACTAGTGTTGACCCGAACCGAATCTGACTTTGACTAAGGCTGACCGTTGACTGTTTGACCACAGTCGACCAGTTGACTTTCGTTGACCAAGTTTGACCGAACATTCAAACTTAACCCGAGCCGAGATCACGCAAACTTTGAACCAAATCTGTCTGTTGACTGATGTTGACCAGCTTGACCGGGTTTGACCCGGTGTTAACCGAGTAAACTCGGACAACTGAGTCGTACCGAGCCGAGTCGCCAAACTTGACTAAACCCGAAACACTTGAGCTTGAACCCGAACCCTAATCAAGCCTGAACCGAGTCGACTCGGAGAACCGAGTCACAAAATGAAGGCCACCACCATCACTGCCGCCGTGATGAACTACTACCGCCGCCGTAGGCCATGCCGGCACCACCTGAAACGAAACCAAACGGGGCCGGAGACGCGGATCTTTACAGATCTGAAAGAAAAAGTGAAAGAACAAGCTTAGAGGTGTTTACCGGAGGTTTTGGAGACGAACATGATGCTGGTGTTGCTGCCGTCGAGCCTGCTGCCGCCGCTGCTATGTTTCGTTTGAATCACCCACCACCACCGTCGCCCGCTGGAGGTGACGGCTGCTGCCGCCATCGATCGAAACCGCCGCCGCTGCTGCACCGCCGTTGCTGAACCGATGCATCGTCGCAGCCGCGCCGCTGCTCCGCCGCCACGCCGCCGCTCTATCTAGTCTCTCTCTCATCACAGCTCCCTCTCTCTCTCTCTCTGAAGCATCTAAGCGGGTGTGTGTGTGTCGGGTTTAAGAGATTGCAGGGGGTGTGCGAGTGTGAGGGGTTGAGAAGGAAGGTGAGTGAGGTGTGTGTGAGCGGCTGAGGAGAAGGGGGGGAGCAGGGAGATGAGCCGCGTATGGGTGAAATGTGAGGGTGGGGGGTTTTATTTATTTGAAATTAGGTTTAGGGTTTAGTTAGGTTTAGGTGGTGTGTTGGGCCAAAGCTTGTTAACCCGATCTAACGTTTTTGAGTGGCCCGAACGTACCGACGAGATCCGATTTCAAGTACAAGTTTCATAAAACGTCGAATTTATTTTGTTTATTATTATTATTATCTAGAAAAATAATAAAAATACGAGGCGTTACACTTGGGTACGTACTTATGCAACGGGGCAAGGTGATTGCTTATGCCTCTAGACAATTAAAAGTCCACGAAAAGAAATATCCGACTCACGACCTAGAATTGGCAGCAGTGATTTTTGCTTTAAAGATTTGGAGGCATTACTTATACGGGGTGAAATGCACTATTTTCACCAACCATAAGAGTTTGAAATACTTCTTCGATCAAAAAAAGTTAAATATGAGACAAAGAAGATGGCTAGAAACGGTGAAAGACTATGATTGCGAAATCCATTACCATCCTGGAAAAGCCAATTTAGTAGCGGATGCGCTAAGTCGAAAAGAAGAATATACTCCCATACGAGTGCGGTCGATGCAACCAGTAGTAACGTTAGGTTTGCTCGGACAAGTTCGAATGGCACAAGAAGAAGCACTAAAAGAAGAAAATTGAAGAAAAGAATGTGTAAAAGGTTTATTGAAAGACATTGTTGACGGAGAAAATGGGATAAAGACCCGATATGGTAGAATTTGGGTCCCGAACACTTGTGGTGTTAAAAATCTTCTACTAAATGAGGCTCATAAGTCGCATTACTCGATTCACCCGGGAGCGACAAAGATGTACCAAGATTTGAAGCGAAACCATTGGTGGCCTGGAATGAAAAGAGACGTAGCAAATTATGTAGAAAAATGTTTAACTTGTTTAAAGTAAAAGCTGAACACCAAAAGTCGTACGACAAGCTCCAACCACTAGACATTCCAGTTTGGAAATCGGAACATATTACCATGGACCTATTAACTAAGCTACCAAAAACGGCTCGAGGGTTCGACGGTATTTGGGTGATCGTGGATAGATTGACAAAAAGCGCTCATTTCCGTCCTATTCGTGAAACGTATACGTCTGAAAAGATGTCGGAAGTGTACATAAATGAGATTGTAGCACGCCATGGAGTGCCGGTGTCCATCGTGTTCGATAGAGATACTCGGTTCACTTCAAACTTTTGGCACGACTTTCAAGAACAGCTGGGTACGAAACTATTAATAAGTACAGCCTATCATCCCGAGACAGATGGGCAAAGCGAACGAACAATTCAAACGCTAGGAGACATGCTACGGGCATGTATTATAAATTTTGGCGGTAGTTAGGGATGCTTACCTACCATTGGTTGAATTCTCATACAACAATAGTTACCATTCAAGTATTGGAATGGCACCATACGAAATGCTTTATGGTAGGAAATGTCGAACCCCGGTGTGTTGGGGGGAGGTAGGCCCTCGAGAACTCGCTCACAAGGATATAATTAAAGCCACCAACGAGAGAATAGATACGATTCGAGCTCATTTAAAAGCAGCTCAAGATCGACAAAAGTCTTATGCAGATAAAAGATGAAGGCCTATGGAGTTCCAAATTGGTGATAAGGTAATGCTTAAGGTGTCTCCGTGGAGGGGGGTCATTCGATTTAGGAAAAGAGGAAAGCTGTGCCCGAGGTTTATTGGACCTTTCAAAATCCTTGAACGGGTGGGCAAGGAAGCTTACCGATTAGAGCTACCCAAAGAGCTAAGTGGAATACACAAT
Organism: Scalesia atractyloides; assembly: GCA_947069175.1. Taxonomy (NCBI): domain Eukaryota; kingdom Viridiplantae; phylum Streptophyta; class Magnoliopsida; order Asterales; family Asteraceae; genus Scalesia; species Scalesia atractyloides. Next base: position 1,309,702 of record CAMTDV010000012.1, on the reverse strand, counting down.
ACATTCCATGTTTCACATCTACGAAAATGCATGGCCGACGAAACAAGTTGTGTTAGATATGACGACATAGAGATAGACGATAAGCTTAATTACTTGGCAAAACCAATTTCAATCCTCGACCGGAAGGTCAAAGGATTAAGAAACAAAGAAATTAGTCAAGTAAAGGTTAAATGGGAGCATCGGAAGGGAGCGGACACTACTTGGGAGTTCGAAGAAGAGATGAAAAGATTATACCCTTCCCTATTCGGTATGTAACTAAGTTTCAAGGACGAAACCACTTTAAGGGGGATGGATTTGTAACACCCCAATATATATATATATATATATATATTATATATATATATATATATATATATATATATATATATAATTAGGGATGTTTAAACTACTTAATAGTAAGTTGTTAAATAATAAAAATCATAAACTGAGTCCTATGTATGCTAAACCAAACATGAGGGACTAAATGTGTCAAACTGAGAAAGATGATTTATTAAAAAGAAAACTTTAAAATCACAGCACACACTTATGTGTGTGTACGTGTGTGAAGAGCAGAGCAGGACAAGAACACCCAAACCCTACTCTCATCAATATTGATCAATTGAAGGAAAAAATTGGGCTAATGTTAATGCATGAATCAAGAACAGTAGTCAATTGTACCTAACTAACGCAAGGTAAGTTACAATTTCGATTCCTATGATGTTCGATTTTGGGAGGAACTTGGATAATTGAAGTTTTTGGATAATTGATTGATTGTTTTGGGTTAAGAAAGGTATAACCTAAGGGTATGATCATAATCCTAACTGAAAATTAAATGATAAATTTATGTGATTTATGGATAGATATCATTATGCTTTGCATAAGAAGTGGGTTATGTTCTTACATAACAAAGCCTTAAGAGTTTATACAATTATAAATGCTATGATGTAAATTCTGGATGTTAACCATACATGTTGAACATAGAGATGAAAAGAATAACGAATACTTGAAAAGTGAGCATAAATCAAGTAGATAGGTGTTAACAATGCCGTGTGTCCTAAACTATCATTATGAGTTCTAAACGACAAAAATGGATTTAACTCTATAGGCAAATTGGGTGATACGGCAAGCGGTAAAGAAGGGACGGACGCGCGCTTGAAAGGAAATATTTAAGGTACGTGGCTTATTGATTCGTAAAGTTTTATTTATGATTTTGTAGTGATGTATGCAAATAATCAAAATGAGGAAATAGATAATAGTTTGGTTGAATAAAACGATGGATTTCGTTAAACAACAAAACGGGTCAAAATGAGGAAATAGATATTAGTTTGGTTGAATAAAACGATGGATTTCGTTAAACAACCAAACAGGTCAAACGAGGAAATAGATATTAGTTTGGTTGAATAAAACGATTGATTTCGTTAAACAACCAAACGGGTCAAAATGAGGAATTAGATATTAGTTTGGTTGAATAAAACGACGTATTTTGTTAAACAACCAAACGGGTCAAAATGAGGAAATAGATATTAGTTTGGTTGAATAAAACGATGGATTTCGTTAAACAACCAAACGGGTCAAAATGAGGAAATAGATAATAGTTTAGTTGAATAAAACAATGGAGTTCGTTAAACAACCAAATGGGTCAAAGTGAGGAAATAGATATTAGTTTGGTTGAATAAAACGATGGATTTTGTTAAACAACCAAACGGGTCAAAATGAGGAAATAGATAATAGTTTGGTTGAATAAAACGATGGATTTCGTTAAACAACCAAAACGGGCCAAAAGGAGGAAATAGATGATGGTTTGGTTTAAACAAAACGGTGGTTTTCGTTAAACAACCAAACGGGTTAAAATAGGAAGAATATATGGACTTGGTTGAATTAAGCGATGTACTTCGCTATTTCAACCAAATGAACCAAAATGTGAAAAATAAATAAAGGCTTGGTAAAATAAAGCGATGAGTTCGCCATAGCATCCAACTGGAAAAAGGGTGGAGTTTTAATGTATGCCGGAAAGGATACATGTATACCCATCATAGTTAAATTATGACAAAAGGGTAAAATCGGAAAGGAAAAGTCTATATGCATAAAAATCAAGAATTAGACGTGTAAATTATAAACAACTATTTCGAAGGATGAGGATATATATAACTGATAATTGAAATGAATAATAAGTATATCAAGTTGTTTTGTTGAAATTTTGTAAATGGGTCAAAATAATGAGATTTACGAAGGTTGAAGTTGAGCAATGAAAGTACTCAAAATGATAGCACTACAGTAACAAAACAGAAAATATAATTATTCGGAAGAGATAAACAAGTTCCAAGTCATACGCTGATGTACGAGGTCGAAATGGGTCGTATGGGTATTAAAATAAATCTGCAGAAAAATCGTTGCAAAGGTGCCGTCGCCGACGGCATAACTAGCCGTCGCTGACGCACCATAATATCCCGACGCTCTATGCTACTGTCTACGGTAGTCATAATCCGACGCATGTTTTCACGTGGCGTCGCCGACGAGACTTCATGCCGTCGCCGACGTCATGCAGAAATTTCAAATCTTAAAATTTTTAATAATTTGATTTATTGTTAAGATGCATTTTTCTTTATTGATTATATCGCTAATAAATTAAAAACTTTCGGTTTAGAAGGATCTACAAGTAAAGTACGGATGAAGATTGAGCCATGCTAAAGAACCGAACATATCCAACGTTCAAGTTTCTGTTTTTATGATGTCTAGTCAAGTTTTGAACTAATCTATAAGATGTATGATATTAGTAAGCAACTCTAATATCTTATATATATTTTGGAACTTTTAATGTAAAAAAAATAAAATAAAATAAAAATGGGTGTATCAAATGAGCTTGTCAGATTAGATGGCATACGGCCTCGTGACCACTGTACTTGTTGTACTATACAAGATTAGCAAATCTGGAAGTTGACCACGGCCTGTGTCCATTAGACACGGCCCATGTCTCTTGTCTGCTTCTGTTTGTCTTTTCTTCTTTGGAACCTTGAAGGGGCACAGTCCCATGCCAACAAGGCACGGGCCCATGCTGGCTTTTGATTCTTTGTTTTTGGCTTTGGGGTGAAGCTCGGGTGATTGGTATTGTGTACCGTCTTTCATTTTTCTATACTTATGCTGGTTTTTGTCGTTTATTTGCTTCTTTTGTATATTTAAGCTTTTTTAATCCTGAAAATTAAACGTATACAAAGAAACACATTTTTTTCCAACATTAGTACTAAAAATGGTTGATTTTATATCGTTTTTCAATTTATATGTTGCATTTCACGCATATCAATAAACTGCGGGGTGTGTAGGATAAATTACGAACTGTATATGATAAATTTCAATATGTGTAAGATAAGGATCAATTTTGATGTGTGTAGGCAAAAAAAATTTAGTGTGTAGGATGATAATTTTTATGACTAATTAATTAGTTAAATATAATAATAAATAAGATTAGAAAAAAATTATTTAGTACTTTTATAGTTGTGCCTTTTATTTATTTCTAATTATTTTTTTTTCTCAAATGAACCTTTCTATTTTGTACTTTAATGGTCATTTTCGTTTAATTTAGACTAACATTTAAAAAAGCATTAAGATGTGAAATTAGCAATGAAGTATGAATTGTGAAACACCAGTCAACTGAAAATGAGTTTTAGAAGTTTGGCAGATCGTCCAGTTAGACCAATTTGATTTTCTTTAATCCAGAATCGCAATTGTTTCAGTCAAACTAGACCATAAACATCCATAGATTTTAGTTCGGAAATTATATTATCTTATTTCAAATCTATACCATTATTATTATTGTTATTGTTATTGTTATTGTTATTGTTATTGTTATTGTTATTGTTATTGTTATTATTATTATTATTATTATTATTATTATTATTATTATTATTATTATAAGACTTAATACCTAGTATAACCAAAAAAAATTATCGCATTAGCACCTTTAGGGTGAACGATGCGAGTGCAGGGTGAAGGGCGGTGAACTTCTTTACCGTGCGGGGAACACCGCCGCCGTCACCTTTCACCGCGCAACACCCCCAAAATTCGGTAACTTCTCCCCGATTTGAAATTTGAACGTTGGTGGATTGTTGTTTGACTTCAACGACTATGTAGCCGTTAGTATTAAAAAAGAGTTTTTCTTAATATATTTAAACTATATAAACCTAGCCCATTTTAAAAAAAATCATATCAACCCATTTTCTCATTTCTTCAAAACTAAATCTCTACCCCTATTTTATTTAAAAATGGTTGAAGAAATACCATTGTTTTTCCCACCCGATAGTAGTGATTCATCCGATAGTAGCATAATTTTTTTTTCCCAAAATCTCATCGATGAAGCCAAACTACAAGACATAGGCACATCTAGTAAGAAACGTTTTGTTCGTCGTGATCGTGAGAGTGGCCACGAAACCCTGATGACGGATTATTTTGTCGAGGACCCGAAATATAACGAAGATATTTTTGGTCATTGGTTCCGTATGTCAGAACGATTGTATCTAAAAATTGTGAGTGACGTGGAAGCGAATAACCCGTGGTTTGAAGAGGGCGTAGATGCGAGAATGAAGAAGGGTTTTACACCATTGCAAAAGGTTACATCGGCTATTAAACAACTTACAACTGGCAACCATCCAGACGAGAACGACGAGTATTTACATATGGCCGAAAGGACTTCACGGCGAGTGTCTAGGATATTTCAACAAAATGGTATGTAAAATATACGCTCCCGAGTTCTTACATAGGCCAACAAGCCACGACATCGCGCTTTTGTACCAAGCTCATGAGGATAGCCTAGATTGCACCTATTTCGTATGGAGAATGTGTCTCACAGAGTTTCAGGGCCAATATATGAGAGTAGATCACTATTACTTACAGTTCTGCTCGAAGTGGTGGCCTCTCAAGATTTATGGGTTTGCCATGCCTTTTGCGGTCCACCAAGTGTACAAAACGACATCATTGTGCTTCAGTAATCTCCATTATTTCATACTGAACGAAATGAAACGGCCTTTACGTTAACAACCACTTATACAAACGTGGTTACTATCTCGTGGATGGAATCTACCCTACATGGTCCGTGTTTGTTAAATCATTTTCAAATCCTCACCTACTAGAGGAAAAGAAAATTCAAGAAGCAACATGAGGCGGCAAGAAAAGATATGGAAACAGACTTTTGGTGTTTTGAAGTCAAAATAAGGTATAATGAATCGGCCAATGGAGCATAACTATAAGTAATAGTGAACAAATGTGTAGAAATAGGAGTAGAATTTAAATTTGTGTGTTAGCTGTTCAAAAAAGTGTATGTATATACTTTTTTTTCGCTTACGATTTAAATAATAATGGTTTATTTTAATTATATGTTTTAACATATAATGTACTATATAAATCTGAATATGTGTTTAAGTTTTGATAAAAAAATTATCATAAATCGAATCGTATCCAATATAATATATCATATTTGATACAACTCTATTTGTAATAATATTTATGTCAGAATGTTAGAAAAATAAAATAAATAAATGACAATAACACATTTGAATTTATGTAAAACATCATACATTAATTAATTGATAGTTATAAAAGAAAAATACAGTTAAAATTTAAATATAATGAAGAAAAATAATAAGAAACATAACTTTAAAAATAGATAGCTAGACAATTATTGGACCGTCGAAACTCCTTTTATGTGACATTTGGCATTGGCAAAATGGCATGAAAGTGGAAGGAAATAACCTATTGACGTTGACTCCCTTATTTCTTTATAGATACTTTCGGCCTTTACCAAGTAACTTAGGAGACTCGGTGTGGGCGTCGTCCAGGCCTGCCGACGCTCCCCCAACACCGTTCCGGGTGGATGGTTGTCGTCGTGAGCGTCCGCTGTAGGACGTTGGAGACGGTCATGTCTCTCTCCTTCTCTACACACACCTATACATACATATACATATATATATATATATATATATATATATTTAGCCCCGTCCTCCATTTCCTAGGTTCATCCTCTTTAGGTCTGCCCTCACACCCATCCTACGTGACGCTGACGTGACGGGTCGTCCTCCAGGGAGGCCCGTCACCCACACCAAGTAGCCTTACTTGTGAACATTTAATTTAAACCACTATATATAAAACAAAGTTTAGTAATAAATTAATAACCTCTTTTGGGTGTAACCTATGTCTCATTTTAATACATTATAGATTATGAATATATTCAAGTTGACTGATAAACATGTGATTGTCAATTGGTTTTACTATCGAAGGTGCTTGTAGGTTGTAGGGTTTAGTAAATTAGGTGTTGTGCCGAAAAATCTAATACAACTGGTATTAGGGTTACGTTGTAACTTCATGTTGATGTGGTTGTCGTAGTCGCCTTGTTTGTCCTAGTCCAACGATCATGGTGGATCGTGGTCCTTGCCTTTTCCACTTTCAAAGAAAGCTGATCTTGTGCGAATGTAGTAGATTTTAAAGTCAACTATTAACTTATGACCATTTCAACTATTGTCAAGTGGTTTTAAAAAGTTTGTTTAGTTCTTTATAGGTCAATCTTGATGTTATGGTTCAAAGGAGATTCTAATTATATGCATTTTTAATCTAGTTTTGTTTAATGCAAGAGGCAATTTCAAATCATCAGAATCATTTAGTTGTATCAGATGATTTTTTTTAATATACTGTATTTGGTGTAACAAATACTTTTGATAGTTTATAAATCACCTTCTTGTGAAAAATAGAAACTATTATAGCTAAATTTAAATAAATATTTACATTGAACTATAAACCATTTGCATTTTGGCTTTTTCTTTTTTACCACGTTAATGTATCTATGTAAATTTAGGAATCTACCCATTGGGCGTTGCTGTAGTGTTATGCATCTATTAACATAAGAAGGTTGTTAAACATACACTATAAAAAATTGTCATTTACACACAAAGTGTCACAAAAGGTCAAAAAAGTGCCACAAAGATCCTTTTAGCAATGAGCGGCATAAAAAAGTGCCCCCAGAAGTGTTGTCACTAAAGCCTTTTAGTGACACTATTTGATCTGCCGTAATAAACATCTAGGCTTTTGGCACTTTTCTTTGCCACAATAGAACACTTGTGGCACAAATTTTTTGTTGGTAAAATTATTCCTAATCATATATCCATACTATTTATAGTGAAATTTTGTTTTTTTCCACAATAAACAAGACTTTTATGACACAAATTTGGTGTCGATAGCAATTATTTCTAGTTAAATATACATCAAATAAATGCCACTATAAATGTTTATCTTATTAAATTGATTAATTAAAATAATTATTTATTGACAATATAAAATAAAAATAAAACAACAAAACGTAGATCATAATAACATAACATCAACGATATGTTCACTCCAAATGTTTACAACAGAGGTCAAACTTTACTATCAAAGAACTTTGCTCTAAGCAAGCCATGAATCTTGTTATCCCTTTCGTTATTTACTCTGCCATTATCAACCATATAATTAAGCATCGATAACGCAAAATTATACAACTGTAAAAAGAAAAGTTGCGTGATTTAAGCTATAGCTATATAAACTAGGGTTACAGGTATGCCCACGCTTCACGGTGGACAACGAGTTTTTTTTAATAAGTATGTAAATGTTGGCATTCTAGGAATCAATCTTGATAGCTAGCTACAAAATTGGATACATATACCATCGTTAAATTTTTGGAAACATACTTCAGTTGAACTAATATATTTACACATTTAGGAAGCCAAATAATACACTTTCACCAAAAGATTTTTTTTTCAGTTGAACTAAGGAACTGTTCAACAATGCAGTCTTTTTTGAGACTTGAGGAGTATTCTCCGGTGCTGGAGCTGGGTGGCTTGTTGCAGATGTTGTATGGTAGCAGGCAAATCTGTGAAATGAGTTTTAGTTGGGTAGTTTTTTAAGGTAAAACAATGCAGCAGTGTTAAACATTAGACTTACCATGTGCAGTTGCAGTATTTAAAGGCTGTGGTGATATTGGTGTGTCAAGAACTTGGTTGATGACTATCTGTGTTATCTTTGAGCGTTCCACTAATGTGGTAGCTTAAATGATGGTTAGAGATAGTAAAATTAATAATCTGATCGTGTTAACTTAAATATAATAAATAAATAGATGATAATGTATTTGTTGGTATGTATAATCACCCTAGTCTGCTTAACTGGTATGGTTTTTATTTACTTTTTATTATATCTCATAAATGTGTTTTATAGTACAAAATCAAAGTTGCTAATTAGTGCATGCAGTGCCAGCATTATAGTTGTTAATGACGAATAGTGATAAGGTACCTATATTCTACATAGCGAATATCGATAAATAGCGGGCGCTATTTTATAAACAATGATACACTAGAAATAATAATAAAAAAATTATATTATATTCTTTCAAAATACCCTGGTATGTATGCAATTTAATATGTATATTTAACAAATTCCTAAAATCCAACTACTTTATAACTATATTTAATCGCTATATATATTAAAAAATAAAAAGAAAAAAACTAAAAACTGAAATCCCACTAGCTATTTATGGCTACATACGTTGTAGCGACCTTCCACATATACGCTATGCTATTTGCTATAGTGACCATAGCAACCGCTATTGACAACTATGTCAGCATGTGATGCATCATATGACTTGTTTTTTTCTTAACTTTGTTTTTAGAACTTTTACAGACCAAACCAAGTCACCAACTAACTTCTATGTTGTGGGGCTTGTGTTGAGGTTATGTTCCGGAAACTTGAGGTCTACATGCCTCCATTTTATGTCCTTGTAAGCCTCTAAGTAACCCTCAAATAACAATGTGAGTGAAGCCACACCAAGTCTTTCAAACACGCATGTTGGAAGCACTCGTATTAGATTATACCTCACTTGGTTACTTAGCAAAATAGATAGTTTACTTATGTGTTTCATTTCTTGTATTTATGACCATCCGAATTATCGACTTTGATGGTGTTTTTGTGCAATGGTGAAACTATTAAGGTTAGTGGATTACCCTACCTCTAATGCTTGACAAATACTTGACTATCGATGGAATAACTCATATACAATACCTATCCCCAAAAACCAAACCATAATACCAACCAATCCATGGTTGAATATTATGTGTTAAGGTGGGAAATGTCTTAGTCTTAGATTTCTTATTTTTGGGTGGATTTGCAAGTTGTTCTGGGTGACGGGTTGGAGTTTTTGAACTTTAAATTGATGTTAGCATGCTTTAATACAACGTTGGTGATTTTACAACGATGATGTTTTGGCTTTAAAAAAGTGTTTACAATGTATTTAAGTGCTTTAACTTAAACTAATGGAACTTACTCAGCATTGCTGACTTTTGCATGTATGTTAGATTGTTTTGCAGGTATGTAATTTGAGTCGATGTTGCTATTGGCTAGCACATGAGATTACTTGTGCTAGTGGTTGGAAAACATTCGTTGCGTTTTGAGATTTATAAAGAAATGTAGTTTTAGAACAAATTTAATCTATTTGCGTTGCGTGTTCTTACGAGAATTAATTATTTTTAAATAGTACATTATGATGTAATCCGAAGGTATGGTGCCCGGTTTGGGGGCCTTACAGAAGTAGTGATCACCTAGATAAAAATTCACTAACCCTAGTCATTCCCTTTACAAACCTCTCATTTTACAAAGGTTGTAATAACTATATGACACATGGCTAGAAAGATTGATAGTTGAAGCACAAATCTTCTTCATGCCTTTTGATCTTCAAACTCTCTTTGATTTGATGTATTAAAATCAAGAAAACTAGAAAGATGATAATTATATATGTATTTTAAGTTTTATAAGCAAAAGAGATAAAAGAAAAATGTTGAGGATGGGTTCTATTCATAGGAAAAAAAAAGTTCTAAAAACAAAAGGTAACAAATGGCATGTTCTATGGTCAATGCATTGACCCTGGGTTGCCTAGAAAGGCTATTTGCTAGCCTTTAGGCTTTTGATCCTTGTGTAACTTTAGTTCAAGGCTCCAACACCTTTTACAGACTCATACGCTAGATTTTTAAGTTCCAAAGCAATATATTTAACCTCTATCATGAATAATTACATATCTTTACAAAAATGGTAAGATTTATTATGATCTACATTATTTTACCACTTTCGTGACGTGTTCTATCCATAAGTTGTTTGGTTGTGTCTTCTAGGAAAAAACCTAAGGAAGACTTACCACTTATGGGAAGCTCCAACCCATACTTCATCCAAAACTCAAAATTTTAAAATCCCTTCGGCTATTAATGATAAAATTTGGATTTTAATTGTGTTTAGAAAATGATTAGCAATTAATCTTAGAAAATCACCTTGTGTTTTTTAAATAATCATTTTATAGGTCAATTTATATTAAACTTGTTAAGAATCTATCATAATTCCCAACATATCCATGCTATCGGTTACCAATTTGACTTGTGATTCTTATGTGTTGTTGTCGGTGTTTTACATGTAGACTTGATCACACCATTGTGTTGCCAATTCATTTTGATGATACTTTTAGTGTGTAATAACATGTATATGATACATGCACATCCTTTATCAACAACTTAGTAACACAAGTTACTAAGTTCAATTATTATCAAAACAAGAGAACATAAGGTGTGTGATTAGCACTATACCATTGTTGTCCCAACACAATCCACTCAATCGATCGTTTATGCTAAACCCTTATTCATAACGATCTTATTCTTATGGATGACCAACCACTTAACTATAACGCTCCACATTTCTGTACTTTCCATATTTAGAAAGTTTGTATTCACATTCTATTTTTAGAAACTTGTATTCGTATTTCCTTCCTCAATCTTATAATCCGAGACTTTGATCATAATGGAAATACAATTTTATTCACACTTGTTTATTCATACACATACGATGTTAATAATCACAAATACGCACTTCACGTGCAAGAACCGAGTCATACTTGGCATTTTATATACGAACTGAATCACACTTTGTATGTATGTATATATATATATATTATGTCCAAAATATTATTCATACACATCATATATACATCATGCTCGTCATATGACGATTCATGCCCTTAAAAATGCCTTAAAACACTTAATATATCAAAGAAATGACATACATGAACAAACCACCAAACATAAGGGACCATAAATGAAATTTTTGAAATTTTAAAGTGGTTAATGGACCGTAACAGACCCTTACAGTCCGTAACCGCCCTCTGGGTGGGCATAATTGTGCAAAACACGGGATTGGACCTATTTTCCATTTCCTTTCTTCTCCAATCACCTTTCAACCTTGTTTAAACCCAAACCCTAATCCACAACTATATATGCATGTCCTCTACAACTCCACCACCCTTTACAAACTCTCAAATCTTCCTAAAACACTCAAATTCTCTCAAGGAAATTCTATTTTGGGCAGAATACTATCTAGTGTTCAAAGTGAGTTCTAACTCACTTATTTTCAACTATGATTCCACTACCTCACTTATTTAGTTAATCCATTTTCTTTAACGTAAGTCATCAAGTAAACTTTCTAGTAGCAAAATGTTCAAACTACACTAAGTCTCCAAACATTTGCATGATTGGAATGCACTAGTCTAGTTTGAGTTTCACTTGGGTACTTTATGATTTAGATGATATACATTCTAAGTAGCTTCCAAGAAACAAAGTGAGCCAACCTCACCTTGTCTCCAACATTTGCCATGTTGGGTATGCACACATCGGGTTGTCTACATTCGGCTACTTAGTAAATTATGCACTTCGTTCTTATACTCATATTCATGACCAACCGAAATCATCAACTAAGTTAATAATTTTGTGCTTTGGTGAATCATATAATGAGTTAAATGGTGGAATTCATCCTAACTCCTTGCATGAACATTTTTATGGTACCTTATATGTAACATTCGTAAAAAAAATTGAATGAATCCTAAAACCCGACCTGTTTTTGTAACTCGATCTGTTTTCATATTCCACGTAATTTTGTTTAATGTTTAAGCAATAAAATGTCTTGGATTCTATGTTTTGATCATATATGTTATCATATCTGGTGATTTATAGTCTTATACATGTTTTAGACAACCTTGTAAATTCATTTCCATGTATTTTGAAGCAACCCTCCGTATCTCAAGGTCTAAAACTAAGGTTTTCCTTAAGTTAATCAAAAACTTTGGAGACCTCGTGAACATACCTAACACATCACATCCTAACCTACTTATCATTCAAACTTCATTATATACATTCCTTAATATAGGACATTGTGTTTTGGAGAATGATCGCAAGTAAAAAGCTCTACATGTCGTATTCTTAGTTTTGTCATAAGATGACTTTCGGGTGACTTTCTTGCTAACTTTTCTCCATCCTTGAGCTATCTTTCTGGTCCATTCAAAGCTCCAAGATATACTTGGTATACTAAGGATCAAGTAGGTTCAGATGATGCATAAAACTGAGCTCCAGCGTAACGGGAATCACAAACACAAGTTTTAGAACATAACCCTCGACCCGCATCAAGACCCAAGGTTTAAACCCAATTCTCGACACCATGGATGTTGGATTACTCTCTTCCATATGATAGTACTCTGAAAATAATGAACGTAGGCGAAAACCGTGCGCAAAACGGAGTTATAACAAAGCGGGAATCGCGAAAACAAGTTTGGTGTTTGTTGCTGATTTGAATGACGCGAAAATCTTGTTTTACAGTCATCCCACATCGCCCCAATCACCATTTTGTGCTTCATTTCACACCTATAAATACCCTTGCTTGGTTCTTTATAGCTTGCAACTCCTAGTTTGAGTATAAACAAGTGGAATAACCAAATTTGGTGGCTCCACAAGCACAATACCCCTTTGGGTGTGGTGTGTAGTAGTTTTTATTTTCGCTTTCGATCAGGAGGTGCTGCCCTTCAAGTTATTCTCATTTTGTAAAGTTTTTCTTCGAGGTAATCTTCTTCTTTTTTTGTTATTATTTTTTGTTATTCATTTATTTATTGCTTTCTTAGTTTAATCAGTTTAGTTTAGGTTCTTAGTTAAGGAGCATTAGGCTCGTTAAGGTAGCCTAGTTTAGGCTCGCCTTTAGGCTTGGCGTAGCTTTGTAGAGGCTCGTTAGGCTCAACGAGTCTAACATATCATGTTCGTTCATTTAGCCATGCCTAGCATAACGTTTATTTTTTTTTTGTTGCATTCATTTGTCTAGCTTAAATCACGCTTATCAATTGGATTTTCTCCTTATTCTCGTGCGGTTTTTCACTAAGGATTAAAAACGCAAACACTATGAGTGAATCCTTACAATTCCCCTTTTTATTCACGTTTTGGGGTGTATCATGTGTCGTAATTAACTTTATTTATACAAATACATGTGCTACCACCATTATGTGATCTAATGTGTATATTTGTTTGTTGTGGTTATGTGTGGTTACATTTTATCATTTCGTGCAATCATTCATTTAAGGCCCATCAGTTCCTCGTGGGATACGAGTTGAGCATCAGGTGCCTCATTAGATCGGCTCCGTTTGATTGAGCCTTGATCTCAAGTTCATCATTCATCATGTTCATATGTTCATTGTTGATATTATGTGGTTTGTGGTTATGTGTGGTTACATTTTATCATTTCAGTGGATCATTCATTTAAGGCCCATCAGTTCTTCGTGGGATACGAGTTGAGCATCAGGTGCCTCATTAGATCGGCTCCGTTTGATTGAGCCTTGATCTCAAGTTCATCATTCATCATCTTCATATGTTCATTGTTGATATTATGTGGTTTGTGATTTAATTATATATACATATGCTCATATATGGTCCATGCACATTTTTATTGAAATAACCAATTTAACAAACTGTTTAAATGTTTAACTTAGATTCACTCGCCAACCTTTGTTGACCCAAAAACCATTTTTTACACATGATACAGGTGAACAGGTACGAAGAGAAGATTGGACATAGGATGGGCCTTAGTTAACAAGAAACGAATTAGTGCAATATACCTGTTATAAACATCGTCTTATGTTTGTAATTGTTTATGTGAATTATTTGTATTGTGAGACACTTGATATGAATTAATGAATATTTAAAACAAGTAATAGCAAGTCATAAGCTCTCGAGTTAACCCAATCATACCCCGGTCACCTATTCCACTGCGGGTCGGGGTGTGACATTATAAACTATAAACATATAATTTCCATCTTTGAATTCCAAATCTAATCTGCTAGCTGAATGCACAACTCACACACCTTCGTTTTCCCATCTGAGTGACTTCAATGTTCCAAAACTCAGGACTCGTCAAAAGTCACTTATGTGGAATTCTATGCAAACCGTTAGTATACATGACCCCCTTTTTATTATAAACACATTTTGGATGTAACATATGTAAACTATCAAATTCACGCTTACCTATGCAATCACATTGTTCAATAAACTAATCCAATTATACGTGCTATGATGTTATGCTTAAGATACAAAACACTTGAGCCACTCCACCACATCAAACCTTTGTTAAAATTTCCATTTCCAAAATCCTTAAACACTGCAATCCCTTTTGAATTACCTTTACCCCCCAAATGTTAAATAGCTAAACGGTTACCTCCTAATTTCGAGACGAAAATTCCAAAAGTAGGGGAGACTGTAACATTCGTAAAAAAATTTGAATGAATCCTAAAACCCGACCTGTTTTTGTAACTCGATCCGTTTTCATATTCCATGTTTGTTTAATGTTTAAGCAATAAAATGTCTTGGATTCTATATTTTGATCATACATGTTATCATATCTGGTGATTTATAGTCTTATACATGTTTTAGACAACCTTGTAAATTCATTTCCAGTTCTTGCTAACTTTTCTCCATCCTTGAGCTATCTTTCTGGTCCATTCAAAGCTCCAAGATATACTTGGTATACTAAGGATCAAGTAGGTTCAGATGATGCATAAAACTGAGCTCCAGCGTAACGGGAATCACAAACACAAGTTTTAGAACATAACCCTCGACCCGCATCAAGACCCAAGGTTTAAACCCAATTCTCGACACCATGGATGTTGGATTACTCTCTTCCATATGATAGTACTCTGAAAATAATGAACGTAGGCGAAAACCGTGCGCAAAACGGAGTTATAACGAAGCGGGAATCGCGAAAACAAGTTTGGTGTTTGTTGCTGATTTGAATGACGCGAAAATCTTGTTTTACAATCATCCCACATCGCCCCAATCACCATTTTGTGCTTCATTTCACACCTATAAATACCCTTGCTTGGTTCTTTATAGCTTGCAACTCCTAGTTTGAGTATAAACAAGTGGAATAACCAAATTTGGTGGCTCCACAAGCACAATACCCCTTTGGGTGTGGTGTGTAGTAGTTTTTATTTTCGCTTTCGATCAGGAGGTGCTGCCCTTCAAGTTATTCTCATTTTGTAAAGTTTTTCTTCGAGGTAATCTTCTTCTTTTTTTGTTATTATTTTTTGTTATTCATTTATTTATTGCTTTCTTAGTTTAATCAGTTTAGTTTAGGTTCTTAGTTAAGGAGCATTAGGCTCGTTAAGGTAGCCTAGTTTAGGCTCGCCTTTAGGCTTGGCGTAGCTTTGTAGAGGCTCGTTAGGCTCAACGAGTCTAACATATCATGTTCGTTCATTTAGCCATGCCTAGCATAACGTTTATTTTTTTTTGTTGCATTCATTTGTCTAGCTTAAATCACGCTTATCAATTGGATTTTCTCCTTATTCTCGTGCGGTTTTTCACTAAGGATTAAAAACGCAAACACTATGAGTGAATCCTTACAATTCCCCTTTTTATTCACGTTTTGGGGTGTATCATGTGTCGTAATTAACTTTATTTATACAAATACATGTGCTACCACCATTATGTGATCTAATGTGTATATTTGTTTGTTGTGGTTATGTGTGGTTACATTTTATCATTTCCGTGCAATCATTCATTTAAGGCCCATCAGTTCCTCGTGGGATACGAGTTGAGCATCAGGTGCCTCATTAGATCGGCTCCGTTTGATTGAGCCTTGATCTCAAGTTCATCATTCATCATGTTCATATGTTCATTGTTGATATTATGTGGTTTGTGGTTATGTGTGGTTACATTTTATCATTTCAGTGGATCATTCATTTAAGGCCCATCAGTTCTTCGTGGGATACGAGTTGAGCATCAGGTGCCTCATTAGATCGGCTCCGTTTGATTGAGCCTTGATCTCAAGTTCATCATTCATCATCTTCATATGTTCATTGTTGATATTATGTGGTTTGTGATTTAATTATATATACATATGCTCATATATGGTCCATGCACATTTTTATTGAAATAACCAATTTAACAAACTGTTTAAATGTTTAACTTAGATTCACTCGCCAACCTTTGTTGACCCAAAAACCATTTTTTACACATGATACAGGTGAACAGGTACGAAGAGAAGATTGGACATAGGATGGGCCTTAGTTAACAAGAAACGAATTAGTGCAATATACCTGTTATAAACATCGTCTTATGTTTGTAATTGTTTATGTGAATTATTTGTATTGTGAGACACTTGATATGAATTAATGAATATTTAAAACAAGTAATAGCAAGTCATAAGCTCTCGAGTTAACCCAATCATACCCCGGTCACCTATTCCACTGCGGGTCGGGGTGTGACATTATAAACTATAAACATATAATTTCCATCTTTGAATTCCAAATCTAATCTGCTAGCTGAATGCACAACTCACACACCTTCGTTTTCCCATCTGAGTGACTTCAATGTTCCAAAACTCAGGACTCGTCAAAAGTCACTTATGTGGAATTCTATGCAAACCGTTAGTATACATGACCCCCTTTTTATTATAAACACATTTTGGATGTAACATATGTAAACTATCAAATTCACGCTTACCTATGCAATCACATTGTTCAATAAACTAATCCAATTATACGTGCTATGATGTTATGCTTAAGATACAAAACACTTGAGCCACTCCACCACATCAAACCTTTGTTAAAATTTCCATTTCCAAAATCCTTAAAACATGCAATCCCTTTTGAATTACCTTTACCCCCCAAATGTTAAATAGCTAAACGGTTACCTCCTAATTTCGAGACGAAAATTCCAAAAGTAGGGGAGACTGTAACATTCGTAAAAAAATTTGAATGAATCCTAAAACCCGACCTGTTTTTGTAACTCGATCCGTTTTCATATTCCATGTTTGTTTAATGTTTAAGCAATAAAATGTCTTGGATTCTATATTTTGATCATACATGTTATCATATCTGGTGATTTATAGTCTTATACATGTTTTAGACAACCTTGTAAATTCATTTCCAGTTCTTGCTAACTTTTCTCCATCCTTGAGCTATCTTTCTGGTCCATTCAAAGCTCCAAGATATACTTGGTATACTAAGGATCAAGTAGGTTCAGATGATGCATAAAACTGAGCTCCAGCGTAACGGGAATCACAAACACAAGTTTTAGAACATAACCCTCGACCCGCATCAAGACCCAAGGTTTAAACCCAATTCTCGACACCATGGATGTTGGATTACTCTCTTCCATATGATAGTACTCTGAAAATAATGAACGTAGGCGAAAACCGTGCGCAAAACGGAGTTATAACGAAGCGGGAATCGCGAAAACAAGTTTGGTGTTTGTTGCTGATTTGAATGACGCGAAAATCTTGTTTTACAATCATCCCACATCGCCCCAATCACCATTTTGTGCTTCATTTCACACCTATAAATACCCTTGCTTGGTTCTTTATAGCTTGCAACTCCTAGTTTGAGTATAAACAAGTGGAATAACCAAATTTGGTGGCTCCACAAGCACAATACCCCTTTGGGTGTGGTGTGTAGTAGTTTTTATTTTCGCTTTCGATCAGGAGGTGCTGCCCTTCAAGTTATTCTCATTTTGTAAAGTTTTTCTTCGAGGTAATCTTCTTCTTTTTTTGTTATTATTTTTTGTTATTCATTTATTTATTGCTTTCTTAGTTTAATCAGTTTAGTTTAGGTTCTTAGTTAAGGAGCATTAGGCTCGTTAAGGTAGCCTAGTTTAGGCTCGCCTTTAGGCTTGGCGTAGCCTTGTAGAGGCTCGTTAGGCTCAACGAGTCTAACATATCATGTTCGTTCATTTAGTCATGCCTAGCATAACGTTTATTTTTTTTTGTTGCATTCATTTGTCTAGCTTAAATCACGCTTATCAATTGGATTTTCTCCTTATTCTCGTGCGGTTTTTCACTAAGGATTAAAAACGCAAACACTGTGAGTGAATCCTTACAATTCCCTTTTTATTCACGTTTTGGGGTGTATCATGTGTCGTAATTAACTTTATTTATACAAATACATGTGCTACCACCATTATGTGATCTAATGTGTATATTTGTTTGTTGTGGTTATGTGTGGTTACATTATCATTTCCGTGCAATCATTCATTTAAGGCCCATCAGTTCCTCGTGGGATACGAGTTGAGCATCAGGTGCCTCATTAGATCGGCTCCGTTTGATTGAGCCTTGATTTCAAGTTCATCATTCATCATGTTCATATGTTCGTTGTTGATATTATGTGGTTTGTGGTTATGTGTGGTTACATTTTATCATTACAGTGGATCATTCATTTAAGGCCCATCAGTTCCTCGTGGGATACGAGTTGAGCATCAGGTGCCTCATTAGATCGGCTCCGTTTGATTGAGCCTTGATCTCAAGTTCATCATTCATCATGTTCATATGTTCATTGTTGATATTATGTGGTTTGTGATTTAATTATATATACATATGCTCATATATGGTCCATGCACATTTTTATTGAAATAACCAATTTAACAAACTGTTTAAATGTTTAACTTAGATTCACTCGCCAGCCTTTGTTGACCCAAAAAACATTTTTTACACATGATACAGGTGAACAGGTACGAAGAGAAGATTGGACATAGGATGGGCCTTAGTTAACAAGAAACGAATTAGTGCAATATACTTGTTATAAACATCGTCTTGTGTTTGTAATTGTTTATGTGAATTATTTGTATTGTGAGACACTTGATATGAATTAATGAATATTTAAAACAAGTAATGGCAAGTCATAAGCTCTCGAGTTAACCCAATCATGCCCCGATCACCTATTCCACTGTGGGTCGGGGTGTGACATTATAAACTATAAACATATAATTTCCATCTTTGAATTCCAAATCTAATCTGCTAGCTGAATGCACAACTCACACACCTTCGTTTCCCCATCTGAGTGACTTCAATGTTCCAAAACTCAGGACTCGTCAAAAGTCACTTATGTGGAATTCTATGCAAACCGTTAGTATACATGACCCCCTTTTTATTTTAAACACATTTTGGATGTAACATATGTAAACTATCAAATTCACGCTTACCTATGCAATCACATTGTTCAATAAACTAATCCAATTATACGTGCTATGATGTTATGCTTAAGATACATACATGCTAGAAATCATTCTTCCACTATATTTGTCATTAACTTCGCGAGCCTACCTTAACATGTCTAGAACTATAGGAGTAGTACACTGCCTGTTTGTTGGGTCATTGTTAAGTAATCAATCGTGTAACGTTCTTGTTCATTGCGATGGCAATATTACGCTAGTGGACACTTTGGGCTGACTTGTATTTGTTGCATGCTAGCTTTGTATTTTATACTTTAATATACATTTATGCCATGTTGGATTGAAATGATCGTTTATTACGTATGCTAGTACCAAACTTTTATGCTCACCAATGCTTTATGTGTTGACCGTTACTTTAACATATGTTGCAGGAGATTGATGTTGAGACGTTTCAAGAAATTAACTAGGATGGACTTAGAAACGCACCATTTTAATTTATGTATTTCTGTTTATGTCGTTATGATCAAATATGCATTGTATTTTCCATTTTTGAACAATATATTTCTATTATCATGAAATGAAATTCGAATTACTTAAATATTGTCACAATTAGAAAGTTATAAAGTCTCGAGCAATCTCGATTTCGTCTCACTCTGATGTTTCTGCCATCGGTTGGGGTGTGACATTAACTTCCTCTATTGGTTTTGTAGTTGCCTTTCTTCATCTTCGCACAACTATTTCTTTATTTATAAGAAAAACTAACCATAACGATCAACTATCTTTGATTATCTATTATAATACCTAAATTTTCATACCATTCATTAGTTTTCTGTTGGTCAATTTAGGGTTCTAAAACTTATCACATGAACTATTGGAGAAGTTCACATAATGAAGTTATTAGTTTACTCTTAATGGGGGTGATAGTCACTTGAACTAATCTTATTACACCAAGTCTACTATTGAGGTAGTCTACCCAATAAAACAATTTTAGTTTTTTTTTGTTGACTCTATGTAGTTGACACCATCTTGTCATGTGGGTTCGTTTACTTCTAAACAATACACCATGTTGTTTGTTATAATTTAATTACTAACTAATTATATATAAATATAATAAATATATTATTGGTCGTGTTTTGATTTAATGTATACTTAAACAATTAACTAGTTAAATTAGTTTTGTTCTTTAGAAGATAATACAAAATTAGTTCTTTAAATTAGAAGAATGATTGAACCACCTTATACATTGACAATGATTTGGCCAAGTGGGTGATGCCTAATTGCCCATAGACTTTGATCTTTTCAAATTTCGAATTTATGACTGGATAATTTCAAACAAAATAAGTATCAATCTTTAGGTAGTTTATATATAACATAAAATTGCTTTTAATATTTATAGCAAATTCAAAGTTTGTGTGGTAGCTAATTAAGGGTAATGTTATTATACAAATGAGCTTAATATATTAAAAGTGAGAAGTGAATGGGGTTTTTTAAAAATTTTTTCCCATCTTGTCAAGTACGTATTTATTCCTAGAATCTATTTTTTTTGTGTATCTGCACTAGCTGAGTAATTACGTAATCACTCTAGTGTAATTGCACATTATTACTCTATAATAGTAAATACATGATTTTCTTTTTATTTTTTATATTTTCAACTAAACATCAAAACAACATATTTATCTCATTGGAAATTTTAATACATGACAATTAAATAAACACTTATAAATGTTGCTTTTAACTATAATAGATTAGGCGTTTATGTAATTGCACATTTCACTCTCTTTATCTTTTACTAACCAAACCACTACATACAAATATATTATTAGATTCTCGTAATCATATCATTATAATCTAAGTAGTTAATGCGGTAAAATATCAGATATTAGTGAAGGACTAATATTTGAGATATCAGTTGTTGCGGTAGAATATCTATAATTTTAATATCATACCAAATTTATATATTTAGCAATTTAAAACTAAGAATTCCGTATACTCTTTTTCCATTAACAAATTAAATTTTGCAATTAGACTTAAAACTAATAATTAAGACTTAAAACACTATTAGCAGCGCTAAGAAGAAAGACGAATGGTAGAACTAAGAAGAAATGTACTGATATCGGGAAATTTAGTGATATCAGTCAAATGTTGGTCCAACATTAGTTAGTATTCCCTATATTATTGGTACCGATATTCTAACCGATTATCTGCACTGATATCTCGACAGGAAATTGATAACTATTGATATATCAGGAATATATCGGGATATTAACTAAATAATTTATAATTAGTTTCATATAAAAAGGGTGATAGAAAAAGATATAAATTATCCAATTCTCGTAATCCTATAAGTAGTATTCATCTACTTAATAAATCAAAGTAATCTTATATGATAAATGTTTTTTTTTTCAAGTTTCAGCAATGCTACTTTCTGGTGGATGCTGAAGAGATCAAAGGTGTTGGGTATAAGTCTCCAGAACTGGAACATATTTGAGGGATAGATTTTGGGTAGTTTTTTTTAGTGGACTAGTTTTTTTAAGTGGTGGACCCTTGAATTATTTTTTGGGATATGAACGAGCAGTATAATCAAACTTTTAAGGGGTGAGATCAAGAGTTTTGCCTATAATATTTTTAAGAGTTGTGCCCTTCCATCCAACACATTACTTAGGTCCGTCCCTGGCTCTTTGTTTTTTTTTCTGGTTGTAGTGCCTTCATGGTTGGGGCTTCTGTAGTTTTTGGGGTCTCGGCTGTCCAGTTTAGTTCCTTGTTAAGATTGTTTGTGTTGTGGTTTCGGTTTTGTTGGTTGGAATACATTCGGTTTAGCTGTTAAAAAAACTCTTTTAAGTTTTTTTAATAGTATTATCCTAAAAGGGTTAACATTTTCCGTGTCCCGTGTCTAAAGTATGACATTTTTGAGCTTATACGAAGGCTTAACGAATCCACTAGGTGGATTGTATACGTTTGTTCATTTAGCTTTGACCGAACAAACAAACACTTAAAAACAGAATTTCTTGCTCATGTTTTTCCTTAAGAAAATGAATGTGTTCATTATTTGTATTCGTTTATAAATGTTTTAAAGGAGCAGAAACAATTGATTGGGCCAATCATGCAACGCCTTGGTTCTAAATTTGATTGTGTTGATGGGTTGGTTAAAAGATTAATAACCAATAACTAACAGATGGATTTGAATGATATGTAAACGAACATAAATAAAAATAGATGGACGAATATAAACGGACGCAAATAAGCGAATGGCGACACATGCCTATGCTCATTTTCATAAACAACCATAAACAAAGCTTTTTATCAATGAGTGAAAACTCAACTCATTTAAGGTACTATAATATTTAATGGCTCCCACACCTCTAAAATCTTATTCACACCCTTACATCTATACAGTATAAAAGAATCTTGCACAAAAGAAGTGTTAGAGAATATTTTTGTCTCCATGTATATGAGCTGTAAACATTATACGACCCGTATACAATGTTATACGAACCATATAATGTTATACGACCCAAAACTCATACAATGTTATACGACGTGTATAATTTTATACAACCCGTATAAAATGTTATACGACCTAGTATTTTCTCCATCTATACGAGCCATATAACATTATACAAGTCATATATCATTATACAACTCAATATTTATCATATTAGATTATTTTGTACGGGCCGTATAACATAATACGACCCATACAAATGGTATGAAAATAATATTTTGAGCTAGAATAGTGTTACAAGAAGGTTCAAAACACATAGCTCAAGGGGGGTGTGATTGTGGCTTTTCTAAATTTGGAGGTCAAATATGTTAATGTAGATGGTTCCGTTGCGTATGGGCCGTGCTGTGGCTTTTCTAAGTTTAACGAGTGTGCCGAGTCAATCATCAAAAGACGCGTTGCAGTGCCATGACTCGGCCGTTTCTATTTATCTTTTTTGGTTGACCAAACTACCCTCACTGTTTGAAAAAATATATTGAAACATTTTAAACAAGCTAAATAAAAACTTTTAGAACACTTGTTAAACTTAAGGTTCTTTTTATATAATTTTATATAATACTAAAATGTAACTAGATGATTTTTTTAGTTAAATTTATTTAATGCTAAGTTAATTCATCTTTATGCAATACTTATGGTTAAATAGGTAAAAATAATAAGTTGCAATGATAAATTAATTCTTTAACGGAAAAATGTTCTATGTTTTAAGAAAATTCTTGGTAATTTGACATGAATGTTGGAGCATAATTTTGTCCTTGAAATCGTCACTTTAGAGAAATTTATGTTATGAAGAAAAGTAGAGAGATAACGTATCCCATGTATCATTTATCATATCTATAAATTTATTAAATATCATTTTTTATAGTATTATTTTGTTATAGCATATCTTTTTATACTAGCTTAATGTATATTATAAACACTTTATTATTCTTTATAACAAAAAAACTATTACCTTGTTGTACCTTATATATATTAATAAGTTAAAATGATAAATAACTGGTAACTAGATTAGAAAGGTAAATTTAATTTTTGAGAAGTGAATAGTGTTTCTTTACATTAAATAATATCTTTTTAAAGGTTCCATTTATCTATCAAAAGAAATTTCTCCAAAACTTCAACTTTGAAGCAATTTGGAAAGTTAAAATATCAAATTTTAAGATAGCACTTGGACCATATGCTATATAAAATATTAAGTTGGTGGATTTTGTTATTCAGGAGTTGTATTTTAAAAGGCCATGTTATATTAAATATTACTTTTTAGTTATTTGTTGATATTTAAAAAAAGGAAGCTACAAAAGTCAACACTATTAGTTCTTTTTCTATTGAAGAATATATAAAATTTGTGGGTTATATCATGCTCTGCGGCGGAGTGACTCAATTTTTAATGAAAACGTAAATGTAATAGTTAATAACGTTAATGGCGGGAATTCATTTGATATTGGTTCGGTTCATTAAGATACCGACACTTACCGAAAGAGAAACAAAAAAAAGTCATGATACGATCAAAAAATACCAGATGTTTTTACATCGATCGAAATAATAAAAACGAATATCAATTTCGGTACTACCGTTGTTCGGTCAATATTTGACTGTTCGTTTTGTTATATGTACAACACAAGGTTCGATTGAAACTTAAAGAAGAAAAGGAAAAACCAAAAAATGAAAAAAAGGAAATATGATTTTTTTTTCACAAATGTCAGAAATCATAAAAAGATAAAATTCACTATAGCTAAAAAGTTTATAAATTATATGTATAATAATGAGTTTCATTAAACTAAACACAATATTCACATTATAATTTCATCTTCTCTAAATCATTATAGATTATTAGACTAATAGTATGGTCAAGTTCAAGGATGGAACCAAGGGAGCATCAAAAGATCCACTAATTTTTCTGTGGATAATCATCTAATTTTACTGGTAAAAAAATACAGGGTTTAGGAGGATAACATAATTTATGTCAATGTGTAAGTACCTTAAACTAGCTATTTTCTACGTTTAAGTAAACTTAGATTATAGCTTAAAGATTACTTCTAACTTTTTATAACAATTGTCATCCGATTACAGGTAACGATATATTTTCACAATACCTTTCAAATCACACATCTAACCAACGTTTTTAGATGACATACCCATGATAAGTTAACACTTTGACTAATAACGTCTTCATTTCCTTTTAACTTGACATCAGCAGCTTTTCCCTTTTAAATGGTTAAAAACAAACTCAAAATGAATGTTTGGTAAATTGTGAACGAGTCGAGTCTGAGCTAGTCTAAACTTGAGCATAGGATCATTTAAACTCGACTTGATTCAACCATTTTATTCGAGCTGATCTTGTGTAACTCACATGTTAATTTCAACTCTACTTTAGTGTCTATTAAAGAATTTAGTATAAAAGATAAAACAATTGGTTAATTAAATAAATAAATAAAACAAATACAAAAACCAATTCCAAGGGCAATTTTGCAAATAAAAAACAACCCTTTCTCAAACCCTCAAGTATATAGATACAAGATTTGTATCTATAAATGCATATCACCATCATCATCACAGCGAATGAAAAGAAGACAACAGAAACAAACGGCTTCTTTGTTCATCCATTAAAACCAGACTAAAATTTCACACACTTTAAAAAACCCACATCACAATCTCTCTTGTTTCGTTCATCAAATCTTCAATCTCTTCATTCATTTCCACAATTTGGGTTGATCTTTCTGCTTGATTAGAAATGGCGATGATTAGTTTATCAAAGTTTCTTGATAAAGTTTACTTGATGGCTGAAGGTGGATCTCGTTATTGCTCTAAAAAGTCCGATGATCTTTGTGGTGATGTTTGCGATGAGGTAAAACCCTAATTTGATGTTCATGTTTAGATTTAAAGTTCTTACCTTTTTCTGTTTTTTTTTTTTTTTGAGAATTTAAGTTGAATAAGTTGGATGATCAAATTAGTTTGTTGGGTGGGACTGAAAATTGTTCAACTTGATTGTTCCACAATTTTTTTTGGGAATTTAAGTTGAATACGTTGGATGATCAAATTAGTTTGTTGGGTGGAATGAAAATTGTTCAATTTGATTGTGAAAAAAATATTTTTATTTTTTTTATATTTTTTTTGTCAAACTTATTGGAGCCCTAATTTGATTACAATTAGGGTTCTTTATGTGTTTTTTATACCTCAAGTGTTGTTGAAGAATCAAAATTATATAAAAATAGGCTTTTTTATTACTTTATGCTGAATTGAAGCTTTGAATTCATGTTATGTGTCTACAAATCATAGTAAAGACTTCTAACTTTAAGTGATCTCCATGTTCTTGAGATTCCTTTTTAATCTTTTTTTTAGTATATTATGTGCAGCTATCATGAACTGAATAATCTTATCCCCAAATAGAAAATTAGAGTCTTTTGTAAATTGCAAGTCATCTTAATAAATCTTGCATATTTGGTTTGCAGGATTCAGGAAAGTCTTCAACAATGTCAAGAATGCGATGCATTCTTCGTGGGCTCGATTTGAAAACGCTTGTTTTTCTTTTCGTGTTGGTCCCGACTGTCATCCTCGGGTTATACGTACACGGGCAAAAGATTTCGTACTTTTTACGGCCATTGTGGGAAAAACCACCAAAACCGTTCCACGAAATCCCACATTATTATCACGAAAACGTGTCGATGCAAAATCTTTGCAAGCTACACGGTTGGGGGACACGTGAGTTTCCGAGGCGCGTTTTTGATGCGGTTTTGTTTAGCAATGAGGTTGATCTTCTTACGATAAGATGGCATGAGTTGTACCCGTATGTTACCGAATTTGTGCTTCTTGAATCAAACTCAACGTTCACAGGGTTGCCTAAGCCGTTGGTCTTTGATAGTCAACGCGACAAATTCAAGTTCGTGGAGCCAAGATTGACGTACGGGAAAATTCCGGGAAGATTCAAGAAAGGGGAAAATCCGTTCGTTGAGGAAGCGTATCAACGGCTTGCATTGGATTATCTTTTACGGAAAGCCGGGATTCAAGATGATGATTTGTTAATCATGTCGGATATCGACGAAATACCGAGCAGACATACGATTAATCTTCTAAGATGGTGCGATGATATACCTCCAGTTCTGCATCTCAGGTTGAAAAATTATCTATATTCGTTTGAGTTTTTACTCGATAATAATAGTTGGAGGGCGTCGGTTCATCGGTATCAATCGGGAAAGACACGATACGCTCATTACCGCCAGTCGGATGTCGTGTTGGCAGATGCAGGGTGGCATTGCAGCTTCTGTTTCCGCCACATCAACGAGTTTATATTCAAGATGAAAGCTTATAGCCATGTCGATCGAGTATGGTTTAACAAATTTTTGAACCCGAAAAGGGTGCAGAAGGTAATTTGCAAAGGTGCGGATCTCTTTGATATGTTACCCGAAGAATACACGTTTAAAGAGATTATAGGGAAAATGGGGCCCATCCCGCATTCTTATTCAGCTGTTCATCTTCCAGCTCATCTTTTGGAGAACGCAGATGAGTACAGATATCTTTTACCGGGAAATTGCGTACGAGAAAGTGAGTAGAAGTTTAGAACACTAAAACTAATATCAAGATTGTTCTTATTGGTGTAAAGTTTGGATCTTTGAAGTTTCCATACGAAACCCGTGTTGGGTTGACCAAAAGATAGTTGACCCGGGTTCTAAATCCGGCGATACTAGCATCATTCTTTCGGAAATGCTCGATTTCTGGGGTGATAGTGTACATAGTCTTTCGGGTCTTCTTCATAACGGGGATACCATTTTCAAGATTCGTCAGCAAAGATTGTCAAGGTAATCGACGAAAGTTTGAGATAGATTTATTTGGCTTTAGGAAGTTTTGAATCTTGATTCTTGACACGAACAGATTATAAACAAATTAATACAAATTATGTTACATATTTAACTATTGATTTGTGTAACTTTGAATTTTGTCCTGTTGATAGAGGATGTTGTTTGTTTTTTTTTATTATATTAATAATAAAACAGCTATGAATATTAATAATAAAACATTGATTCTTGGCATGAAGAAGAATCTGATGCCTTTTTGGACAAAGATTATTGTATGAAGTTGGCATGATGTCCTATACATACAGCTGCTATATTTGTTCTTAAAGAAAATTGCAAGTTGACAGCATGCATGTTCTCTTGTCTATGATTGCCTTAGAATATGGTTTGTGTTAAACATGAATTTTGGTCCAGGTTCCTTGTTCATAGACATGGCTCATGGTTTGGTACTTTGTTAGTCATTGAATGAGTTTGGTACCAAATTTTGGGTGTGTTTGGTCCTTACAAAGTTCCAATGTTGATCTTTTAACCTCCGAACGCTTTTATATCGTAGTTATAACTGTTCTGTTAACGACAATTCGAAAGGTGAAACTAACAAACAGCAAATCTGCTATGTTGGTATTGTTATAGTTTTTTTTTTAAATTGAAACGGCTAACCCATATATCCTTTAAACCTACCAAGTGGGGGGGGGGGGGGGGGGGGGGGTTCTAACAACCTTAGAGGGAGTGGTAACATTCTAGTTGAACCTACTATCCAATAATGTTGTGTCGTATTGTCATTCAATTCAATATAAAATAAAATAACACATTGAAACTTGTGTCACATCCCACAATCTTATTTTTTTGCACAATTACTAGATTTTTATAATAAACACAATTTGCATTCCGGAGAACTTGAACTCTCAAACTTTTGGTTGTGAAGTTCATCGCTTAACCACCAGGATATCGTGTAGGGGACATCCCATACATCCATCTAGCATGGGTTTGTGAACCCGAAATCCATCCGCAAGCCGAACCCTTGGGGGTTGCAACGTTGTTCACGTGATAACCAGGTTCTAACAACCTTAGAGTATGGAAGTGTAACATTCTAGTTGAACCTACTATCCAATAATGTTGTGTCGTATTGTCATTCAATTCAATATTAAATAAATAACACATTGAAACTTGTGTCACATCCCACAATCTTATTTTTTTGCACAATTACTAGATTTTTATAATAAACACACAATTTGCATTCCGAGAACTTGAACTCTCAAACTTTTGGTTGTGAAGTTCATCGCTTAACCACCAGGATATCGTGTAGGGGACATCCCATACATCCATCTAGCACGGGTTTGTGAACCCGAAATCCATCCCGCAAGCCGAACCCTTGGTGGTTGCAACGGTGTTCCCGTGATACCCAGGTGAACTCACGGGTCATCTTAGCAGGGGTGTTCACGGTTCGGTTTAAAATCGTGAAACTGGTCATCGGTTCGGTTTCGTGGTCAGTTTTCTTTCTTGTGTTTCGGTCGATCGGTTTCAAATTCCTTTCAATTTATTATAGAGATGGACGATTACAAAAGCCCATCCCGTGAAACCAAACCAGAGCCAAACCATTACTAACGATTCGGTTTTAAGATTAAACAGTTTGGTTTCGGTTTTCAATTATCAGAAAAAGTTACTAAAGATTTGGCTTATGGTTTGATGTAAAAACTATAAAAACCAGACCGTAAACACAACTTAGAGACGTCTTGTCCCCCAAAAGTTACATTTTTTTTTTCTCATCATGGCTTGTGTTTGAACATTGGGTATTGCAATTTTTCATTTACACTTTACACCTTTCTTGTTAATGATAATTAAAAAGGTCAAAGTATGTGTATTTGAAAATATCTTAACGGATTTATTTATTTCAAGTAGGACCCCTTACTGTTCCAACGGTCTTGAAGAATAATAAAGATTTGGAAATTAATAATTGGTGAGACCCTTTTGGCACCAGTTGAGTCGCTGTGGGTTCCGTCGATTATTGCCCCATGTGTCTAGGGTGGCAATGGTTAGTTAGTTAACCACCCCAAAGCCCTACTCAATTACTTCAAACTATTTATGGACTTTCATAAAAAACACAAATAAATAAATGACTTTTTAAAAACTAAAGTTTTTAAACAACAAATTTGAATCACTAATGGACCACTGGAGTATTATCGTGCCACCAGCGGAACCACCCGATCATATCCATTTGCAATAATGCCTATACGACAATTCATGAGTAAACCCAATAAATCTGATAAAACCTTACATTGTGGGAATCGAACTCAAGACCTAATGGTACCTAAGCCTTATCCCATCCCAAGATGTCACTAGCATATAATGTTATGAGCAAAAAAGTTTGGAACCTCGTCATGTTGGTTTACAAATTATTCGAATTTACAAAGTTTGAAACCAAATATGAATTCGTTAATCCGATTTGAATAAACTAAATTGTAATATAAAATAAAAAATAAAAATGGATAATACATATTAAATAAATAATAAATAACATATCTATATTTAAAAAAAAATAAGATTTATACACACAATTCAAATATTTGGGTTCGAATTAGGAGTTTCGAATTTTAATTCAATTCAAAAATTCAAAACTTGAATTCAAGGTTAGATTTTTTTTTGTGAGACCACAATTCAAATAGTTAATACCTTCAGGCAAATGCTTTATCTTTCCTTTCAATTAATCGACTCCAAATTATTATTTTGAAGGATAGATACATTTTGTAAGAATATTATGCATTCGAAAATAAATATATTATAAAAATATTACATTTTCCATTGAAAGAACATAAACTAAAAAATATTACATTTCCATTGAAAGAACATAAAAAAATGTGAATGTGACATTTGGAAGAACCAAAGTCAAGAAGACTTAAAAGTCCAGAGAACCTAACCCAACCCAAAACAAACGCTAAGGAAATAAAAGCACTTAAATATGCAGCCATACATTTTTTATTGTTTCCCACGTTAATCATAATATATACAACATCCTTTACACATAATTTTTTTTCTTAAGATACCTTTAGATACTTAAAAATATAAAAACCGGATTGGTCATTAAACCAACAGTACAACGTTCTGTCAGTTAGCTGTTTCATATCTGATCTTAAAAACCAGTCAACTAGCAAAAGAAGGCAATCTTCATTGTTTTTGTGCGGTTCGTTCAAAACTATTAGTTGGTAACCAAACGACAACACCACGATTCTTAGTTTAACCGGTCGGACAAGCCGGTCTAGTCCAATTCTTAATACTTAGTTGAAAAACATTAATAAAAATGTGTGTATGTTGAGTTAAACTAGATTGTTTACATGATTAAAAGTTGATGTTTCAATTTCTCCCAATTAATGGCGGATTTTTAGAGATTGACACTTTTCTTCTTTGTCATCACACAAATGGACTTATCTCAAATCATTTAACTTCATGTCTAATAATACAAATCTCAAAGTATGAGTTGTCCTATATAAACACGAGGATTGTGTACAACGGATCATCATCGTACATTAAACCTTAATATCATCTAGTTCGTTGTTAACCGTAGTTAATTTAAACGTTAAGACCGGGTTTAAGTTTGTTTTGTCGGGCCATGTAATAATATTATAACAAAAACTGAATTAATTGAAAACTGACCAACATGATCACGTAACCATTGATACTGTGAGAAAATTTAGAAACCAACTTTTGAGCGTTGATCAACATGATCCCACAATCATCCATATCGAATCTTGTATATATTTTTATTACGGTAAGACTAACAATATGACACGTCTTTAAGCATATTTGTGATAAACTCACATCCACTTATCGTTAGGCGTCTAGATACCAAGCCATTTGTTCCGTTGGTAAAGAATCGTGTGTCTTGTTATACTGTTATAACCCGTAAACTAAAAAAAGTGGAACTAAAGACGAAGATTACGGGGGAAAAATAGCCAACTCCTTTTATTTTATTCTGTTTTAGCTATTGTATTTGATTGATTGATTCGATCGTTTTCAGTCAATAAAGGTTTCCATATGGTCATTAGAAAACAAAAATGTGACCACAAACACCCTTAAAATGTTTCACCTAGGTCATGAATAGTCATTCCCTTAAGAGTCGCTTCGTCTTCAATATGATCGGTTTGCAACTCAAAAGATGGTTGCAGCGCAACTTGTTGCTCGTTTACCTGCCGTTTGTTTGTAGCTTTGACATTTTATAAAGAGTTAGGTTAAATTAAAAAATTCTTACCTAGGATAATTTCTAAGCACCATAATTATTTTGTACAAAATATAGTTAAAACAATCGGTTTTTATAACTTTAATGACTAGAGTGGTCGAGTTTAAAAACAAAACAAAACAAAACAAAACAAATATTTATACAATAACCCATGGAACGAATAAGACAACATAACACAAAAGGATGATAAGGAATGAGAACATATGCCTCACCATCATATTGGAGTATGTCACACGATAAGATGCCTTTAAAAGTAGTTTTAAGAGTTATCTTGATATAGTAAGTGGCCAAGATAACAATACATATAACATTTGGTAGTTCAAAATCAGCATACTCGATCCAAAGAATCTATCTATAGTCTATGCATCTTACAAGTTGAGAATATATAAAGTTGTAAACACCTGATGCCTTTTAAAAATCATGGCCACTAATGAACGCGTGCAAGGTTCTAATATTCCCATAACATTAGACACTAAGCGTTTTTCGACTAGCTTGGAATCTTGGGCTAGCGCTATATATATCATTGCATAAGGGTGCACAAAAACCACAAGCAAATCAGAGGTGTTTGTTTGAACTACATTTTCGTTTTAGGGAAATGGTTCTTCAAACCGAGCGATACAATGGTGGTTACGAGCAACAGAGCTATTCATCATACCAAGGGCCGCATGGCGGCTATAGCAGCTTCCAAGGTGTGACTGAGTACTCATCCCCATATTCTGGCTCTTTTCAAGTGCCATCTTACCCATCGAGCCATGGTCTACACCACCAATCTGGTTGGTCGAGTGGTGGTGACCACTATGGTCATGGAGGCAACCACTACTCTGGTGGTGGCATGATTGCTCCAGTGAAGCCTATCACTAACGGCTATGAAAGTTCTTACTATGAGAACTCATACTCCCATGGGAGCCCACACCACTAGGGCCACAAGAGCCTAAATCATCAGGGCCATGGGAGTCCCCACGGTTAGGACCACGAGGGCCATGGGAGCCCACATCACCAAGGCCATGGTAGTAGGCCACATGGCCTCGGGAAAACACAAGGCTTTGGAGGTGCTATAACTAACCAAATTAACAAGCTAACTAATGGGTATACCAACTATGGAAGTGGTAGCCCAAACAACCATGGCCATGGGCCCAACAACCATGGCGGCCATGGGAGCCTAGACCAACACGGTCATGGAAGCCCATATGGCTCTGGAAAACCACAAGGCTTTGGAGGTGCTATAATTAACAAGATGACACATGGGCATAACACCTATGGAAGTGGTAGCCCAAACTTTGGACATAGTCCGAGCGGGTTCAACCATGGTTACCCGCAATATCAGCCTACCTGGACTGTGAAGGCACTTGAAGATGATGATTGAACTAAGGTTTAAGAATCTACCATATGACAAAGAAGTGTGTGCTTTGTAACTTGGTGATACTCAAGTTATTTCTCATAATAATGTGCTTGCTTTCTGTTTAAACATATGTGACAAATAACGTATGTCATTGACTGCTTTATCTAATTTCATGAGAATGTTATGTTTTAGCTATTAACTTACTCTTAGACCATGTGTTGTATAGGGGTTCAAAAGGGGCTTTAAGATGAAAAACGTGTTGTCACATCAGCAGTGGCGGATCCAAAAATTTTTTTTCGATGGGTTCGTTTTGTTAGATTCTTACTAAGTTTTCACAAATCATTCAAGGTTCTTACTAATTATTTTCATTTTTCTCCAAACCAAGTGGGTTCATGTAAACCCACAAAACATGGCTGGATCCACCACTGGTCACATGGCACCACGTAGGCTTGATAGAAGGGCTCTAAAGGGGGTAGAATGGGCTCTAAAGGGGGGGGGGGGGGGGGGGGGGGGTTGCTGTGAGGCTATATTGAGGCTTAATGTGAAATATGGTATTTGAGGTTGAGATGGCTAGATATGATTGGTTGGACAAAAAAAAACATAAAAATGTGCATCGCGCCCTTAGCTAAACAAATGAAAATAAGAAATATGCTATCTCTTTGAACTCCACCTTAAAGTGATTTGCTTATAGTTTCAAAGCTTGTTAATCAAGTGAACTTGGTATCCTTAGAATGTCTTTATCAAATGAACACACAACGGTGGGCCCACCTAATCAAGAAATCGATAGTCCAAACATAACTTTAGGTCAAAATATGGGGTGGAAACATGTTTGATCATTGTAGCATTTGGTATTTACCACTTCGAGAGAAAAGTAGAAACCACGCCAAGGGACCAAAACGGCCCATGGCATTGAGTTATAGTTTGTTTTCCTAAATAATGTATCTACGTTCCGGTATTATTTTTTTTAACAATAAAGCATAATATGTAAAATAGAGAGGAAAAAAAGACGAAAATGACAATTTTATATTCATGTGCAAAGCGATTTAATATCAAAATTTGACGAACACACAAAATGGACCAAACGTCTAACAATATTGCATAAGTTCAGGGGATCAAATTGGTAATTTCTCAAAAGTTATAACCAAATCCAAAATATGAACCATTCATGTTATTTTCTCTTTTAAAACAACTAGTAACTACAAAACAATTTATCCGCGCTTCGTGGGGGAATTTGATCCGTATTTGTTCGGTTCGTTATGGTATCGAAACTCGATATATGGATTGAAAATAATAAAAATGAATATCAGTACCGATGTTCAGTTGACATCCGTTGGGTTAGTTTGTATTATGTGTTTATTTATTTTTTTTCAACATTGCGATATAAACTTTATTGAAAATGGATATTGTGTCACTATCTTATCGAACAGAATAACGTAAGTACCGGTATGTATTCTTTTTTATGGTTGCTTGTTTAATAACGGATATCATGCGACTACTGTAACGAACAACATCGATTTGTACTTGGTTTCATTTTTATGGCTTTCGGTTTCGGAAAAAAAATCATTTATAGAACTTTATATGCCACGATAAATGGATATTTGTACCAGTATCGTGACAATTTGAACCAGTGTTTGTTTTAATCGTGTTTGGTCGATGTAAACACGTGTTAATTTGTATACCGAGTGCATGTATCGTGCCGGTACTATAAAGAAATGAATTAATACCGATCCAATGCTCGTGGTAATGTACCCTTACAATGCGTGAACAAATAACTTGAAATGTTAAAAAAATCAAATAAACATAGATACGGATTTAGAATTTTTTTATAGTTAACATACGTAATAATATCGATCCAATGCCCGTGGTAACGTACCGTTACAATGCATGAGCATATGACTTGAAACAATTTAAATATATATATATATATATATATATACATATATATAATATTACTAAAAACAAATACTTAAAAATTTAATAATACTATTTATCACCACTTTCCTTTTAAAAATGTATAAAATAAAATAAAATAAAATAAAATAAAATAAAATATAATATAATATAATATAATATAATATAATATAATAATAATAATATAATATAATATAATATAATATAATATAATATAATATAATATAATATAATATAATATAATATAATATAATATATAATATAATATAATATAATATAATATAATATAATATAATATAATATATAATGTAATGTAACACTCAATTTCACAGCTACATATTAACATGTTAAAGTTATCGGGAAATTGATTATGTTCCAACAATATGTTAGATTTAGGGAGGCCATATGTATTCTTTATTTCAGATAGACATACCCAAAGGCAAAACTATACCTTTTCTAGAGATGGGCATAAAAACCGGTTCCGAACCCGAACCGGTGGAACCGAACTGGAACCGGTTCCAGTTCCTACCCGACAGTAAGTAGAACCGGTTCCGGGTTCAAAATACCCGTTGGTTCCAACCCGGTTCCACAATTTTACCATTTGAATCGGGTAGGAACCGGTTCCTAACCGTACCCGGTTCCTACCCGTACCCGGTTCCTACGTGGAACCGGTTCCTGACCGTTGTAATATTACCGTTGGAACCGGTTATATCCGTTAAAAATGTTACCGTTGGAACCGGTTATAGCCGTTAAAAAAGTTACCGTTAGAACCGGTTCCTGACCGTTGGAACCGGTTCCTGACCGTTAGAACCGATTCTATATATATTTTTTTGAAATCTATTGTTTAACACACAATTTCTCATATCTATCCTTCTTGTTACATTTCCTTCTTGTTCTTTTTCACATTCTAATCAACAAATGGCCTCAAAGAGTTCCAAAAACGCAAATTCCCAATCCGTTAACAATGTTCCTCAAGAACATTCGGTTCCATATGTGGTTGGAACATTGTCTCATAATCGCAGTAAGGAAGTTTGGAGCAATTGGGAGTTGGTCGAGATGAGTGACGGCTCGCAAAAAGCTCAATGTAAACATTGTGGATCGTTATTAGCCAAGGAATCAAACTCAACGTTAACGAAGCATATTAATAAGTATTGCAAAGTTTTAAAGGAAATGACATCCGGTCAAGTTCCACTTTCCAAAGATGGTACCATTTTTCGTTATGAGCAAAAATTAGCTCGCGATCGGATGGCGAAGTTGGTGATACAAAAAGCGTTGCCGTTTGGACACTTCGACGACCCCGATCTTACAAATCTTATTCGGGAGACGCTACAACCTCGCTATAAACATGTAAGTCGTCGCACTTTAAAACGTCTTTATTTAAGTTTATGGGAAAATGCAAAAAAAGATTTAATTGTTTTTTTTAAGAATTTAAAAACTAGTGTAAACCTAACTAGTGATGTGTGGTCGGCTCCACATGGTTTACCGGAATCGTACATATGTGTCACCGCTCATTGGGTTGATCCCGATACATGGCAAATGATGAAGCGTACGATTGCGTTTGACGAGTTTCCTTCTCCTCATACGGGAGAAAATATTTATAAAATTATAAATGGCACAATAATTAAATATGGTTTAGAAGATAAAATTTTTTCAATATCCTTTGATAACGCTTCAAACAACACAACGGCGATTGAAAAATTAAAGTTGAAGTACAAACCAATACTTGATGGTGTTTTTTTTCACACACGATGTGTTGCACATATTATTAACTTAGTAGTGCAAACCAGTTTAAAAGATCAATTTGTATCGGATTTTATTATAGCATTTAGAGCTATACTCCAAGATGTTTTCAAAAGTGGAAAAGAAAGATATCAAGAATATAAAAAACTTTGTAAAGATGTCAACCAAAAAATTATTGGACCGAATTGGGATATACCGACTCGTTAGAATTCAACTTGTCATATGTTTGAAATGGCTATAAAGCAAATGGGCACTTTAAAATCTTTTCATACAACTTTAAGTGATGAGTACCTTGTCGTCCCCTTTCCCGACACGGCTTGGGAAAATATTAATAACCTAAGTACTTTTTTACAAGTTTTTAAAACTACGACTTTGATTCCCGGTGTTTATTATCCTACTAGTTCTAAAGTTGTGGACCAATTGTATTTGATAACAACTAATTTTAAAAAGTTTGAAAATTCTAGTGACATGTTAAGGAATATGACGAGACCAATGATTCAAAAATTTTAAAAATATTTTTTAGAACTACCACCCGTTTTTCTATGTGCCGCTGCTTTAAATCCAGCTTTAAACGTACCGGGTGTTGAAGCTTTAATTGATGAAATTTATGACAAGTTGGATATGCATGAGGAGGATCCAACTTTAAAATCAAAAACAAAAAAAATATTCAATGAGTGTATGGCCAAACTTTATGATCATTATTTAAAAAAATATGGTGAAAAAAATCATACAAATTTGTTTGAGTCTCGGTCCACGGCCTCTAACGATGAAACAAGCGGGGATCCACTTATAACCATGTTGAATGTCGTTAGAGACGAGACCGCTAGACAACAAAGGGGTAGTGAACCAACAAGTGAACTTGGGAGATATAAAAAAAATCAGTATTCCCTTACTATGACCACCGAGGAGTATAGGAAATTTGATGTTTTGGCATGGTGGAAATCG
This sequence comes from Scalesia atractyloides, assembly GCA_947069175.1. Taxonomy (NCBI): domain Eukaryota; kingdom Viridiplantae; phylum Streptophyta; class Magnoliopsida; order Asterales; family Asteraceae; genus Scalesia; species Scalesia atractyloides. The sequence goes on along the minus strand of CAMTDV010000012.1, from coordinate 1,271,991 downwards.
AAAGAATCCGAATACCCGATTCTAGCTACCATGGCTCGTGATATACTAACGGTCCAAGCTTCCACGGTAGCTTCGGAAAGTGTGTTTTCTCTTAGTGGCAGGGTTTTGTCAATTAGAAGAACAAGACTAACTCCGGAATCGCTAGAGATGGCAATATGCTTAAAGGACCATTTGGATGCCGTTGATCGTGTTCAACATAAAACTAGTCTAGAAGATGAAGTTGAGTTAGAGCATAAAATTGTTGACGAAGAGGAGGACGAAGAAGTGGAGACTAACGATTCGGACGACGATTGTACCGAGGTACCCGTACCTAAGAGAAACTCGTCCGAAAGTATTGCACCTGCCGCTAGTAAACGATCAAAGAAATAAAATCTTACTAGAACCGGTTCTGAGTAACTTTTTATTTTTTTTTGTAACCGGTTAATTTTTTTTTTATATATTGTAACCGATTAATTTGTTTTTTAATTTTAATCGATTATTGTTAATATTTTTATTTATTAATGTAACTGATAGGCTTTTCAACCTAATTTGTTACATTTGAATTCTAGTATTAAAGCCTATCAGTATATAATTTAAACCCACTGTGGTTTCAAGTATATTTCACATTTCAAAATGCAAATCAAAATCAAAACAATCTTCTTTTCAAGTATATTTCACATTTCAAAATATAAATTAAAATCAAAACAAAATCTCAACAGATTCAATCCTTTTATTCTATATTTTACCATATAAATTTCTGAAAATAGTTTTACCAACCTTCAATAGTCAACACCCAAACATTTTTAGCCTAATGAGGCCAATCTCATCAATATAACCTTTATCACCTACATCGTCGCAAACCTCCACTATCATCGAGTCAAACCAAAAGGTTCAAGGCCAGAAACAGAAAACAACAGAAGGCATCGCACGACGGGACAACACCCCTTTCTCTCTAGAATCCACCTAGCACTCCCTCTCTAGAAAATTAAATTTGGAGCACCACCGAAAGCTTTTGATGTTTAGAGCGAGAAAGAAGGTCTTCGGTGTTTTTAGTGTGAGAAATAAAAGAGTGACCTTGATAAAGATGACACAAAGAGATGACATTAAATCTCAAAAGAAAGAAAGTACAAATTAATAAGAAGCAAAATTGTACCAATGTAAATAACACATTATATATGCAGAGAAATGCATAAAAAACGAATTTAACAAAACTTACAACACCTAGCAGCCAAAACATATTGCAAATTAATATTATATAATATTATAAAGAAGCAAAATTGTACCAATGTAAACAACACATTATATATGCAGAGAAATGCATAAAAAAATAATTTAACACAAGTAACAACACCTAGCAGCCAATGCCAAAACATATTGCAAATTAATATTATATAAAAACATATTGCAAATTAATATTATATAATATTAATATTGTATAATATTATATAATATTATAAAGAAGCAAAATTGTACTAATGTAAATAACACATTATATATGCAGAGAAATGCATAAAAAACCAATTTAACACTACTTACAACACCTAGCAGCCAAAACATATTGAAATTAATATTATATAAATATAAATACTAATACTAATTGATGTTATGTTTTATAGCCTCTGCCCATGTTTTTACAGATTCTAGATAGCTTGAAATTCCTAAATATAAGAACTAGTCAAAACATACTAAAATTGTCACACCTTCGGTATATTTATCCTATTATTGTTGGTTGGTAAATTTTGTAATTTCCAGTTCTAGTTTTCAAATTCACGATCATGGATGGAAATAAAGAGGTGTTGGGAGGGATCAGGAAATAGTAAATAAAGGTAATCTATTTTATTTTAAATGATCAATAAATAAAAGCTCGACTACCTGAGATAACCCAATGGCAAAAGGCGAACCCATATGCTCGCGATCGTAGACAGTGCTGGGTAGTCCAAGCTCACCATCTTCAGTTCCGGGGAAAACCCACCGCCGAAAACCTACTACGATAAAACCTGGTTGGGATTGGATTAAAACTTGAGATATGTGGCCTTCGACCCAAATCTTTACTTCCCCTCTGACATCAATTGAGTTAAAGCTCACAGACAACATCATCGTTTATTTTTATTTTTGCCAAGTAGAAATTTAAGTAGTTATAAATGTAACAAGTAAATGAATAATCAATGGTGAAACTTGAGCATATTGAGGGGATGAAATATATGTTTAATCAGCACATTTTTATTAGAAGGGACTCAATGAATTGGAGATACTATTTTTCAAGGTAACGTGAGCAATTTATTTATTTATATGGGGGAATAGTGCCCGATAGTTATCCACTTCCTAATTGGTTTAGCTAAATTACGATTTTGTTCTATTTAAATTTACAGTTTTGCTATTCATTTTGTTTTTTTTTTCTCTCAGCCAAATTACGATTTTGACCTCAGTTTAAATTTATAGCTTTGTTATCGTTTTTTTCCTGTCAAATTACGATTTTGCCCCCAGTGTAAAAATACAATCATGCGATCGTTTTAGTTTTTTTTTACAAAACCATGACAATGTTTTGTTTTAATTGGCTGCCTGGCACACACTCATTTGTCATGAAAATTTAGATTTTTTCCCCAGTTTAAAATTATAGGCTTTCTATCGTTTTAGTATTTTTTTTAGTAAAAGTATGGTAGTTGTGTTTTTTAATTGCTTGACTCAATGTATTTTTTTTGACATCGTGCTATAAGTAGTATGTATAAGTAACCGAAACATAGATATACATGTTATGAGAGAGAAATATTCCGTTTAGTGCCCCGCAACGCGGGTGGGGCAAAAAGTGTAACATCCGTCAAAAAACGGATTTACTAAACCGCTCCGTTTATTAACCGAACGATCAGTTAAAAATTTCGTGGCGTATTTAATGCCCAAAATAATTTTAAACGATGCATAATTAATAAATATATTGGAATATATAATTTATATTTGAAAAAGTCTTAAAAATAGTGATTTAAAAATAAATTAGTGCTGCCGGGTTTCGAACCGGGTCAGCCAGCAACTTCAGCAAAGACTTAACACTCAACCATTCAACCACTGCGCCACTTATGTTTCTTGTTCAATATTGAAAACAATTAATTCATAACATAAATATCGAATTCAAAAACAGGCGCGCCTAATTGCAGTCGTCGGAAATTCCGACTATCTCGCCAAGATTGGACGGTTACTTCCTATTTAACGTAAACTTTAATCTCATCATCAGTTATAACCGAAGCCTTAGTCCGCGACACAAGTTATAACCGCCGGAAAACGTAATGACCGACGAATCAAGACGGAAATCGGACCAAATTCATCGATGTACTGCCTTATAAATACCCCCTCTAACCTCTGTTAGCTTTTTCGCTCACAATCACACATTTTCCCGACGTAATTCCACTCGCCGGAAAACCGACCCCTTCACTTCTGAGCCTTACTGAACCCCAGAGCTTATACCGAAGTCACCCACATTTATCTCAAGCTCGTTGAAGACTCTCTGCCGCAAGACATACGTCGCCGGAAGTTTCTGCTGTCACCGGAGTTTCGCCGGAGAAACAGAGGAGTCCAGTTCGGTATACCTTACGCCTAATCCTTCATTCTTTTTATTAAATCTCGCATGTAATTAACCACCAGACACTAACGAACTTGATTAAAACTTCGAACCAGTCGGATTTCCGATTCTGGTTAAGATTAACGAAGAAGACGAAGTGTCCGTTGTCTATAAGTTTAATTTAAATCAAGATATAACTCGGGTTAGACACACAATCCAGCGGTGGACTGTGTGCAAATAAAACACGCAAACGTCTCGAGTTCGATACATGTCCCACGCATACTCGCCTTAATAAAAATGTTCTTTTTTTAATCGAACCGGAGTCACTGCGTAAGATGTTAAGTTTAATAAAAACCGGAATAATAACCAAGATAGACACACAGTCCAGTGGTGGACTGTGTGCGCGTTTAAAACACAGGTCACGCGTTCGAGTCCGGACTACTGCACCGGTCCGGACAATTATCCAACTTTTTATTTAAGACAGAAATGAAAATATTTAGTTTGTATATAAGTATAATAAAAATCAGATAATTTAACAAGTTAGACACACAGTCCAGCGGTGGACTGTGTGTTAACTCAACCCACAGGTCCCGGGTTCGAGACCTGTGGAGCGCGCCGGTTCGATGCATTAAAATCATTTTTAAAAATAAATGATTTTCTGTTTAATTCAATTAATATATATATATATAATTAAAAACAGAAATATTTCGGGTTAGACACGTAGCTCAGTTGGTAGAGCTGCGTGCACGCGTACGGGAGGTCTCGGGTTCGAGCCTCACCCAGCGCACACAATTACACATACGAACCGGTCAACAGTCAAAGTCAATGGTCAATGGTCAACGGTCAACGGTCAAAAAGTCAACATTTTTTATTATTTTTATTTATTTATTTTATTTAAAAATCAATTAAAAATACTTAAAAATAACATTTTGAAGGTTAGAAAATAGCCTTAAACTCACAAAAATATATCCAATCATCCTACTAAAATTGATTAATAAAATCCCATTATTTACCAAACCATTATGTTATTATCTAGGTTAGTTTCACTCGTGGTTAAATCTGACTTCGTGCGTATTCATCATCATCAACCGAACGCACCTAATGTGAGTGAATCTTACAACTCCCCTTTTTAATTACACGTTTTGGGGTGTGTCATGTGTCACCAAAAATTAACTCGTTTATTTAAACTTGTGCCATACCATATTGTGACCTAAACTTAGATTGTATACATTGCTTGTAGTTATGTATTTCATTTTGTCAATTTATATGCAATTCATTCATTAGGCCCATCAGTTCCTCGTGGGAGACGAGTTGAGCAACGCGTGCCTCAAAACAAATCCATTTTGTTCGTGTGTGTATTATTTAGTTTATATTGTTTGTAGTTAGGTATTTCATATTGTCAAGTATATGCAAATCATTCATTAGGCCCATCAGTTCCTCGTGAGAGACGAGTTGAGCAACGCGTGCCTCAAAACGATCCATTATTGTTCATGTGTGCATTATTTAATATTAATTGATTGGTGAATAAGTTTACATCTATTTTTCTCATGTGTGGTTGTGCACTTTATTTTATAATCAATTAAATAAACTTGTTCAAATGTTTTCCATAGGATTCACTCGCCAACTTTTTGTTGATCCAAAAACCCTTTTTACACATGATACAGGTGAACAGGATAAAGCAAGGAAAACATAGGAAATGCCTTAGAAGAAAACAATGAAGCCTAGATTGATGTTAGGACATGATGTAATAATGATTGTATAATTCCCTTTAAAATTGTATTAATGAATATGAAACGTTATAATAAATGTCATGAGCTTTGATGATAACCCAATCATGCCCCGATCACCTTTTCCGCTGCGGGTCGGGGTGTGACAGATTGGTATCAGAGCCATGACTATAGGGATATAGGATAGGTTATTAGACCCTTAGAGCCTATACTATAGTTTGCCTAAATTTTAATTGTTTAGGTGGTTACATACAAACTTATGATATTTATTTGTTTCATATTTGTTTATACTTATAGTCAAACATACATACTTACATACACATTCATCATACATATTTCAATGTTCATACTTTTGTTATTCAAAGATTTTGTTGCAATTTTCAAATCTCATCAAAGTAAGTTCTGCGACGGGCATGTAGTAACTGGAAGGGTACAAGTACCGGTAGTCGGAACGTCCTGTCTAGGTTGGCATTCGTATAAATCCAATATAACGGACCAGTTTGCCTACCTGGGGACTAACGATGAGAGTACGAAGGACCTATTAGGCCAAAGCATGCCACACCAAACGTCATTCGAACTAACCCCACTTTGAGTTATCACCGTGTCTACACCTGGACACATTCCGAATATCATACGTTATATACATATTTCTCGATTTTCTCCGGGTTTAGTGTACGTAACCAGGCTAACACATGCGAACTATATGAAAAACCCGGTATTCATGGGGGCCCACATGATTACGAAGGTGAAGTATGGCGGCATGTAGGGCCTAATGACGAGCAAAGCCCAAGACATCCTATGGATGTAATAGATTTATTTTTCTATAATTATTTTATAAATGTTCATCCTAAATACGACCCATGATCCCAAAAACATCCAACTCATACTCATGATGCGTATTCCTTGTAGATGTCTTCTAGCCTCGCCCGTAGGAAGATGAGAGCAGGAAAAGCCCGCGAGCGCATGGCTGCCCTAATCGCTCAACAAATGGCTGCCGTAATACCCAACATTGTAATCCAAGTCCAACATGCACTTACCGCTAATCCTGTCAATCAAGAAGATCAACACGTTATCAACCCTCCCCCAAATACCACTAAATGCACCTACAAGCATTTCAAATCATGCGACCCTCCAAAATACGAAGGGACTGAAGGTGTCACCGCTCTCCTCCATTGGTTTGAAGAAATGGAGAACACTTTTCTAAATTGCGATTGCCCCGATGATCGCAAAGTGCGATATGCTACCGGTCGATTATATGGAATAGCACTTACTTGGTGGAATACAGAGAAGGCCAAACGAGGCGTTGACGATGCTATGACTTTAACTTGGGATGAATTGAAGGAAATCATGACCAGACGATTTTGCCCAAGGAGCGAAATCAAGAAATTAGAAGATGAGTTTTATTCGTTGAAGCAAAAGGAAGGAGACCACACCACATACAACAAAAGATTCCTCGAGTTACATCAAATGGTTCCCAATTTGTTCACTCCCCTCTACCGTTTGATCGAGCACTACATTCGAGGTCTTCCGTCAAAGATTCAAGACTCTGTAATAAGTACCACGCCTGCAACTTTGGAAGCAGCAATGGAGCTAGCAACAGAGCTCACCGAGAACCGAATCCGGAACAAAGACTTCAATGACGAGAAGAAGAAGGATAAAGCACCGACTGAAACTTCAAACTCCACCCAAACCGAATCCCCTTCTCAACTCATTTCTAAGAGAAAAAGAGACGGGCAACTTTTCGCTACTATCCAACGTAATCAACCAGTTTTACAAGCCATACCCATCCAAGCTATCCCAATCACTCAAGTAGCACCCAACTCAACTTACCCAAATAAGAAACCATACCTTGGACCTCACCCTCGATGTAACACCTGTTTTTATCACCATCCCCTTACCTTACCTTGTCGACTATGTGCAAATTGTGGACGCTATGGTCATATGAGCAAGGTTTGCCGCACCCCTCAAAACCAAATCTCTCCCCCTACTCAAAACATGATCCAAACCTATCATCAACCTCAATACCCCATGTTCCCATATGTTCGAGCTTGTTTCAATTGTGGCGACCCTACCCACTTTAGAAACACGTGCCCTCGATTGGTTAACATCATAAACGCTCAAGCTCAATCAAATCCAGTTAACCAAGTAAATCAAGAAAACAAAATCACTAGGCCACCAGCAAGAGGAAGAGTTTTCAACATCAACGCCAATCCTGACGAAGATAATGACGGCCCAAACGAAACCACCCAACTAGTCCTCTTCACCGGAAATCAAGATTCAACTCCAATCGTTTAGTTTTATGTTTTTCTTTATCACATAGAACCAATCATAACTTAAGGATAAAGCCAATGGGAATTTGACAAGAATATGGTGGATACGCCGCTGGTACTTCCTATATATAAGTATTCTTGCCAAAGGATCGGAGGCATTATCTGGCGGTTATGAGAGGTTCCATGTGTAAACTGTTTGAGTAATTATTGTTTATTATTTTCAGTACATGCAATACGATCGGCTCCGTTTGATTGAGCCTTGATCGCACAGACATTTTTCATTTTCAGTACATGCAATACGATCGGCTCCGTTTGATTGAGCCTTGATCGCACAGACATTTTCATTTTCAGTACATGCAATACGATCTTGTGGTTGTTGTGTTTGTTGTAGAGTCACATAGAACTAATCATAACTTGCGGATAAAGTCAATGAAAATTTGACGAGAATATGGTGGATACGCCGCTGGTACTTCCTATATATAAGTATTCTTGTTAAAGGATCGGAGGCATTATCAGGCGGTTATGAGAGGTTCCATGTATAAACTGTTTGAGTGATTGTTTATTATTTTCAGTACATGCAATACGATCGGCTCCATTTGATTGAGCCTTGATCGCACAGACATTTTTCATTTTCAGTACATGCAATACGATCGGCTCCGTTTGATTGAGCCTTGATCGCACAGACATTTTTCATTTTCAGTATCTTGTGGTTGATGTGTTTGTTGTAGAGTCACATAGAACTAATCATAACTTGTGGATAAAGTCAATGAAAATTTGACAAGAATATGGTGGATACGCCGCTGGTACTTCCTATATATAAGTATTCTTGTCAAAGGATCGGAGGCATTATCAGGCGGTTATGAGAGGTTCCATGTAGGAGTTAGTATGTTTTGGTTGAAGTTTGTTCATCATACATTTCAGTGCATTCAATTTCATCATTTAGAGAAGTTTAGCTGTGTCTCACTTCCACAATGACTAACCTCTCCATCATAACAAACGAGAGAGGTACTGTCATCATTCAAAACATGTATACTATCAGAATTTAGACTCAAGCTGTGGTTGTTGTGTTGTTTATGTTTTAGAGTTACATCATAGAACCAATCATAACTCACTGATAAAACCAATGAAAATTTAACAAGAATATGGTGGATACGCCGCTGGTACTTCCTATATATAAGTATTCTTGCCAAAGGATCAGAGGCATTGTCAGGCGGCTATGAGAAGTTCTATGTAGGATTTAGTAGTTTCTTGGTAACTAATCATAACTTGCGGATAAAACCAACGAAAATTTGACAAGAATATGGTGGATACGCCGCTGGTACTTCCTATATATAAGTATTCTTGCCAAAGGATCAGAGGCATTATCAGGCGGTTATGAGAAGTTCCATGTAGGATTTAGTTTTGTCTTGGTTGAAATTTATGTTACATTTATATCATCTCGCCATTTAAAGAAATTGGATTGTGTTCCATTTCTAAATAAACTAACCTCTCCATCATAACAAACGAGAGAGGAACTGTCACCATTCAAACATATATGCTATCAGAATGTGGATTCAAATATTGGTTGTTGTGTTATTTATGTTCTAGAGTTACATCATAGGACCAATCATAACTTACTGATAAAACCAATGAAAATTTGACAAGAATATGGTGGATACGCCGCTGGTACTTCCTATATATAAGTATTCTTGTCAAAGGATCAGAGGCATTGTCAGACGGTTATGAGAAAGTTCTATGTAGGATTTAGTAATTTCTTGGTACATTAGTTGTTGTGTTTATTTATGTTCTAGAGTCATATCATAGAACCAATCATAACTTCCTGATAAAACCAATGAAAATTTGACAAGAATATGGTGGATACGCCGCTGGTACTTCATATATATAAGTATTCTTGTCAAAGGATCAGAGGTATTGTTAGACGGTTATGAGAAGTTCCATGTAGGTTGTAGTATTAGAAGTTTTGCTTTACGATATAACCATATCCTTCCAAACATATCAAAACTCTTACGCATGATATCATATTTAGCGAATCAACTCTGCTTATCAATATTTTACCGTAGGCAACAAAAAGCGATTCCTGTAACAGGGTACTTAACCCTTATAAGGGACGTTACCGCCTCAAACAAAAACTTAAACCCTTACTTTTTCTAAGTATGTAACTGTCAAACTAAACACCATTCTTTTTTAGACAAATATATCACTACTTAAATTTCGGGACGAAATTTCTAAAAAAGCAGGGGATACTGTAACATCCGTCAAAAAACGGATTTACCAAACCCGCTCCGTTTATTAACCGAACGATCAGTTAAAAATTTCGTGGCGTATTTAATGCCCAAAATAATTTTAAACGATACATAATTAATAAATATATTGGAATATATAATTTATATTTGAAAAAGTCTTAAAAATAGTGATTTAAAAATAAATTAGTGCTGCCGGGTTTCGAACCCGGGTCAGCCAGCAACTTCAGCAAAGACTTAACACTCAACCATTCAACCACTGCGCCACTTATGTTTCTTGTTCAATATTGAAAACAATTAATTCATAACATAAATATCGAATTCAAAAACAGGCGCGCCTAATTGCAGTCGTCGGAAACTCCGACTATCTCGCCAAGATTGGACGGTTACTTCCTATTTAACGTAAACTTTAATCTCATCATCAGTTATAACCGAAGCCTTAGTCCGCGACACAAGTTATAACCGCCGGAAAACGTAATGACCGACGAATCAAGACGGAAATCAGACCAAATTCATCGATGTACTGCCTTATAAATACCCCCTCTAACCTCTGTTAGCTTTTTCGCTCACAATCACACATTTTCCCGACGTAATTCCACTCGCCGGAAAACCGACCCCTTCACTTCTGAGCCTTACTGAACCCCCAGAGCTTATACCGAAGTCACCCACATTTATCTCAAGCTCGTTGAAGACTCTATGCCGCAAGACATACGTCGCCGGAAGTTTCTGCTTTCACCGGAGTTTCGCCGGAGAAACAGAGGAGTCCAGTTCGGTATACCTTACGCCTAATCCTTCATTCTTTTTATTAAATCTCGCATGTAATTAACCACCAGACACTAACGAACTTGATTAAAACTTCGAACCAGTCGGATTTTCGATTCTGGTTAAGATTAACGAAGAAGACGAAGTGTCCGTTGTCTATAAGTTTAATTTAAATCAAGATATAACTCGGGTTAGACACACAGTCCAGCGGTGGACTGTGTGCAAATAAAACACGCAAACGTCTCGAGTTCGATACATGTCCCACGCATACTCGCCTTAATAAAAATGTTCTTTTTTTAACCGAACCGGAGTCACTGCGTAAGATGTTAAGTTTAATAAAAACCGGAATAATAACCAAGATAGACACACAGTCCAGTGGTGGACTGTGTGCGCGTTTAAAACACAGGTCACGCGTTCGAGTCCGGACTACCGCACCGGTCCAGACAATTATCCGACTTTTTATTTAAGACAGAAATGAAAATATTTAGTTTGTATATAAGTATAATAAAAATCAGATAATTTAACAAGTTAGACACACAGTCCAGCGATGGACTGTGTGTTAACTCAACCCACAGGTCCAGGGTTCGAGACTGTGGAGCGCGCCGGTTCGATGCATTAAAATCATTTTTAAAAATAAATGATTTTCTGTTTAATTCAATTAATATATATATATATAATTAAAAACAGAAATATTTCGGGTTAGACACGTAGCTCAGTTGGTAGAGCTGCGTGCACGTGTACGGGAGGTCTCGGGTTCGAGCCTCACCCAGCGCACACAATTACACATACGAACCGGTCAACAGTCAAAGTCAATGGTCAACGGTCAACGGTCAAAAAGTCAACATTTTTTATTATTTTTATTTATTTATTTTATTTAAAAATCAATTAAAAATACTTAAAAATAACATTTTTAATGTTAGAAAATAGCCTTAAACTCACAAAAATATATCCAATCATCCTACTAAAATTGATTAATAAAATCCCCTTATTTACCAAACCATTATGTTATTATCTAGGTTAGTTTCACTCGTGGTTAAATCCGACTTCGTGCGTATTCATCATCATCAACCGAACGCACCCAATGTGAGTGAATCTTACAACTCCCATTTTTAATTACACGTTTTGGGTTGTGTCATGTGTCACCAAAAATTAACTCGCTTATTTAAACTTGTGCCATACCATATTGTGACCTAAACTTAGATTGTATACATTGCTTGTAGTTATGTATTTCATTTTGTCAATTTATACGCAATTCATTCATTAGGCCCATCAGTTCCTCGTGGGAGACGAGTTGAGCAACGCGTGCCTCAAAACAAATCCATTATTTGTTCGTGTGTGTATTATTTAGTTTATATTGTTTGTAGTTAGGTATTTCATATTGTCAAGTATATGCAAATCATTCATTAGGCCCATCAGTTCCTCGTGAGAGACGAGTTGAGCAACGCGTGCCTCAAAACGATCCATTATTGTTCATGTGTGCATTATTTAATATTAATTGATTGGTGAATAAGTTTACGTCTATTTTTACTCATGTGTGGTTGTGCACTTTATTTTATAATCAATTAAATAAACTTGTTCAAATGTTTTCCATAGGATTCACTCGCCAACTTTTTGTTGATCCAAAAACCCTTTTTACACATGATACAGGTGAACAGGATGAAGCAAGGAAAACATAGGAAATGCCTTAGAAGAAAACAATGAAGCCTAGATTGATGTTAGGACATGATGTAATAATGATTGTATAATTCCCTTTAAAATTGTATTAATGAATATGAAACGTTATAATAAATGTCATGAGCTTTGATGATAACCCAATCATGCCCCGATCACCTTTTCCGCTGCGGGTCGGGGTGTGACAAAAAGCTAGTCACCTACAATCCGGTAGGTTTTATCCAAAAAGAGTTGTTTATAAAAATATGTGACTATTTTTAAAAAAAGAAAGTTGAATTTGCTTTTTACTCCAATGAGGTTTTAAAAAATAATCATTTTTTTCAAAATATTAAAAACATCGATTACATAGGGTGGAAGGGGTATCCTAGGGTATTACCTAGTCTTGTCCAATCAGATGTTGCAATATCATTTACAACTCCAAGTACTCTAGATGGGGCAAAACACCCGCGGCGCCTACCACCAATATCCACCACTACCCTAGTCTAATTTATGACCGTTCAACTTCAAAAGGGTTGTGGATGTGTGATGTTTAAGTAGCAAAGGTTTACCGCAAATCAGAACCCACATGGCAAACCGCAGGGGTGATAGTAGTGTTGCCTAGCGACACTTGTAACATTTGCATAAATCGGGTTTCGAAAGCCCGCCCCAAATTATCAATCAAAGTGTATTTATTCTTGTCGTTCGGTTATTTTTATTATTGTAATAATAATTAATGTTTAAAATAATCTTAATAAAATAATATAATAAATAATCAATTAAATAATAAATATTTTATTCTTAATAGATAATTAAAAGGCATAATAAAAATAATTAAGGAAAATAGGTGAACCGGAAATCGAACCCGGGTTCCCCGGATATCACACACACCACAAGCACCACTGGACTGCACGCACATGATGCAACAATTTCCGCATGCCAATATATATATATATATATAGACACACAAACTGGGCGGGAAAAAACCTGCAAATCATCGCCAAATCACCACACGCGCCTTTCCTTTTCTGTTTGAACCTTCCGACAACTGGCTCTGAGTTATTTTTGCCAAAACCCAATCAAGTGGCTGTCATCACCGCAACCGATTGACAATCATCGGATTCAGCTTCCTAAACCAAACCCAAATGTACCTCTATAAATATCGAATTCAATCCCTTTCAGAAATCGCTCATTCATTCTCTCCCCCCCCCCCCCCCCCCCCCGCGCTCTTTAGAAAACGCCTCCTGTCGCCGGAGCTAAGTCGCCGGAATTCGGAATCTTCTTCACTTCTGTCCTACGGTAAAACCTCTACCCATTCTTTTGATTATCATCATATGAATCTCGCGTGATAAAAATAAACAGGGGTGAATTCATTTTAATCGGGCGGGAACAGGTTTGGGCAAATTTCTAAATGAAGAAAACGAAGTGGGGTAGTGTTTTTATATAATTAAATCTTAAGTTATAACCGGGTTAGACACACAGTCCAGCGGTGGACTGTGTGCACATTCAACACACGTACACGTCCCCGGTTCGAACCTGATTCACTACTGTACCTCTGTTATATAATCAGTTTTGTTTTTGTTACATCATGTCTAGCCGTAGTATGTATATAATGTAACATCCGTCGAAAAACGGGTTTTCAAAACCCGCTTCGTTTATTAATCGAATAGTCAGTTTCAAATTTTCGTTGCTTATTTAATGCTCATTTTAATTTTAAACAATACATAATTAATAAACATTTTAGAATATAGAAACTAAAATTGTTAAAAAGTAAAAATAAAGTAAACAAAAAAGAAAATAGGCTGCCGGGTTTCGAACCCGGCTCAGCCGGAAGAAACAATCAACACACATCTTAACCACTCCGCCACTTGATTCTTTTGTGTTATCAATGAACCAAATAAAACTTAAGTTTCACCCGTGAACCATCTGTTTGTGCCAAAAACTGAAACTGATCATCGGCTTTCAACTATCCAGAGACGTTTGAGTGATCATGAGTTACTGAATATAACCGATAAATCCATTACAACCCACGTTCTAATCAATTCAACCTTCAATGCTTTGATTCATATGATTGTTGAGTTTGAAACCGAAATGAAATTTACTATCAAATTACTCTGATAATATCATCGTCTCATAACTCGGAAACACTCACAGAACCTTCAATTTCACTTTCGCTCTAATTTCGGTTCGTCGGAATCGTTATCTGCTATCGCCGGACTTTCGCCGGAAAACCGTGACATACATCGAATCGGTAAATTTCTCAATTCTTTCGTCTTATATCTATTGTTAGACTTATACTAACTTAAATCCTTCAACCAGAATCGGTCCCAGACGACGTTACCGGATATTCTACACTCGCCGGAAAATCTCTGGACATTTCCGAAATCACGCTGTGAATCGGTACAAATATCTAAACCCTCTGATAATCTTTGTTTAGTAACTTAATTTTGCGACTAATTGATAAAAACTGTAAATTGATCCGATTAGACGGAATTCACAAAACAGAGCCGACGACCTTTGCCGGAGTTCTGAGAAAAACATCTTTCCCGGTACATTCATTTCCAAAACCCTCTCTATCCATTACATTTCAATCATTTATAAGTTTCGTTAATCGAATTAAACCAGAACAGTCGGATATTGTTGTCTGTGTCTTTGAACGAAGAAGATGAAGTTGAACATTAGGTATAAGTTTAATTAAAACAAGATATTAAACCGGGTTAGACACACAGTCCAGCGGTGGACTGTGTGCAAACATATAGCGCACGTCTCGAGTTCGATCCCTGACACGACCCTATCCTCTGAAATAAAAATGTTTTTTTTTTTTAAACCGAACCGTATTAACTCCCTGTAAGATGTTAAGTTTAATAAAAACCAGTATTTTAACCAGGTTAGACACACAGTCCAGCGGTGGACTGTGTTCAACGTTAAACAACGGGTCCCGGGTTCGAGACCTGTTATGTGCACCGGTTCGACATAATTAAAATTCTTTTTAAAATAAATGAATTCTGAATAATTTAAATAGTATATAAATATAATTAAAAACAGAAATATTTCGGGTTAGACACGTAGCTCAGTTGGTAGAGCTGCGTGCATGCGTACGGGAGGTCATGAGTTCGAACCTCACTCAGCGCATACATACACAAAGTCCGAACCGGTCAACAGTCAAAGTCAACAGTCAAAGTCAACTGTCAACGGTCAATAAAAAAGTCAACATTTTTTTTATATTTTTATTTATTTATTTAATTTAAAAATCAATTAAAAATACTTAAAAATAATATTTTTAAAGTTAGAAAATGACCTTAAACTCACAAAAATAAATCTAAAAATCCTATTAAAATTGTTAATAAAATCCACGTATTTACCGAACCATTTCGTTATTATTTTAGGTTAGTTATTTCTCGTCGATCAAATCTCCAAACTCGTGCGCATTCAACATAATCAAGAGAACGTACCCAAGGTGAGTGAATCTCTACCAATTCCCCGTTTTAATCACATTTTGGGGTGTATCATGTGTCGTTTATTATTTATTACATTTAAACACTTGTGCATCCATCATATCCATGATCAAATGTGTATCCAATATGTATCAATTGTTTGTGTGGTTAATGTTTAGCTTAAATTTATCATTTTCAGTACATACATCATCATAGGCTCGTTTGTTCCCCATTACCTATGAGCGGAACTGTTCCCGATTACCTATGAGCGGAACGTGGCGTTGCCAACATATGATCGGCTCCGTTTGATTGAGCCTTGATCACACGTACATCATCATACGCCGTCCGTTCCCCATTACCTATGAGCAGAACGTGACGTTGCCAACATATACATTATCATTCATGTCATATACTCATGCAAGGTGGTTTGTTATTGTTTGTTTGATTATATACGTTTGCTCACATATGATTATTGCACAATTTTTCCATATTAAATACAATAAGAAATCAATATCAAATGTTTTTAACAAGGTTTACTCGCCAACTTTTGTTGACCCAAAAACCCCCATTTTTACACATGATACAGGTGATCCAGTTGCAGCAAGAAACATATAGGACGGCCTAGAAGAATAAATCAGTTTAGGCTTTGGATTGTTTATTTAGTTACTTTTTCCTTGTAATTGTATGGACTTGTTTGGAATATTGAAGTTGTAATTTGAAAATAATAAATATGAAACATTTTAGTAAACATCATGAGCTTTGGTGATAACCCAATTATGCCCCGACTCTTATTCCGCTGCGGGTCTGGGTGTGACATATAAATATAATTAAAAAGCAAGTTTTGACGGGTTAGACACCCAGCCCAGTTGGCCGGGCTAGGTGCAAAACACATAAGAGGTCACGGGTTCGAAACCTATGCCAGTCACCGGTTCAACCCTGTAAATCTTTTTAAATATAAATCAATTTCTGGAATAAGCTAACTAGAGTATTAATGTAATTAAAATCCAGATTCTTTCGGGTTAGACACGTAGCTCAGTTGGAAGAGCTGCGTGCACGCAACCGTGAGGTCTCGGGTTCGAATCTGTTCACACGCAAATCATGGCCACTATGCGACTGGTCAGATCTGACCGTCAGATCTGACAACCCTTTTTTATTTTAATTATTTATTTCATTATTTATTTTCCTTATCTATTTATTTAAACACTCCTATTTTTCCAATAACTTATATACTTTTATACTTTAAAGAATTTAATATAATCACAACCAAAATAACCTATTAACCTATATAAAAAGGGGTATTGAGTCCAAATATAAATCTGTTTATATGGCATCGTTTGTTTTTAGGTTGGTACTCCTTCATCGGTTTAATTCCCAACTCGTGCGCTCTCTTTTCCACTCAAGAATACGCACCCAAGGTGAGTGAATCTCTACAAATTCCCCGTTTTAATCACATTTTGGGGTGTATCATGTGTCGTACCATTCCTTTATTTTATTTAAACACTTGTGCTTATATCATTTCGTGATCAAATATGAATTGCTTGTTGTGTGGTTTATATGTGGATTCAATTTATCATTTCAGTGCACTCATTTCATTAGGCCCATCAGTTCCTCATGGGATACGGGTTGAGCATCAGGTGCCTCATTAGATCGGCTCCGTTTGATTGAGCATTGATCTCAGATACATCATCATTCATGTCATATATTCATTCAATGTGGTTTGTGATTGGTTACATATATATATATTTGCTCACATGTGATTTATGCACAATTTTCTTTAATAAACAAAATAAGCAATTATTTAAATGTTTTATCAAGGTTCACTCGCCAACTTTTGTTGACCCAAAATCTCCTCTGTTTTACACATGATACATGTGATCAAGTTGAGGAAAGAAACACTTAGGATGGCCTAGAAGAATAAACAATTTATTGCGTTGGAACAAACATTTAGATTTTTATTGTATTTGTATGAAATTTTTGTTGGATATTTAAATTTTAATTTGAATTTAATAAATATGAAACTTCTTAGTAAATATCATGAGCTTTGGTGATAACCCAATCATGCCCCAACTTTTATTCCGTTGCAGGTCGGGGTGTGACAGATTGGTATCACAGCTTGTGACTATAGGGATGTAGGATAGGTTATTAGACCTTTAGAGCCTATACTATAGATACTAGATTTAAATTGTTTATGTGTTACATGCAAAATTCATGATGTTTATATGTTTCATGTTTATATTCACACACAACATTATGCAAACATTCTCACAAGTACATGTTAATATGCAATGCTCATCATAGATCATACCCTCATATCATATCATATCTATGAAAGCACACACCTCACAATTTCACAATTTCCGTTATTTCTTTTCAAAGATTTTTGCAATGTTTCATACTTTTCAAATCACATCAAAGTGAGTTTTCACGATGGGCATGTAGTAACTGGAAGGGTACGAGTACCGGTAGTCGGAACGTCCTGTCTAGGCTTGGCATTCGTATAAATCCAAAATAAAGGACCAGTTTGCCTACCTGGGGACTAACAATGAGAGTACGAAGGACCTATTAGGCCAAAGCATGCTATACCAAACGTCGTGTGAACTAACCCCACTTTGAGTTGTCATTGTGTCCACACCTGGACGCCCTCCAACCATACATCTTGCAATCATGTTTTACGATTTTCATTCGGGTGGTGCGAGTGTTAACCCGCCGACACCAATGTGAATCCTACCAAGCCCAATAGTCATGGGGGCCCACATGACTACACAGGCAATTGTCTGGGGGACATTTGGAGGCCCAAACATGAGCAAACCCAAGACATTCTATGGATGTAGTTAAATTTATTTTCAGTTATGTTGTTTTCACTCTTTTTACGACACATGACACCTAGGAAATTCTTGAACTCACAATCTCCCTACATATATTCCTGTAGATGTCTGCTAGGCAATTACGTGGAGGTAAAAGGTCATGAAAGTCAAACGAACGCTTGGCCACGCAAATTGCCAAACAAATGGCCGCAGTGCTTCCTGACATCGTGCTACAACTTCAGCAAGCCCTCACCGCTAATCCCATCAACCCTCCCAACCAAGAAGACCAAAGCGTCGCCAACCCTCCTCCCAAAACCCCCAAATGCACCTACAAACACTTCAAGTCCTGCGATCCCCCAAAATATGAAGGGACTGAAGGTGTCACCGCTCTCCTTCACTGGTTTGAGGAGATGGAAAACACCTTTCTCAATTGCGACTGTCCTGAGGACCGTAAGGTACGTTACGCGACTGGAAGATTGTTTGGGGTAGCCCTTACCTGGTGGAACACGGAAAAGGGTAAGCGAGGTGTTGAAGATGCCATGGCTTTAACATGGAAGAGTTAAGGGAAATCATGACGAGACGCTTCTGTCCAAGAAGCGAAATCAAAAAGCTAGAAGACGAGTTTCACGCATTGAAACAAAAGGAAGGAGACCACACTTCATACAATAAGAGATTTCTCGAGTTGAACCAGATTGTCCCCAATCTATTCACCCCATTATACCGCCTAATTGAACACTACATTTGAGGCCTCCCCTCGAAAATCCAAGATTCGGTTTTAAGCACTTCGCCTGCAACACTCGAAGCCACAATGGAGTTAGCTACGGAACTCACTGAAAATCACATTCGAAACGGCAAATTTAACGATGACAAGAAGAAAACACCCAGTGAGACCCCAACTCCAAACCACTCAGGTTCATCCTCGAAGTTTGCTGGTAAGAGGAAGCGAAATGGCAAGAACTTTGCTGTCACCCAAACCAACCCTCCCATCACTGCTGCTCCAATCACCAAAGTTGCCCCTCCAGCCGTACCATTCAAAAGGCCATACACTGGCCCACACCCAAAGTGTAACCGTTGTCAATACCATCACCCTCCTGAAAACCCTGCCAACATTGCACAAGTTGTGGCCGTGCGGGTCACACCATCCAAACCTGCCGTACCCTTCAGCGATTGAACCGCAGTCAACCTCCAACCCAAACCCAAAATCAAATGGTGGGCCAAGCCCAACAACCCTTACTTCTACCGCCTGCACAACTCGCAGCCCAACCTTACTACCAACCCAACTACCCCATGATGCAACCCATGCGATCCTGTTTCCATTGTGGGGACCCAAACCACTTCAGGAACACTTGCCCACGCCTAGTGAACATCATCCATGCCCAAGCTCAAGCAAACCCGGTAAACCAAGCTAACCAAGCCCCTCCACCTGCTAGAGGAAGAGCTTTCAATATCAACGCCAACCAAGCCAGGGCTGACAACAATGTGGTCGACGGTACGTTTCTAATCAATGGTAGTTATGCATCCATATTATTCGATACTGGTGCGGATAAGAGCTTTGTGTCTTTAGAATTCGAATCTATCCTCGACCAACCTGGTGATAATCTCGTTGAATCTCTGACGGTGGAAGTTGCTGAAGGAAAACCCACTTCATTAAATTCTATTATACGCGATTGTACTCTCACCCTAAATGATCACGATTTTTCAATTGATCTCATTCCTATGAAATTGGGAAGTTTTGATGTTAACATCGGCATGGACTGGCTCAGCCAGCATCACGCTGAAGTGGTGTGCCATGAAAGGTTCATTCGTATTCCTCTCGCCGACGGTCAGACACTACGTATCTTTGGGGAAACTCCTTCGAAAGGGCTCAAATTGATGTCCTGCCATCAAGCCCGAAGTTATCTTCGCAAGAATTATGTCGCATTTCTAGCTCACGTCGTCAAGAAGGAAGGCAAGGAGAGAAAGCTCGAAGATATTCCAATTGTGAAAGAATTCCCGCAAGATTTTCCCGACGACATTTCAGGACTTCCTCCTGTGAGAGAAGTCGAATTTCGATTGTGCCTGGCGCCACACCGGTCGCAAAATCTCCTTATAGGTTAGCCCCATCCGAGATGCAAGAGTTGGCCAGTCAACTGCAAGAGTTAACTGACAAAGGATTCATACGTCCTAGCTCATCGCCTTGGGGTGCGCCTGTTCTTTTTGTGAAGAAGAAAGATGGAACGTTTCGCATGTGCATTGATTATAGAGAACTCAACAAGTTGACGGTTAAGAATCGCTATCCACTGCCTCGTATTGATGACCTTCTAGACCAACTTAAAGGCGCCATCTGTTTTTCCAAAATCGACCTTCGTTCTGGTTATCATCAGCTTAGAGTGCGCGAAGAAGATATTCCAAAAACTGCCTTCCGAACTCGTTATGGTCATTTCGAGTTCACGGTTATGCCCTTCGGTTTAACCAACGCCCCCGCTGTCTTCATGGATTTAATGAATAGGGTATGCAAACCCTACCTCGACTGTTTCGTCATAGTCTTCATCGACGACATTCTTATCTACTCCAAGTCAAAATCCGATCATGAGCGACACCTTCGACTCATTCTTACACTCTTAAGGACTGAAAAGCTTTACGCTAAGTTCTCAAAATGCGAATTCTGGTTAGGAGAAGTACAATTCCTTGGTCATGTCGTCAATGACAAAGGGATTCATGTTGATCCTTCAAAAATCAAGGTAGTACAGGAATGGCAAGCGCCACGTACCCCTACCGAAGTTAGGTCATTTCTTGGTTTGGCTGGTTACTACCGACGCTTCATTGCCAATTTTTCCCGTATCACCGTTCCGCTCACGGCCTTGACTCACAAAGGAAAACCCTTCATTTGGGGACCTAAGCAAGAGGAGGCCTTCCAAACTTTAAAGCAAAGGCTTTGTGACGCACCTATTCTTACACTCCCTGGGGGTTGCGATGATTTTGTGGTTTATTGCGACGCATCAGGGCAAGGACTAGGCTGTGTATTGATGCAAAGAGGAAATGTGATAGCCTATGCCTCTAGGCAACTCAAAGTTCATGAGAAGAATTACACCACCCACGACCTGGAACTTGGAGCCGTTGTGTTCGCTCTCAAGATATAGAGACATTATCTTTACGGTACCAAGTGTGAAATATACATTGACCACAAGAGTCTCCAACATATCTTTAATCAAAAAGAGTTGAATATGAGGCAACGAAGATGGGTCGAACTTCTCAACGATTACGACTGCGAGATTCGGTACCATCCTGGCAAGGCAAACGTGGTGGCCGATGCGCTCAGTCGAAAGGGATATGCGAACTCTATTTGTCTTCTATGTTCGCAAATCATAACCGATATCAAGGATCGAATCCGGGCAGCTCAACATATCTCTGTAACGGAAAATGACGTACGCGATGAGCTGTCATGTGGAGCTGAACTCAAAATTGAAACCAAATCCGACGGTATTCTATATTATTTAAACCGCATATGGATTCCCGATCGCGACAACCTTCGTGATTTCCTCATGAGTGAGGCACACAAAACACGATACTCTGTACACCCAAGAGCCTATAAGATGTATCAAGACCTACGATACACCTACTGGTGGCCTGGCATGAAAAAGGATATCGCTGTTTTTGTTTCCAAGTGCCTTACATGTTCCAAAGTGAAAGCTGAACATCAAAGACCTTCAGGACTTCTAGTCCAACCCGAAATACCTGTATGGAAGTGGGAAAACATAACCATGGACTTCATTACCGGGTTACCTCACACCTCCAGTGGGTATGACACCATATGGGTAATCATTGATCGTCTTACAAAACCAGCTCACTTCATTCCGATTCGCGAGGACTTCAAGAACGAGAAGTTAGCTCATATCTACATCAGCGAGATCGTAAGCCGTCATGGTGTGCCGTTAAGCATCATTTCAGACCGTGATGGCCGTTTCACTTCACGCACATGGCGAGCCGTACAAACTGCTTTGGGTACACGCTTAGATCTTAGCACCGCCTTTCACCCTAAAACTGATGGTCAATCTGAACGCACCATCCAAACCCTTGAAGACATGCTTCGAGCATGTGTCATAGACTTCAAAGGGAACTGGGATGCTCATCTACCGTTAGTCGAGTTTTCGTACACTAATAAATATCATTCAAGTATCGGCATGGCCCCTTTCGAAGCTTTATATGGTCGTAAATGCCGATATCCAGTATGTTGGCACGAAATCGGTGAAGGGCAAATCACCGGACCTGAATTGATTCAAGAAACAACCGACAAAATCATTCAAATACGAAACAATCTTCTAGCGGCTTAAAGTCGTCAAAATAGTTATGCTGACAAACGACGAAAGCCCTTGGAGTTTGACATTGGTGATCAAGTACTTTTAAAAGTATCACCGTGGAAGGGAGTGGTTCCTTTTGGCCAGAAGGGCAAGCTAGCACCACGCTATGTGGGACCTTTCAAGATACTCGAAAGAGTAGGACCGGTAGCCTACAAGCTTGACCTACCATAAGAACTCAACAGAATACATCCCACGTTCCACGTATCAAACTTGAAAAAGTGTCTCGCCGACGAAAACCTCCATATTCCTCTAGAAGACATTCGAGTAGATGAATCAATGCACTTCGTTGAAAGACCCGTGGAAATCATGGATTTCGGTGAGAAGCGTTTAAGGCGAAGTCGTATTCCAATCGTCAGGGTGCGTTGGGAGTCAAAACGAGGACCTGCGTTTACTTGGGAACGTGAAGACTCTATCCGCGAGAAATACCCGCATCTTTTTCAGGTTACAACTACTACTTAAATTTCGGGTCGAAATTTCTAAAAGTAGGGGATACTGTAACATTTGCATAAATCGGGTTTCGAAAGCCCGCCCCAAATTATCAATCAAAGTGTATTTATTCTTGTCGTTCAGTTATTTTTATTATTGTAATAATAATTAATGTTTAAAATAATCTTAATAAAATAATATAATAAATAATCAATTAAATAATAAATATTTTATTCTTAATAGATAATTAAAAGGCATAATAAAAATAATTAAGGAAAATAGGTGAACCGGGATTCGAACCCGGGTTCCCCGGATATCACACACACCACAAGCACCACTGGACTGCACGCACATGATGCAACAATTTCCGCATATATATATATATATACACGCAAACCGGGCGGGGAAAACCTGCAAATCATCGCCAAATCACCACACGCGCCTTTCCTTTTCTGTTTGAACCTTCCGACAACTGGCGCCGAGTTATTTTTGGCAAAACCCAATCAAGTGGCTGTCATCACCGCAACCGATTGACAATCATCGGATTCAGCTTCCTAAACCGAACCCAAATGTACCTCTATAAATACCGAATTCAATCCCTTTCAGAAATCGCTCATTCATTCTCTGCCCCCCCCCCCCCCCCCCCCCCCGCGCGCTCTTTAGAAAACGCCTCCTGTCGCCGGAGCTAAGTCGCCGAAATTCCGGAATCTTCTTCACTTCTGTCCTACGGTAAAACCTCTACCCATTCTTTTGATTATCATCATACGAATCTCGCATGATAAAAATAAACAGGGGTGAATTCATTTTAATCGGCCGGGAACAGGTTTTGGCAAATTTCTAAATGAAGAAGACGAAGTGGGGTAGTGTTCTTATGTAATTAAATCTTAAGTTATAACCGGGTTAGACACACAGTCCAGCGGTGGACTGTGTGCACATTCAACACACGTACACGTCCCCGGTTCGAACCTGATTCACTACCGTACCTCTGTTATATAATCAGTTTTGTTTTTGTTACATCATGTCTAGCCGTAGTATGTATATAAATATAATTAAAAAGCAAGTTTTGACGGGTTAGACACCCAGCCCAGTTGGTCGGGCTGGGTGCAAAACACATAAGAGGTCACGAGTTCGAAACCTATGCCAGTCACCGGTTCAACCCTGTAAATCTTTTTAAATATAAATCAATTTTTGGAATAAGCTAACTAGAGTATTAATGTAATTAAAATCCAGATTCTTTCGGGTTAGACACGTAGCTCAGTTGGAAGAGCTGCGTGCACGCAACCGTGAGGTCTCGGGTTCGAATCTGTTCACACGCAAATCCTGGCCACTATGCGACCGGTCAGATCTGACAGCCCTTTTTTTATTTTAATTATTTATTTTCCTTATCTATTTATTTAAACACTCCTATTTTTCCAATAACTTATATACTTTTATACTTTAAAGAATTTAATATAATCACAAACAAAATAACCTATTAACCTATATAAAAAAGGGGTATTGAGTCCAAATATAAATCTGTTTATATGGCATCGTTTGTTTTTAGGTTAGTACTCCTTCATCGGTTTAATTTCCAACTCGTGCGCTCTCTTTTCCAATCAAGAATACGCACCCAAAGTGAGTGAATCTCTACAAATTCCCCGTTTTAATCACGTTTTGAGGCGTATCATGTGTCATATCATTCCTTTATTTTATTTAAACACTTGTGCTTATATCATTTCGTGATCAAATGTGAATTGCTTGTTGTGTGGTTTATATGTGGTTTCAATTTATCATTTCAGTGCACTCATTTCATTAGGCCCATCAGTTCCTCGTGGGATACGGGTTGAGCATCAGGTGCCTCATTAGATCGGCTTCGTTTGATTGAGCCTTGATCTCAGATACATCATCATTCATGTCATATATTCATTCAATGTGGTTTGTGATTGGTTACATATATATTTGCTCACATGTGATTTATGCACAATTTTCTTTAATAAACAAAATAAGCAATTATTTAAATGTTTTATCAAGGTTCACTCGCCAACTTTTGTTGACCCAAAATCTCCTCTGTTTTACACATGATACATGTGATCAAGTTGAGGAAAGAAACACTTAGGTGGCCTAGAAGAATAAACAAGTTATTGCGTTGGAACAAATATTTAGATTTTTATTGTATTTGTATGAAATTTTTGTTGGATATTTAAATTTTAATTTGAATTTAATAAATATGAAACTTTTAGTAAATATCATGAGCTTTGATGAATAACCCAATCATGCCCCGACTTTTATTTCGCTGCCATCAGGGTGTAAAACACTGAACCCAATTTAGGTTTACAACATGACACCCTATCCACCCTTAGAAAAGTTTCATTAATCATTTCATTTTTATCAACACTATAACATTTGTGTCCCTCACTAAGTCTAACCCATTATCCATGTGTTATGTGATAGACATCTTGTTTATGTTCTCTTCATTGACTAAAAGCTTTGAAGAAAATAGTTACTTTTTGTAAAATCTTATAAAGTAAAATCGAAATTTAACTCTAATTTTTTATGGTTTTTATCTGGATTTCGTTTTAATCGGATTTCAACACTTTTGAATGGTATAAAAAAAATACGTTTTCCAACATCCTAAATCCATTCGAAATCGTCAGACTTTTTAACAAATTTTGTCATTTTTCAATAAATGTAACAAAATGGTAAAAAAACATAAAAATAATTAAAAAATCAGAATTAAATTCAGTTTTACTTCCTTGACAAAAATAAACATTTTTCTACAATACTTTTAGTCAATAGGAGAGAAAATGATTTAGATGTCCATCACATGATATGTACATGTGTTAAGACTTAACGAGAGAAATGGGTATTATTAGAGGCCTGAATAGAAATAAAACAAATGATGGGATTTTTGAGGTAAATTGATTTTTCTAATCTTTTAAAAGAAGATAATTCTTTTTTTTTTAAAGCAAAACTTGATTTAACTCTTCTAGAAAGATATAAGTTAAATATTCCACAATTCAACCATATATCGACAATATCAACTAAAAGCCCGTTTGATGTCAACCGACAATATCAACTAAAAGCCGTTTGATGTCAACAATCCACGGTTCAACCATATATCGACAACACCACTATCGCGCTTCTTTGAAGAAGAAACTCAAAAAAATATCACACAAGTTACTTGACATGCCTCCTTATTCTCACATTGGTGATGGCTTTCAAAGACTTCCAAACCTCCCAAAAGAAATTGTTAGTATCATGGACTACAATGACCGCAGGCACGGATCTTCGTTTTCCCAAAGCGAAGATGGTGCAAATGCGAACATTGATGAAGAAGCTACGGATTTCATTCAGTGATGCACACAAGTTTGAAGTTAACAACGCAATTTCTATGATTTAGGCTAACCATATCATGCATGTATTGTCCATGCCTCTTGTGTTTATCATTTGTATGTTGAACAACCTTTTCTATTTAAAATGTTTATATCAAATGTAACTTTTTGATGTTATATCGAAATTGAATAAAACTTTACTTGTTAGATATTATTTTATAATTGTATATACCAGAAAAAAACAAACATTTTTTGTGTAACTAAAAAAGATGGATTCAACATGTAACTAAAATTATGTTACATTAAAGAAAAGAATATACAATATATAAAATGGCTAATAGTAATTTTTTTTAACAATTAACTCACACACTCAACTTATGCCTTAATCTACACCAATGTTCAACATGATACCAAAACCCTCAACAATGAAAAAACAACTTTATTACTCTTCTTGATACCTTAGGCTAGAAGAGCTTTGGTGACTAATAGTAATTAACTTAATTATATGTATGTTTTTACAATGACGGTCAATAAAAGGCAATGACAATCTTTATCAAGAGTTGGTTTGTATTTAAGACAATTTGTGTAGCTTTATCAAGTGTAACGAGTAGAAACAGAGTAAAATTACTTATACCAGATAAAAATGGTAAAGTTACAAATAAAACATGGTAATGTTATAGATAAAACATCAAACGTTGTATACAAGGAAACTTTCAGAGATTTACAAATTTTGTAAATCTATGTACATTCCGGTTGGAAATTAACTTTGTACTTTTATTTTGTGTTATATGTAATTCTATTTATATTTTTTATTAATTATTAATAGCATGATGTGTCACAAAAATTATATGTTTGAGTTGTGCTGCACACGAGTAGATAACCTAGTGTAATAGTGTAACATATGCATAGGCTTTTCTCATAATTTCCTTTCTAACACCGGACTCTCGCAAGTTAAAATTAAAAGTAGCTAGCTACTATTTGTGACTTAGTGGACAAATATATAATGAATAACCACTAAAAATGTGTAAAATCTATATAAATTCTAAATCAATTTCAAAATCAAACCTCCAAGTCTTCAATGTATGGATGAACCTTCAGTCGCTTCAAGTCCTGTGATTTTGGAATGGAACGATGAAATTGCCTAGAGTCCTCACTTTTTTTTGAACGACAAATGTTACATCAATGTTCCTTAAATTTTCTCAATACCTAGGTTTGAACACCTGAAACATATCTTAAAAAAAGTTGTTGGATTGGGTTGGTAATTTGGTAACTAGTGGGCCTTTTAAGAGGCTTTACTTTAATTGTGCCTGTCAATGCTTAGTTATTGGGCTTCTAATTCTAATGTATTGGGTTTTCACTTAGTTAACCCGTTTGACTAGATTAGCCTCAATAGTTTCCCTATGACCCTATTATTGTCTTGTTTTCTTATGTTTATGTAACCTTTTCTTTTCTTTAATAATGAACCTCAATCGTATTCTTAGTATATCATTGTTAATTTTCGAAACGTTTCTTAACAAAATTAGAATTAGTGGTAATTTTCTAAGTGGGGGCCACTCCAGGACTCCAAGTTATAATTGATATCTTTGATATAAATAAATATATATTGACTATGTTTGATTCGTTAATTTCAGCTAGACTAGCTTGACACTATTGATACTCATGTTATTAGTAATATCAAAATACATTTAATCAATACATGTCCATAAATTAGATGCTTTAAATATCTACTAGAGTACTAGGTATAAGATATAATATTTTAAAGGATCTAAGAGTTTTACATGTATAAACCCAAAACATTTGAGAAAAAATAGATAACTAAAATTTATAAGCTACTTATACATGCTCTAATGAGACCTAAACAACATTAGTTTCATTGTCAATTCATGGTAATAAAAAAGAAAGTGAATATATGTTTCCCAATAATACATTATTATGCCAATAAGCTAGTGGTGGAGTGATAAGGAAGAGACCATGGTTTTGAAGTGGCTTAAGTTCGATTCCTACCCACCTTATTAGTTTTGGCGGCACGGGGTGATGATGGGAGACTTGGCGAGTAGGCGGCGATCACTAGTGCAATCCTTGAACCGAATGGGTTTTACCTCACAACACTGTCGTGCCTTCGGGCGAGTGTTCACGGATTTCAGCCCTAGGTGAGGGTTTTCCCCTATTCAGAGGTGAGTGTATCTCGATGTGATGAATATTTTCTAGCGAACTATTTGAAGGATTTGTTGGCCGTTAAAAAAACATTATTATCCATTTTAGATCGTAGATGTGACTTTTTTTTTAATCTTTTGCCTTTCAAAAAAAGATGTTTTGGAAAAAGTTGTACACAAACGGATTCTAATATATTCTTTTTGAGTAAATTATGGTTGTTTGACTAAAATGGTTTTTTCTTCTTGATAAAATTACAAAAATCAACCTTTATTTTATACTTAAACGGCATTTTATACCTATGAAATCAGTAAAAGCCAACTTTTATGTTCATGTTTTGTTACATCTATAATCTGTACAACTAACATCGTCTAAAAACTCAGTTAAACACCCATCACATACAAAGCATGTAAGGGTATTATTGTCATTTCATCGCATCTTTTTTATTAATAAATTAAATTAATACTATAACATATTATAAAGTAGACTTGTTCAACCAAATCAACACCTTCCACAAACCCAGTTTTGAACACCTAACTCCGGTCCAATTGCACAGAGTGTCTCCGGCGCCGGTGCCGGAGTTGTCGCTGGAAACATTTGCTAGTGTTTTATATCAACTGTGTAACCACCTGATTCAAGTCAAAGAGTTCATTGCAAACTAATTCTATATTTCAAGATTATTAAAATTAGCATCATACCCACAGAAAACCCATAATAACTGAATCTGTTTAAACAATTAGCAAGATTGAAGTTTTGATTTTAAAGAAATTCATGAAACCCCACATTATAAACTTGTTTTTTTGACCCTTTACTTTTATTTCTTGCAAAAATAATCCTATGACCATCCATCTCAAATTCCAAATTTTACTTATTAACTTCAAAATTTTATTTTTATTTCGTTTTGATATTATTAGGGTGGAAATTCTCAACACGCTTCATGATGCATAAATAACCACATATTTTTTTTTTCACGTCTAACTATTTAACCAGTTTAATTAAACATGCCGTGTTCCATTTACAAGTGGATTATAGCTAGTCAATTTGTTTACAACCCGACAACCTCTTTGAACAGTTTAGATAATTAGGTTACATTGCTCGTATGAGAGTTACATAATTTTAAGTGGGGTCAGTGAAATTTTTTTTGTTCAATGCTTCAAGTTTTGCTCTTCATTTTGTTATGGATTAGAATAGGTGGATCCATAAAAATGTCAATATCTTTATGTGAAAAGCGAAAATGGATCAGCTTCTAACTCTTGTGGTGTTTAGTAAAAGAAAAATTAACGTGGGTTCAATGGCTTGTAGGTTGTGTGGTGATTATGACGAGTTGAGCAGCCATCTTACATCTTGCTATTTCACATCGTTGGTATAGCACTTTGTGAGTAATTAGTGTGATGTCTCTCCTATATTAGCATTCTCGGGCTGGGATATGATTTGCTTTTATTGCAGAAACATACTCATTTGTAGGGGCATAACCACCATTATATTAGCTGTAGCATGGGCTACAGCACAACTTCGTAGGCGCAGTGTATTTTTTTGGGTTTATACAGAGGATACCTCTAAAACAATTCTAGGATACTCCTAACCAAAAAAAGGATACTTTATCTTAGTAAAATCAAATTCTTTTTGTAAGATTTAAAAGCTATTTTTGAATTCTCAGCTTCTGTTTAGAAAAATAGAACTAGCTTATGCTTATGTTTGGGTAATTGATAAACCTAGCTTTAAATTTGTATGAACAAAACAAACAGAATAAAGAACACCTGATGTAGTGGCAAAACAGTGACAAAATCTTTATTGCTTTAAACCAACCCAGAAAACTCCTAAACCAAACCCTAGATCTCGAAACAACGAGATCTATTAAGTACAACTGCAATTACAAACAGATCAGCAAGATCTGTTGTACAACAAACACAACATATACAAAATACACTCAGAGATTTCAATATCTCTGTGATAAACTCATGATTTCTACAAAGAAATCATAAGTAACTGAAGAACAATGCAACGACTGAAAAGAAGAAACCCTAGAAAATATCTCCAATTATTGATCTGCTTTACCCTTCACACTCTTTTATACACAGATACAAAAACAACAGTCACAATGGCCCTTGATGTTTCAAGAAAGTTACATCTAACACCTCATACTTCTACCTGCATACATATAAAATCTTATCCGCCCAACAACCCAACAACAAATATAACGATCCAACAACCCAATAACGGATCCAACAATAATCAGTCCAGTCAGCAACATATCTAAACACGTTGAACGCTTGAAGTATAAATCACAAATACAAACAAACACCTCATTTTAACATCCCCCCATGATTTATATAGCAAACATACCCAACTTTTCACAGAAATCACTATGTTGATTCCCACTTAAACCTTTGGTAAAATGTCTGCTACTTGTAAATCAGTAGCAATTTTTTGTGGTTCAATTATACCATTCGCAATTTTTTCTCGCAAAAAATGCAAGTCCAATTCAAAGTGCTTTGTTCGCTCATTAAAAACAGGATTTAAAGAAATCAAATAGCAGATTTACTGTCACAGAACAATTTTACAGGCAAATTACAATTAACATTTAACTCTTGCAAAACATTCAATACCCACATTATTTCACACGTGGCTGAACACATCGCCCTATATTCAGCCTCTGCTGTAGATCTAGAAATAACATTTTGCTTTTT
Organism: Scalesia atractyloides; assembly: GCA_947069175.1. Taxonomy (NCBI): domain Eukaryota; kingdom Viridiplantae; phylum Streptophyta; class Magnoliopsida; order Asterales; family Asteraceae; genus Scalesia; species Scalesia atractyloides. The sequence goes on along the minus strand of CAMTDV010000012.1, from coordinate 1,240,669 downwards.
ACTTTTCCAGGATATTAAAGTGTTTCCAAAAAATACACTAAATCCTGTAACATATTTCCTAGTCACAGTGCATTTAGCCCAATCTGAATCAACAAACCCTGTTATTTCACAATTATCAGTCTTCCTAAACATAACACCTTGACCTAGGGACTTTTTTTAGATACCTACGCAGTCTGAATGCAACATTTAAATGTGACTGATACGGTTTATGCATGAACTGACTTAGAAACTGAACCGTATAACTTATATCAGGTCTAGTTATGGACAATATATCAACTTACCAATAAGCTTTTAAAACCCACTAACATTCTCAAGAACAGTTTCATCTTTATTAGTTTTATTCGTAACAAGATGACTCTACTGAATAGGAGTATTAACTGGTTTACATCCTAAATAACCAAATTCAGTCAATAATTCAAGAGAATACTTCCTTTGAGATAGACAAACAACATTATCAGAATAAAGAACCTCAATTCCAAGAAAATATTTAAGTATTCCAAAATCTTTGATCTGACATGCAAAGATTAGTGTAATTTTAATTTATAATCTTTGTTGTTGTTGTTTGGTTCTAGCGTCTTGCTAATGCTTTTAACAAAAGTTTTTGTTCCAATATATATATATATATACACACACCTGCGGCACACAATTAATCATAAGTTCTTCGAACCCCTCAGACAAAAAACAATTTGCAAGTAAACTAAAAACCCTTTCGATGTCAACAATAACAATTTAATTATAAACTGGCTAATTTACCAACACGATACCTATGAACATGCAAGGTTAAGTGATATAAATGCAAGTGCACAATATCTAAAAATGTTGTTGAAAAGACCAAAGCAAGACTATATTGGGAGGAGGCTAACCATATCATGTTCAATGTTTCATGTGTTTGATTATTTGTATGTTGGATAATCTTTATACACAAATGTGTGTATCAAATGTAAACATTTTAATAATAGGAATATTGGATTTTAATAATGTCATCTATTCGTTATTGGCTGCTAATAGTTTTAACTTAAATAATAACCACTGGCAGTCCTAACTATTGACATATTGGCTACAAATGGACCCTAACTAACAGAACCCTAACGCCGTTAGTCTGCGGTCGCTGGAAAACCGTTTTTGGCAAGAAAAAAGTTTCTAAAGGTCCGATCTAAAGTTATAAAGAGGTTTTGGACGAAGATGTTAAGTTTTTCGGCCAAAAAGTTGAGTTTTCCGGCTAAAAAGAAGTTTTCCGACGAAAAAATGAGTTTTTCGGTGACTTCAATAATTGAGGCTTTTACTTGAAAAAGTTCCTACAGGTCCGTAATAAGGTTACAAAAAGGTTTGAGATGAAAATGTTGAGTTTTCTGGCCAAAACGTTTTTCCGGCGACCTGAGATTAATGGCGTTAGGGTTATGTTAGTCAGGGTACATTGGAGACCAATATGTTAATAGTTAGGACTGCTAGTTGTTATTTTTGAAGTTGGAACTGTTGACGACCAACGACGAATAATTATGATTATTAAAATCCAATATTCCTTAATAATATACACCGTGTGAAAGTAAACATACGGTTTTAAATTGTTTTTTTAGTTGCTAGATATTATTTTATAATTGTATAATATACCAGATTATTGACTGTATTGCTTAATACAATTTTAATAAGTGGATGTAAAATGTAATTAACATTATATAATACTGAAGAAAAATACAAATGTAAGAAAAATGGCTAATAGTAATTAACCGTATTCATGTCTTTTTATACATATTTTTTCATAAATTTTAGAAAGATATTGGCTTTTATATGAGAAAATTGTTTAAACCATTTGATTGGCAAGATTATTGTTTTTCACATGATATGTTTTTATCTTTCTTAAAAAATTAACTTATATGATCATATAAATTTATTTAGTAAGTATTGTTAAATATATAAGGCATTAAGAAAAACTAAATAAATAATTATAACAATTGCTTTACAGTATTTTTAAGAGATGCTAATTTTTGACACAGACTGACTTACGACATGAATATTGTTGGATTTTGAGTTGTCATGTCTAACTTGTTTAGTTAGTAAATGGGTCATGCACGGTTGTGCTAAAACTAAGCAAGTCAACATGTTTTCAAACTAACACAGTAATTTGTGAACTCGTCAACTCTTTTACAACTTGTTTATAACTTTATTACAACCTGTCAAGATCTGTTTAAATAAATGTGTTACACGAGTGATGTTCATATTACATATTTTTAAGTGAATCCAGGTTTTGATTGATGTTTTTATACAATAAATATATAGACATATTCAAGTTCAATAATTTCAACCCACCAACCCAACGAATTTTCTATCAACAATTATTGTAAATATCAAAACATTATATTCATGTAAATGTCGAGAATATATATATATATATATCACATAATTCAAAGACATATTACTTATATCAAAACCTAAAACAAAAAGTCATGCAAAGACTAAAATTTTTATATAGTTTATACATGATATAAAAGTCTTAATTACCATTAATTAGGGTTAACAGATTCCCGCCAAACTAAAATATTGCTTCAAAAACGTGTTGTAACTTTCAATTTTGTAGGCAGGCCAAACAAACCAAAGCCACAACACTTATAATAATTCAAAGGTTGGCAGCCGAAACCTTCAATCATATTAAATCTGCTTCCAAAACGGCTAAAGGAATCCACTTAGAATATCAAATACAAGAGTTATAATATATCAATTGATAAAACACCAAAAGGATATTAGAATCAGATTTCGTGACTCTTTTTCATCATTCATCAACATAAGCCTTCACAAACTCATACACAGGAGCGGACCTAGAGTGATAGAACGTTGCCCCTTAACGCTCCGACGGTAGTGTAAATTTTGAAAAAAATTAACGTTTTTTTGATTTCGTTACCCCTTTTCATTGAAATGTTAGTCCTATGCGGATTTTCTAGATCCGCCTCTGCTCATACATAAATACATGTTATAAGTTTAGCATCACTTCATTCAATTCATCAACCAACCATTTACAACTAAACGCCATCGGTGTGTCGAATACCCACAACTCAACCACCCATCACTACCAAAAAAAATACCATCCTCACCACCATCATGACTCGTCAAATAAGATATTGAAGGAAATGCCGCACAAGTTAGCGACACGCCTCCTTATTCTGACATCTTTTTCAATGGAAATGGGTTCGAGAGATACTCAAACCAGCCTCAAACGAACACTAGAGTCGCAAATTACCATGGTCGTAAGCACACGTACGAGTTTATGCAAAAGGAAGAGGATATAGATGTGCAAGCTGCGGAATTCATCGAGTCTAGACACAGAAAGTTTGAACAAGCAAAACAATGTCTATGATGGGAGGCTAGACCATATATATTTTACTTTATCTATGTTATTATTACTTGGTATATTTTGGGAATTATATGTTCAATAAGTTTGTATCTTTTTATATAGTCAATTTAGTTTGTTGAAGGTGGATTAGATTTTACAAATCACACAAAGCCTAATTTTTTTAACGTCTAAATTTCACCTATATAATATCTTATTCAGATTTGAACCTGGGTTTTCTCCAAATAAGCTTTGCCTGTTACCAATGGACTACAACCCAAGTGGCATCACACGAACCTAATTGAGTTTAACAATGTAATGTCAAAATGTTAAATGGTAATTAATGTGCAATAATAATTCTACTCTTAACTAATACTTACTTGTGTTAATGCCCGCACGTTGCCGCTGTTAATTATGTTTTTTTGGTGCACATTGTGTGATAGGTTTCACGTAAACTTGATTTTAATAACAAATTGGTAAAATAACATATATATTGAATTCACAAATAGCAATGGAGTTGAAACCAAAGAAATGATATAAAAACATAAAAGATGGTAGAGGAGATCCTTTTGTCCAAAAAGTTGATGCAACATATTATGTTAATGAATAAAGCACAGCAATACATAAATGTAGACATTGAAAAAAGTTGAAATTTTCCATTTCATTTACTTTTTTTTCTTTCATGTTTACTTACGTAAATACACTCGCGCATTGCGACGAAGTCTACAATTTACAACGTCCTACTCGTTTTCCGTTTGTTTATAGAGATCCATCAATATGATATAAGGTACACTTGCTCCGGACACCACATGTTAAATCATAGGTAGACCAAATTGTCATACCAAATTGCAAGAGGATACATAGATACTAAGAACTTTGTAAGGATACCTCCTACATAGTCTTTTCAGTAAATTCAGATGGTATCTTTGGAGCAGAGACTGCAACTGTGCTTTGTTTTATAATGTAGCTTTAAAACTTGTATACATGCTAAAATTACTAAAAAAAACCCTGCTTACTTAATAAGGTATCATAGATTATAGATATATATTATTGCATTTACCTTAAGAAACCCACTCTTCAAGTAATTGTGCCTCATTACCCGTTTGTTACTATTATTATTATTATTATTATTATTATTGATTTTATATCATTCTGATCTTTTTTGTGTCTGTTGTTGTTGTTTGGTTATAATAATTATTTCTAATGTTTTTTATTTACGTTAACAGAAGCTCTTACTGCCTAGCACGGGTCAATATGGTGTTACCGCTTTTATCTTTTGGCTACCCGGAGCACATTTTTTGTAATTAAATTCAATATTTCTTGAAATATTTTTTTTATATAAGTTTTCCGTTGCAATGCGTATAGGAAATCACCTAGTCAAGCAATATAATGCATAACATTGTATCATATAAGACATATCTACAAGGTGTAATATTATTTAGTTAAGGTAAATTTGGTGTCTAAATTCAAGATAACTTTTTACATAAAAAAGCACTAAATTTAGTAATTTGATGCATACATTGAAGATGACCTTATAGTCATGTACGCAACGCAAGCTTGACTAGTTGTCAAACGTCACCTTATGAGCTCAGTGGCGGATCTAGAAAATATTCGTAGGGGTAACGTTTTATAAAAAAAAGTCAAATTTTTCCAAAATTTACACTACCGACGGAGCGCCAAGGGTAGCGGAGGTTACCTCTTCGTATAGGGTAGGTCCGCCCCTGGAGCTCTATCCGCGAACCTTTTTAACTACTTAGAGGTTGGCAATAGAAACGTGAAGTCGTCTTAGAATTTTAAAAGTGGCTACAAACATGTACTTACCAAGACCACAAAAGAGGACCAAATATATTATGTGTAGGGGTGCAAACGAGCCGAGCGGCTCGCGAGCTACTCGAGAAAAAGCTCGAAACGAGCAGAGCCTTATCGAGCCCGAGCCGAGCTTGAGCCTCAAGACAAAGCTCGTTTGTTTATCGAGCCCGAGCTCGAGCCTCGCATGTGAAGCTCGTTAGGCTCGTCGAGCCTTATCGAGCCTTAGTGTAAACGAGCCGAGTCGAGCCGAGCTTATTTAAACTTGTTTACAAGCCAACCTCGAACCTAAAAATAAGCTTATTTAGTAAACGAGCCCAAGCTTCACTTATTGAGCTCGCGAGCCTAAAAGTCTATTATTTAGATTATTTTTATTTAATATACTAATTAATAGATAATAAACGAGCCGAGCTCAAACTTGAGAAAATACAAACGCGAGCCGAGCTTGGTCGAGCTTGGGCTCGATTCGGCTCGTTTGCACCCGTAATTATGTGTCAATTCTCAATTGATAACCTCTAAAATACATACGAACGTGATTGAAGACATAAAGGAACGCACCTTCCTTTTGGATGAAGCACAGAGCAAGAAGATCTTGATTTAGACAGTTCTAATTCTAATGGAAAGGCCCCTTTTCTGTTAAGAAAAAACAAGTAAATAGAAGGTCAAAATGTTGTCAATAGTTTAATCTAATGTTGTCAAATGTTGCTAGCAATTACGTAGTTGTTTCGTAATTATTGAATGGATTATATACATTAGACTATAGACTATAAGACTTTAATTTAAACGACGGTAAAAATTAACAATAAACATAATTAAGTAAATATGTCTAAAATTAAAAGTTAGTTTTTACTATAATAAGCTAAATAAACAAAATGATTCATTCGTTACCCGATATAAAAATGTTAATTTAACTTAAACGATGGTAAAATTAAGCAAGCAACACAATTACATAAAAATATCTAGAGTTGAAAGTTATTTTTTGTTATAGTAACTTAAATAAATATTGAGTAAAAGGAAACAGAATTAAACTTACAAAAGGATAAAAAAACAAATATTTGTTAAAAAAAGAAAATAAATAACTTTATTAAACTTTAAGGGTCGTATGATAACTCTATTAAAGCTCAAGTGTCAAAACTAAATTATTTATCAAAAAAAATTATTATTAAACTTCCGTATGATAAATCTATTAAAATTAAGAGATATACGTATATCATTTATAAAAAATTATTAGAGTTCTGAGGTCGTATAATAAATCTATTAAGTTTAGAGTTAGAATTTTAAATTAACTATACAAATATAAATTAACTATAAAAAACAATAGTATTGTACCTTTATATTTGTATATTAACTTTTAAAGCTAAAATAAAACAAATAAATATATAATGCTGGTCACAATATGTTTTGTTAGTATATATAATATCTAGTTTACATGTGAATATATAAATATAGTTAGATTATATAACATTAATATATATATTATATTGTGAGGTTCATTGGGGAATAATAAAAAAGTAAGGAATCAGGAACACTTTTAAAAATTTAACTTAACATGTTAAAAATCAATTTTTAAATTTTATTTTCGACGCTTTTCCTTATAAAACTTGTAGAAGCATTTTTAATAAAAAATCAAAAACTAAAATTATAAAAAAAAAAGTTAAAAAAGGTTTAATTTTTTATTGAAATAGTTTCTACCCATTATTATAAGGAAAAGCGCTGAAAATATTTTTAAAAAATTGATTTTTAACATGTTAAGTTAATTTATAAGATAAATTTTAACTGTTTTTTAAACATTTTTTTGTATTTTTTATTTTTTGATTTTTTTATTAAAAATGTTTCTACATGTACTTATAAGGAAAAACGTCGAAAACAATTTAGAAAAAAATTGATTTTTAACATGTTAAGTTGAATTTTTAAGAGTGTTCACTGGTTCACCACTTTTTTAGTGTTCGTCAATGAACTCTCCTCTTATATATATATATATATATATATATATATATATATATATATATATAGAGGAGAGAGAGAGAGAGAGAGAGAGAGAGTGAGGAGAGATACTATTGGGATTCCTGTGTGATGCGTTGGGAATTTAGTTTTGTTTGGTATCGATGTGTTAATGGCATTCGGTGTAGCAACAAAAAAAAAACAAATAAAAAAATATAATAAAGTTGTGGTTTGCTTAAAAAGATTCCGACATGTGTTGACATTGATGGAAAACTCTAAAATTCAACCGAGTGAAAAAATGGGTCATGTTTGGTTTTACTAAAATTTTAGCAAGTTAATCCATTTAAAATTCAATTCAATTGAGTGATAATTTGTCAATCTGTCAACTCTTTAGATAAATGCGTTACATGATTGTGTTTAGGTTCAACAATTTCAACCTGACAACCAAAAATGATTTTTATCCATAATGTTATAAATTTCAAAAAGTTATATGTAAATGTCAAAATAATATAGTTTAAACATAGTTAGATAATAATATTTTATAATCTCTCAATAAATCTTCAGAAATTTATACTAAAACTCAAAACACTTGAGCAATAAACAAAACATATTTGACATGTAATTACTAAAAAATTACACATCGTTTATACAATATAGATTCAAACACCATAAAGGTTAATAGATTCCCACCAAATAAAATGTTGTTTCCAAACGTGTTTCAAATATTGGAGGCTAGACGTGGGCCAAACAAACCAAAGCCACAACACTTATAATAATTTAAAGGTTGGCAGCCGAATCAATCATATTAGTAAACACAAGACTTATATTATATCAATTGATAGAACACATAAATAAGCAAAAGGATATGAGAATTAGATTCTGTGACTCCTTTTTACCGTTCATGTACATAAACCTTCACAAACTTGTATATAAATAGGTGTTATGGGTTCAATATAACTTCATCCAATCCATCAATCAATCGTTTACTACTAAACATCATCAATATGTCGAATACCTACAACCCAACCACCCATCACTACCACAACAAACACCATCATCACCAGCATCATGGCTCGTCAAAGAAAATATTGAAGGAAATGCCGCATAAGTTACATGACACGCCTCCTTATTCAGACATCTACTTCAATGGCAATGGGTTTGAGAGATACTCCAACCAACCTCAAACAAACACTAGAGTCGCAAACTACCATGATCATAAGCACAAGTACGGGTTTATGCAAGAGGAGGATATAGATGCGCAAGCTGCAGATTTCATCGTGTCTAGGCACAAAATGTTTGAACTTAGCAAAACAATGTCCATGATGGGAGGCTAGGTCATATACATCTTACATTATATATGTTTATTATCTGTATGTCTTAAGCAATCTCTGTTGAATAATGTTTATCTTTCATGTGGATATATGTTTCTATGGTGTGAAATTAAATAAAAAAGTTTGTTTTTATTTCATCTTTTTTATCTACTTTAACTTGTCAAAGGTAGATTGTATTTTACAGATCACAACCTAATTGAGTTTAACATGTAGAATAATATTGTGTTTTTACTGATCAACTAATTGTAGGATTACAATAAAAATAATTCCAAGGGAAACCTAAACAAATAGTATCTTCCAACTTTTATAATTATACGAGAATAAAGCATGTCGTTATGATGCAATGTCAAGATGTTAATTGTAATGAGCAATCATAATTCTACTCTTAACTAACATAATAAAAGCTACATCAATAAACTAGATGTGGCTCTTCTAGTAATCATGCCACATGGCTCATTTGTAATTAACTCAAAAAAGCTCAATTAAATTTAGTCCAGGCTAATATTATTAATAATGATAAACGTATATGATTAATGTTATGGGTTGAAATTCTAGTCTGGTATCCTGAGTTTTGGTTAGGGATCCTGAATCTTGAAGAGACTGGATACTCATACGCTAATAATATTGATTTGATACTTATACTAATTATTAATTGTATCTTCACATGTATTCAGTGAAGATTAAGTTAATACTAAATAATTGGAGAATCGTTAGAACCATTTTTGGGAATCCCGAATCCTAAATGATCTCCGTATCCTATATCCTGAATATTAATGCTACTAACTGTTATTTGTTCTTTATTTCGATTCCCCCTTGCAGAAACGGTCATACAATCAAGTCGTGACCTAAAGACTCACATTTATAGTTGAAATGCACGCGGGGAAAGAGTTGATCAAGCCTACCACGGTCACAAGTTACGCTCAAGAAACATCCGGGTTATAGGATAGTTAGTTAGGTTTTATCTTGTATTTAAGAGCTAGTAGATCGAGTAGAAACACACACCACTCTCTCGCAACTACTGTAACACTTAGCTACCGATCTGTTACAGCTTACATTGTACTTTTTCTTTATTAATAAGGACTATTGCACAAGCACGTCGTTTAGTCGGCGACCGAGGTTTTATGTTGGAGTTCCTCAATGATCAAGAGCTTTCCTGGTAATATCCTGAGTTGTTTATCACTTTATTACACACACTTTACAGTATCCCAAAAAGCACACTGCCTCACAATTAAATTTGATGACTAAATTGTTTCGATAATTTTTTTACTAAAACAATTAATAGGACCGAAACAATAAATAATGAGCTTTTGAAATTATCATTTCACTCTCAATATTAATGCTCAATTAGTGAATTACGTTAGTTTCACATGTAAGTAAGTTTAAGTACTTAAGATCATTTGTTCAAAGGATGAAGAGATAGATAGCGGCATAACCCATCACATTCATGCTGGTGCAAGTGGAGAGTAGCCATTAAGGTGTTGTGCGACAAGTGGTTCCTAACTAAATTAAAAGGAAAATTTTATATAATTGCAATTAGACTTGCTATGTTTTATGAGATAGATTGTTGGGCCATCAAGAAGACACATGTGTGCAAGATGGAGGTAGCGGAGATGTGTATGCTAAGATATGTGGGCACTTAAGGCTAGATATGATAGGAAATGAGGTTTTTAGGAAAAATTTAGGAGTAGCTAGTATATCGTAGAAGATAAAGAATGAAGATTGAGATGGTTTGGGCATTTGAAGAAGGGGCACACAACATTGTCGGTTAAAGCAGTGGAAACCTTCATTATGGAGGGGAGACGGAGTAAAGGCAAGCCTAAATTAACCTGGGATGAACGGGTTAGACATGATTTGATAGAGTTGTACCTCTCTAAGGATATGATCTAGGAAAGGGGTTCGTGAAGATGTTAGATTAAGTTTAAAGACTTTCAGAAGATGCATATAGGTAGCCTAGCTTTGTTTTTAAGGGTGGAATTAGCATAGGATTGTCTTTCAGTAAATATATGGATATGTGGTTTTATGTCATTATAGACATTAATGTGCAACATAGTCGTCTCTGAAACTCTAAAAAAATTAGGTCTTGGGCGAAAAAAAAATTGAGCCCAAAATTGTGGTTAAGGCAAATAATTTAAAAAAATAAAACCTTGGTGATGGAGCCAAACCTTTATTATATTAGTCGTGAGATGTTTTTTCCGCTCCACCACCAATGCTTTTTTGTGTGTAAAAAGTAGATGCATATATTAAATATATAATTTAGTATTTATATAAAAGCTAATAAAAATCTTTTGGACTCTTTGAAAATTTGGGCCTCGAGCGAAAGCACGGGTTGGCTGACCCTAGCTCTTGCTTTGCTATTTGTAGAATATATAGGGTACATTTGTTATTGTTTATAATGAGTTTCTTTATATCTTTCATTTTTTTAAAGTGTGAAGCATTTGAAATCTAGTTATTCTCACTCTAATTAATGTAAATTCACCTATTGACGTCTCCCTCTAATTTTAAATAGTTTCTTTAGTATAACGTTCTCTAATCCAATTTGCATTACAATGTACGACGTTGTAAATATTTTTTAGTTATAGGAAAATGTTGATACACCAACTTTGGTTTCTAGATTAGCGATAGCTTTTTAAATCAAAATATCATATTTAGTATTTTGATACATACATTGAATATGACTTTGGCTTATAGTCATGATCTTATCATCATGTACGTTACCTAAGCCCGACTAGTGGTCAATACATCGACTTATAAGCTTTATCCGCGACCCTTTTTAATGACTCAAAGATTGGCAATAGAAAAGTTGCATCATATAAGAATTTCAAAAGTGGCTACAAAAATATACATACAAAGCCCACAAAAGAGGACCGAATATATCATATGTCAAGTCTCGATTGATAACCATCATTATAATCAAAGGGAGGTGGGAATCAGATTCCATGACTTGTATAATAAATATGAAGTTAAAGGTTCGAAAGACGGGGCTTGGACCCACGAATTAGTGACCCTCCATAAGGGAGTCGGTCTTGATTCAATAGCCATGAATAATGGCCATAGAGTGTAACAGGTTGAACCTTCCTGAGTGCATGACCATTTTGACCTTTACCCACACCCAACCCAACCTAATCTAACCTAACCGAACACAGTCAAGTTGCAAGCTTAACCAGTCACCTTTTTACTCTTGGAATATGTTTAACATATTCTCAACAATGACCAAGCATGTGTCAAAACTGCTATGAGACTAAAAATACAGTTTTGGAAAACAACTTTGTTTAAGTTAAAGTTTAAATCGAAATGTTAAAAAAAGACAAAAAAAAAGATAAACAAGACTGTATTTATTTATTTATTATTATTTTTTTAAACTAAGTAGTATAAGTCATTGAGAAAAACCACATTTAATATGTGGTAGTGCTAGTGACAGTGACATGGTACCCCTATGCTGACGTTTACGAACCATGACACATGGTCTAAAGTAAAAAAAAAATAGAAAGCTTGGGACTACCTGCAACTGTGGTTATCCTTCTGTTCGTCGAGAGCTTAACTGCTTCTGTGTCAACTGGCCACCACAAAGACCTACTGGAATGAATCGCGGTTCATGGTGAGTGACTGAATTCAGTCCCAAAGTAAACAAACTGGATTGCTTCAAACGTGAGTGCCGCACCTGTATATATGTGTGCGTCTGCACATACATGAACCTAGCTTCCCATTTTATAATCATTGAAAACATTCATGGGCGCTTCGGCGGTAGTGTAAATTTTTAAAATATTTGACATTTTTTTGACGTTTTTTCGATTTCGTTACGTCTTTTTTATAAAACGTTACCCCTACGAATATTTTATAGATCCGCCACTGAAAACATTCCATAATGTGCCTTTCAACAAGACCACCATATCAAACTCCTCAGCGAGAGAATTAACATTCTGCTTTCCTCTCAGATCACCTATCATCAAAACATCAAGTTAACCGATACGATATCACTCAAAAACGAACCAGTTATCACCATAATGTAAAACATCTGGATTTAAAACACACTTTTTCTACTAAATCAAATTGAACAAAAGGATATCATTTATTAAAATATGACTAGCTTAATCCACAATGTTGTAATTTTAATAAATCCCTGAACATTGGACCATCAAATTCATAAAAAAAACCCTAAATATAACTTATTCTCGTACTGTTTAAATTATCAACCCCTAATATTATTCTTATTATTGTGTATCTTTTAAATACAACTTTTATTCAAAGTAAATGAAAATAAAATTATTGGTGTTCGGGTTAGGATATAATAGGAAGTTTATTTGGGTAGAAATGATATGAAGTAATCTTGTCAATTTATTTAGTAATCAAGAGTTAAGATTAAATGAGTGAAATTGAACAAAAAAAGAAGGCGCGTGGTTTGTATAGTGTATTCTAGTCAATCCAACGTAATAGTTTCTTTGTCCTCCAATCCCCCCTCACCGTTTTTTAAACGTTAATAACTCTTTCATATGACATTATTTTTTTTATAAAAATTGCACCATAAAAATGAACATTTTTTATCTTTAAAACGAGCACACTATTGCTATACTTTTGAAAAAAAAAGTTTTAGATAACCCAGATGCGTAAAACGCAATGAAAAAAAAAAACACAAAATTGATTTTTTTTTCTAAAACGCAATAGACTAAAACACAAAAGAAAGGGTTCTTTCTAAAACGCAACGGCAAAAAATTTAAAAGAAAGTGTTTTTTTTTAAAACGCAATGGATCAAAAACACAAAACAAAGTGTTCTTTCTAAAACGCAGTGGATCAAAAACACAAAACAAAGTGTTCTTTCTAAAACACAATGGACTAGAAACACAAAAAAAATGTTTTTTTTTCTAGAATGCATGGACAAAAACCAAATAAATGTCTTTATTCTAAAACGCAATGGAACAAAAACACATTAAAATGTGTTTTTTAAATGCAATGGACCAAAAACAAAAGAAATGTGTTGTTCCTAAAACACAATAGACAAAAAACATAAAATAATGTGTTGTTTTTAAAACGCAATGGACAAAAAACACAAATAAATATCTTTTTTTTTTATAAAACGCAATGGACAAAAAACACAAATAAATGTATTTTTTATAAAACGGAATAGACTAAAAACACAAAGAAATGTCTTTTTCTAAAAATGCAGTGGACTAAAAACACAAAGAAATGTTTTTTATTTTTCTAAAACGCCATAGATAAAAACACAAAGAAATGTGTTGTTTCTAAAACGTAATAGACAAAAAAACACAAAAAAATGTATGTTTTCTAAAACGCATGGGCTAAAAAACAAAAGAAATGTCTTTTTCTAAACGCAATGGACTAAAAACAAAAAAAATGTGTTTTTTTTTTCTAAAACGCAAAGACTAAAAATAAAAAAAAAGTGTACTAAGCTAGTAAAAACTAAGATAGCGTAAAACGCAATTCACCAAAAACTATAAAAATAATACTTTTACAAAAATACCAACTAACTGTTTCATGGTGAAAAAGAATATGATGCAGGTTTTTGTATGGATCAAGATTCCCTATCCAACTCATGTAAATAACCTACAGGAGCTCATGGAAGTTTTAAGGGACTCTCCAGGATCGATAAAACGCAATAAGACAATAAAAATATTAATAACCTAAAGGAGCTCATGTTTTTTTATATTCATTTGTCATTTTTAGAAAAGTATTGTTTTCACCTAAAAAGTGTAAAAACTCAACATAAAAATAATAATTTAATCATGAAATGTATAAAACGCAATAATGACAAATTAGTTGGTGATACCACATATAATTTCTATGAACACGGTAGGGCAGTGGTTTAGGAGTTGGTGAGTGGTGGGCGGTGGTGATGATGGTGGTGGTGGGTGAGATAAACAATAAAGATAAAAGACATACTGGTTTCTCTAAAGTTGAAACTAATCTATGATGACCAAAATACTCTTCTTCCTTGTTTTTCTACCTTGCCACTTGTAAGGCCAAGTAGCTTCTCAACCCTTCCTAGTAAGATGAAACTTTCTATTTGATCTTTGTCCATGTCATATATTGGATTTGTTATTCTTATTAATAGATGCTATGTGAATTTAGGTAATAATCAGTTATAATAAAATCATGATCTAAGTTATAAAAATAAGATTAAGATACCTTTTTCCTAGAACATTTGTTTTATTTAAGGTCATGGACAGGGCGGATCTATTTAAGAATTACGGGTTTACACGAACCCACTCGGTTTCAAATTTTTAGTAGATATATTAATACAAAATTTGGTATGAACCCATAAAAAACATCTGGGATGAACCCAATAACCAAATTTATGGATGGTGGAGTGGTTAAGTCAAGTAGTTCCATGCTTGAGATCATGGGTTCGACTCCTCTTGGGGTTAAAACTGTTTTAATCCTCTTGGGGTTAAAACTGTTTTAATCTTTTTTCAGTGAACCCACTAAAAAAAATTCCTGGATCCATCACTGATCATGGAGGATAGAAAAAAATTGGTGAGGTGAAATATAGTGACCAACTTTGTAATAATTTCTTGAAGAATGTTAATGGCTTTACTTAAAGCAAAACCTAAAACACTTCAAGAAACAAAGGCAATGACTAAAATTTATACATAGTTTATACATCATCTAAAGGGACTCAAACACCATAAAGGTTAATAGATTCTCACCAACCAAAATGTTGCTTCAAAAACGTGTTTCAGTTTTGGAGGCTTGACGTGTGGCAAATAAACCAAAGCCACAACACTTGGGTTGGCAGCCGAAAACATTGATCATTGATACCTTCGAAAACGGATTATTAAGGAATCTTTTTAGTACATCATATATATTATACAAGACTTACAATATGTGGATGGATAAATGATAAACACCTAAAATATGACAAATGGATATAAGAATCGGATTTCATAACTCCTTTTCAGTGGCGGATCCAGCCCTGTTTTGTGGGTTCATATGAACCCACTCGGTTTGAAAAAAATGGAAAAAATTAGTGAGAACTTTGTATGATATAGAAAAAAATAGTGAGAATCTATCAAAATGAACCCACCGAAAGAAGTTTCTGGATCCGCCACTGCTTCTTTTCACCATTATCTACGCAAACCTTCACTGACTCGTATATAAATACGCGCATGTTACGATTTTAACATAACTTCATACAATCCATCAACCAACCATTTACAACGAAACACCATTGATATGTCGAATTACCACAATTCAACCACCCATCACCACCATAACAAACATGATCCTCGCTACTATAATGACTCGTCAAAGAAGATAGTGAATGTGAAGCCACACAAGTTACGTGACACACCACCTTATTCTGACATCTTCTTCAGTGGAAATGGGTTTGAGAGATACTCAAACCAACCTCAAACAAACACTAGGGTCGCAAACTACCATGATCATAAGCATCAACACCATCATGACTCGTCAAAGAAGATATTGAATGAAATGCCGCACAAGTTACATGACACGCCACCTTATTCTGACATCTTCTTCAATGGGAATGGGTTTGAGAGATACTCAAACCAACCTCAAACAAACACTAGGATCGCAAACCTGATCATACATTATCAAAACACGGGTACAGGTTTATGCAAAAGCCAGAGGATATTGATGCACAAGCTGCGGGTTTCATCCAGTCTAGGCACAAAAAGTTTGAACTTAGCAAAACAATGCCTATCAGGAGGCTAGGCTATATATATGTATCTTACATATCTATGTTTATTATTTGTATATTTTGAATAATCTTTGTTGAATAACGTTGCATCATTCATTGGGATATATGTTTTTGTGGTTTGAAGTAAAAAAAACTCATTGTTTTTGTTTCATCTTTTTATATAGTTTCATTTGTCAGAGGTAGATTGGATTTTACAAATCACAACCTAATGCAATTACAGAAGGTTAAATGGTAATTAATGTGTAATCATAATTCTACTCTTGATTAATATAATTACTTTTATCTTAAGAAACCCACGGGTTGCTCTTCAAGTAATCAGGACTCTCTTTTGTAACTAGCTCGAAAAAACTCAAGTAACGTAAGTTATGGTTAATTTTGGTTTTAGCCAAGAAACCTCACAGGTTCTTAGAAACGAAGGTCTTAGATAAAGGACCAACGAGCAACACAACACACATCTGGTGTGGTTCAAGTTTATTAGTTAGAAGTTGCAACTAATCGGTGGCAACATAATCCAAAATCCACGGTATTCAAGGCCGTTCCTGAAAACGATAAAAAGAAAAAGTTTTGGACCTCAAACTTGAGAGTCCTCCATATAGTATAAACTTATCAAATATATATATATATATATATATATATATATATATATATATATCCAAAAACCACAGTACGACGATTTGGGTAAGTTAACATGTAGATAAATAGTTTGAGCCTTTTATTATATATAATATATATAACAGCTTTTAAAAATTTGTTGGGCCCTTGGATTTTTGGGGCTCGGGCCATCGCCTGACTTTAGCCGGGCGGTAAGTTAATAACTTAATACTAATAGTGTCTTCAGTAGAAAGTATCTTACTACTTACGAGTAAAAACTTGATGAACAATAATAACAATGCCCGGTACTAATTCAGAGAAGTATGAAGTTTCAACTAAGGTTTTAATTGATTTAGTCAAATTGTCATATCCTTTCACGAAGAGTTGCAATGTTTCAACAAAATTGTTGTAATGGCTCAACCTCAACATAAAGGAACTCGTTTGGTTTGTATAACATACAAATTTATAACTTCGTTTTTCACAAGGAATACATTCTCGTTATTTGAATAAACTTCCTTCAATATTCAATTATTGATCTCGTACACACAAAGTACTGTAATCTAGAAGTGAGTCCCACATGATTAAGAAAATATCTAGAGTAAATTGCACAAAACGTCCTTTATGTTTACTCAAACTTGCAGGTTCCAGCCTTAATGTTTAAAAGTTGCTAAAAACAGCCTTTAAGTATAATTTTGTTACGGGTTTCATCCTTTGTCACTAACCTAGTTATTAATCCTTGTTAAATGGCCTCGCATGCATAGCATGTGAGGGTAAAACCTTCTTTTCTGCTAGTGAGGTTATAAAACCCAAATAAAATCCCAGACCCATGTCTTCATTGCTCCTTTTCTTCAACCTACCACACATTATAGGTCAACTGGTAAAGTATGCACACTTTTATAGTTGAGGTGATGTGTTCAACTCTGTGTTCAACTGGTAAAGTATGCACACGATTTACTCCTTTTAGAAACCTAAAATCCAAATCCAAAACATGACCAAAACTTCTGTTTCAACCCCTTCTATCAAACATAGCACCAATCTCACCTTCAATTTCACACACAAAACCCTAGAATTTTCAACAATGGAAACCGAATCAAAACAAGATCATTCCGAAGATCCTCTTCATAATCCTCTACTAACAAATCCAAAGCCTAACCAAACCTCCGTCACCGAATCACCGGAATCCACCGTATCCTTCGACTCATCTTCCGATCCAAACCCTAAAAAGACCAGAGAGTTACCGAACTTATCTGATTGCCACAGCTGCGGCGTTCGGATCAACCACACAAACCCTAGGGATCGACTGCAACCGCTGGACAGCATGTGGCACATTGTTCTGTTGTGCAAGAAATGCACTAAGCGAGTGAGTAATTCCGATCTCTGTTCGTACTGTTTTTCATCTGTTGTTGATGAATTAGATTGTGTTAAGTGTAGTTATTGTGACCGTAGTGTGCATAAGGAGTGTGTGGCTAGGTATGGCTCAGGGTTAGGGTTAGGGTTTACGGTTTGTGTTGACTGTTGGATTCCGGAAGCGATTGCGAAGTCGATTAGGGCGGTAGGTTGAAGAAGAGGAGCAATAAAGACATGGGTCTGGGATTTTATTTGGGTTTTATAATCTCACTAGCAGAAAAGACGGTTTTACCCTCACATGCTATGCATGTGAGGCCATTTAACAAGGATTAATAACTAGGTTAGTGACAAAGGATGAAACCCGTAACAAAATTATACTTAAAGGCTGTTTTTAGCAACTTTTAAACATTAAGGCTGGAACCTGCAAGTTTGAGGAAACATAAAGGACGTTTTATGCAATTTACTCAAATATCTATGATAGTTAAGAAAGACGAAATGGCAATTACTAAAATTTACACATAGTTTATACAAAACCTAAAGACTTCCAACAATTCAAAGGTAATAGATTCCAGCCAAACTAAAATGTTGTTTACAAAAATGATTCAACTTTGGAGGCTTGACTTGGGCCAAACAACATAAGGCACGAAATTTATAATAATTTATTCAATGGTTGGCAGGCGAAATTATACCTTCCAAAACAGCTATATTAAGGTAATCTTTATAATATATTAAATATAAGACTTATAATAAGCAAAAGGGTATGAGATTATGAGAATCGGATTCTATGACTCCTTTTACCATTCATCTACATAAACCTCCACAAACTCGTATATAAACGGGTGCCATGATTTACAACTAAACACCATCAATATCATATGTCGAATACCTACAACTCAACCACCCATCACTACCACAACAAACACAATCTTCACCATCATCACGACTCGTCAAAGAAAATATTGAACGAAATACCACACAAGTTACATGACACACCTCCTTATTCCGACATCTTCTTCAACGGTAATGGGTTTGAGAGATACTCAAACCAACCTCAAACAAACACTACGTCACAAATTACCATGATCATAAGCCCACACACGGGTCTATGCAAAATGAGGAGGATATAGATGCGCAAGCTACGGATTTCATCATCTCTCGGCACAAAAAGTTTGAACTTAGCAATACAATATCTATGATGGGAGGCTAGGCCGTATATATATCTTACGTTATATATGTTTATTATTTGAGTAGTCTTGGCAATATTTGGTGAATAACTTTGTATCATTCTTTTGAATATATGTTTTTATGGTGTTAAATCAAATAGTTAATTTGTTTTTCTTTCATCTTTACATAGTGTAATTCACTAATTTGTCAAGCGGATTGGATTTTACAAAAATGACAACCTAATTGAGTTTTAACAATGTAAATCTAAAATGTTGAATGGTAATTGCTGTGCAACCATAATTCTACTCTTAACTTACTTACCTTCAGATACCCAAATGTTGCGTAATTCATTTGTAACTAGCTAGAAAAAAACTCAAGTATATTCGGCTCGGGTTAGTTTGGTTTTAGCCAATTGGCTCGTATGAACTTTCCATCCAAGTGCCACTCGATATGAGCTTGCTCGTTGAGTTGATCATGGAAAAAGCACATCTAAATAACCCTGGAGAGGGTTACCACTGCATTGATGTCACATTCATGTCAGTGTTTGTCATTTCACATGTTGACGGATCTTGAACTTAGTTTTCTTTTAGAAAATCAGGAGAGTCGGACTCAACACATAAAATTTTCCACAAAAATTAATTTTCGGTGAAATTTACATTATCTAAGCGAAAAAATAGGGGGTCGGAGACCCACCTGGCCCAAGCAAAGCTCCACCCTTGGTTTCAGACCACTTAACATAAAAGGTGATACATGTAAGGGACCATATGTACGTCGAAGTATAATTCAGGACCAATGGTGTACCCTCTCATACTTAAGAAACAAATTCAAAATTTTAACAAACCACATTAACATTTGATCGAGTACTTTTTTCTAAGCTATATTTACATGATAATTTAATCCGTATTAAGTTATTTTACTTTAAAAAATCAAATTATTCTATTACAGTCACACTATGTAGTAGTCTAATAAAAATAAGCACATATGATTAATACGCTAATCCTCAATGATCTTACATGCATTATAATGCATGACAATTGGATCATACTATACATATTTTCTGATTGTACACATTGAATACAACCGTATGTGTCATGTACATTGCCTAAGCACAAGTGGTCAACCCTCACCTTATAAGCTTTATCTGCGAACCTTTTTAACAACTCAGACGTTGGCAGTGACGGATCCAGAAATTTCTTTCGGTGGGTTCGTTTTGATAGATTCTCACTATTTTTTTCCAAATTATGTAGGACATGGATCACAATTTTATAATAAAAAGTATATAATTAACATAAAATTGTAAAGATACTCTCTTTACATAATTTTAGGAAATTGTAGTACCGTACCGTGTACAAATCATACAAAATTAAATATGAAATACAACATATTTAAATAAATCGTTCAAATGGTTATCTTTAAAAGATAAAGTCTTCAACTTGATCTTTAGTAACGTATTCTGGTAGTCTCCTTAGCAAGATCTTCAAAAGGTAGAGTAATCAACTTTGTGCTCGAACAAGGCCTTCTTGTAATATTCCTTGCTACAAGAAAGAACAAACGATGTTGACGGTTGTGGCTGAGGCACGTGTTCAACACGCTTCCCTTAAAACAGATTTCGCGCCTCTACTAAAATGACGCGTCTGTCTCCCAGGGTACAACAGCCGGAGCAGTCTGTACTGCCGGAAATGGCCACGCGCCCGAGGTTACACCGGATAAAATTATAGTGTTTGAACTTGTGGAAAAATAATGATACGAAATGATGGAATCGAGTAAGAAAACTTATCTCTCTATAGGTCTCAACATATGGATGTTCAGTTTTCACTTCTCCAAGAATTCTTCATCCATGCTATCTTTCTCTTGTATTTTTCTCATAAAACTAATGAAGCATATAGCCTACCATTTTTACAAGAGTTATGGGTAGTGAAAAGTTTCACTTAATTAGTGATTTAATTAGAGATATAAAAACTCCAATAAAAACTAATAAAGTGACATAAAAAACTCTACTCAAGAGTTTGTCACATAAAAAGTCCCATTAATTATTACTAAATTGATTTCCATTCACATTATTCTAATTTTCCAACAATCTCCCACATGAATGGAGATCGTTTAAAACACATAAAATTTCCAATGGAACCTCGATAGTTGAGTATTGCCGGATAAGTAGGTGTTTCCTTTGAACTTTCCGTTGTGAAGCATACTTAGTCTCCTAGCGGTTTGTAGACGCGGTGTCCTTGAACAAACCCCCATTTGTGTAGACGACAATACACTTCACACAATACTCTCCTTAGCCGGGTCATCCCCTCATAGCTGTGCCCAATAATGGTCGTGGAACACTTTCATGGTTCTGCAAGAGATCTAGGAATTGTGCCCCCAATTCCATTCGAAGCGACCCACTTCTCTCTAACATAGGTGATTCTCCTTGAATCATTAAAAGCATCATGGTTATCATGATTACGCAAAATCATTTACCACATAATATGCTTAGCCTTACGATTTGTCACTGAATTCCATAGGAATGAAACTAGGACGTATTTAAACACCCTTTTATCATTTAAGGGGTATATATAACCATATATACTAGCTTATGCATATCAACTATGCCCCCACAGTGACCACCCTTAGGCATATGAATTCGTTGTCCTATTGAACTTAGATCTTGAGATCTCCAGTCAACCAAGTTAGGTTTCCTTCACACACCCTTTTCCATGGCTTTAGTCTCATTCCACAACTTGATCTCTAATAAATCCTCAGGCTGTTGGATCCATAACATTATCTTTGTCATTGACAAGTCACTGAAGATAACTTTGCAGTTGAGATCAATTGTCATGACGTGTTCATAACTCAAAAGTTAACATTGCCTATTGTCAATTTCTAAGACTATAACCTCAGTGGCCACCTGAATCTGGTTATAATATTTGTCTTAGAATGATACATTTATAATTGAAGGCAAACACATCTCCATTATGCACTATGACCTTTGTGTCTTCCACTTAGTCGTCTATTTGCAATGTTAGATTGGATTACAAAATCTTTATTGCCAAAATATTATGGTACCAATGCAAGACACCCCCACATTTAAGTGTTATTGGATAACATCCAGATGGAGTAACGAAAACCATTTCTACATACCCTTATGGGTGTTCTTTTTAATGATCCTCCCCCACATTTCTTGCCATTTGATCAACATTTCGTAACTTCACTTATGACGACTTTATACACATATGATTGAACAAGATCAACCTCATTGTATCAGTGAATTTAATCATATTGCATTATCTTACATAAGCTGACCAAAGCAACACATGCCATTGTCATAAGTTTGTCACCAACTTAGAATGATTCTTATTCACCAAAAAGAATAAGCCTAGACAATGAGTTCTCCTCATTAGCTTTTCGGAAAAAACTCTAAAAAGTTACATGTTTTTTTCCTTATAATGAATGAAAATTCTCCCTCAACTTTGTCTTTACACAAAATATTTTGTGTTCATACACATTTGAATGTTTAAAGTTAATTAGTCTTCGTCAAGATCCATAATTAACAAGTACTAGTCTAGCATGCTTTAAACTACAATACTTTAGCATGTGAACAGAAGATGCATCATTCTGATTCTTCACAGCCCCAAGGTTATTATAATATCACTTTGCAACATCATCCCTTGTTAAGACAAATTGATGAGACTTATTCATAATCCTAAAACATCAATATTTAGGAATGTATCGCAAATTCTTGTATATAGCACATAGCTAAATTTTATCATTCAATTAAGGAACATAACTTGTTTACCTTTGATCTCCAACGCTTTACCATTGACTCATAAGTACTTAAACATAAGTCTTAATACAAGTCACTTGGTGAACACACTCATCGCCAACAAGATGAATGTTCCTCGTTTACAATCACTATTATGTGGAAGATAGTCAACTAGATCCACACTCAACAACATGGCATTCATAATTTTGCCATAAGTGATTTGCACACATCTATTGTTATTCATTAGGAGGTATGTATATTTAGGATGATCTCCCAAACGAAGGTAAAATTTCCATATTAAAGTGGTAGATGTATCTACGTATAAATCTCGCAAGATTTATCAAAGGTATACAATAGCATATAGTACTTCTACTTTCGTATGTTCGAATTCAAACTTGTGAATTTTCCAATGACTTATAACGAAGTATTTCAACATGAATCTCGTTTGTGTATTTCATCTCAATACTCTCAATACATTCTTTCATTATTCTCTCATGATATGGTTATACTTTGATGTTTCATCTTTAACTTTTAGTCAATGCAACAACTATCAAGTTGTTTATGTCCAAATATTTTCATGTACTATCTGTTTAAAAACATATTCTTTTAAACAATGTATAGTTGACGTTATAATTACTTTTCACAAAATAATTTATACGTCACAAACATTATTGATTTATTTCTTTGTAAAAAATTGCATTGTTATCCAAAAATATTGAACACAAATCAATAAAATACATCGGAAACTAATTCATAAGTGCCAAACACTTTTGAAATTTAAACAGAAGCATAGACGATATGTAGACATCAAATATCAAAAATGCTTTTATCTTCAACACTTTATAATCTGACAAAAATATTCTCAACGATATCGTCCCATGGCATGTCTTGAGATACTCCCTCAATAAGACTCCATGCACTTGTAAGTACAAGTTTCTCATTTCATCTTGAAACTTTAAACTTGGACAATTCTACATAAAACAACACCAAGTTGTTACAAGAATACATTTAAGTAGTGAACTTGAACAATTAACTTTGTTAACAACACCAAGTTGTTTTCCAACAAATAATATCCATGAGATTGTTACTTTGTTCATCATATGCTACTTCTAGCAAGAGTAGTGAACCATTTGAATTATTAATACTATGCAAAACTTTGTTTAAAAAACCACTCTTAAACATTTCTTTAGTTTTGCAAAATACTATATTAATAATATCAATTAGGGTTTATAAAAACATAAATCAAAACCTAAAATATCAAATGGTTTTATATAATTTAGTCTTACTACGCATGTACTAAACGCTTTTCTAACACGCAGTGTTAGAAAAAAATTGTTATAACAGCACATATAGAATCGAACTTTGCATAAAACATTTTCCAATGATAAAGTTTATAAAACAAACCATTTCACATCATTTTTAGTGCATACACAGGCAATTAATGTTTACATAAAACATTTCCAATCATTATGGCTTATATAATGAACAATCTCTAACCTTGTATTTATGATACACATTTTCTAACACACGTGTTAGAAAATTTAAGTCATTATATATATATATATATAACATGACCATTTGAATTAAGAAATCACAAATTAAAGTTAGTGATAAATCCCATACAACAACATCATCACTTTATGGTGATTTAGTTCTTGAAGCCATCAAATCAACTTCAATATATGACTTTTTATTTCTAAACCATGCAAAGCATTAATGTGTTTATATTCACTAAAATCAATTCTACAACAAATTACTTATATAAAATGTTTACATAAAACATTTCAAAGCATTTGTATTCTAACCATTTTTAACAATCATGTTAAAATGAAAAGGAAATCTAACGCGCACGTTAGAAATATTAACATTTCTACTAAATGTTAATTCAACTAGTTATAAACACATATATGGTTCATATAAATAAGTCACTTCTAATTCACATGTTTAAAAATAAACAACTAAAAATTGCTTCCAAACAAACACTTTTCATGAACCGTTTCTAATACGCATGTTAGAAGACAAATGATTACAAAAATCATTTGCAATTTTTTTATAAATTGTTTCTAACACTTTTTATGAATGGTTTCTAACACACATGTTAGAAGACAAATGATTATAAAAATCATTTTTTAAACTGTTTCTAACACTTTTGTTAGAAATAAACAATTACAAAAATTATTATAAATCTTATCAATAAATATGTTCTAACATATTTATTAGAAATAAATGATTATAATAACCATTATCATACCAATAGGTTCTGACAATGTCGTTAGAAATAAACGATTACAGAAATCATTATAAAACATATTAGTTTGTATAAAGAACCCAATTCTAACACGCTCGTGTAGATATAAATGATTAAAAAATAATCATTATAAGGCTTATTTGTTCATATAAATCCATGGGTGGATGAAAAGTCTACTTTAAATTAAACTTAATTAGAGACATAAAACTCTAATCAAGTAACATAAACTCTTGTTTGAAGACATTGAAATTCTACTCAAAAGAATTTAACGTTTACAAAAAACGTATGGTTTACACCCATAATTCCGGTCTAACACACAAGTTATAGAAATTTAACGTTTACAAAAAAAACGTATAGTTTACACTAATAAACCCATTCTAACACAAAGGTTAGAAAAAATTAACGATTCCATAATCGTTTGAAAACCAAACTATTCGTATTGTACCACGTATAAGATTTAAGATTATAACTCAATCTCGTTAAATCCAAACACAACAAGTTGTACTACATACATATTTCCCTAAAAAAATATTTATAAGATCAAATCTCTAAAAAATTTTTTTATTATAAATCATTTTTGAACCCAAAATCCTTATAAATAAGGTTTTAAAATTGTAGCGACAATCTCACTAAATCTGTTTTAAGTTTGTAGGACATGAATCACAATTTTATAATAAAAAGTATATAAATAAACATAAATTGTAAAATACTCTCTTTACATAATTTTAGGAAATTGTAGTACCTGTACCGTGTATAAATCATACAAAATTAAATATGAAATACAACATATTTAAATAAATCGATTCAAATGGTTATCTTTAAAAGATAAAGTCTTCAACTTGATATTTAGTAACGTATTCTTGTAGTCTCCTTAGCAAGATCTTCAAAAGGTAGAGTAATCAACTTTGTGCTCGAACAAGGCCTTCTTGTAATATTCCTTGCTACAAGAAAGAACAAACGATATTGACGGTTGTGGCTGAGGCACGTGTTCAACACGCTTCCCTTAAAACAGATTTCGCGCCTCTACTAAAGATGACGCGGTCTATCTCCCAGGGTACAACAGCCGGAGCAGTCTGTACTGCCGGAAATGGCCACGCGCCCGAGGTTACACCGGATAAAATTATAGTGTTTGAACTTGTGGAAAAATAATGATACGAAAGGATGGAATCGAGTAAAGAAAACTTATCTCTCTATAGGTCTCAACATATGGATGTTCAAGTTTTCACATTCTCCAAGAATTCTTTATCCATGCTATCTTTCTCTTGTAGTTTTCTCATAAAACTAATGAAGCATATAGCCTACCATTTTTACAAGAGTTATGGGTAGTGAAAAGTTTCACTTAATTAGTGATTCAATTAGAAATATAAAAACTCTAATAAAAACTAATAAAGTGACATAAAAAACTCTACTCAAGAGTTTGTCACCATGAAAAGTCCCATTAATTATTACTAAATTGATTTCCATTCACATTATTCTAATTTTCCAACAAATCATACAAAGTTCTCACTATTTTTTTCTATTTTTCCAAACCGAGTGGGTTCATATGAACCCACAAAACAGGACTGGATCCGCCACTGGACGTTGGCAATAGAAACGCTGAATCGTATTAATTTCAAAGTGACTACAAAAATATACTTACTGTGACCGCAATAGAGGACCCAATATATCATATGACATATGTCATTTCTCAATTGATAACCTTCAATACAATCAAAAGGAGGTGGGAATCCGATTCCATGACTTATAAGAATACGAAATTGAAGGTTCCAAAGATGGGTTTGGACCCTCCAAATTAGTGGCTCGTGTTCAATTGTACTAAAACTAAACAGGTCAATCTATTTAAAATTAAGAGAGCAAATCATCATCCCGGAAACTATCTTATGACATGTTACAAGTTGAATACAACCCGTCAACTAGTTTGATCAGTTTAGATAAATGGGTTATACTGATCGTATCCGGGTGACATAATTTTAAGTGTATTCGAGTTGTGTTGATGTTTTTAACACAAATAAACAAATCGGCCTAGATATATTTATTAAATATCAAAATGTTTTATTTTTGCAAATATCAAAATAATATAGTTTAAACACGGTTATTGGATTTTAATAATCTTAACTTTCATCCATTAGCCGACATTAATCTCAACTTAAAAAAACCCTCTGACAATTCCGACTTGTAAGAATTTGGCCCCGTTGATCCTTTTCTAACTGTAACCCAATTATTTTTTTTGCTGACGTAACAGACTACGTGTCACAAATTTAGTTATTGGCCGATGTGACTGCTTATGTGTATACTTATGTGCCACAAACCTAGTTATTGGATTTTACCACCATCATCAACAACCATCACAATCAGCAGCCACCACCACCATCAACAACCACCACCATCAGCCGCCACGACCACCACCATCAACAGTCACCATCGTCAGCCGCCACCATCATCAACAATCACCACCATGGTGGCTGATGATGGTGGTGGTGGCAGTTGATGGTAGTGGTGGTGGTTGTTGATGTGGTGGTGGTGGCTGATGGTGGTGGTTGTTGGTGGTGGTGGCGGCTGATGGTGGTTGTTGATGGTGGTGGCGACAAATGGTGGTTGTGAAAGTTAGGATTATTAAAATTGAATAACTAGGTTTGTGCCACATAAGCAGTCACATCAGCTAGTAACTAGATTTGTGCCACGAAAGTTATCACGTCAGCAAAAAAACTAACCGGGTTATATCCGGTTAGAGAATGATTGATGCCGGCCAAATCCTTACAAGTTGGGATTGTCAGAGAAAATTTATATAGTTGGGATTAATGTCGGCCAATGGGTGAAAGTTAGGATTATTAAAATCTAATAACCCTTTAAACATATAGAGATAGCAATATGTAATAATTTCTTGAAGAATATTAATGGCTTTATTCAGTGGCGAAGCATGAGATTTCAGACCCAGGGGTCGAAAACGTATATACCTAAAAAAATTATAAGGCTGGGGGTTGAAAACGTATATACCTAAAAATTTCTATACGAAAACTACATACTGGACGCTACTGAGCAAAAAGTTCGGAGGGTCGGACGCCCCTCTCCGTCCCCACTATGCTTCGACCATCGCTTTACTTATATCAAAACTTAAAACACTTCAAAGAAAAAAAGGCAATGACTAAAACTGATCGTTCGATTTTGAGTTCGGGTTTGGTTTTGTAAACGAGCCAAGTACGAGGGAATATCTGCTTGGCTCGGTTCAGCTCAAATGACTTTTTTTAATTTTTATATATATAGGGATGGGTTAAAATGAGAACCACCTTGAGTTGTAAGATCCGTGAGAACTAGACCATCCAAAAGGTTTTTCTAAATATTTTTCTTAAAAGTTATAAAAAAAATCACTAGTTTTAGCAAAAAAAATTTTAAAAATGTCGCATACCCACATTTACATGAGGCGTAAAAAAAATATTTAACTTCGTACAAAATTTATATTAGTACGTAAAAAAAACTTGAATTAGTCAAAACTACCGACTCGACAAAATTTTTTTACTTTTTTTTACAGATGTGTTTATAATGTTTTTATTTATGTTTGTGCAAAAATATTTTGGCCCAACTCATACGAGAAGAAAAAGTTCTCACAACTTGTGATGGTTCTCATTCGAACCAAACCCTATATATAAATATATATATATACTGTACAATCTTATATACATAATAGCCCAATAGTTTAGGGATATTAGATTTAAATAACCTAACTTTCACCAATTGGCCGATAACACTCCCAACTTTCAACGTATTGGCCGATAACACTCATTAACCAACTGAACCCAAACCAATTAGTTTTTGCTGATGTGGCATCTGACCTGGCCCTTTTTACTAATGCGGCATATGACGTGGCAGCTGATATGACATTTTTGATGATGTGGTAGATGACGTGGTATTTTTGATGACATAGCAGCTAACATGGCATTTTGGTGATGTGGTGACATGGCATTTTGGTGATGTGGTAGCTGACAACAACTAACTAGATTAGGGTTCAGTTAGTTAGGGAGTGTTATCGGCCAATCGGTGAAAGTTAGGGTTATATATATATAATATATATATATATATATGGTACAATCTTGTATACATAATAGCCCAATAGTTTAACACTAAATCTAAAAGTAAAACCTAAGCCACTAAGCAGCAATCTTTGACCTGGACAATGTGGTTATCTCCTAACTATATCCCGCTCTCACCCTAATTCAGTCGTCTCTCTCTCATCATCCTTTGCTACAGTCTGTTTATCGCCTTATTAGCCACACATTGTCATTGATGATGTCACACCCTCAAATTTCTACGTGCGGAGTTTTACCGCCAGAGGTGTGACCGACCAGGATCAAGCCACTAATCAATGTTGAACCACTATTAAAGATATCAAAAAGTATCACCATCAACACGCTTAGTGATTTAAAGTTTAAATGTCCAAAAACATAGTTTAACCAACAGAGGAAGCAATCGGTTTATAAATCCAAACAACCTTTAAAAACCATAATTGTTTAAGTAAAACCAATTCAAATAATTAACGCAGCCACGACATTCCTCCGATGCAAGCTCCCGCGCTGTACCTAACGACCTGCAAAGCATGTAATAGTATGTCAACATAAGGTTGGCGAGTTCACAGTTTTTCAGTATTATTTTCCAAAAACTTAGGTTGTTAAATTACTTATTTTATAAAACACGTCATGGGGAGCTACCCCATCTTTAAGCTACTAAACTGTGTAGTAACGAAATTTTGACTGTGTAAGTTGTTTGTGCCCCAAGTCAATGTCTATCGTCATTGACCAGTTGCCAAGGCATAAAAGTTCACGCCCTTCCTCCCAGGTACGGTGTGAGGTTTGTCAACCTAGTAGCGCTATAAACTAATATCCCGTTCTCCAGGACCCGGCGATTAATCGGTATAATGTGTGAGGACTTTTAGATACATTAGTCCGCTAAAGACATGAAATATAAATAACATTTAACAAGCGATTAATCGGTATAATGTGTGAGGACTTTTAGGAATACTAGGCAATCCCATACCCGGGAAAGTGAGGTTCCCAACCACCAGGAATACATGCTTTTAGTAAAGGTGTGAACTCACTTTTGTTTTGCTCGGTAAGAAATAAAGTGCAAATAGTAGAGAAGACGATCAACCGCGTCCTAAGATAGTTATCATGTATTTCATTAGAGTGAAATCATACAACACGTATGTTCCTACACGAAATCTAACATTTTGCACGTAACACGTTTATACATGCACTATTTAACCAAATGTATGCATGCATAACATTATATCATATCACATACGTATCAATTATTTAGTCATCAAACACAATAGGACATCATATGATCTCACAAGCAAGAAACAAGCACGCTAAGTTAACTTATCAAATTCAACATTGACACTTAATGTTGCGTAGTTTTTGGGAATTTTTCTAATATAGTTTCAGAACTGAAAAAATTCCCAGAAAATTATAGAAAGTGCCCAACGGTCCCTTTCATTTTATGTAAAATTTTCAGAACCTAATTCTTTATAGATTTTCTTAAAAAGTTCCTCGTAAACCTTAAAGGCTATCTACTATAAGAATTTCATAGCAAAACTCCAAGTACGCAGCAAGTTATGACTCAAAACATAATGCGTAAAATCTGCAGAAAAACGCAGCTTTAATTGTTGAAACGAAATAATTTATTTAAAATAGCAAACCACATCCAAAAATCATGATTCTCCATTAGAAGCGTCTTTCGAAGTAGCATGTTATAGACTCAAGAAAATTCGGTTTTCGTTAAATTATGACTCGGTTACAACTGATTAAAGTCGGCTGTAACTGTCGGACAGATTTCGTTTTTGTTACCCGCTCCCCAAACGCGATTAACTAGCGAACCCGAGACGCATAAACATACTTCGCAGCAGTTTTGTATCACAATTAAGATCATGTAAAACTACTTTGTCACCAAGTTAAACCCACAAACATCACCCGAGTGACTAACCGAACATTATAATCAAATAAATTAGCAACAAAATGTGATTTCTAAAACATAATATCACATGAAAACATCAAACAACACGGATCATCATCGCAACATAATCACAGCCGCAAGATATTAACGTCTATAAACTAACTAAAAGAACGAATAAATAAAACCATGACTAAAAAGGTTACCGGGTTAGATATGATGTGAGATCTGATTAGAACTTGAATCAAAGGTCAAGAAAGGACCTCTCGTACCCTTGCTTGCGTCGGCAAGAGGAAACGCAGAGAATGATGAGTATTATGCGTGCTACATAAAACAATTAAAGGGTCATAATGGGGGCGGATTGAGGTTTCTGGTGTGGGCCGAAGGAAAAACAAAAATGGGAGCCGAGCTTTGTTGACATGGCAAACGGAAGTGAGGAAATCAGACTTCAAGATTTGTTGTTTTATATCTAAATTATTATTATTTATTATTATTATTATTATTATTATTATTATTATTATTATTATTATTATTATTATTATTATTATTATTATATTATTATTATTATTATTACATAAAACCAACTAGTTATGAGATCATAATTAGTCAATTACCATAAGCGCATAATATCCATGCTACGGTTTGGGCCTTCTAAGTTTTGAGCTATGCGAGTGGGTTGGATTGGCACGCGAAGCATGCACTTTGGTCCAGATAGTTCGGATTGGTTCAATGCAATATGGATATAATAACTAGTCCATCGAATGATAAAAGCGTACGATTTGATTTATAAATGTGAAACAAATAGTTTCTACCTTGAAATTACGGTTGTCATACGTGAAAAATATTATGCAATGAACTTTGGCTGCTTTTTAAGTTATAAAAACTTAGACACCCAACATTGTTTGTGTCCCTTTCTACAAATTAAACCAAATGGCACACTAGATAGTAAGGTTGTCCAAATTACTCGCCACTCGCTCAACGCTTTCTCAGAATTTTAATGCTCGAAAAAAGCTTTCGGCTCTTGTAAAACGAACTGGTCGGCCAGACTTTACTCGGTTTGTAAACGAGCCAAACATAAGCAAAGGTCCGCTCAATTTGACTCGGCTCGTGAAGAACCTTAATATAAAGAGACTCAAACACCTAAAAGGTTAATAGATTTCCACCAAACTAAGTGTTGTTTCCAAACGTGTTTCAACTTTGGAGGCTTGACGTGTGGCAAACAAACCAAAGCCATAACACTTGTAGTAATTCAAAGGTTGGCAGCCGAAAACATCAATCATATTATACCTTCCAAAACGGATTGTTAAGGAATCTTTTTAGTATATCAAATTTAAGACTTATAATATGTGGATGGATAAATGATAAACACCTAAAATATGACAAATGGATATCAGAATCGGATTCCATAACTCCTTTTCACCATTCATCTACGAATACCTTCACAAACTCGTATATAAATACGTGCATGTTACGAGTTTAACATAACTTCATACAATCCATCAACCAACCATTTACAACTACACCATCGATATGTCGAATTACCACAACTCAACCACCCATCACCACCATAACAAACATGATCCTCGCTACTATCATGACCCGACAAAGAAGATAGTGAATGAGAAGCCACACAAGTTACGTGACACCCCACCTTATTCTGACATCTTCTTCAATGGAAATGGGTTTGAGAGATACTCAAACCAACCTCAAACAAACACTAGGGTCACAAACTACCATGATCATAAGCATCAACATCATCATGACTCGTCAAAGAAGATATTGAATGAAATGCCGCACAAGTTACATGACACGCCACCTTATTCTGACATCTTCTTCAATGGGAATGGGTTTGAGAGATACTCAAACCAACCTCAAACAAACACTAGAGTCGCAAACTACCATGATCATAAGCCCCGATATAGGTTTTTGCAAAAGCAAGAGGATATTGATACGCAAGCTGCGGATTTCATTGAGTCTAGGCACAAAAAGTTTGAACTTAGCAAAACAAGAGGAGGCTAGGCTATATATATGTATGTTACATTACCTATGTTTATTATTCGTATATTTTGGGCAATCTTGAATAATGTTGTACCTTTCATTTGAATATATGTTTTTGTGGTGTGAACTTAAATAAACAAATTGTTTCTGTTTCATATTTTTATATTGTTTCATTTGTCAATAGAAAGATTGGATTTTACAAATCACAACCTAATGGAGTTTAAGAATGTAATGTTAATGTAAAATCATAGTTCTACTCTTAATTAGTATAATTGCATTTTATCTTAAGAAACCAATATGTTGCTCTTCAAGGAAATCAGGACTCTTGTTTGTAACTAGCTCCAGAAAACTCAAGTAAAGTCGGTTATAGTTAGCTTGGTTTTAGCCAGTTGGCTTGTATAAATTTCCCAGCTAAGTTTGAGCCGCTATAAGCTAGCTCGTTGAGTGAGGAAACTGTTGTCACACCAAATTTGGTGTCCAGATTCAGGATAACTATAAAACATCAAAGTTAGTTTTTGATACATATGTTGTATATGACATAATAGTCATGAATGTTACGTAAGCTCGACTAGTGGTCAAACCGCCTTATAAGCTTTATCTGTAAACCTTTTTAACCACTCAAAGTTGCCAAGACCACAAAAGAAGACCAAATATATCACATGTCAACTCTCAGTTGATAACCTCCAATATAATCAAAATAAGGTGGGAATCAGATTCCATGAATTATATAACAAAAAAAAGATGGGCTCGGGTCTTGCAATTTAGTGACCGTTATCATAAGTGGAGTCGGGCCTAACCCAATAGCCAATAATAAAGCCCATAGAGTATAACAGATTGAACCCGCCCAACCTTATTACGGAACCAATTTGTCCTTTACTGGACCTAACCCAACCCGACCCACCGCAGTCAATAATCAATTACCTCTTTTCCATTGAATATTGCAATATAGTAAAGATCTGTCTCTAAATCATATACTATGTGGATCTATAACAAGTAACCATACTACTGAACTTTATCCATATTCACCCGATTCGCTTCAGGAACCATATTTTCAACACCAATCGATTTGTAATAATCTTCGTCTGCTTTGTATACGCGGTCCTGAAACATTTTCCACTCATTTTTGCACCTCTCCCTCACCTGTCACAAATAAAGATTGGACCACCAAAAGTTAACATTTGCTACAAAAGACAGGTGCATGTAATATTAAGAGATCCATTTCATACCCCTCTCCATCTAGCCTTCCCATCATCTTCATTTCCCTATCAAACAAAACAAGAAAGATTAGAGCATGATGGTAAACAAAAACATTACACTTACAATGACAATTGGGAAATTTTGCTCATTACTTGGTTCCCGAGTGAAGGCACGCCTTGATGAACAATCCATTGTGCATCTACTACTCCAATTCTTTCGTATGCGGGCTATCAAGAAGGAAAAAAACGTTCTTTTGTTAACACTTTTGAGGTTTTTTGAAAGACAAGCAACAATGGAATTTAGAAGCCCATGTGAATAGATTGATTTGGGTTATGTTTTTTTATCTCTATCGGGTCAACCTGTTAAAATTTTATTAAGTAGCTGAAAAGGAAATGGTCTGAAGTCACGAAATTGTTTAAATGCGTAAATCCTAGTAAATCACTTTATTAGAAAAATAGACGATATAACTTCTCTAATCATATTTTGACAAATTGACATACCGGATTGTTATATAAATAAGTTCAAATCTTGAACAAAAAAGTGCTAATGGAATTTATGGTAAGCGACAACATGAACATGAATTACCTCTACACATTTTTGTAGGGCAAAGTCAAGACCCCATCCATGAACCAAATCATTCTGCATTTATAAACAATTGAAGCATTGAATTACATAAATAACAGGGACTTTTTCTTTTAATAATTGATCATGGTGTATGCAATACCTGGATTAAGTACCATACACAACGCCAAGCCTCTCTAGAAAACACAGGAGCCATGATCTCCACAAATCTATACCCGTAACCGTACTTGGTAAAGTTAACACTATTATAATATTAGGTAAAACTTGTATTTTTGTCAAGTTCTCATGATCAAGTTACATATTTTCCCAAGGCATTTAATTCATATTCACAAGTAAAACCTTGACCTAAAGTATAGCGGAAGCCATACTCAAATGAGCAAGTTGGATAACAGATCAAAATGGGTCAATTAATTAAGGGTTTACACGGGCCAGGTTAGATTGGATTGACCCAAAAGCGTTTTTGCCCATGGTTATGAAAGTTTATAAACAAGTAATATGTTAAGTGTGGGTTGACCTATAAGCTTTTTTGCCCGTTGTTGACTTCCAACTCATTTGACCCGATTTGCTTTTAGCTTAAGCCATTTTACCTTTGAATAGTTGGAGATGAAATATAACCCGAATTGACCGATTAACTTTTAGCATAAGCCCGTTTGACTTCAAAGTCAAACTATATCTAAAAGTTCTATTCTTCTATATGAAATAAAATGTGTTCATACGCTGCGCATGGAGGCAAATGTGGGTAAGTGCACCAGCCCGGATTTCCCTTTACTTTTCTGCCAAACCATAACAAATGAAACAACAAACATATAAACGTCACGTCATTGATCAAAATACATAGAAAAAGGTTTGATGTTGAACAACCAAACATAAGGTTGAAGTGTTGACTTACTTGTGAACTTCAAGATCTTCTTGTCTCTTGGTCATATGCCATGTCAAACCCTTACTTTTTAGATCCAAGCCGGGTTGTGATATCTCCAGCTTGTGCTTCTTCACAAGTTTAATGTATCTAAAAATGTAAAGATTCAAGGATCATGTCAAAGTCAAACATTGACTATTTAAAAAGCCTTCATAGACACTCACTCTTCAGCATCAAAATTCTCAACTCCTAGATCTTCATCCCATATAAATATGAAGTCGTACGGTGCAACAATATCCGGATGCAGGAATCTTTTAGCATACCACCTATGAAATTAACTTAAGGTCAAAGATACCACCTGAATCTTAACCAATAAAAAGTATATGGTGGTCAAGTTCCTTTACCATTTAGTTTGCTTTGGAACACTTATGTGAATGGCTCGTTTTGACCACTCAAATTCATCCCATTCGGTTGTTCGGCCATCATAGTGGAACAAAAGGATAGTGAAGTTGTCTGAAAACTGTAGAATCATTATAAACGAAGATATAAGGTGGCAAAGGGTGGATTTATCCGGAGATAAAGGGATAAAGTTTGACCTTTTTGACTGCTTGGTCAATGTTATCTTTCTGATCATAACCAACAGTGAAAGTCACAAGATACTTTGGTTTTAATGTTGGGTCCTGCAAATCACAAGGAGATTCAATGTGTTCAAATTTAACAAGTCTCCAAGAAAGTCAAACCAAAATAGCAAGTTTAACCACAGATTTGCTGACCTCACTAGGTCTACCATATAATCTTCTAGGATAAAAGTCTGATTCAGAAGTAACTATAGCTGGAGGTAATCTTTCTGCACCGCGAGGGTTAGTTGAGACGAAAATCTGCATAAATGACAAATTATGAGTAATAATCATACTTTTAGTTATCATTGATGAAAGAATAATAACTTGAGTAAAAAAATCATAGTTTAACCAATTTAAGGGAACCCATAAACAACACTAAATTGTCAAACAATAGTACCAGTGATGGATCATCAAGTTTTTGAGCTTTGGTTGAGACATTGTCCCTTGTGACAGAAATGACATTTAAGATTGTTTGTGTAGAACGCCTCGAATTTTTGTCACCAAGGTATGTATGAATCGCGGGTACTAGTTTGAGCTATCAAATTAAAACCATAATATAAATGTCATTAACATAATGTTTTAATTCAAATATATGATACGAACAATTCAATTTAGTCATCGATCTTGTGTATACATACCTTTGGTGGTGAAATATTCGGAAACGATACTCCAATGAAGAAACCAAAAACAAAACTGACTATGATTGTTACAGCAGCCCTCATCCATTCATTTTGTTTTCTGAAACTTGCATCATGAACAAACAAGTATCACAAAATAATATTCCAAAAAACTTAATATGAAATTTAAGGGAAAAATGTAAAAACGAAACAAACCTACGACAACTTGCCCTTCTTTTATATTCTTCAGTTTTCATGGTGACAAGCCGAATTAAACTCCAAAAGTAACTTGCATTCTATAGTTCCACAAACTGTTTTGAAAGTTATAAAAGATTTTAATGCAAACAATATATCACTTATCAGCAACAAAAAGACACAATGGTAGTTTGAGGATCAAATTATAGTTTGCCAAAAGTTTATCGTTTTCGCAGCAAATTAACACATTTAAAACGCGTTTAACCAACTGATCTTTGCCCAAATGCAATGACTTCAACTTGAGATTAAGCACTAAAAATCATTGCACCAAAAATAAAGAGATTCAAGAACAACAAAGAGTCCTACAAAATTCTAGGAAATCCACACACACACACACAAAAAAAAAACAACTCGCATACAGTTTGGGAATCAAGATTAGAATGTTCCCCACCCAATCAAAAACCTCAGACACAAAAAAATAATATAAGATTACATATTAATTAAAAAAAAAGTTCAATCAATTCACAGTAGCCTTCCACATATACATAAAAAAAACCTTGCCTGCAGTACATATTGCTTGTTTCATCAACTGACTAAAATAGCACAAAAAAAACACAAAAAGTAATTGCCTTTTCCTAAAAAGATTACCTAAAAACTGGTTTTTAGGATGAACCCACAACTATTTTTATGAAAACAATGTGGGTTTAACGACTTTAACCTTAAAGATTTCGTGAATGAAAAGGTTGCATGAGAATTGTGAGTTGGTTCAGCAAGAATAATGTGGGTTTCAACAAGTATTCTGTTCAGAATGATTTCAAGGTGTTCATGATAAAGACATTATGGTCTTTGGTTTGAATTATGAAGGTAAAATATTAACAATTGAGTACATAGAATCCATTGATTAAATATATTATTTTCCCCGATTTAGACGAGTTCAAACTCAATAGTTAATCAAAGTCAATTTGTGTATTCAGATGTTTATTACAAGTCTATGACCCCAATATTTGATGGTAATTGACCTTTTATAAAGGGGTTCTATTGGCACACCGGCCCATCTATCTACACACCTTGACATTCTAATACGGATCTATAAGCTATATAATCCGTATTGCATAAAGTTAAGACACGACAGACTGACAGGTTTAGGAGATGTCTGGTGGCTGACTTATACGGATCGTATAGGGCTATACGATCCGTATTGAAGCCCTGAATTTTTGAGGTTTGAATTTTGGTGTGTTGTGTTTGGTTTTTGGTATTTTGAGTTGGTTATTGGTGTTTATTGTTGGCTATTTTTGTTTTAATGAGGTTTAAAATCTTTATTATTTTTTTATCGTTACGTACCGTATTATAGCGTATCGTGGCGTATAGTATCACATTTTTAACTTTTTAATATTTTATAGTGACGTGTTGTATGATATCGTATCATCCTTGTATTGTATCGTGTCGTTACGTATAAACAATCAAAAATATAAATAAACTAAAGTTGCAAATTTAACTACATAATAAGTTTGTATATATACATAACCAGTCAAAATACAAAAAAAGTAGAACAATCTAAACCCCTGGATCCGCATCCTGAGTCGTGCCAGAGGGCCCCGCCCCCTGAGTGGTGCCAGACAGCTGCGGATCCTGTCCAGAGCGTGCCGGCAAGTCCAGCACCGGTATGGGAGTCAGGCCACGAGCCACCGCTGCCTGTATATCGCCCTGTATCGCCCACACCAAAAGTAGCTCAGTCCGGGCGTGGTGGGCGTCCATGCGTGTCTGCAGCCGGTCCTCCATCCGCTGTAACGCAAGCGCCACAGCTGGTGGCAATTGGTCATACAGGACGTGCTGGGGTCTTAAGGCATCCCATGCGGGGGCGACGACGGACTACGCTGTCGTTTGACCTGTGCATAAACACAACTGTTAGAACATGACGGTAAATTTAACGCATTATACAAAATAAGTAAATAAGTGCTTACCTCGGCGTGAACGGCAGCCCCGCCATCGTCACCACCATCACCATCACCGTCATTGTCATCATCACCGTCACCATCACCATCACCATCACCATCAGCTCCATCTGCTGGCTGTGGAGGGTCGTCATCGGCTGATAACTCATCGGGCAAGGCGGCAAGGGTGGAAAACGGCGCCCTTGCGATAGCGAAAGCGCAGGCCGATACCCACGTCGCAATCATGCGTGACATGCATGCCGATTAGCGTTAAGCGCGTCAAACGTATCGGCTCGACCACACCAAAATCCATGACCTGTGGGTCCTGACTCGGAACGAGACCCAGCGACACCGCAACCTACGTGATGTACACCCGTCGTACAACAAACCTCGCTCCTGCCTGTGAAACGTTGTTGCAAACCAATCTGCGAGGCAAGAGCGAGGGCGCACGGCTGGCGCCATATAAGGCAGTACAAATAGAACAGATCCCCTAATTGTACCACTCGCGACTCTACGAACGTGGTGTAATAGATGTGGCAATAAGCCTATGCAGGTAACGGTATAGGGGATCTGTAATGTATAACACCCTAAACTTCGACCTGCCAAAGCGACCCCGACCGATCACTCTCCAGATCTGGTGAGTGTCGTCCATGGTACAATGTGCAAACCGTCGGTATATAGTGGGGGTGTCCGTCTCCGGCAACGTATAGAAGCCAGTGTAAGTGGCAAACTCATGCAAGGACATATCAAAGTACTGCCATGCCAATCTAAAACTGACCTCAATCCACGGGTCGTCGGCGTCGTCATCCTCCACAGGCATCGTATCGATTCAAAAAACTTCAAAAAAATATGAAATTTTTAAGCAGATACGATGCGTATAGGGGCGATACGCATCGTATCGGCCCAAAAGTCAGCGAAAAAAAACTATACGGCCAAACATCAAAATTCAAACCTGCACTAATATACAGTCTAATAGACACTAACATACGGTCTAATAAACACTAAATTCGGTCTAAAATACATTAAAAAAAAGAGGGTTCGATTAACATACGTGTATATGCCGATAGATCCATGTAGATATCGTATTCCAAGCGTATATGACTTTGATCCGTATAGAGAGCGTATGTCGTATGTGGGTGTTTTTGTTCGTATTGTGATGTTAACCCCCTATAAATCAGTATAGATATCGCAGGCCTATACGATACGTATCTAAGACCCTATACGACACAGGTTTGACCTATACGATACGTATAGGTCAAAAACAAAATCAAAATTAATTATCCATATGCGGTTTTGATACGTATACGACCCATATATTGACGTATTTTGCTATTACGTGTCATGTTATGAAGTATAAGCTCTATTCGTGTCATTCCCGTGACGTTCGGTGACGCGTAGTGTCGTAGTCTACGTTTAGGTGTAATTCAGTTTTGGAATCACATTTACTCCAGCATGTCGTGTTCTATGTAAATGCGTCGTACCGTGTCATACTTTTCGTATTTGCCGTCAAATGACGTTTTATGACGTATACTGTATTTGTTTGTCGTATTAAGGCGTATTGTGTTCGTA